>HG995239.1:15002500-16252500 GCA_905332985.1 Mimas tiliae | reverse complement strand
TTCTCCTTGCACATCTTGGCCAGAGCGTGGTACTCGCCCCTGGCCGCACACAGTATCCATTGCTTCTGCTTCGAATCCAATGGGTCCGTTTCACTTTTTTGATCCAACTGTAATTTAGATTTAAAGTCTTCTAAATAATAATGCTAAAGTACAACGGTAAGGTACATTACGTGTAGCATAGTCTTTGCCGAGCCCGGATTTAAAAAAAAACTTACGGACACTCTATCTTCCTCGTCCATGCCCTGCGAACAAACAAACATTGGCATCGTTAAAACGGATTCACTGTTTAACAGATTATTTCGTATGCGTTAAGTTCGACCGTGCTCAATCATAGCGAACAATTTATTAAACGATGTACACAAACATACTTAACGTCTGAAAACAAAAGATTAGGATTATAAATAAAGACGATATTTACATACATAATAAATATCTTAACGACACATATAAATTAATCGGAACCTAATATTTCAAAATTAATAAATGAGTACTTATATTGTGAAAATAATATTTTGAATTAATGGTCAATAAATTCGAATTCTCCCGTCTTCAGGCTTGCGCTGCGATTAACGTCGTATTGTGTACACCATAAGTAATTTGAATAGTGGGACGTAATTAAAAACCGTAAGTAACATATAATACAGTTCATTTTTGTGTAATGTATTGACGAAGTTACACTGCATGTCGCCGGTGCACTGGGCGTGCGTTGCGCAGCATGACCACTTTACCACCTGTCGTTACATATTTATGTCTACACTATTGGCCTCACTGTTAGGGACTTCGATATTGACAAGATAACATCCTTAATGTGATGTGTTTGATTTAATAATAAGATTATGTTTGTTGTTAGTTTTTTGGTTTTGCCCTAAGAACAATTAAAAAGTCCTAAATCGATACAGACTGCCGTAAACATCTTTACCATCGCATTATAATCAAATGCTATATTAATTTTCATTACATATTGAATTAGCACCGAACAAATATCACCCGATGCATTGCCTGTTTTACTGTTATTACTTCTAATGAATTCGTATTGATAGAACTGGCGCGTAATAAAGGAATTCAATTAAAGGTAAACATAAATTTTACCAAAAAAGGAGAAATGGAAACTATGATAGTACCTATTAGAGACTTTCTCATAAGCTTAATAAGAGGATTTTGATAAAAAAAAATGGTTAATACTTTTCATGTTTCATTTACAGAAACAAACCTACTAGCTAGGCAGAAATCTAAGTAATAATAATAGTTCTGTCATTTCATTATATTAGTTAAACATTAATCAGAATTAAGAAATTTATAGTGAGCTATATGTTATACTAGTACTGCATGTAAGTCATAATATAAAAAAGTGTGGAAGATGTGCGCTTGCGGGATTTCAGATTCGCTACAGGACGCCGCGGTCTGCATCGTAATTCGTAGTACTTTCGCTGGGCTGCATTACCACGACGCGATGAGCGCTAACGATCGATATGCGTCATTGCCTCCTAATTTTATTTAAGGTGCATTGTGCCTTAAAAACTCTTACCTAACTATAATCAGTAATATTTTAATGAATGTTCCCTATAGGTTTAGCAGACATTATGAATGAAAAGTCGATGCAAGATAAGATTCTATCGAGAGCACGGCGCCTACTCTCGTCGAAACGTTTTCGATTCGAAGCGCAATGGGATAGGTTTTGAAACATTATTTTTGCATGGTGCGCCTAACGTACAACCAGTTCAAGCTTTCGCAGATGCAGTCGTCATAGGGGTTCAATTGTTTAATCTCCGCGCTGCGTGTACAGTGTTGTGTTGTTCTTATCATTCAATTGCTGACGGCTAATTCATCCGTTCCTATTTTCCATTACTTCGACAAGGCTCGTTAAATGTGGCATCCGCGTTGTTGATGGCCGCAAGTGATTCTCAGATCAGAATAGCAGAGAGAACAATGAAATCGGTCATATTTTCCTGCCAACCCGCAACGGACCGTGCCACCTTATCTGGCTCATCGTGCATAATAACCTGCATTTATTTAAAGCGCCGATGACGTACACTTAAAACGAAGCTTATTTTCGCTACCTTTTTGAAGGATTTATTGCCGAGCACAGGAAACATAATTAAACAATAGAGATTGGTATAAACAGTCATCGTAAAAGATAATGCCTTTAGTAAGATACAGTTAATTGGTAAAATAATTACAAAGTGATAAAACGAGTAAGCGATGTTTAAGTTATTTGTCCACGGGTTCATTCGCAGTCATCAACGAAAACACTTGAGCTTTTAATGATGTGAATAAGTAGACCTAAAATTAAACGCATAATGGGTTGGTCGAGGCGATAAACGAGTTTACTGTCTGTTTAGACACTAAAATCGAATTGAATCCCGCGTTTAGCGCAATACTAAGAAGTTTTAAAATCAGTGTGAGATCGAACTGACTACTTGATTTATTCTATCGCAGAGGTTCATCACAGAGTCTTCAAACGACGCTACCGGGAGTTTAATCGTCTTCCTTGCCCATAACCTCATCACGTGGGGTCAGTACATATTTTAAAAGTATTTTGGCTTATGGATTCAACGACTTGCATTTTGCATGAGTCCAACATGAGTCAACTCTCCAAACCCAATTCCGGGTGAATTTTATTTATTGAACTGATCAAACTAACCAAGTATAACCTACGTTTCGTTTCATACTCATAACTTCACGATTTACAGTTATTATACAATGCTACAAGTACAACCAACGAAGCGTTCAGTACGTAAAACAATATTAGGCATATAGAACGCTACTACCTATTTGCACGTATTGACCGAGGCGTCACGAGTGATAATTAGCAGGCAGGTCGTTTTGAAGCTAAAATCAAACTGACAGCGTGGTCAACGCAAAGCACGAATGACCTTTTTTTAGAGCATTAATGGCGCACGTGCGCTTTGGAGTCCACACGACAATAATTGTCGGGCAACAATCGACCGCGAGTCACGAGTCACTATTCAATACACTATACGCTTTGAATAATGACGATATAACATTAACGGTCAAACACGAAAATTTATTTTTACACCGCCACGTAACAGATATCAAATAAACAAAACTGGATTTGCATTAGATTGTATCGAACGTGCAATTACATTAGCATTATGCAATAGGCTCTATAAACCCTATTGAATAAGGTTATAAACTTTGTTAATAGTTCGGGGAGGTTAAGCAAAGCTTATCCCGTGCTTGTGCTTCGCTCATACAAACGCACGGCATAAGCGAAGGAATTTACTCGTAGTAATTTCTGTAGTTTTGGTCTCTGTGCCTACTACTCAAGTCAGCAACGGCCGAATTATATTACTAAGCCTTGTAGAGATGCCCTTGAACTAGTTGCATAAATGTGGGTAGCTCACAAGCAAGTCGGTCACTAAGATTTTCACTGCTAAACAATCAGAATCCAAAATCAACCAGCAAATTGTTACGAATGTAATTACGATATAGTGGGACTCAAGTGCTACAATCCCGTTTCAGAGATTTTAAGTTATCTGAACAAGACTTATCAAGTATCTCCAAGGAAGATTTATTTACCAGGCAATCGGTCAAGTATTTTGCCAGTGTTTTTGATCGGCTGATGGGCGAAAACTTGTCGCACGGAGGGAAATAATAAGGATGGCAATTTAAAATAAAAATCGTTGTTTTATGAGAATTAAAAATATATTTTAAGCAGTTTGGAGGCAATATAATATTGTCGTAATAATTATATGTATTTACTTATCCAAAAACTTATATCGTGTCAAATAACTAATCTATTGGATAGTCTTTGAAATTTTGTAATTTTTAAATATTATACTGTATGTATCAGCATTTAAGGTACAAGTTAATACAAATATGCATTAATAGTGAGATGATTATTACTTGATTGATTCATAAAAATTGTAACCTGCATGGATGAACTGTAAAGATTTTATTTCAAATCAGGTATACATACACGAAGGAAGTGATAAAAAAATAAAGCGTAGAAATTTGAACACTTCAAATTAAAACATTTTTATAGCGCGGCGTCTCGCAGTGAAAGAGGACAACACTTTCATAAAAATCTCAAACTTTTTTTTATAATATCAATTGACGAGCGGAAGTGTATGCATACATCGTCGGTCTATTTCAGTGTTGATTTATGACTGGGGATCTCATTCGGACGGGTGGCAATGTGGCATATTAGTGAGAAACGGATCGTTCACTTGATTATTTATTACATTTCTTGACGTGTGTAAATACCTATATGACAGCAATACGTTCGAGTCCTGTTTGAAAAGTTGCGGTACTAATCTCTTAAATCAAATGTCTTCAACTTAACCATCCTTAAGTTAATCAGCTCGGTCGAATCAAGATTGATAACACAGCAAGAATGTATAGAGAAAAGTTAAAGAACAGAGCAGCGGAAAATCCCTGTTTGCGACGGACGTATAAATACATGCTTTTACACGAAGGTTAATGCGTTACATTGTGGAGTACGTGGTATAAAGCAATTGTAAAGTCCATTAGGTGAGCGGAGTCGTACACCACGCACGCTAATATTTGTCATTAGGTGCGTTCGTTGTTAGTGTCGTGTAAGCTTCCCCGCGCAGGGGTTACCCCATACTCTGTTCGGATGGAACCGAAATTATTATGAAATAATTTTTTCCGCTCACAACATCCCATTCCAGTCCCCAAATGTGCCCTTTGGGTGTAATGTATACACTGTCCGGTTAGTACGATACGTGCAATCTCAATTTTAAAACGTCCGCAAAGGCGATTCTTTATCGATAATGAAGAGTTCTATTTAAAGTTTAAAGGTGTGTTTAAACGTATAAACATTAGCAGTTTCCCGTTCCTTTTCGATATCCCGGCGCGATCACTAAAATTATTATCGATAATAATCATATTCGACATCATTCTGCCCGCCAAAGGGCCATGACGAAGGTTTTACAATTCAATTAGCTGCACCAGGTGTCGACGAGCAGGAAACTTTTACCCGCACCACCCCGCACTGCGACGCAACAATTTAATATTCAAAACACTTTTATTAGAGCAGATAACAAAATTCAAAAGTGGTATTTTTGTTATATGCTGTTGGCCTTTCTCAGCGTTTAAAGGTTGAATGTCAATAATTACCCTGTTTATGGGTATTTCAATAATGAACCATTTATAATAGGCCAATATAAACTAGACCTTTGGATCCATGCGAACATTCAATGACAAACGAGTAAGTAATTATTAACTTTATCGCTCTAAATCTAATGTGCGCCTGCGTGAATGTACCTACTTATAAAGTTTTATTGCGCTTGATTAAATTTCAAAACCGGAAAAATGTCAACCTGCATGGTGTTTGAACAAAGATAATATGTTCACTTTTTATTAATATTTAATTCAAATACGAGGCAGACTTTGGGCCGATTGACCCAAATACATTTTTGCTAACGATACCTAATTTAGTTCTTTATTGCATATTTGATGGTCAAACAATTTGTTAATGATTGTCAGACGACTAAACAGGTGTCACGGAAAGAGCAAACGGCGCGGCGCGGGCCCTAAATGCTCATAATTACTCTACTAAGCCTATTCACAAAAGAAAGCATATGTAAATATAAATATTTTCGGGCTTGTTAGTAAAAATATTTTTGTCAAAGAAACAAATTATTTGTATTATAGATCGGCCGTATTATAGAAGCAGTGATAGCTCAGCGGGGAGTGGTATGGACTGTCGAGACGAAAGTCGCAGATTCGAAACCAGCCCCAAGTGCATACACCTCTGACTTTTCTAAGTTATGTGTATATAAATTGTTAATTATCACTTGCTTTAACGGTGAAGGAAAAACATCGTGAGGAAACCTGCATACCTGAGAAGTTCTTCATAAGAATTTTGAAGGTATGTGAAGTCTGCCAACCCACATTAGGCCAGTGTGGTAGACTGAAGGCCTAACCCCTCTCATTCAGTAGAGGAGGCCCGTGCCCAGCAGTGGGACGTATATAATAAAGGGCTAGTAAAAAAAAAAAAAAAAAAAAAAAAAAAAAAAAAAAAAAAAAAAAAAAAAAAAGATCGGCCGCTGAAAGCCCAAGCCAATATGCTAATGTTAAAGACACATCATTTTAAAATTAAAATGATTTTTTAAATGGTTTAACCGCCTCAAAAAACAAAGAGTCTCAATTGGTCTGTTTAAATAGATATTATTTTATTATGTATGTTCACGCATAAGTCCTTGGTGGCGCAGTTGTAATGTGTACGATTAGCGACTAAGGCTGACGCTGAGGTCTCGGGTTCGATCCCCGGGTCGGGTAAAAGTGATATTGGATTTTTCTATTACGAAATGCTCAGTATCATCATCATTGTTTCTTAGTTTTATCGGGTCGGTTTTATTCGTTTTGTTTTTATATAAGTAGGTAATTTAAGCATAGGTGAGCAACGATAGCTTAGGGGGAAGTGGTACGCACTGTCGAGATGAAAGTCACAGGTTGTAAACTAGTCGCAAGAGCAATGGCATATCTAACTTTTCGAAATTACGTGTGTATTTACTGTTGATTATTATCGCTTGCTTTAATTGTGAAAGAAACATCTTGAGGAAACCTACATACCTGAGAAGTTCTCCATGAGAATTTTTCGAAGGTATGTGAAGTCTGCTAACTCGCATTAGGCTAATGTGGTAGACTAAAACCTAACTCGTCCCATTAAGTAGAGGAAGCCCGTGTCTAGCAGTGGGACGTGTATAATACACGGCAAGTATTAGTATTATTAGTATTAAGTTAAAATTAAGGCCACAACACACACACAATACTTTTAGCATTCGGCGATCAACGATTTCCTTGCTTTTCGGAATCTCGATACCGCGTCCCAATGCTCATATTCGCACACATTAACAAACACCAGTCGCGGCGATCAAGTCGCTTTCTGGAAGCGCGATGCCTCGACTGAATGCTACACTCCGCACACATTCGGATGCTAGTCGCAGCAATTTAATGAGGCTTTGGCATTAGTGGAACACGGCTCAGTATTATAACGATATATTTATGTAAAAGTGAATAGTTAACGCGGGCGCGTACTACTACTACTACCGCCCACATCACCTCTCCACCCGCTCTAGCCGAGATCGATCGAGTCGCGACGCCACGATCAAACGAAGCAAATCACCAAACCCCGATGCAGTATCAAAGCAGTCGCTAAAACGCGATTTCGATACAGCGATCGAAGTCAGAAAGTCTCTAAATCGCGATACAGCATCAATGCAGTCGCGAAATCGCCAATCGCCGATGCTAAAAGTATCGTGTGTAGCCCTTAGATTTGCATCATAGATTTGTTCTGGCCAATTGTACAAAATAAACAATGTCAAGTGTAAAAGGGGCTAAGATGTAATGTTAAAAGTTTAAATCAGTTTAATTGACAAACTTCAGTCAAAATGATGATTTTTTGGGTCACGAAAGCTCTGTACATTGCCGGGAATAGATGTCCATTTTTTTCTCTCATAGTCTGACCAGATAGCGGAACACACTCGTGCCATACATTTGTTTAAATATTTTATACACATCCGATCCGATAGCCGGATCAAATGTCTGTGCCGGAAGAAGCCTCATACTGTCTAAAAGTCCGCTCTGCTCGACCAGGTCGATAAAACCGTAAGTATGTGTATTGAGTCCACTCAATACATTCATCCATCCATCTACGGATCCATCCGATCCGATAGTCTGACGAGACAATCGGAAGCAAAATCGGATATCTATTATTGAGTCCGAGATCGATCTCACAACCTCCGTTTCAACAGCCCATTCTACTCCCTACGTGGCTATCGCTGCCTTAATTGGACTTTATCTACACATATTATAATATATTACATTCAGATAGCCCTGATATCCCAAAAAAGTCACCCAACTATATTCCCCTTCCCACGGTATCGCGTATCCATAAGTGTATGCATATCAAATGTATTTATTAAGATTCCATAATCATAAATGCTTCACGTTTTTACCCGACTTCTTTAACTGACTTAAAAAATTAAGTTTTGTATTCGGGCCGTATGTATAACAGTATGCCTACGATTTTCCCAAAAACGAATGAATCAATTCTCATAAATGTTTCATTAAGATAGTAGGAAAGTTTTACAAATTGTAAATATTTACAAATATGTGATGAATAAGTAATATACGCTTGAAACTCCTAAAGATTGATTTATCAAAGAGTTTATAGATATAGGTAGAATACTACGCGATACATAATATTTAACGGGAGTCCTAAGTAATTTATTATCTTATAAATATTTATCTGAAGTATTTATGGACTGATCATATGATAAAGTAACAGAGCCGTTAGACGCGAGCGACATGAGACCAAAGGTTATTCAATATAGCGAAAATCTATGTCTAGTTGTATTTTAAGTAAAAAAGGTGATAAAATTATACTTTTTTTTCATTTTATTTTCTATACATCCGACATAAAAACACACTAAACAACCTATAAAAATATACATAAAAACATATGATCCACAATAGATAAAAATATAAGAATTCCAAATCTGGCAACACTTTGTCGAACGCGGCTATGATGATGTCATGCTTATCAATCTAGATAAGAGTTGTAAGATAAGGGACTGGATAAAATTAGTTCTACCCCAACAACGTCCTCAATAAATGAGACAAAGTAGAAAATGCATAAAAATATAGATCATCAAATCAATACATTATAATTTAAATTATAAAACTTGTAAAATATACTTGTTATTTCCCGCGGCTTTGTTTATCTGATAGATCAAATCGAATATGAATTAAAGACCAATTTACGTTTAAATCCTGATGTAAGAATGCGCGTACGACGCGGAACTCAAACTATCTCGATTCATTTTCAGCGAGTTATGTGCAAGGATTGAAGGAAGTGGAAATCGTTGTCTCTGCCTACCCCTATGGGAAACAGTCGTGGGTCCGTGTATGTACTTGTAACAAATCGCAAATAAAAAATTTACATTTCCAAGACAAAATTTGTACCCAGAAACCTCTATCTTCCAGATGCCCTGACCCCACTCGCAGTGGGGTCGGCGCAACATGCTTTTTTTAAACACATGTTACAGAAAGATTTGGCTTGTAGATTTTACGACCGGCCGCCTGCCTGACATCAGCCCCTCTGGAGTTCGGAAACCTCTATAAAGTGGATAAACAACATCCAATTATTAAAAAAATAACTATCATGCATAGATTTCAACACACAGAACTAGCATAGCTACGTTTTTTATAGGAAGACTAACATCCACCGTAGCTGTGCCTGCGTGTAAGCAGTTAAGCACATAGGTACTGAATGGGAAGTTTTAATAATGATTATTTTTAGTGTATTTCAGCGCGTATTTTTTTAAGCACTATAAATTACTTTATTCATTTGATAATACCTACTAGTCCTATTACATCCGCTTTTTCATCCGGTTTTCAAAAATGGTTTTAATACGATAGTGGAGCTGATCTCTCCGGAGTACATGATGGTGCCAACAAACTAAAATAGCACCAACTCCAAAATTACCTTTGCTCTACATATTCATGTATGAAATTAAATGATCTTTGTGACTGTGTGCAAATTGTTATACATGCATGTTGTACCTACATAAAAAAAAACTAATGTATCAAAATTAGGATCTTCTCATTTTTTATTATATAAGCACTCAAGCCTGTATTCCCCGAAGGGGTAGGCAGAGGTGTAACTGGTACACCCACATTTCGCCGAGCTTATATCCGTCCCATCATGTGATAGGGGGCGAGACTATCGCCATACCGGGCACATTTTCAGAATCCGGGTTGATAGTATCAATTTCATCATTTCATGATGGATAACCCCAATATAACTTTACCCGACCCGGAGATCGAACCCGAGACGTCAGCACAACCTTACCGCGTACGCATTATTAATAATAGTATTTTTTTTATCTGTTTAAATAATGTTTCCATCCACTGCAAGATCTGATCTGTAAAATTGTTACATTTTACTGATGCTGAGGATCTAGAATGGTCCAATTAGAAAATATAATGTGATTCTTATTTGAAAAAGTTTGTTTTGTTGACATGATTAGGAATTAAAACATTATTAAGCTTCATTTAGACACAACTTAGATGGAGTTTTTTATTTTCATTTACTAGGATGACTAACAATTTTCACTTTGATATATGTTTTTTTAATACATCCCACAGTCACCATATAGTCCTGACCCCACACTAGGTTAACCTGTATCGTAGATATCCGGAACTACGTCGGACTTAAGGCCGCACATTTTTGAGAGGTAGAGCCACGCTGTAGACACTTTTGTCTACAGCATGAATGGGCTGGCTCGCCCAGGTCGTTACCACTGTCTCACAGAAAACTGGCGTAAAGTAGCAGCTTGCTGCTGCGTTTCGTACGGTGAGTGAGATATCCAGAGGGCCAAACCCCTCTCCTTCCCAATCCCTTAATTATCCCTTTCCTTTAAGGTCGGCAACGCACCCTAAATTCTTTTGGTATGGTGGGCGTACATGGGCGGTTGAGATCACTTACCATCAGGTGACCCACTTGCTCGTTCGCCAGCTTGTGCTTTAGAAAAAAAAACACAGACCTAAATCAAATATTTGTGGATTACACATACGGGAATAGAACCCGCGGGCTCTCGCTTCGCAGCCGGCTTCTCGCCCACTTCGCCATGGAGACGGTTTATTTGAAAAAGTTAATAAATCAACCAAAATGCATGTTAAGGTAATCTCAGGATGCAAACCATGTTCCATTGGGTCTTTTTACCAGATAATGTGTTCCAAGTTTTGTAGTTAAAGATGTGACACATTATTTAATTTCAACTTATTGCAAAATGACTAAATTATTTAAATACTACATGCCTGTTTTGTTGAAATGAATATCCAACAAGCTTACTACTTTCTCGTCAAGATAGGCAGGAATATAATAGGAAACTGTTATTTATGTGGCAACAACTTACAATTGTTTTTTTTCAAGTAGTATGATGCTTCCAATACATAAGTTTCTTTGATATTCTCATCTGTGTCATGTAATAAACTATCTCCATCTGAATAAGGTTTGATATTTATTAATGTGATCATAATGTTTTAAATATGCAGAAAATATAAATTGCAGTATAAAAAATTACTAAAATCATTTTTTTTTTGTTGTTCTGGCTCTACAAAGTGACTACACTGAGCCTGTTGTTCAGTACAGTGCAGATCAAATATAAAGACAAACATTCAAAAACACTGTTGTGTCTCTCAACAGTCGTAAGACTTATGCCAGCCTGAAGGTACTAGATAAAAACATGCTTCATCCTAGGCCACATCATCGCTCACCATTAGGCGATATAGTGGCCAAATGCAAACCTATTACGAATAACAAAAAAGAAAATACATTGTGTTACCCCAGAATGTGACACATCTGAATGAGTTACTATGGTGGATTTTTCACCATGTGCATTGTGGTCACTATCCATTTGAGCGCAAAAGTAATCAGCTACCCTGCCAATATGATGTTAAAACAATATAATATTTTGGTGATGAGATAATGGACAAGACACATAATGAAATGTATTACTTATTGGATTACACATACAGTAGATTATCACATATTAATTGGTTATTTGAATCACAGGCAGAATTGTAGTGTTGATGAAAATAGATCAGTTAGGTAAATAAGTACCTAATATTCCTTAATATTCTTGAGTGAGAAAGCAACAGTACATGGAATGGGGAAAATATATATACTCTGTATGTTTAAATATCATCCAACCCCTTATGTATCCAGAGTATGTATGAATTACTAGATTAAATTAGTTAAGTAATATATTAATTATCAAGTTAATTTGAATTAAAAGTAAAATATGTATTTCTAATTATATAGCCACAACTGTGTATCAAAAGTACACACAATTGTGAAGTTTCATGATGTTACAACAATCAATCAATTTTATTACATAGTTACACAACCACTTAATTTAAGCATAGGTTATTCAAATAATTTGTTTCTTTTTTATTGCATTTCTAAAACATAAATTATTTTTTAAAGTTGATAAAATGGTTGGTAAGTACCTAGATAAATTATTATGCTTACCTGTGTTCCAAAGCTGCTGCTAAGTTTATTTGATTTCAGAACATCACTCTCCGATGCCATTCTATTGAACATTTGTTTCCTCTCTTTGACTGAAATCTTGTGTTCATTATCAACTAATATACTTTCACTTTTAGAAAATGACAATGGTGACATTGTTTCATTCAATTCAATTTTATCTTGATTTGGAATTGATGCCCTCTGCCCTTGGCCTGGTATACTAGACCGTTTCTCACTTTTTTCAGATGCTCTCTTTCTAGGATGAACTTTGGGCGGAGTGTCCTCACTTTGTACTGACATAAGACTTTCTTTGGACTCACTTTGAGGTATATCCTGTGTACTTACTGATGGGGTGTTATTATGTATAAGATTAGTCAATATGCTAAAGTCCTGGTTGAGTTGCAGAGGCAAAGGTGGTCGCTGCGGCGGTTCGGGCTGCGGCGGTTCGGGCTCCGCTGGTACCTCGGGAGCGGGTACAGTCGGTGACTCATTTTTACTCTCACTTGTCTCCTCAGTCTCTTTTCCGTTATTCGGAATGTATTTCTTTTTGAGTATTAGCCATTTTTCATTGTTTTGGTTCTTTATTATCGCCAACGTATTGACATGCTTCTTAAAAGTGCTTCTTGCTTCATCTGTAACACATCGCGGGTGATAATATTGTTGTTAAGGGGCAGAAAGAGTGGTACTGAATCATAACTTACCTCTCATATCGGGGTTCATAAGAAACACTTTAAAATGTTTGACGAGCTCATGATTAGTAACCTTGCCATTGTGCGCTAACATAAACTTCAATATTTCGTCAAAACTCAACTCGCTCGGTGGTGACATTGTATTAAAGTTACATTAATTTTTTACTTACTAGTTAGTTAGTTACTAGTATTTCAAAACTTTCTTAGTCTAAAACTCCAAAATCTATACGAAAGTCAAAACGTCAAAAATTCATTTCCTGAGTTGACATAAGCGTTCTGTTCTACGCATCATATTAAAACTTGATAATAACATGTTATTTATTTTTGTACGAATGATTTTTAATCGTAAAAATGTCTCTTTATGTATTTTAATATTAGAAGAAAGCCTACATAATAATTTGTTGGATGATAATAATAATAATATAGGTTAACCAACGGTGGCTTTGGTCTTAGACCTCGCCATCGGAGGGTATCGTTGTTTTATTATATTTTTAAATGTATTCTTTTGTAACAATAAGCTTTTAGAATAAGTAATGAGTACTGATCATATAGGTTTTTTAATTTATATTTTAAAGCATAGGCCGGCAAACGAGCATGTGATGATGGTAAATGATCTCCACCACCCACAACACCAAAAGAATGATGGGATAATTAAGGGATTGGGAAGGGGATGGGTTTGGGCCTCCTGATATCTCACTCACCGTACGAAACGCAGCAGCAAGCTGCTACTTTACGCCGGCTTTCTGTAATACAGTGGTTACAACCCGGACGAGCCGGCCCATTCGTGCTGTAGACATAAGTGTCTATAGCGTGACTCTGCCACTCAAAAATACGTACATACATATTACAAGGAATTTAAAAATTAAAAGCTTTCTTATTTATTAGTTGTTATGATATCCATTATCCGCCATGTTAACAGTATATTCTGTGAAAATTTCAGCCGACTACTTATTACGGTTCAAGACGTAGGACAGACAATGGACAAGGAAAGGAAGACAGATAGACGGGCAGACATAGTTACAGACAGACGGAAGCTTAGTAATACGGTTCCAATTGATACCCCTTGGGTACGGAACCCTAAAAATATAAGTATATAAATTGAGGATCTGATGTATTTGAAGTCCGTTGATAATAAATAACGATTTTAGTATTTGGATCGTTTATTTTCTAATTTATGTGATACGAGAAATTACAATTCTTCACAAAATATTCCGCGTGGACTTTTTATAAAGTTGACGGCCTTAATTAAGATAATAGATATAATAAGGCGCCTATAATAAGCCTATCGCATATGACATATCGGATAAAAATTCCTATCAGTCTACACACATTTCTTTGTCAGATCGAAAAACTCACTTGTAGATAAATATTTCCCGTTTTGGGCATCAATTTGTCAAAAGTAGCCTGATGGAGGGGCTCATTACCGACGAAAAAAACGGAGCTCCTCAATTCGACGCGTATAATTGTTTTTATTCCAGTATCGACCTCGTGTGCGCTTTACGTAGCATGTAACTGTATGTATTATAATTGTATTTCTCTAGTTGAGTGAATGCGATTCTTGTAGATAAATAAATATCGTAAAACCGATTTTTTTATGTATAACCACATCTAACTCAACCAAATACCTAAGTGTGGCCCGTAATTGGATGATTCTTTATAATTCGAAAGAGTATCGATATCGTATAGAGCTCGAAGTTGGTTAAAATTCAAGAAGAAGTGTCACTATTAAGGGGTTGAAATTGGGGATGAAAGATAAAACTTCGCCATTTTTATGCACCAATTTTAATGTTTTTTCACAAAAATAAAATAAAACACGCGTCGAATTAAGAATCTATTCCGATTTTTTCGTCGAAATTAGAAAAAAAAATACCAATACGGTAATTTTATGGCAGAAACCACCGAATCATAATTGATATTTCTTATTTTTTTGGATATTTGTTCTCTTTTGGGTCAGTGTTACTTGCTAAAAAATAGGCTATCATTAAATGATTGGAAATGTAGAGGCTTTCGTAGCAATTTTTTTTTGGAAATGAACATAATTTCTTTTGTAGTATGTAGGTAGTATTTCGTCTTTGACAACAAGCTGTTACAAAAAATAATCAGACCGTGCAACAGCACCTACCTTCCTCTATAGCGTTTCTACTATTTAGGTATTACGTTAGCAAAAACGTTGAGATTAGATAAGTGTAATGATAAGCAGTGATGATTACACCGAGCACGTCATATTATTACTTACAGTACTATGATAAAAGGTATATGGGCTTCAGTTTTTTTTATGAATTATAGGTACCTACTTAATTACTTAGTAAATAGGTACGAATATTACAATCAATGTCCCGCTGCCCGAGCGATGTGAGCTTGGTAACTCATTCAAGAGAAGGCATCGCGTATAAAATCTTTATTAATATTTATAAACTAGTCTTGAAAAGAGCAACGCTGAAGTTTCTCGCCCGTGTGAAATAGCCTTCCGAATGGTCAACTTATTGATGAAATCTAAATTATATGTACTAGCTTTTGCCGGCGGCTCCGCGTATCTTTGGGAATAGTAAAAACGTTATTTCATGTACTGTATAGAAGGATAGTTGGGTTGATCAGGTCCTAGTAGAAATCTTTTTGGGAAATCCGATGACACAAACAAGTTGTATGATTACGGCATTAAAAATCAAATGGCGCTCACAATTCTAACAGTGGATCTTAGATCCACATAACATATTATTTTCAACTTCGATATTGAATTTGAAATCAATCGGTTTTAAAGAAAAACAAAATGGCGGCTTCTTGTTTCTATTCTAACATCAGTTCTACCATTTTTCCCTATGGGGCGATTCAAATATCGAATTTGAAGTCAGTCAGCCTATTATTGGTACTGCCCTACCTCGTCACTCTTATAATAATTAAGCTATAAGATGCGCTGAGTCCAGGTGGGATTAAGATTAAGGCTGAATGGTGAGCTATATAAATAAATACACCCAACAGGCACGCACCTGACCCCCCACACTACGTCAAACTTGTATCGTGGGTATAAGGAACTACCAGGGACTTATGGTTCCTCAACACGCAGACCTGAAACAAATATTTGTGGATCAAAAAAAACATTTGTCTCGAGAATCGAACCTGTGGTCTCTCGCTTCAGACCCGGCTATTCGCCCACAATGCAACGAAGGATGTATAGGTATAGATCGAATCCATTTTTGCACGTGTCGCTATCTCTGCATGAGCTTGTAACTAGGTAGCTTTAATTTATATAACATTCCTATGTGTCCAATTAAGTCAATAGCAACAGACATACAGTATTTGTATCTATACAAACATCAGGCACACATAGCAAGCCGTGCAAGAATGAGTTGAATTGTCTGTATGAGTAGGTATGGTCATACCCGAATCGATACAATTGTTAATTTCTAAAATCTAAACAATTTTTTATTGGTCTCGATGACGATACGAGGTTTTTATATGGCAGAGGCAGGCAAACAAGTAAGTGGGTCACCTGATGGTAAGTGATCCCCAACGCCTATAAACACCCACGACACCAAAGGAATTATGGGTGCGTTGGCAACTTCAAGGGAAGGGAATAGGGATTGGGATGAGGACAATTTGGGCCTCGCTCACCAAACGAAACGCAGCAGCGAGCTAGTACTTCAAGTCGATTTTCTGTGAAAGAGTGGTATCGACCCGTTCGAGCCAGCCCATTCATGTTGCAGTCAAAACTATCTACAGCATGGCTCTACCAGTCAGAAACCAAAAACGTTCGCCTGGTGGTTTTTAAGCGTCACGCACTAAATTACAAAGAACTGCACAGCACTGCACAACGCTATTCACTCCGAGCCATTGCGCTATATTTACATACTTACATACATAAATTGACGCCTGTTTCCCATAGGGGTAGGCAGAGAAAACGGATTTCCACTTGCTACGATCCTTGCACACCTATGACTGCCTCGGTGGCGCAGTTGTAATGCGTACGCGTTACGACTGAGGCTAACGCTGAGGGTTCGATCCCCGGATCGGGTAAAAGTGGTATTAAGTTTTTCTATTACGAAATGCTCCGTATCAGCCCGGAGTCTGGAATTTGTGCCCCGTATGGCGATGGGTTCGCCCCTTATCACATCGTGGGACGGAGATACGCTCGGCGAAATGTGTGTGTGCTAGTTACACCTCTGCCTACACCTTCGGGGATTACAGGCGTGAGTGCGTATGTATTATTATCATCAACGCAGAGATGCTTAACTCAAAATTCATATAAGTGTAGCACCTAGTTCGGCCTTTGAATCATTGGAAGCGATTCTATCGCCTCTACAAGTAGTGAAGAATTCAAAATCTCATCATAGGGTTTTCCGTTTTTTTATACAACTGAATAGCAAAACGAGTAGCTCGCTTGTCTGATAGTAAGCGCCACGCTTGCCCACATACAATTATACCAACAATCAGAACTTTGAATTACAAAGGCCTTCATAGCATTGCACTGCACCATCATCCAGAGACATTGGTTTTAATAGCATATAGCCGGCCAACGACAACTAGGGTCATCTGATGGTAAGTGATCACCACCACCCATGTACGCTCATAATATCAGAATAATCATGGCGACCCGACATAAAAGGAAAGGGATAATTAAAGAATTGGGAACAAGACTTGGGCCTCCGAATATCTCAATCACTTTACGAAACGCAGCAGCAAGCTGTACTTAACGTCGGATTTCTGTGAGTCAGTGGTAACGAACCGGTCAAGCCGACCCATCATGCTGTGGAGTAAACTATCTATAGCCTGGCTCTACCACTCGAATCTCCTTACATATCTGTTATATACAAATCACATTTATGTTTTTGGTGTGGTATATTTCTCGTATAAGAATGACGTGACAGCTATCGAAAATACTCGCACGTGGCACACCGTACGTGCTTACAAATGTGCGACCACCCTAATCCAGCTTCCATGAAATCAACACAGATTACTGATAGAGTACAGTGCAGCGCCCAGACAGCTGTCTATGCAACTTTGCAACCGCATAGTACTAAGAACTAACAAATGTAAACATTGGATTAGATAGTTTATTGAATATCATGCATAGCTACGAGTACGTTCAAAATACACTTAACAAGTAACACGTTCTAAATATAAGCAACACCAGTGGTGGTCCGTGATGTTTTGAGTTTTTTTTATGGCATAGGCCGGTATACGAGCAAGTGGGTCACCTGATGGTAAGTGATCTCCACCGACCATGAACGCCCACAATACCAAAAGAATCATAGGTGCGTTGCCGACCTTAAAGGAAAGGGATAATTAAGTAATTGGGAAGGGGAGGGGGTTTGGGCCTCCGGATATCTCACTCACCGTACGAAACGCAGCAGCAAGCTGCTACTTTACGCCGGTTTTCCGTGAGACAGTGGTAAAATAACCCGGACGAGCCGGGCCCATACATGCTGAAGACAAAAGTGTCTACAGCGTGGCTCTACCACTCAAAAAATGTGAGTTTGATTCTCGAATAAGATAATCTTTGGGTAATTTCTTTATATTCCATGATTTGGGCAAAATAGATATTAAAGTCAGTATAATGAGAGAAATATCCATTTTTAACATCCTTACTAATATTATAAATGTGAATGTAAGTTTGTTTGTTACGCTTTCACGCGAAAACTACTTAACCGATCATCATGAAAACTTTGTATACATATTCTTAGAGGTATACTGGTTACACTACTGCCTACCCCTTCGGGGAGTGTACAGGCGTGAGTGCGCAGGCAACCCCAAAATTCTCCATAAAAAATTTCGACGGAATGTGAAGTCTGCTAACCCGTATTAGATCAGTGTGCTGGACTAAGGCCCTATTCCTCTGATTAGTAGACGAGCCCCGTCCAGCATTGATATATTATAATACAGGTCTTAATATATATTTTATTAATTAATGATATTAGATCAGTTTAATTATCAGAAATAGATTTTCTATTTACATTCATATTTTTTTCTGAAACTTGTCGATTGCATGCATGTACATTATTAAAGAATATACCAGCAAACAAGAATGTGGGTCACCTGATGGTAAGTAATCCTCACCAACCATAAACACCTATAGTACCAGAACAATCATGCATGAATTACATGAAGGGACAGTATATTTTTTTGTCGGAAAATATATATAATATATCGATTTAATGCTAAATATTTACTAGGTGCTTACAATGTGGTAGGTCTCTCGTATACGAGTCGGTCTGGGTTGGTACCACCGCTTTATCTATTTCGACCGAGCGACCTACATGTCTCGTCATTCAAATTAATAAAAAATATTTTAGTATTCAACTACGAAGTTCCCGCAACTAAATAATTCAACGTATGGAATATTTGGGACGTGTGTCCTGTGAATCTCGACTATGATATTGTTCAAATAATTTCATTGTTCATCATTTTGTTGTTCATTATGTGAGCTAAGTTTTCGTATATAAGGTAGACTGTAAACTAAAACGGGACTAAATTAAAAATTACTTAATTTGGTTTGAGTTTAGTCGGGTGACGACGAAATAGCCGTTTTTATCTTATATTGATGTAACTACTTATACTTACTTCATAGTCCTCATACGTACATACTAGGTGGCTGGCTGCTCAGCGATAAACCACGCGTGGGACCACGTAGAACGGTTGTACGGTTGTATCCCGGTATTACGATAAAATCAACTACGCGGTTAACCACCGTGCCACGGGGCTAGAGAAGCCTAGTGAGGACCTTTGATCATAATTATTATGATTATGTATTTATATGATGCAATTATTGTTATAATTTTTGCCAAAGAAGGTGTACGTACCACCACGTATTCACACCGCACAATCTGCAGGCACCGCAGCTATCTAGAATTCGAAGTATAAAATTAATGCACGCGGGCCTATCCTACGCAGCTTTTTATATACAAAAATTGTGACTTCATGAAATATAGCATAGCATCACCGTCATCCATAATAAACTAATATAAAGTTTAACACAAGTCCAAATAAAGTGGTAGATAATATTACAACTTTTTATTCAACAGGTTCTTTCACACAGGTGGAGCTCCAAGCAAAAGCTTCTAATCCTTAATCCTATAAACATGAAGCCATTGAAAGTTGACCTTGAATAACTAAATACACACTTCTCACGTCACGTCAAGAGTTACATGAGTTTGATAGTGACGTCATCGTGTGTCTATTCTTCACTGAAGGCGGTAATGTGCGGTACATAACTGATGCTGCCACCATAGATTTACGTAGTGCACAGTACAAAGATAGAGACTCAATGCTGGTAGGTAATGAAGTTATCAACTATTCTCGCTAATCTGGCTCTCAAAACGAAGTCCACCTACGATTTTAAATAATAGAAATAGGTTGACAATTGCATAGAATACCAGACTTGACGATGGAAACTTTGAAGGTAATAAAACCTACAAATCAATTGAAATAAAAATCCGTTTATTATTTGCTGGGTTAGAATTTTAGTTTCGTAAATGGTAATGCTATTTATCGAAGTCTCAACAATGCAGAGAATTTCGACGTCAAAGATTACTTTTGAGACGTAATTTAGGATGGAGTAACAAACTACTTTAAAAATTCTACTTAGTTTGCATTTTACTTCGAATTCTTGCGTTACTAAAAGTTCAATAACTACGCTACACATGGGGTAAAAAACACGCAGAATTGAGAACCTCTTCTTTTTTGGAAGTCGGTAAAAAATAGTATTTTTCTTGGTTTTAAGGTTTGGTCTCGCTTTAAAGGATACAATTTTCTGCGACCACAAGCTACGACCACGATGGACAGGCAGTGTAAAATCAGTTGATCAGTAGGTCGATGTGGTGATTACCGATGACAATATTCCTCGGTTGCACTGAACCTGCTATTTAGTTGGTAATAATTTAGTCAAGTTTCTTAAATGATAGAAAGCCGCCAATCGAGTAATTGGGTCACCTGATTGAAAATAGATACTATGAACATTGAACAAGATGCTAGAGGAATTTTAGGTGCGTTGCGCACCTGCAGGCGGATTCCCTAAGCCACATGAGATTCCATGCCAACGCGTGACGTTTCATCATATGCTTTAAAATTTAACGCGTTTCTTAAACGTGATACGACGTGGAATCGAAAAATAGTACGTATTGTGTAAGTGCCGCACGATAGATTAGGTGATTTTTAAATTTTCTATTTCACACAATGCGTTCATAAGTCTTACATCCGCTCGAATCGATCGAATGTTTTTTTAAATCGTAGAAGACAGCATGAAATGTAATTTTATTATTATAAGCTTGAATGACGAAACAAGCAGGTCACACGCCTGACGGTAGGTGCCACACACCTGCCCATAAACAGGAGCAACAGCACACACACTGCTGTTTGGCAACAGAAATAGACAAAGCGGTGGCACCAACCTAGACGCCCATCCACCATCATCCTTAGCACCCATTGGTGAGAATCATAGCTGACTAGCTTTTGGTTGCAGCTCCACCCGCGTGAACGGCCTTTGCCGCGAAAACATCGTCTATTTTCAAATCCAGATTCCAAATTTAATTCAGCCGTGAAGGCGTGATTGGCTAACAAAAATCCAAATTGACAAACTCCAAACATCCAAACTTTCACATTTATAATTGTAATAGGATTACCAGATATTACTCGTATATCAGTGGTAGAGCCACGCTGTAGACACTTGTCTACAGCATGTATGGGCCGGCTCGTCCGGGTCATTACCACTGTCTCACAGAAAACAGGCGTAACGTAGCAGCTTGCTGCTGCGTTTCGTACGGTGAGTTAGATATCCGGAGGCCCAAACCCACTCCCCTTCCCAATCCCTTAATTATCCCTTTCCTTTAAGGTCGGCAACGCACCCATGATTCTTTTGGTATTGTGGGCATACATGGGCGGTGGCGATCACTTACCGTCAGGTGACCAACTTGCTCGTATACCGGCCTATGCCATAAAAAAATAAAATAAAAATGATATTCAGTAGTTTATATCCATCATACAGTTGTAGTCATCATACTGTCATAAGATGGTCATAGTTCACATAATAATATCCAATTCCATCCGCATGTCCCACCCTTCATGATTATATGAAATTGAAAAAAAACGTAAGCGCCAGTGGCAATCCTTGCACCTGTTTTCCGACCCCTGTTTAGTTTCCTCCTGGGCTGTCATTAGACATCAACGAGGACAAAGTGCTTAATGAGCTTTCTGAGATTCATGGAATTTGTTGCACTGTGCACTATTTTTTTATATATTACGTAACGTTTGGATAGAGATATTTTAATATTATTATTAATAATAATAAAACACCCAACAGTCGCACATATACGACTAGTCTCGACCACACACAATAAATTACTAGTAATTTAATTCAAATTCCAATTGTGGTTAAACAGGGTGAATAAGAATAAAAGTAGTTTAGTTTATTCACACATGTACTGCCTCGGTGGCGCAGTTGTAATGCGTACGCGTTACGATTGAGGACAACGCTGAGGTCTCGGGTTCAATCCCCGGGTCTGGTAAAGTGGTATTATGTTTTTCTATTACGAAATGCTCAGTATCAGCCTGGAGTTTGTGCCCGGTATCGCAATAGGCTCGCCCCCTATCACATAAGGGGCGGAGATATGCTCGGCGAATTTTGGGTGTACTGGTTACACCTCTGCCTATCCCTTCGGGGATTAGAGGCGTGAGTGCGTATGTATGTAAAATGATATATACTGTAATTAACTATAAAACTAGTAACACACATTTTGGACAAAAAATATGCTTGAGATAATATTTTGGTCGATACATTTTCCATCCATCTACGTAAGAACCTCAATAATTTAAGTTTTGTTTCGATTTACTCCTCCATTCCTATTTACCCCTTTTACGGTATAAGTTTGAATTATTAGGTGGCAGGCCCGTCGTATGCAAGAGGTTGCATGTGTTGAAAATGCTAGGCATTATGAGACTTAACATCATAAGTCGCCGGGTGACGAGCGCAGTTCAGTGCCATGCTTTGTAATTCAAGTTTCCTTGTGGTGTGGTTTATGTTTATGGGTAGGTGTTGCGCTTACCATTAGGTGAGCGACCTGCTTGTTTCGTCATTACACACTGCTGCTTGACGGGAGAAATAGACAAAGTAGTTAAGTCTCATAATGCCTAGCATTTTCACTGGATTCAATTCAATTCAAATCCAAAGCGAATCACACTGCTGCTTGGCGGCAAAAATAAACAAAGCGGTAGTACCAAACCAGACAGTCTCTCGGGTAGGAGAAGTTATTACCTCGAATTATCAGGCCTTATGCTCGATATGGTATATATTAAATTATAGGGCTGATACTTTATGCAACATGTGGATGTCTCACTTGCTCTAACCTATCTCTTGGAGGCTTACTGGCGTGATAGTTAAATGTGTTCAAACAACAGTTGACCCCAAAAAGATTGACCAAACTTCACCATTTAGCAACAATATCGCACTATCCAACCCAAAGACTGAACGTATCCATGTCTCACCTATAACACTGAAGAACTTTCAAATTAGTAACATACCTACCTCACTAGTTCCGGACTTCCCGCATCTAACAAGAATTAAACATTTAACTTTTAATTGGCAGCTTGTACGGTCTTCAGAAACTTTGCACGCCCGTAAGTGTTTAACTATGTTATAGGTATTCTATGGTTTCAATAATGACCGGAGGGCCGATTTCGATAATGACCGTAGTTGTGTTGTATGAGAATTCCCTTAGTTGTATATTTAGGATTATATTGTACATAATCTTATTTTGTAGACAGTAGTATGGCTATGTCTAGGTTTAATTAGCGCTTCGGGAACATGGAATAATTAGTCTACATATTATACTACTTGAAGTGTTGCACCTCTATTTGTTGCTCGGGAATGTTTATTGCGAATTTTATGTTGTGTATGGAAAATGTTCACTGATTACCTTATTGGGCTGTTGGCAGCGAACTTAGGCTGATCCCTGGTCGGGAAATTACAAATTATGTGTCAGTTTATTTAGTTTATTTATATATGTATTCTGTTATATAGATTACATAACGTAGTATTTTGGATGTATGTGTATATATATTATTTTTATATTGCTCGTTTTAATAATGTTATTGGCTAGCTGGCGCGGGCGTCCGCCAGTCATTGACGGTGACCACTGAATACCAGGACTGAAGTATGGCTCATGCCCAATACAGGAGCACAGAATATGATGAGTAGTCACCTTCCAGTCACAGCCAAGACGTGCAACAGCTTATTATTGTTCCCTTAACGTAGTATTTTTATTTATCTTTTATGACCTAGCAAGTAGGTACATGTCGTGTTGTGGGAAATACATTTTCTTTTCTTTTCCAATAACAACACGTGAGTTGGTTGGGATTGAAATGTGTGTTCAATATTTTTTAATGTATTAAATATAAAAAGTAGGCAATGAAACTTATTCGACAGGGCCTATGTGTATGTCCACAAAAAGACCACGTATGTATATTGCCGTTATAACATGTAAAATAAAGTAAACTTACACGTTATTTTGCAATACAAAACACTTAACAAATCAAATGAAATCATTTTGAGCCAAAGTCGCGTTACTTATTTTACATGAGAAAAATATTATGTCCAAAAAGTAAAACAAACAAATACGTTAATAATAGCGTTGTCTCCGTTCTTCTAAATGGTGGAAATTCGACTATACAATTAGTATGTAACATCTTAATTTTTGGACATGAAAACGTATGCTTTATGCTTTAAATCTACTAAATGAACCTTAAAATCCTACCACGCCAAAAAGATAAGCAGTGGAGTATAGTTGAGACGAAAAGGGAAATACGCAAATGGAGCTACTAGAGGGCGGAAAATCCATTTACTGAAAATAAAAGTGAAGTTTAAATAATAGTTTTATATAATCGTCTTTCGTAAATCCATGGTTTGTATGGTTTTTCCGAACCATAAAAACTTAGTTTTAATGGATCGCATTATTTTATCATTAAACTTGTTTTTATGGGCAAATAATAATCGACTTATTTCATAGATCTTACGGTGTGTCGCAAACTGGGATATGCAACACATTTTTTTTATCTCAAATAAACATAATATCTAGAAGCATGCCATAATATTTTTATTGTTTCACTATTTTCTGTTAACTTGGCACAGTCTATACTATAGTAATTCGTTAGCGTTTTTAGCACTCTACCCAGAATAACATTTGGAAGCGTCTAATCTAAGGAAGCCTGCTAAGTGTCTTCATGTATGCTAATAACCTGCAATAAGTGACAAAATTCCCGCAATAAGCCCATTTTTACCGGATATTGGTTTTCTTCTCCTACGCTACTTGCGTGCAAAATGTTCTTGTTGCTTATTCTAGTTAGCTATGTAGTTTTTTTTATTCAAAAGAGTTAAAAGTTTGAAAACATAAAGTGTGGAATGTCTTACGTTTAGACTTGAATGTTTTCATTAATTTTAGATAGATATAAGATTTTGTAGACTTGAACTTAAATTTAAATTATGCACAAGTGAATTAACCAAATCGTTTTGACAATACTAGATATAAGAATATTGAATTTAATGAATACTTAACCGTTAAGTCAGACGTTATCTGACTAAAAATCAATCAATTTCAATCAAAGTTCTTTTAACCATTTAATTTTTATTTACCCAATATGACATATTTTATGGAAAATTATAAATATTCAATTTTATTTTATATTAGGAAACGTCTATAGTTTCATAAAACCCAATAAAAAACTCGGTAAACTTGAGTTAAAGATAAAGGTGAGTTTTAAAGCCAAAGTTTTTCCCGCTGTTGGAGTATGTTGGAAAATGCAAGGATTACGTAGTTTAAATTGCCAACATGTGCGTTTTCGCGCTGCATACAAGTTGTCTGATAGTAGGTTGAGCATAGCTCACGCCAGGAACTGGTGAGCGGAGGCCTGCGAAGAGGTACGGCCATGTTGCGGCCACAAACGGACGGCGGGAAATCGCGGCCGCCCATGGGAGGCGTGCGGCGGCTCGCCGCTCGAAGGGGACGGCGCTAGGCGGTCGTCGCGGCGCGTGAGCGGGACGAGCGCGAGGCGGCGCGGCGCAGAGGGCGTGCGAGCTGACGGCACGGCACGCACTCCTGTTCCGGTCGCGTCGACGGGCGGCCGGGAGCCCGCGCCTCGCCACACTGACTCTGCACACGCTGCTCACACTCACTTTTCTCCTAGTACATTTTTGAATGCGCGCCGGTAACAGCGGGCACGTGATACGCCCGCGGCCGCTGTTTTTTTCTCTCTCACTCGGCTTTGTGACGGCCAGGTGTCGCGTGCGATCTCGCCCATTTCCCGCCACTTCCACTAGCTTTCGGAAAATTACACAAGTGACGAAGTTTTTGGCGCGAAATGTGAGTTTCGGTGGCGAGCTCGTAAAGAATGCCGGCCGTCCGTAGTGGATGCTAAAATGACTGATTATTTTGTTTGTGAAGAATTTTGAGCTGTGTTAGTATCGCAAGATTATCTGACTGCCTAGGGGAAGTTTCAAATAATGGATGATTGGGAGCGACACGTGACTCCACTCCTGCAAGACATGGGGTGCCCCAGCGAGGACGCCCAGGACGACTTCTTTAATCAGCAAGACGTAAGTGATACATGTATGACCTCTGACATGACATCGTCATTCACTATTCATCAATTAGCCAATCACCAATCGCCCATCGCCACTAAATATAAAACTCTGAACTTTAACATAGGTCCTGCCTAGCTGTATTTCCAGAACAACATTAAAATTTGTCTAAATGAAGTTCTATAACAACACTAAGTATCTACGATAATTCTATCACTGATCTTATACTATGTTTGAAATTTTTTACTTTAATTAGCGAACTATTGAAAACTTTTCTCGAACGAAACTCTTTCAGAAAAATGTAATTCTTTTAAGTATTATCTATACGGTTCTCTTCTTATCTACATACATGTATAGTGTATATCTTACAAAAATGTTCAACATTATCGTTTAAACTAAATGGATATAAGTATTTTAAATGATGATTCAATTAATGTTAATGACTTTATCATTGATAGCATATTTTTTGCTTTAAACCACTTTTCCTTGTCTCTTAGATTGAATGTTCAAAGTTCAAATTAACTATACACATGCCACTGAGTTTAACATTACATTACACAACCAAATTACATTTTAGTATAGTATTCTTTCTTTCTGCCAAGTGTTATCTTGGCTTAAGCCAGGGTCCGCCTTCTCATCATGATTTGACGGTGGATTTGGTATTATGTGGGACGACCCGCCGTCTGACCTCCCGCAACAGGAACCATATTTCGCCATTACCTCCGTTAATCAGCAGATTGTACCATGTGCAGGTGAGGTTGGCTTTGGGCTTAAAATGTTGTTAGCCCACTTACACTCCATTTAAAGTAATGTATCACTATCTATAAATACATTTTAAACTGAGTATGTACAATATACAATGCGCATTCATTTTACTATGAAAAACACATTACCAGCTATCAAAATAGGTCACTATTACTAGCCATAGAACCTAGATTTACCGTCATCACGCATCATCCAACATGCCTAGCATGTTATTAGTAATAAAAAAAGTAATTTTGCTAACGTACCAAATTACTATGAATTTTATAAATTCTACATCACTGTGTAATATGTTTAAAATTAATTTCAGCTATGATTATGATTTCAAGAAATAAAACCAGCGCTTTTAGAATCAAATTACATTCTCAAAGTTCAAGAACTTAAAATAATTTAAATATACAATTTTCAATTCTGTTAAAACAATACAATTTGTTTTCCGTGTTGTGAAACAACTTAGGATATTGTTTTTTACCATCTTCTGAATCACCACGTAAGGGTCAATGAACAGATGCTTTGTTGTTAGTCCGGAGATCGCACAACAAATCTACCCGGTTATACATCACCAATCTATACATTTAGCTTTTGTTTCACACGTAAAACATGTCCAAGTAAACATATTATTAAGTAAAATATAACACATCAAAATTTAAAGCTATCACGTTGTCAATATTAGTGTATGTCAAATTGACACTCCCTAAATGGAAGTTTAATGTGTTATCTGACGGATAAAATTTAAACATTTTGGGTGAACAGGTCCTTAGTCTTTATGCCCAGTTTCTAACATTCATAAATTGGTAGGTTCTTATTTGGTAATCGTTGTACCTATTATTAATACTTTCCGAATCAAAATATGACAAATGTTTGCATAATCTTTGAAAATTTCCGAACTCCATTAACTTATTTCATAACAAAAACAAAAAAAAAACATGGATTAACTTGCTCACATAATATCAATTTCAACTTACGTCTCATATATTATAACGTTCCACGATGCAGCTTCAAAAGCCAATAAAATGGAAAAACCAAGCTGCGAAGATACGTCTGGTAGCGCACCGTGGAGCGATTCGTGTACAAAATGAGTTTAGGGGCGGTTGCCATGTGGCAAGGTGCCCGACGCCCTGCTAACGTACACGTAGTAATGCTTAATTGCCCGAGTAAGAGCGCCGCTCACCGCAACATTCGCGTCTCCATAACGATGTCTTTGCTGAAACATGAAACTGTTATTGGCATCCAAAGTTACCGACCTAAGCCGTTTAATATTTAATTTGTGGCACAGGCCAGTCTAGCCATCTGCCAGCGGTCTTAGAACATGACAAGAAAATACAGGTCGAAATCTAAACCAAATCTATATTGACGTATAATTAAACGCCTGGTCTGCAATTACGAAGTCCTAATCTTTAATAGGTATCTAAAACAGGGGATTTTTGTGTCTGTATGAAAAAGCTGCAGTTTATCGAGATGGAAATCAACTGTCATCAAAGATCTACAATAAGCCGAAAATTAGAAACATCAATAGAAATTCAATTATTATTGCGAAATAAATATATAAATCTCGTATTTTTTTTTAATATACTCGACAGAAGGTATTTCCGAAGTATGAAGAAAAATTAACTTTATCATAATTACGATTGTTAACTGATATGATAATTTATATTTAGCTAGGAAAATCTAGGGTGTGTAAATGGGCCACCAACATCTTGCGCCCAAAGCGAATCTTACCTGCACGTAGTACACTCTGCTGATTGGCGGACGAGAAAATGGCAAGGCTTAATTTTCGTTGCGGATTGTGGGGTTCAGACTGCAAGTCCCATATAGTATTATTATTCCAAATGTCGTCGAATGTAAGGTGCGAGAGGGTGGATCCTGGCATTAACCCAAGATCACGTAAGGCAGAAAGAATCCAGTAAACTCTAAAAAAAACTTATTCTCTCCAACCCGTATCGGAACATCTTAATGTTTGAGCTCCATTTTGCAATATTACAAAGATGCTCAAAGCGAGAAAGTAAGTAAAGAATGAGTTAATGACGTGCGCAATGGAATAACATACATACATAGACTCACGCCTGTTTCCTATAGGGGTAGGCAGAGACAACGGATTTCCACTTGCTACGATCCTTGCATACATACCTCTTTGGCCTCATTCACCCTCATTACATTTTTCATACATGCACATCGGTTTAGGGTACTCCTGACCTGGCCTTTCTCGAGAATATCTCCAACTTGATCTATGAAAGTTCGCCGAGGCCTTCCGCTCCCAACTGTACCATTTAATACAACTATACCATGGAATAACATCACTTAAATAAATAGGTAAGATCAATTCGGTACTTGTTCGCATGAGGTGTTGTCACGCAATTGTTGTATGAATTTCTATGCACCTTCCGTCTTACATTAATTTATGTAGGTAAAATGACGGGTAGACCCCGAGTATCTACATCATGAAGATATAAAGTTTCAGAGGCATTTTCCGTTCTGCCATTATCATCTCCCACACTCTTATCCAACTATACAAGATTAGCGCCTAATGTTTTTGGCAAATTATCTTTCATCCATCAGTTCTATCTTTTGTCCTCTTGCTATATTAGTTATGTGATTGATAGAAACTTCCTTTTTTACCGAATATATAAATATAATATCAATCTTCCGCCATCTGAGCCCGATAGTCCACGAGAATAATGTGTGTGACTGTTGGGTGTTATTTATTTCTAATTTGTATTCTAAGCTTATAGCAGAGGGCCAATTCTCGTAATTTTAATTGTTCAAAATATCATTCCGATCTAATCTCAGCGACAAGAAAGTTGCAAATGGTATTCTGCTAAACCAATATTCAAGAACTTAGAACGCAATGATATCGAAAGTAGAATACAAGTTGACTGAACCAAAACGGCATTCTGGTAACAATTTTGACACTTAACTATCTTCTTCTTCTTTTAATTGTGTTTGGCTCCACCGTAGATTGGTGATTTCGCCAGTGTCCATTGTGAGACACTTAACTATATAAAATGCATTTCGTCTAGAGACAAACGTCAAAATATTGAGAACGAAATGTGAATGAAGCAGTGTTGCCAAGTGCACTGTAATTACAGCAGATCTGTATTTTCATGCCATCTACTGGACACGGTATTTTTATAAATACCTTATATGGAGACACAGTATTTTTTTACAGTCAAAATTTTGTATTATTATTGTATACTACTAGACAGGTTATTTAGAAGTAAAACTGCGTCACATAACGCGGGAGTTTGACAGTTCACAAACAGGGAGCGCAATAGGGGTTCTAGTTGAGAGTAAGCGAGATGATAATATTGAGTTACGGTCAATTGACTGCAACTTAGTAATACAACTAATTTACTATACTACAATTTATTATACTACAATTTCTATGTACAGCGCAGCTTGTCTAGTAGTATACATAAAACTCTTTGATTAAACACATTAAAAAAAATAAACCGATATCATCATCATCGCAGCTATCCATTTCTGCAGCGATCAATATATACAAATAAAATTTTAAGTTAGTTTAGGATATAAAGTTTAAAATAAATTTATATTTTATTTAATAATTTAATTATTTCCTTTTTTGTACGACATTTTATTGCACTGTAAAATAGACTGTATTTTTTCCCATCAAGCACTGTATTTTTGACGCAAATGCCGTATTTTAATGTGGACAACACGGTATTTTCAAAAATCTGACTTGGCAACACTGAGGTGAAGTGAATGTGAGTTAACTGCAGACAAATTCAGTTAACTTTATTCTCTTTTACTGCAAGCAACTAAAAGTAGTCAAAATTGTGCGACTTTGTGTGCTCGTTATTTCAGTAAAGTATTAGAAATGAGTTTACAGCCTATGTTACTCAGTGATAATGTAGCTTTCTAACGGCCAAATTATTTTTGAAATCGGCCCAGTAGTTTTTAAGTTTATTTGTTACATACAAAAATACAAAAAAATCTTTCCTCTCTAGAATATTAGTGTAGATTAAATTATGAGAGCAATCGCACTGTCAAAATTCCCGCCAAAACTCTCGCACAATTGTTATTTAGTATAGATATGTCCTCAGCAGTGTTGCAAAATAAAAAAACCGCAATTCGGTAGAATTTCAAATTTCAATAAAATAATCGCGATTGTGGTTATTTCCGGAAAGGACTGCCTCAGTGGTGCTGTTGTGCCGTTTTCCTTCAGTTATGCCATGGAATAGATAAATTAATGAAATAAATAAAATACATGGAATTAGTCAAATCAATTAATTAAAAAATCATAACCTCCAGTTACGTAATTTTTTAATCACTGAAATTAGTCATATTGTGGGTATTTTATTGTGAGTTGGTAACATTGATTTTGTCGCTTAGGTCATTTTTAATTTCTAGAATTTAGTCTATGGCAGCTGATACGTAAAATTCGGTAAAATACTTGTCATTGGCGAAATGCATAATAATGCGAAGCCATATTTTCAACAAAAGAAAGACATTGAAAGTTGATCGAATTGACAGTTTATATGCAATTTAACTGAGATGATATCGAATTTTTAAAGGAGCAGAATGCCATATTTTTAATTAATTCAAAATGTAATCTCAGTTCGGTTAAAATTCATTCGCAGTGTCAGTTAAAATAGCAGAATTGGCCCTCTGGTCTATATCCATCATCACATGGACATTTTAGAAATAGGCTAAATTTTCCAAGCTTATAATTTTAGTCTTAAATCGTTATAGTTCTAGCCTTTACGCCAACCAACTAGAACTTAAATAGACTGGGTAATTTGGGCTGCATTAGGGCTATCACAGTTCGAAAATGGTATACTCCTTGTGTTTGCATAGTGGTCACCTAAAATCTAAATGCAAATTAAGATACATAATTGATTGAAATGGCTAAGCAATTCTCGATACATCTAGCCAGAAGAATTAAACGGTGCTATTTATTTAGTGCTCAGTTTAGGATTACCCATTAAAGAAATACACCAATATGATAACGACATACCATTGTATTGGATTACCAGATTTACAACCACTTTTTGCCACTTTAGCATTTTTCTAGGGAGTCTGCATATTTAGTATTATTTTATTTCGACAAATCTTGCATTGCTACCTGAGTATCTTATGAATATCATGGTATAACTGGAAGAGTCGGTGGAGGTTGGTATAATTGGTGTTACATTAAATAAAGTAAAGGTCAGAAGTATTCTAAACAGACGAGAATGCATGAATGCATGATGATGAAAATGCTCAGTATCAGCCCGGAGTCTGGAATTGGGCTCGATATGGCGATAGGCTCGCCCCCCATCACATCATGGGACGGAGATACGCTTGACGAAATGTGGATGTATTGGTTTCATCTCTGCCTACCCCGTCTGGGATTACATGCGTGATTAGTGCGTATGTATTATAAATGTGAAAGTTTGGATATTAGTGAGGTCCTAACCCACCTATCTCTTCCGAACCCTTTCATTTAAGGTTAGTACGAGTAATGCACCATGATTATTTTGGTATTTTGGATGTTTATAGGCGGTGCAGATCACTTACCATCAGGTGACCTACTTGTTAGTTTGCCAGCCTCTGCAATAAAAATAAAACCGGCATTGTTCTACTTATACCGAAGAAAGCCACTGCGGGGTTTTTAGGTAGTACATTAGCGTAGGAAAATTGGTTGACGCCCAAGTCGAGCGACCTAGCAGTCACTCGAATGTGAATCGGGTCGGAGGGGCGGTGAGTCCTTAACCAGCCCTAACAGTTGGGCAGGTATCGGTAAGATGGATTTTCCTCACTGCAAAAACGTATAGCAGAGGTGGGTAAATTACCAAAATGGATCACCTGAACAATCAGGTGGATGTCGCATACAAATGCGGCATGCACCATACTAGAAGATTCATAGATTTAAAATAAAATAATTAGGATGGGACGGGTAGGAGGGAGGCTCTGAAAGTCTCACAAACAGCAAGCTACCACTTCACATCAGTTTTCTGTGAGACTGTGGTACTAGCTCGGTTGAGCTTGCTCATTTATGCTTTAGACAAAAGTATCCACAGCGCGGCGCAACGACTTAAAACTCTCCACTCTTCATTTACTCAAGACGGTGTCTCGATTATTCAAGACTATTGCACTACACTCCACTAGCACATTTGCTATCCTCTGCTATAAAAGTGTGTATCTACTGTCCGCTGATGCAAGTGGTTGGAATTTAGTCACTACATCTGCTATCTACGCCTCTCGTAAATCTTTCGAAACAATATCGGTGACGCCTCTTGTAACTAACTTCAGGCCGCTCAACTTATTATTTACTGCCTCAGTGTCGCAGTAGCCGTACGCGGTGTTACTACTGTGCTGAAGACTCGGGTTCGGTTCGGTCGGGTAAAAGTGATATTGGGTTTTACTATTTTTGAAATGCTCAGTATCAGTCTCGCATCTGGAATAGTGCCCGGTATGGTCATAGCCGCGCTCCCTATCACATCATGGGATTGAAATAAGCTCTGCGAAATGATGGTGGACTGGTTACACCTCTGTCTACTCCTTCGGGGATTACAGGCGTGAGTGCGTATGTATGTATGTATTTATTGTACTAATACGTTTCCATAAAAAGTGACAGTCTTTGTGGCGCAGTGGCCAAGTAGTCGGTTGTGAAGCGAGTGGTCATGGGTTCGATTACCGTATTGACATAAATGTTTGTGTGTTCCACAAATTTAAGTTTTTGGTCTGGGTGTTTTCTCCCCAGAGGGTTTGATGTCAGACAGGCGGTTTCTGAAACTGTTAAAAAAGCATGTTGCGCCACTGTGAGTAGAATTAGGTCAGATGGAAAAAGAAGAAGACGTTTCTATAAAAAGTGTACGTTGCGTTAACGCGCATACGTGGGGTAGAGTTACGTTGTAGACGATTTTGTTTACTGCATGAGTACTACAGACAACCGACGTGAAATGCTATTGCGTTTCATACGGTCAATAAGAGTTTCAATAGGCCCAGATCATTTTCCCCTTTCTAATCTTCATTCCTTTAATGGCCGCAGCGCAGTCATGATGTGCTTTTTACGCGACCGAATAACGAGACGAGCAAGACGCTCGCCTGATGGCAAGGGAAACGGCTACTCATGAATGGTTACACTACATTAATGGTACAATGTCTCCCTAAATATTGAATAACAAAGCATTGTTTGGCACTGCACTGCGCTCCTGAGACAGATTTTAATTCTCATAAGGCCCAGTAATTAGCTTCAGTGTTCTTCAAACCGGAATCCAACAGTGTTTACACACGCATACGAGAGTCCTATCACCTAATATTGCTCTGGCAATGTCAGTATTCATGGGTGGCGGAGTTCACTTACCATCAGGTGACCTAATTGCTCTTTTACCGGTCTCTGCCATAACAAGAAACTTATTTAAAAGTGTTAATTAACTTGTTTTTTCGTTCATAATTACACACAAGAAAATCATTAAAGATTATTTTTGGTATGGAGTCTTTCATTATGCACGTTGCTAACGAATCTGAATGTTGTTCATTTAATACTGACCGCATATTTAATGAGAAGACTGGTATCATTTATTTTCCATATCAATCACAACAATGGACAATTCACCCCGTGCCTGTATACTTTCATGATTGGACTAGATGAAACAATAGATAACAACCCCGTGCAGCGTAATTATTAAACGTAACTTGTCATTTTGGACCAAGGAAATAACAGGTTTTAGTCGCCCGTACCTACACACAGCTGTAATTTAGTACCAATGACTCTGTTAGATTTACAATTTAAAACTTAACTACTGTTTGGTTTTGTGTACAATTTGAAAACGATTTAAACCAGATATTGTTTCTACCAGTATTTAATGCCGAACATTAAGTTTTTTTTTATAGTATAGGCCGGCAAACGAGCAAGTGGGTCACCTGATGGTAAGCGATCTCCACCGCCCATGTACGCCCACAATACAAAAGAATTATGGGCGCGTTGCCGACCTTAAAGGAAAGGGATAATAAGGGCATGGCTTTACCACTCATCATAATCTGATTTGTGTAAAAGTTGATTTATCCTGAATCAGTTAAGTCAATTAATCATTTGTAGTGTGTAAAAATACCTTTAATAAACAACCTCCGTGGTGCAATGGGTAAGTAGCCGGCTGTGAAGCGAGAGGCCGAGGGTTCGATATCCGCACGAAGACAAATAATAAATAAATAAATAACACCCAACAGTCACACACATACCCCTGACCCCACAGTAAGATACGAGTCTTGTGTCTTGAGTATCAGGAACTGAGTTCGTTCGAGTTCAGAAGCTGAGTTCGTAGACGGAAGACCTGAGAGTGAAGTCTATAAAGTGCTTCTAGGAGATGGTATATCGTCTTCAGCACATAGGCTTCTTCCGTGTTAATTCGTAACATACATTTATGTTTCAATTGCAAGTATGTAATACGTATGTCCGTAGATTTACGTACACGTTATTTACGTTTATTAAAAGTGGTTGTCATTCATAATTACTAGTGATGTGATCGATCTTAATAAATTAGGTAATGATAATACTTAGCGTGAAATTAAATAAAATCCGGTACATAAATATCTACTATCAGGTGTACATAACGATCTGTAAATATGACCACAGGTTTCTGTAATACATTGTAGAGGTATATGTAAGAATCACAATTAATGTCAAATAGTTGAATGACGGCGTCTTTGGTATGGCCTATAAGGCTGAAAAACAGTAAGAGGTTTATTTTCAATATGAAAAATTAAATATAGTTGCCCAAGATTGAAATTGCTGTCCATTAGAATAGGTTGCCCTCTCAAATCATAGGACGGAAAGTAGATTACCGAAACGTGGGTGCATCACTAATTGCACTTTTACCTATCATTTCGGGAATACAGGCGTGAACATAATTTATATTCCATTAAATTTGTCAGATCAAGAAATGTAAGATTTATTCCAATATAATATTATTAAATACTGCCTCGATGGCGCAGTTGTAATGCGTACGTGTTACGACAGGCTGACGCTGAAATCTTGGGTTCGATCTCCGGGTCGGGTAAAATACTATTAGGTTTTTATATTACGATTTGCTCAGTATCGGCCTGGCCGTGGCGATAGGCTCAACCCCTATCAATTTATGGGACAAAAATAAGCTCGGCGAAATGAAGGTGTACTGGTTACACCTCTACCTACCCCTTTACAGGGGTTACCTACGGGGGTTACAGGCGTGAGTGCGTATGTACGTAATATTCTTATGTATACCTATTACCTTTTTCTTCCACCTGCCCTTATGCCACTACCACCCATTTATTACCTTTATTTATTGAAATTATATTACCTACTAAATATAATTTCAAAACATACACATAGCTTTAATGTTAGGGTTAAAAATATCAGTCAGCGTTTGTGACAACAAATTACGTGGTGTTCTGATAGAAACCATCGAAGGCAATTTGCATGCATACAAGGTTTCGAGTAATTTAAACGTGTATTCGATAACAGGTAATTTATTTAAGTCGTCTTTTGTCCTTAACTTTGAAAGTGGTAACACTAAACATCAGTTAATGCATCACATTATCTGATTTCCATAAGGCCGTGATTAGGAATGAAAATAAAAATAGTAACACGTGAGGATCAAAAGGCGCGTCGAAAAGGTTTTTAGTAAAACAAAAAATGACTACAATTAAACTCCACAGCTATTTGTATCTTAAGTAAAACTGAACATTAAGAAGCCAATCTTGAAAGTATACGAAGGTGTAGTCATACATCGTTTCATTTAACAAGTCACGCATTATGAGGAAACAATAAAAAAGTAAGTTGCGCGGGTGTTTAAGAGGTCCAGAGGTTACGGTTCGTTGAATTGTCCAAGCGGATCTTAGTCAATAGTCGAAATTGTCGCGCACAGTGTCATGCACAGTTAAGTGCTGTTACTGGTTTCCCCATTAGTTCAACGCATTATAGCTTTTTACTGCGTTGCCGTGAGAAAGTCCAGTGGTGAAGCGTTCAGGTGGCCTTAGGATGTACTTCCTTGGACACGTGTGTCGGCCATTTGCCAACCGTTCGTCTACCCGCATTATTTTACTTGAGAACCGGTAACTTTAATGAAATTCTACACTATCATGCAGCTGTGCTACACTCGGTTACGCACAAGCCGCATAAATTTCATACATTTGATATAACGCATTCTGAATTTTAAACCATAATAAAGCTAAGCAATAATTTTATCTATAAAATATTATCATTACCTTTCAAGTATGTTTAAGACCGGTGTAGATATCATATTTTAGTTTTTATAAATTCATATTATGAAACAGGGTCGGACATTGCATATTAAGGTAGACAAATATTCATGTTTACTAGCTGTTGTGATGAGTTAATTGATTTGTAATTAGACAAGTTGATGAAGTTAAGATGTCTGTATCCTAAACGGCTAAGAATTAAATTATTTCTTTCTCATCTTTTATTTTTGAACTGTTCGATAAATCACAATCTACTAACAAGATTATAATTTCAGATATATCCAACTGGCTTTTGCTTACGTATGTGACCGCGTGAAAATCATAATAAGAAATGTTTAAAATGTGACCATTATAATCAAATTCTTAGGACTTTCATACAAAGGTTGAACCCTCTATTACATTACTTTATTGTAGTATTATTTTATTTATTGTATTTTTGTAAAATCCCAACGTAATGAAGATTTTCGTGTCATATAAAATCTACTTACTTTCAAGTTTGTTCCTGAGAGTTCGAGATGTGAGTGATTTGATAGATATGATTATATCTAGCTTTTCCAGCTGTCGCCTAGAATGCTCGATTACTTTTATACTATCTTTAAACCAGCATTTGACCCATTACCACACATTCAAGGTAGGTTTTCACAGCATTCGCTGATAACTCTTGTATACACCAGCTTGAGTTTGGTTTGGTTATGTTTGGTGTATTTTTTATGTTTATGGCTCACCCATGTGAGCATCGCGTCGCATTTTTGTCATGGACCATGGCATGACGCGACGTCAGTTAGTAGGTACTGGTTTATTTGAATATTTCGAATTGCTGTGTTTGACAGATAATAGACAAGTCGGTTACAGTATGAGAAAAGTTGTACCATCCTAACTAATATTATAAATGCGAAATGAGTTTGTTTGTTATGCTATCACGCCTAAATCGCTTACCGATATTGACGAATTTGGTGTAGAGATAGATAGGGCCCTGGAGACGGTTATAGGCTACTTTTTATTCCGGAAAAGGCTATTCATGCATATATCAAGAATAAGGACGAAGCTTAATGATTCTAGGAACGAAATTGTAGACAAAGCCAAAATGCTAGAAGAAGTGTGTCTGAGTTTATAATATGGTTGTATGTACTATTTATTATTCTTGTGCTGAGTAGTCGAGCTTTATTAGCAAAAGTGGGGATAAGAAGGGATGTGTTAGGTCTTAGCAGCACCAGCGATAGAGCTGATTAATTATAAGTAAAATGTACACCGTGCTATGCACGTACTGTGTCTTGTTATGAGATTATGGATATGTAGAAATATATGGCGCTAGGACTCGTCACCGCATTAGTTGTATCGTGCGGTACGCCATGGGAAAACTGTGTTAGGTTGACCGAAATTCAGTTTGATCTAAAAAGTTGTCCTAGCACATGCGACTAGATGGCTGTCTACAACTGAGTTAACGACGGGCTGGATTTAAGCTATTACAACTTCCTTTTCTGTCAAACGACAGTGTGGTGAGCCAAGTTCAGAAAAGAAAAGTAATGTGTAATATATAAGACGCTACGCTAAGGGCTACTTTCAACCCGCCAACACTATTCAAATTATTACTAAAATCGTTATAAAAAATAGTTGGACCTCCATTCACACTTGCAATTTTGCAAGGCTTTTTGTACAAATAGAATTCGAAATTTCGTGAATTTACCTCTCATCATAGTTCTTGAGTCTTGAGAGTCTTTGAGAGAAAGCTGCCAAATATAAACACGTTAATAAACGTAATTTATTGACCAATTACACTGCCATTAGGTGAATCTCAAAACACATAATAAATTTTTGTATCGCTTCGTTTTGTAATGATGAATTTAACTGAAGCTATGATTTAAAGAACTTGAAATCTAAATAATAATAATAATAAACTCTTTCATTAGCAACGTCGACAACCCCGAACGTCGTTTGTACTGAACTTGGCCCCCTTTTCACATTTATATTTTTGGTGGAATCTAATAATCCGAACATAAGTGGCGAATGTCAGATGAAATAATAAAATATTAATAGTATTCATTCGATTTAAAATCTATAAACATTGGCATATTTTTGATACGACATTATTGTAAGTTAATCTGACAGAATATGAAATGTAAGCCATAAAGTACAGACATTAGAGACCAAAGCACATAGCGCAACTAATATTGATAGCAATTGTATAGCAAACGGCTTTGTAATATTTAGTATCGGTACGAGATCGTCGATACGACAAACGAGTACAAATTGTAAAAATATGTATTTGTTGCTTGTAATAATATAAGGAACAAGTTAGCGAGCATGGAATTGGCATTTAACAGCGCGACTCACCGATATATGAACGTAAGCTCTCATTAACTGCTGACAGTGGCGTTATCTTCTGATCAACCACCTAACCTTTTCGTGGTGAGCGTTATTATAACATTTAATATAATAACAAAAATGATAATAAGCCAACGGTGGTGGTGTATAATAATTACAATATTAAATGTATAAATAATTCAATGGCCTATAGGCGGTGGAAGCACGCGACGGACTTCCGGAGAGTCTAATTAATGCGTGCCTCATTCTCGAGGCGCTTGACAAACTACGAAAATTGTATAATTATCTTAGTGCGTGATGGTGGACATAAACGAAGAGATAAAATGCTCGGATAATTATTAACTCATGCGTTGGATACTACAGGTTGGGACCAAAAAAAACCCTGCATCAAACAAAGAACTCCGATTAAATTCCACTTCTAACTTTGCGAAAGGATTTACATGAAATTATGTTTTTTAATGATTGCTCTTTATATTTAACTGCATCTCGATAAAACTTTTTAAACTATACAATAAATACACAATTTAATTCATTATACACTATTCCATGAAAAAAAACGACAGCTAAGTTTGTAGATTTTGTTGGTAATATGCAATAAATAACAGTCTCCTTCTTCTTTTTCTTCAGCCTGTATCCACTCAATACTGAGTGTAGGCTCTTGCATTGCACACCATTTTGTTCTGTCCAAGGCAGAACAGGCAGGCAGTTACTATAAATAATAGTAAGAGCGAAAAATCATTTTATTTTTTTAAACACAAAGATAAGACAGTTGCGTAATAATACATGTAAAGATAATAGAAATAATATATAAAGTAGTACTCACAGATGTCATATTTTTTATATTTCCAGTTCTAGTGAGTTATCCTTAAATACCTTATTTATTATCGATTTTTAAGCCTTAAGCAAAAAATACCTTTATGATAGTACAAATAGCACCATCAATATTTTTTACCCGATCATGATGATCATTGATGTAACGAATTTATTTGACAATGTTGTACAAGGTCATTAATTACATTTAGACTGAAATGAAATATAATAAAAACTAAACTAGACCTCGATGCAAAATGACACACATAAAAATGTATTACGACACGATTTGCAATGTACTCAGTTCATTCCACATTACTAGTAAACACATTATCCATGTTAGTAACCCTTTTAGTTCAAAGAGATACTTATCGGCACTTAACGAGTTTCTCTTTGTAAATTAACACTCGTAAAATGACAAGCTAAAGGAAATTCCTACGTAACATGAATATGGAAGATAATCACCATAGGCGGTGGCAATTTTTAGGGTTCCGTAGCCAAAAGGCAAAAACGGAAACCTTATGATTTGGTAATGTTGTCCGTCCGTATGTCACAGCCATTTTACTCGAAGACTATTAGCACTATAAAAATGAAATTTGAATGATAATCGTATTCTATGAACCGCTACACAAAAGTGTAGTGAAAATAAGAAAATAAAATAAGGGTAATAAAGGTGGCTCTCTCTATAGACGTGTCATTGGATATGCCCCTAAAAATGAGGTTGGTTAATTACTTTTTATATAAGTCATTCATTTGTGAGATATGGGTGTCTAAACTCGTGAAAAATGGTCAATACTGGATGAAAAATTCTTAAAAAAATCATTGTAATATAACTTAAAAAGTACTTCCAATGAAAATTTATTTCAATAAACTATTTTTTGAGATATGGAGTATATTCCGACTACAGAACCCTTCACTGTGCGTGGTCCAACACGCATTTGCAGGGTTTTTTTTCTTGCCTAGAGTTATTACTGCCATTGGTTGTGATGATAAAATAGGTTGTATTCTCCGCGTTTAATATTTACAAGAATTAATCTACTTAAAAGTGATAACTGTCTTTACAAGTAAAACTGCGAAGTTGTATTTAGACATAGAACTTTTAAATTCCAGTGTTGTTATAAATAATAATAATAATAATAAATAAACCCAACATAGTCCTGACACTAGGTTAACCTGAATCGTGGGTATCACAGGTACTACGAGGGACTTGCGGTCCCACAATACTCAGACCCGAAACAAATATTGGTGGAACATTCAAACATTTGTCTTGGTGCGGAAATCGAACCCACGGCCCCTCACTTCGCAGCCGGCTACTCGCCCGCTGCGCCACGGAGACTATCATTATTGAACACTTGTAATACAACTGCCTTGGCGGTGTAGTTGTAATGCGTACACGATACGACTGTTGTGCAGAGGACTTTGGGTCGGGTAAAAGAGATATTGAGTATTTCTATCGCGAAATTCTTAGTATCAGCCCAGACTGTGCAATTGTGCCCAATATGGCGATAGGCTCGCCCCTATTACATCATGGGAAGGAATTAAGCTGTGGTGCACTAGTTACACCTCTGTCTACTCGTTCGGGGATTACAGGCATAAGTTGGTATGTATATAAGCATGTCGTAATACCATACTTAAATATTATATTCTATGGATATTTTGCGACAGACAGTGACGACTTCGTCGTTCCAGACTGTAGTTGAGTTGCGAACGTTAATATATTATTTAACACAATTTATTATGAATGTGCCCAAAAGTGCTTCAACCATATTACACTTATCAAGAATTACGTATCATTTAATGACTGAGTTATAATTGGTATAAATAATATTCTTACAGTTGGGTCTGTACCTATAACGAAACAGATAAGCACAATTAACATTTTGACAACTTTATTTCATTCCGAATTTCTCAGTATTCGACGCAAATTCGGTGTTCGTTGTATCATAAAAGTCAAGGAAAAAATTTTAATAACTTATTGTTAACGCCAGAAACTCTAAAGGTACGTCTACACTTTCGTAATATTTAACCACACCGAGAGGCATGGGTGTCATACGTACTTGTTACGCTAATATGAACGGGTATTGTACACTGCATCATTTTCCGTAATAAAATAAAAAAATGACTAAAGCTTAAATGACATGGCTCGGCAAAATGTTACGGGGTCTCAGAGCGAATTGCTTCGTGACATTAGGTCGTAACATTTTAAATCGTCGACTATTATTGAGGCTTTGCCACGCGTGTTTGTCATAGTCACGACACTCGGTGCGGCGAAATATCACAAGTGGAGACGCACTATTAGACGAGCTTTTGAATATTGAAACGGTCTGGCAGACCGACTAACGGATACTTATAAAAAAAAGTGTGTTACGTTGTGTTGTATACCAGTATTCGAATTTAAGGATAGTGTTGAAAATACAATAAACATAATTTAATATAAAAATATATTCATTCATACATTGTAAAGCCAAGAGGACCGACACAAGGTGTGGAGGGACTAGGGCCAACGTCCTTATTGTTCGTTTCACGTTATTGCTTATAAACATTATACTTTAACAGATCGAAGATAAACCATTTGTTCTTTTCATTAAGTGTAAACTTTATAATTTTATTTCAAATCCGGTTTTATAAATAAAAGAGCAACTGGTTGTCAAGCAAAGGTTAGATTAATATATTTGTGGGATTTTTGATAACATTGCGTTTTTATTCATTATTCAGCTCTTTACTAACTTTACAGTATTGGGTAAATAAACAGATTTAACTCGCGGGTATAAATATTACTCCTTTCATTCTGTCTGACGTCATCCTAGCTTAATACTAGGGTTCACCTTCTCGTACTATGGATTTGACGGTATTTGATGATTGGCGAATCATCAAATACCGTCAAATCTATCGAGGGCGCTCTGATCCCCACTAACCGCAACGGGATCTAAGTTTCGCCATTGCCTCGTCCGTTAATCAGCAGAATGTACCACATGCAGGTGAAGTTGGCTTTCGACCTAAGATGTTGGTGGCCCACTTAAACTCGGGGATAAATATCTAAATATTTTGCGCTACATAAAGTTAGAGTAAGATTAATTGGTTTGAGTGTTCATTTACATTTTCAGGGTTCCGTAACAAAGTGGCAAATACTTACGACTACGCGTATCCAAATGAATGAAATTAAGTCTATCGTAGAACAAAGTACCTAGCATATTATCTCTACAGTAAGGCTTTTCAAAGAATTATATATCTCACTAAAGAATCGAATTAAAATACAGGGAGGCCTTTCCTAAGCGGTAGGACAGCGAAGGCAGATTGACGAAGAGATTCGAAATGTGTGGTTTAAGATCATTTATTTTCTCAAAATGAATAAGGTACAGTAATAATTCTCATATATGAGAAAAAAGATATAACTATCACTATATATTGGACACTAAGCAGGTACACTAAACGATTACAATACAATACAAACACATTTTACATTTATCCAACCGAAAGACGGTAGTTAAAAAAACGATTTTCCTATTTCGAAATTTGATTTTAACTTTCTTATAGCTCAACGTAATTTTTTACGATTTAGCTTATCTTACAGCCGTAACTACCCTACTTAATAAACGCTATGGAACCTAAGTTTATAAGTCAGACAAGCACTTGACGGGTTTAGTCGTCTAACATCAGCTGGAACCATGTGTTTTAATAAGTTTCTGATGTATTTATCTAATGGGGAACAATTAATCGTCTTTGTATTTTTAGATTTTAAGATAAAGTCACTTTATCGTCCTAATGATAAATATCAGCTTGTATGGACTGTTACTTATAATTATTTTACTATGAAATACACACATTAATCCATTTATACTGATAAAATTTATTTTTTATAAAACACCGGCGAAGAGCGAGTGGAAGGACCGTTACGGAAGTTCCGTAACACCATACGATTGAAGAATATCTGCCATAGAAGGACACAATAATTATGCAGTGAAAAAAATTATCTCCCATTTATCGACCTACATTCGGTCAATTTTGGAATTGTAATGAAGCCCTAAAGAAACGTGCCGAATTGAGAACCTCCTCCCTTTTTTATGTCGATTACAAATACCATACAAACGCCTGTATCACGGATGGGGTAGACAGAGATGCAACTAATGCACCCAAGGTTAGCTTTTTCTACCCACAACGTGATAGGAAGCGAGCCTATATTCATATCGCGCGTAAGTTCTAATCACGGCAAGTCATTGATTCTTCCTGGGATTTGAACTCAGAACCGCAACGATTTCCCCGCCTAAGAAAGCGTCCTTGGGCTGGGAAACCGCTGTCACTATAACACTGTCACGATAACTCAGATATAATTAATAGTCAAATGATTAACCAACTCTAAATATCTAAACAAATAACTCTACACCATCCTGTTCATAATGTTATTGGAACAATTTATATAATTACATGTAAGGTGGTGTGAATCGTCTTCGTACAAAATACATATTTTTGTAAGGCGGTATCGGCGCGATAGCTGATGCCAGATAACGTCCAATTAAAACAATTCCATCAAAACATTTTGTGTCAGGTCATTCCACCTGCCGCCGTATTATAATTTATTCATAAGTTGCTGCCGGTCAACGTGACCAGTGTATATTTAACACTCAACTTGTGCATGTGAATGAAACCTGACAATGAGTGCAATCGCGAAATTGTTCATCGAAACTTTAAGACCAAGTTTTTGACGCTTCGTCGCGGGGTTACAAGTGTTAATAATCAATCTCAGTTCAGGGCTACTGAACGCAGCTTGCGCGACTAGCTGAACAATAAATAAATAACACCCAACAGTCACACACATAGTCCTGACCCCACAGTAAGATACGAGTCTTGTGTCGTGGGTATCAGGAAATACGAGAGACTTTCGGTCTCACAACACCCAGACCCGAAACAAATAAAATAAAATAATAAATGAATAAACTCAACAGTAACATACATAGTTCTGACTACTACTAGATTAACCTGTATCGTGGTATCTGGAACTACGAGGGACTTGCGGTCTCATAACACCCAGACCCGAAGAAAATATTTGTGGATTAGACAAATATTTGTCTCGATGCGGGGATCAAATTCGCGGCCTCAGATTTCACAGGCGGCTACTCGCCCAATGCGACACCGAGGCTGTCAAAATGCTTTTTTAGATCATCGTTTTTAAAGAAAAGACTGGCAAGTATGTCAGTTGGTAGTAAGTGATTTCTCACTCACAAATGTCTTGGATACTTTGCGGACCTAAAAAAAAGGAATGGATATTGGGAATATTCACCGTAAGAATTGCTACATCTACCAGCCAATTTATGCCAATTACCTGTGAGACAGTGGTAGTCTAGTGATCAAAATTCGATCGCAATTAATTATATTTTGAAGTTTGAACGTTATTGAAATTTTTAGTCAAAGAATATATCTCTATAAACATATTGCTTTTTTAATTTTGTTCTATTATGTCAGCTGCAAGCGAGTACAAATACGCCATTAGCTTAAAACGCCATATAAACTTTAACTATGCCAAATCTCACAATCCTCCGTGCGTGCAATATGATTAAAAAGGGGTCCGAAGTTTTCTCTTCACCTATTAATATATAGATATAGGCAGATCTACGGTAGATATAGCTAAAACTATCTACAGTGTGACTCTATTAATTTCAAATGAATTATAAAAGATAATGCCAAGAGTACAAGAGCATTGTTCATGTTAATATGTGCGTGCTAGAAAGGAGCCCCGGTCGAACACATAAATATATTATGAAGAATTTGTTCTTCCTGTTTACGTTTATTTCGTCACGGTTAGCTAAAACTGCAAAAAAGTTATTAGGTGCAAAAACAGCACCACTTACGTCTCTTTTTATCTCAACCACTGTGACAGCTTGAGCTTCTTTATCACGGCTCATGTCTCGCTAAAAGAAAGGAGACAAGTGAGTTCCGCAAAACAACTTTAAATGTGAAAAACAACTTTTTGCATTTTATTCTAAATAATTATTAGTTTGTATTTCACAACCCGTCTGGTATTAAATATAATTAAACGACCATAGTCCGTATCGGGTCAGCGTGGTAAATTAGACAGCTAAGTATACCTACCATTATACTAATATGGCTTATAAAGGTCTTTGAATTGAACTGGGTCACAGACCGATACTAATTAAAGGACTTTTAAAACAGTTTTCAAGTTACCACTTCAAAAAGGGTACTTGAAAATTAATAGTTATTTTGTTTTCCAAATAATTGTTCTAATGTTGGTAGCCCTACGTGTCTGGAGCGTTCGTTCGTGTTCTTATCCTACTATATCGGCAGTTTGCATTTTTGATCATCATGCCGCGCGGCGGGCGGTTGTTAACTACATTTCGGTTTCATTACAAATGTTTGTTTCGCACATTACTGTAAAACACGCTATACAACAACAAATAACAATAAAAAACAATAACGCATTACATGACATTGAAAGACAAATAGCGCAATTAGCACAACCAAGAATGTGTGCCGTGCGATGCATAGTGCGAAAAGTGATTGCAAAAAATTGATATGGAAGAATATTTCAATGTAAATATTACTACCGCCGTCGTATGTCTGTTTAGCTGATTTATTATAAAAAGTCTTCATGCGATGACAAATGTAGAATTTAGTAATATAATAGATTCATAGGAAGTCTTCGTAGAATGGCACCACATATATCTGGTGTCACCTTAGAGTCTACTATTTTAGTGCAGTAAAGCCCGCGAGTCGCGCGTGAGGCGGCTAGACTAAAACACAACATAAGTTCTCTGTACTTATCATATAGTGTATATTGCATGCATGCTGACCTAAGGCGTAGAGGACGGATGAAAACTAACTCTTCTTCTTCCACCTGCCCTTATCCCACTCACCGTGGGGTTGGCGCAACACGCTTTTTAACACATGTCGCAGAAAGATTTGTCTTGTAGTTTTTACGACCGGCCGCCTGCCTGACGTCAACCCTTCTGGGTAGAGAAGACTAACTTAATTAAATTGCCTGCAATGTACGGTGTTTAAGAATATAGAATTACATAATATGTAATTACAATAGAGTGAATAGATGAATTATATTAACAAACCGATACTATATTATCTACATAACACTGTTAAAATGATCACAATAAACATACATAATAATTACACATGGAATAATTTTACATGGTCATCATATTAAGTTGCTGGTAACAATTTTATTAAGTACACATGTACAAGCATAAAAGCTGCAAAAGGTTTGCTTGATACGTCGTTTCAAAGTACGACGTGCCGACTTGATCACTTTGCTGTTACGCATTATAGAGCTTGACGAGAAATGAGGCTGATTCAAAATACTTGTTTTGAAACTATGATGTGAGCTAGTGAGACATGGTGGTGTCAGAAATGTGACTTCACTAGAACCTGCACTTAGGCTTCAAACGTTAATTAGATATATCTACAGTGATGGTGCGAAAATCGGATTAATATTATCTTATGTGTTTAACTTATTAATTATTTACTGTCTAATATTTAGGATAATTCTTGTCCATTGGAAATAATAATGTACAAAATCGAAAAAACATGTATAGGCTAGTCCGCACTCCGCACACACTGTTCGAAAATAAATATTGATTGATATTGACTCCGGTAAATTTATTTTTAGATACATTATAGTAATTTCAGGAGCATTATTTTTGTTTTTAGTCAGTTTGAAATTATAATCAATAACCTAATTCAGTGAATTCTCATGAGTCATCACACTTTCTAACTGTATTAATAATTACCAAAATAAGCACTATAATAAAACGAAAAAAGGTTTGAAAACATGCTGCACAAAGGGGTTAACAAGGTCAATTTATTGTTGCGAGGTGTCGATGATGAAGGCCGGGCGGTGGTCACCTACGTACCTGTCAAGATAAGCATCGCGCCGCGTCCCTGATAACGTGGTAACGAGCCTAACGTCCGCAGTACTGCCCTGCACACAAGTTATAAAATATTTTACTGATTAATCAATAAATTATTGCTCAACTTTATTGAGTTACAAAATTATATTTAAAATAAACTAGTGGTCCCGTAGTGGTCGAAACTCGACCTATTTTTTGAATTTTGTTCTATTACATCGGGTGCAAGATTTGACATTCAGACATTGCCAGTGTAAGCATAAACAATGAATGTTATATTTAATTTAAATAAATGTAAATATTTGTTAGAGATATTATACTTAAATCGCATTCTGCACTCCTCCTCCACATAAACTTTAACTGTGCCAAATCCCATACTTCTCCGTACGCGCATTATGCTTAACAAGGGGTCCGAAATTGTCTCTTCACGTATTAATATATCGATTAGAGCTTTTGTACACGCATTCGACTTGATGATTATGACTGATAAATCCGTAATTCTAAAGATTCCGTACACAAAGGCATCAACGGAGCTCTATTATAGAGTCTACGCTGCCTGTATGTATGTCCGTGTGTCTGTCTGTCTAACTGTCTGTCGTACTTTTAAACGGCTCTATCTTTTGAAACGTAATAAGTAGACATTAAAAAATTTAATAAATGTGTTATAATGGCGGACTACCTAACAAAATTAAATAATAGCACGTATCCGAATTTGTGCTTTACTAGTTTTAAACAGTAATTTTTAGAACACAATTTAGTTATCATCAGGTATCAATAAAACATAAATTATTATCAGCTACATTTCGGTTAATCAAGTAGGGAACTCAAACTAAGTTATCCTAAATAATATCATAAATACGAAAGTTTGTTTGTTATGCTTTCACGCCTAAATCGCAGACCCCATTTTGATGAATTTTAGTACAAAGATAGATGGGACCCTGAACACGGTTATAGGCTACTTTTTAATCCGATTTTAGGCTATTTTTTGTTCCGGTTTTAGGCTATTTTTTATCCCGTTTATAGGCTACTTTTTATCCCGGTTATAGGTTGCTCTTTATTCTGGAATAGGCTGTTCACGGGGGGCGGAGCCGCAAGCAAAAGCTAGTAATTTTATTAGCCATATTAAGTGCTATTATAATATTACCTAAGTGCTTACGTAAATACTTTTATGAGTTCTTAAAAACTAAAATTACAGAAAAAGAATGAAACTACTGATTAAATATTAAGTCGGTTAAGAAGCATGCAAATATATCCCAACTTTATTTTCTTTTTAACTGACGAAAGAGTGGAGGATGTTCTCAATTCGATCGATATTTGTTTTTTCTGTATGTAGGTATGCCAACGCATTCCTCCGTCAAATGTGGACCGTTTTGTATGTTTTTTTTCCAAAGAGTTCAAAACTAGTCCCATATAAATTTCAAGAAAAATTTCTAACTTCGTCATAGTGAAATAAACACTATTTAACAAAAATAAAACCGACTCAATAAAACTATAGAATTAAAAATATGCAGTTTTAATTTTAATTAACCATTAAATAGCAATACCATCGTATCAAAGGCCGGCAAACGAGCAAGTAGTTTACCTGATGGTAAGTGATCTCCACCGCCCATGTACGCCCACAATACCATTAGAATCATGAGCGCGTTGTCGACCTCTAAGGCAAACGATAATTATTAAGACCTTGGGAAGGGGAGGGGGATTTGGGCCTCCAAATATGTCACTCATCTTACGAAACGCAGCAGCAAGTTGTTACTTTACGTCGGTTTTTGTATTTTTATGTGTATTTTCGTGTGTAGAGTATTTCATTTTCTATTTTGTTCCTTCCTCGATTCCTTAAATTCCTACTTTGACTGTTAATGCGTTACCTGTTGGATAAAATTTACACACAAATTGAGAAATAAGCCATTAGGCTAGCAGACAAAAAAATTAGAATTGTTAGTTTAGGAACTTTACTTGTGCCTTGTGTAGATACACACATAAATAATAAATACACCCAACAGTCACACACATAGTCCTGACTCCACACTAGGTGTTTACCTAGTGTGGAGTCAGGACTAGGTGTTTACCTAGTGTGGAGTCAGGACTATGCCCACGATACAGGTTTCTGTATCGTGGGTATCAGGAACTACGAGGGACTTGCGGTCCCACAACACCCAGACCCGAGACATTTTTGTGGATCACGCAAACATTTGTCTCGGTGCGGGAATCTAACCCACACCCTCTCGCTGCGCAGCCGGCTACTCACCCATTGCGCTATAGAGGCTGTCATACGCATAATAATTATACTGGCTATATATATAAATTGCTATAACCCATTTCATACATTTGTAAACTTGCTTGTGTAAGTCATTGGTACTTACTTATCTATTGTTTGTTTAGACTTTAAATGTAACTCATCAATAAACCATCATTTGAATGTAAATTAATTGGTGTTAACACTGGTTATAAAATATATATTTATACTATTAAAAACATGTGTATTCCAAAGCTGTAATATTCTTTACAATAGTTCTTTACATTTTACTATCTAACCGCTTTTAACAATATATAAACTATTATATCTTTATAGCATAATAAAACCTATAATGCTATTGTTCTCATTGTACAGATACTATCAAAATTCACTACAAATGCGATAAATAAGAGGTTTATACTTAATGTTAATTAAAAGTCCGAATAGGGCCACATTAATTAATTGAACAAAGAAAGAAATTGTGTGTGTGTCTATACCTTCACTTACGGTTGATTGTAAACATCTTTTAAAAACTCCGTTGTCCCTTCTTTATCTTTGTAGCAGGTAGATACTAATTATATGTTATTATTTAATACAATGTTATTAGCTAGTATACACACCGGATCTTTCTTACGAACGGGTAAGATATTCATAAGCGGCGTTAAAACAGCTCGTATGCGTATTGAAATGATACTTAACCGGTGTATTATTTTGTAGCATTTGGATAGTTTCGAAACAAAACGGATACTTAAATTTTGATCTTGGTTCGATTGTTGCGTCTGAGAGTGCTGCATTCATTATTCATGAATTCTAATTACGAACGTATCCAACTGGCGCTCCTCTATAATCATAATTAACTTACCTACCATTATCTGCGTTGAAAAACTTTTCATTGTTATTTAGATGGCTCGATATGGCCTACTTTATCGATCTTTGGTATGTTTACGAACGAGGACACAATAGTTGGTTTCAGTAATTTGTTGGTAGTTAATATAAAAGAGGTATTACCAAATATGAAGATATATACATTTGTATCCCCTAATTAGAGAAGTGATGGATTAGTTAGATATTGAAAGGAATATTATTGTGAGATGATAAAGATTTATGAATTTTTATGGAGATGTAGGTAAATATAATTTAAGAATTCCGTAAGCTGATGAGGTAACGACCTACTCGGTACATACATGCACACGTACAAACTCACACTTGTATCTCCGAAGGAGTAGACAGAGGTGTAACTAGAGCTGCACCCACCACTCGCCGAGCTTATTTCCGTCTCATAATGTGATAACGAGTCTATAACCATACAAGACACAAATTCCCATCCCGGGAAAGTCATGTATGGTTTTTCAAATCCAGTACTCAAACACAAATTGTTATTGCCGAACCTATAATTTGAACCCAGAACCTCAGGGTTACAAGTTTCTATAGGTTGCTATTAGAACAATGAGTTGATATCAAATCAGTAGACAATTATAAATTGACTAATATGATAAATGCGAAAGTTTGTTTGTTATTACGCTTTCACGCCTAAATCGCTGAACCGATTTTTATGGAAGTTAGTACAGATATAGATGGGACCCTGGTTATGGCCATTCTTATAAATAAGTCACAAATGTTACTATCACTGTACAAGCTATCGTGAACACACATACGCATTCACGCCTGTACTACCCGAAGAGGTAAGCAGAGGTGCAACTAGAACACCCACATTTTGCTTAGTTTATTTCGGTCCCATGATGTGATAGGAGGCGAGCCTATCGCCATATCGCGCACAGTTCTAGACTCCGGGTTGATACTAAGCATGTCATGATAGAAAACCCCGATATCACTTAACCCGAGCCCGGGGATCGAACCCGAGACCTCAGCACAGCAGTCGTATGCATTACAACTGCGCCACTGAGGCACTCGTATGAACAAAACCATTTCTTATATTATTTCGGAACTACTGGCGGTATTGCTCTGAGTACAACTTTAAGCTTGGAAATAGATAATAAGTTGAGTCGTAGAAACCCCACTAGCAGTGTGTATTTATTTTATTAAAACTAGTTAACCGAAGTTAGAAGTGTCATCGTGGCCACGACGGTATCACTAATGCAAGAGTTGCGAATGCAATAAATAATAAAAGCTTTCTATTATAGCTTTATTGAATATCTAAATTGCAATTTGTGCTTTGATAATAATCCAATCACAATTGGTATGGATATTTAAAGTACCTTAGTAGTGTTAGATTCAATTGTATGTCTTGCTGTTGAGATGTTAGCTTTTGATGTCAGACATCATTAAAACCGCTGCAGATTTAATTACAGGATTGAGCTATCTATCTACCTACTATCAAGTAGGTACTACTAACGCGCTGTGGATGTACTCATTCTTTCACCATTAGTTTACTGCTGACACTAACTTGAACTCATCTAAGCATGATGATTTTTATTCAAACCATAAAACTGGTACAGATAACTAACTCCTAACATTTAATGTTATTTTCATTTTATAGGCAGCTATCCGTAACGAGCACTAAGAAAATCATTAAAATAATATACTTCAAAGTAATTACTGTTATTAATGTTATCGGCAATACAGAAGCCAATCGAAATAACGGCGGTATTCCGTTCCATTATAGTGCGCCCGGGGCTTGGAGCGGTCAAAGACAATCCTGCAGTCAAGGCCTGGCGGTCGCCTCGGGCAGTTTTTATTTGAGAATATTTTCCTAACTAATTAAAAGCGTTAAAATAAGAAGATAAAAACTCGCTTCGTTATCGAAGACATCGACCCGCTTTTGTGTTGCGGCCACCGGGGCGGCTGCGGAGCCGGCGCGCGCCGATACCCCGCGCTTAGTCGCGCTTTGTAATTAACTAAAACTCAGCGAATCGGCACCGAACCCGCGTCTGCGCCCGCGCACCCCACGCACTAAACACTCCAAAAATGCACCTCCGCGCATAAATTGCAATCCTCAGACCACTTTTGTTTTACGAAAACCTTTTGTATTGGATTTGGATTTTTTTATGAATTCACATATATTTTTAACATCGCAACAAGCTGGGTTCTTTGTTCTTACCCTTTTTATTTTTTGTACTGAACAGTGGTCATTTCCATTCTCTATTTTTTCTGTGCATATTCTGTCTCTACGATGGTTGCAGATTAATTGCCTTTCATGTCCTCTTATCTAAATCTATACAGAACACATTTAATATATTTTAAGCAGACACGATAACTAAAAACTTACACGTATGACAATAATGAGTCAAAAAGCTCTATATTACTATGCTTTCTTTAAATATATATTTATTTGTACGTCTATTTTAACATCTTTCCTGCCATTACAACTCCTTGCGAAGTAGTTTCACTATAAATAATTACAGTATCCGAATTGAAAGTTAATGCTATGCTTGCATCGCGTTACTAACATGAAACGTTCTTTTGTTCTATACGTCCTACATTTGTTACAAATATCTATTACACGAACTACATGTGGTCCGCTGTATGGTCATGGAGTAATGTTCGATGTACCGAACCCCTTATTGTCCTGTCAATTACGTTGACAGTGATATCAATATTATGCCGAAATTATGATCCATGTCGTTGGCAATTTATCACAAAATAGTTATTGCGCAAATAAATCGCTGATTTCTAATGTAATTTATTGATTGTATTCCACTTTGATCGTATTGAAAGGTTTATTTCTTCAAGTTGTCATGTTTTGTTTTTTGTTCAGAATAATGGCTCGTCCTCTTAGTTCGTTGAACTCGTATTTTAATAAGTATAGTTTGTTTTATAGTATTTTTTTAATCCAAGACATATTTGCAACACTTGAGGGCATTTGTAGAAAAAGCAATGTAGTTACGCCGTTTCTAATATCGATAAAAGTATGTATATGAAATATGCAATCTGATTTAGCTCATATTTATTACCTAGGTATAATATCAGATAACAGAGTTGTAAGTTGTAACCCAGTTTGAGTAGAGTATACAACCACTAAATTCTATGTTCATGCAATGTACTGAAAGTTAGTGTTCAAAATGTAGAGTCGCACTGCAATCAAAGATGCGCTTTAATTAGTTGGTATCGGTTTTTACATAATATATTTGGAATATAACCTAGGTAAATGTTTATATTATAAAATATTTTGTAGAAAAGCTCATGTAAATATTTTAACATGCTTATTTTTTTTTTAGACTTTTATGAATCAAAAAGTTTGTGGTTTTGATCCATCAAATTTGCTGCTGTTGGTAAATTGGGAATATTGCAGGGTTTTCGCTCCAGGACAAGCAAAAGTTACCTAACGATGCACAAGAAACTTCTTGCGGGTGAAGTCAGTAGCTGCATTTTTGTTTGATTTATGTTAGGAATTATTGCTCGGTGCGATAATAACGTAGCGGCTAATTAGTGATTACCATAAACAAACGGTGGCCTGATCAATGGTTTTATGTCATGACAATGACTTGTCGGTCCTGCCGTCAGTCACGTTTTTACTTGGGTAACGTCACGCTCTCTCCTTTACGACAAAATGCTCGCTACAAACATACAATAAAAAAATGTGTGAGGTTTTTGAATATGTTTTGACTGTCTGAATGTTTCACTACGAATCAACATCATATTGAATGAAATAATGGCTAAAGATATTATAATAGTGAATACTACTCGTAATACTCGTATACTCGAGTTGAAGTGAAGAGCTCTAGTAATTCGATTATCGACATCCAATTAAAACCTTTTTTTTTGTTATGTACTTTTACTAGTCTTATAAGATCAGACTTTAGTCTGCCAAAATAATTTACCAACGCAGGTCTATCCTGCTCTAATTTAGCGCAACTTGAACTCAAAAGGAGACTTCATGTCTCATCAAATGAATGCATCAAGCAGTGTTTGGGACACAATTCCCACATTTAAATTACAACTGGACCGCTCTAATCTATAATGATCATAGTCTATGGCTATTAATTCGGAACAGCGTCGGTATATTTTTTTATCTTCTACCAACTTTGATCTGTTAACAGAAGATGTCGATTACCAAGACGCTCTTGAGGAAATAGATTTTTTATTTCATCTGTATACTGTTTCTTGATTCTTTATCAACTAATCGAAGGTTGAAAATGTTTTCTCTGATATTACATATGTAATAAATAATATGAACAATAGAAAAGCTTACAGTATAACATAAATGTTATGTTAGCGATATTTCTTTTCTGAGCAGTCTAGTCGCTCCTTTATTAAACATAGAGGTCTTAGAGTGTTGAAATGACATTAATTATTTTTTCATTTATTCATCATTTAGGTAATTAGTTTTGCCATAGCTTAACTTGTTTGATCCTAGGCAAATAAAACCGAAATCCTTTTTTAGTTTTAACTTGTAACAGCATTATCGTAATACGTACGAGAAAAACATGAAATAAAAAACAAACGTTAAAACCGGAACATTATTAGTGTAAAAATAAAGAATGTTACGAGACATTATTAATTTCAATCACATCATCTATCAAATAGATCGCGAAGAGAGAGACGCTTGGCTGTGTTTTTACAAAAATCCTTTTTTTACTAGCGTTGATGGTCGATTTTATCTCGATATAAATCCAGATAATTAAGTGGTGTGACAAAAAATGGAGGCGCGATATGTTTTCGGGCCGTCGACTTTTATAAAACTAGATGGTAATGAATGAACACAGATAAGCAAAGATGAAGAGGATGGGTTCAGAGGACAAGGGACAGGTTGGCCTTTTGTGAATGAACATTTTGGTCGCGCCGCGCATGTGTGCGTAGGCGGCCGGCGGCCTAAGCACGTTCAACTTTTACTTGTACCGCGTGTTTTCAAGCGTGTGTGACAAAGGTCGATGTCGATGTGGGATTACTTTGTGAAAAAAACGTTAACTTTTAAAGGGTAATAGTAATTAATACCCAGGTAGATACGCCCGCATGCATCAAACCAGATCATTTGCGAGCCACCTGTCGTAGCTGCTAACAGAAAATAATTATCGCAACAATTTCAAAAATATTACAGTCATTTCACAATGAACTGTTATAAGATAAATATCTTAAATATTTACACATAATTGAGTATGATATTGACGCACAAATTTAAATATTGTTAAACATATTTTCAACATTATTAATATACTTAAATACTTCGCACTGACCCGACCTAATTACCATGGCTAAAAGCACAATACAGTTAAAACAGCTTTGTACTAAACAAAAACGTTCCACACTTAAGGAACACTATTATGCATGTAAATAAGCATTTGCATGAATAGTACTTACTTAAATTGCATAAAATTGGACGCAACAACTCATTAAACAGGTTGTTTAAAACTCAAATTATACGTACAACCCTGTGGAGTGCTAATTAGTTGACTTTTACTACATTGTTAAGTTATATGCAATATCCTCTGTATTTGCTGCCGATTGTAATTAGATTGCTATTACTTTGAACGGAATAAAATAGATAGATAGAATGTTGATGGCTCGCCGGTTCATTATAACGCTATTGTTTTTGAAGGCGTCGGAGATCCACCCACTCCAAGTCATTTTGATTTCTAATAACACCTAGCGTGTTATATCGGAAGAAAATTACATACGTCATGGGAATCCTCACGTATGTCACTTGTCTGATGAAATCAACTATATATTAAACTGTTAATAGTAAATAATTAATTCAAGCCCATTAATATCGCATCATCACAAACACTAGAACATAAAACTTTGAAACGATAATCATTTAAAAAAATCTTGAACATAGAAAATTACTTCTGTGGACATATAAATGAAAAGTTATATCTTGAATCGTTTTAAATTGGATTTGTTAAGACCATATGCATAGTTCTTAAATTGATTATATTAAAGAAATAAACGCAAAAAATTTAAAGCCGACCGCTGCAAATATTTTATGACATTTTATTAACAGTTTCATTGGTTTTTGCACTCACTCGGTAAATATGTAAATATAATGAACTATTTTTTATGACTTTAAAAAACATACATGAATACCTGATTATACAAGGAATTCTTTCAACAAATCGAATAGCTTGTCGTAAAATACCAGTTCAATAGGAAACCGTGTGCTGTAATACTAGCAGGTGAGAAAAACAATTTACTGCCATTTTTTGCGTGTTCTTGCTCGCACCATTGAACCAGATTCCCGGAATATGAAACCTCGTGGATTCCACGACTCGTACATTTATATCGTGTGAGTGTAAATTGTATCATTGTCTATGGAAATAGACGTAAATGTATTGTACTCGATGTATACTAAATATATCAAAATTACACGCGAGCAGTATCGCATGGATTTCGCGGAAGCGCAACACGGTTCCAAAACCGTACACCGTACCTTCGGTGCCAACGTGATGTTATTCTTGTCTACAAGTTACAACTAATCTCCAATTATAATTCGTCGACGAATAGTAGGGAACATTTTCCACAAGTTCGAAGATCCAAAGTGTGCGAAGCCGAGAGCTTCTTAATATTATAATCTTATTCTAAACACAGAATACATTATGGAACAGTCAAGCCAACTTGTTACCCCCGGTCTGAAACTCTGAAGCATATCTATAGATTGATGTGTTTGGTATATTGTATAGGTAAGCTGTCAAACCAACATTTAGGCTGAACTTATTAAGATTGTAATTAAAAAAAAGTATTGATTTGTGAAAAGTAAATTCTATGAAACTACTAAGTTAATAACTTTAGTGGCGCCGCTGTTAAACGCTCATTGGGCAATTCATAATTTTGATGGATTGTTCTTTAAATTTTCAATTAGTTCTAGAACTTACCGAAATGTCCAACTTATATTTGTCAGGGTTAAATTTAAACACCCCACCTTATTGTGGGTGGTCAAAAATACAGGCGTTGAATTTTCGGAGCTCCTTCAGCAAGGACTAGTCCCCTGCGTGCCTTTATAGTAAAGGAACTGATCACGTCTCTAGTGTACATACAGATTCAATGTTACACTTGAATGGATATGGATGAATAGTTTAATGATTATATATTTCTTGCTTAGTCTTTAATATTCATTTGCTTTTCCTTGTTTAACTCTTAATTGTCTACTAAGTGTTATCACAATTTCATTAAGAATCAAGGTAATTAACACTACTTATCAACATATTAAACAGTTATTGCAAGTTCTTGCTAACACCAGCATAAATAAATATTCCTTGTGACTGTCTGCGATCTCTTCACTTTGTATTTCTAAATATGAATTCGTAAACATGGAAACTGGTACGCGGAATATAACTATTTGCATAAATGTTGCATAGACAACACTGTTTATGGTTTATCGGGCTCAAAAGTAATTAGTGCCGACGTAAAAATTTAATTCTTCGACTAAGGTGTACTATCGTCTAAATTTTCTATGTTATGTGCTTATTATGCATTATTAATTATCGCTTGCTATAGCGCAACAGAGGACGTCCACCTACAAGATGGACCGACGACCTGATAAGGGTTGCAGGAAGCCGATAGATGCAGGCCGCTTCCAACAGGTCGGCCTGGAAGGCATTAGGGGAGGCCTATGTTCAGCAGTGGACGTCTTGTGGCTGATGATGATGATGATGATGATGATAACGGTGAAGGAAACATTGTGAGGAAACCTACATACCTGAAAAGTTCTCCATAGGAATTTTGTTATATAAAGTCTACCAACTCGCATTAAACCAGCGTGGTGGACTAAGGTCCAATTCTTCTTATTAGTAATGGAGGTCCGTAGCACGTATATAATTCAACGCTGGTATTATATATAGTGTATTTTTGCATGTCTTATTATGTGTGCTTGAGCTTGTATATATTACTAGCTTTTGCTTGCGACTCCGCCTGCGTGAATAGACTTTTCTGAAATAAAACGTAGCCTATAACCGTCTTCAGAGTCCCATCTATCTCTACATCAAAATCGGTTCAGCGATTTAGGCGTGAAAGCGTAACAAACAAATAGTTTTTTTTTCATAAAAAGTATCCTATGTTACTTCTTATACCTCCAAGAATATGTGTGCAAAGTTTCATGATGATCGGGTTAAGTAGTTTTCGCGTGAAAGGGTAACAAACAAACTTACATTCACATTTATAATATTAGTATGATGTAGTTTTGATTTCTGTAACAGAGGCGTTAGTCGTCATCCTATACTCTTCTTCTTCTTTCACCAGCCCTTATCCCACTCGTAGTGGGTTTGGCGCAACATGCTTTTAACACAGGTTACAGAAAGATTATACACTAAGGTAGCCTGGCATTATGCCAGGGTAACGTCAGGCAGAAAGAAAGACTCCATCAGAGATTGAGACATAAAAAGATTTATACTTAAGATAGTTTACATATCTTGAGATTACATTTGTTTTATTATCTTGAATGATAAGAAGAGCAGGTCGTTCGCCTGATGGTAAGCGCAACGCCTGCCCATAAACAAAAGTAACGCCACACAGAACTTTGAATTACAAAGCAAAGCATGGTACTGGACTGCGCTCGTCACCCCGAGACATAAGTCGTTAATTAAGTCTTATAATGCCCAATAATTTCAATGGCTTCAACCCATGAACTATACATAGCTATGTATATTTATAAAATGCTCATAAGTCATATAATATTCATAGGAACCATAATCTAAGCGCCCATTCGTATCAATATAGGTAGATAGTAACTTTGTATAACGTTGGCAGATTACTTCGCTGATCTGTTTGTTCATCCACCCCGTATATAGCGCCGAGCAAGGGCACACGCACTAAACAACATACATACATACGCACTCATGCCTGTAATCCCCGAAGGGGTAGGCAGAGGTGTAACCAGTACACACACATTTCGCCGAGCGTATCTCCGTACCATGATTTGATATGGGGCGAGCTTATCGCCATACCGGGCACAATTCCAGACTCCGGGCTGATACTGAGCATTTCATAATAGAAAATCCCAATATCATTTTTACCCGACCCGGGGATCGAACCCGAGACCTCAGCGTCAGCCTTAGTCGTAACGCGTACGCATTACAACTGTGCCACCGAGGCAGTCGCAGGCACGAAACAAGTACAGAGTTAATAAACCTGCCGGCAAAAGTGGCGTCAGGACACAATCCACTAATGATTTATGTATGTAGGTCCCCTTTTGCAAAACGTTTTAGATCTAATGTATTTTGGATATAAATTTGGTACTAGGTATTATTTGTTTTTTATCTTTTAATTAACTATGTAAGAATTAAGAATCTAATACTTTTGCGAATGGAAGTAGTTAGTGATACTATAGTATTTATTTAAAACGGGTCTTAATCGCGTAGTATTAGAAGGTACCAGGTACAGGTACTTAACAATTTATCCCTTACTATCTTTAAATTAGTTGCATATAAAATTATAGCATGTATACCATCTGTGAAAGTCTAAAAACATTTAGTAATTAGTGATAATTTTTAACCGACTTCAAATAAGGGAGGAGGGGGTTCTCGATTAGGCGTGTTTTTTAGTTTCGCTTTCTTTATGTATGTACATAGATTTTTCCGTCAATTGTGGACCCATTTTGTTAGAAGAAATTTCATTCGATAGAGTTTAGCTGCGATGTGGACCCATATAGATTTGGTTAAAATCTAATAACGGAATATGGAGTACAAAATGAAATTCCTCAACGGATAACAGCATAGTCATCGCGATTGTGTCATTATATTGGATTTACAGATCACTAAAAATTTAAAAAAATGTGGAGTAAAATAAGTTTTCCAAAACTTAAAACCGACTTCAAAAATTACACTGAAAAGACAACAATAACAATCTCTATAGGTTTCTTTAGAGTCGGTGCAATTTCATTTGACCGGCAGCTGCACCGGCATCGACTCCAAAGAGACCTATAGAAATTGTTATTTTTGTCTTTACACTGTTATTTTTTTCTACAAAACCTAAAAGATAAGCACTCATATGAAAAGTGCAGTATAATGTCCTAACGAATCCAAGTTCGATGGGATTTCTACTAGCTTTTCAAGGATTCCCTTATTCTCCATTCAGCTTCATCATCAGACCAACTCTATCATATTGTTTTGTAGCCCTTTATTAAACATGCCATACTGCTGGATACGGGCCTTCTCTACTGAATGCCTAACTAGTGCGGACTTAGTAGACTTCACATAATCTCCAAATTCTTATGAAGAACTTCTTAGGTACCTATACAGGTTTCCTCACGATGTTTCCTTCACCGATAAATCAAGCGATAATTAACAATTAAATACACACATCACTTAGAAAAGTGCTCTTGTGACTGGTTTCGAATCTGCGACTTTCGTCTCGACGGTCCGTACAACTCCCCACTGAGCTATCGCTGCCTCTAGTATCGTTATTAAGATCACACAATTGCTAAGTTAAATAATCATACATACAACTAGAAGCTGGTGAAATTCAGGTTCTTAGATTACCATTAATTATAAATAAGCGTTAATATAAATGTGTAAGTGGCGTAGCGTTTGCTGAAAACTGGGACACCTGTATACCACTTTTGATGGCTAAAATCTTGTATCCCAAAAAATGGTATCCCAAATAAGGTAGGCGCAGTCATAGAGGAACCATTGTCTCTCAGAACATCGACGTGAAGTGACAGCTTTACTGTTGTCTTTCGATTTGATCATCACGATTGCCGGAGACCTAAGGACTCTATCCAGCAGCTTCCGTTTCATCAAATATCGGCAATGTATACGCTATTCTGTTGGCAGCGTGTTAATGGGAACTGTTGATCAATAACTTACCTTCCTGAAAACAATGTTAAGCAATATTGATGAACACATGGGCGCGTCAAAGAGTGGAACAATGATTACGATTCTCTACGAATTGGCATCTGATTATTGCTTAGTTATGTTAATGTTAAGTTATGATATTTCCGTTAGTCCTACTATAAATGTAATATTTTGGATGTTTGTGAGTTTGTGAATTTGGATGTTTGTTAGTCAATCACGACTTAACGGTTTGAGATGAATTTTGGCAATGTGGACCATGACCTGTACTAGGACATAGGCTTTGTATATTTTTCTTACCGCAGTAGTTATATTATTTCCTTCAAGTAACGGGGCTCTACACATAATTTACACAATAAATTAATTAAAAACTTGAAAATACTTTCAGAAAGGCCTACGGCACGGAGCGATGCATTCAAAATATTGGTGTATATTTATACAGACCTATAGTTTTATACACAAGAATGATAACCTAATATGTTGTATATTAAAAACTTCCTGAAAGTATGTTAATTATGAAAGTTAAGTATCAAAACTGAATTATAATTTTTTGCGAATTGCGGACATCACAGAAGTATATACATACGGAAATTAAGGATCTCCTTTAGGTCTATTAATCAATACAGAACTTAAAGACTAGCAAAGATCATAGGGATATGTTATAGTCGAATGGTGAGTGATAGTTGAGGAATAAAAGAACGCAGCTTCGATTATAAATATTGTCATAGGTTTTGTTAGTCCCGGTCCGATGAATCAGAATTGAGCATATGCAAGAATTTATAGCACTTAACACATACTATTTACAACCCCATTATCCATAAAATAAACAACATTAATTTGGTTAAAAATCCAACATTCTACTTGCATGAATGCGACCCTTCATGATTTCTGTCTCCGAGCATTTGCCCCTTGGACCCTAAGGCAAATAAGCCACTCAGTAGGAGTAAATAGAATGTGCAAGTAGTGATGATTATTTTAACACGATCGTATAATTATTTGCATTTAAAAAATGGAAATTTATGATTAATAATTCCCTAATAAAAATGAATAAAAATCATGTTCGACCAATACGAGATAAGGGGCGCTATTCACCCCGGCCTGATCTATAATACTTTGTAAGTTTAAGATAATTGGTTTTTCTATTATGTAAAATGCTCAATATCTTCCCCAAGTCTATAGGCCAATTCTCGTAATTTTAAATGTTCAAAATATCATTCCGATCTAGTCTCAGTGCCAAGAAAGTTGCAAATAGTATTCTCTTAAACCAATAATCAACGTCAAATGCACCTAGCATTAGCAGTAGCATTAAACCGTTTTGGCTTCAGTCAACTTTTATTCTACATTAAATCTCATTACGATCTATGTTCACATTTGGGTGAGGTGGGTGTAACCACCACATTTCGCCGAGCGTATCTCCGTCCCAAGATGTGATAGGGGCCAGCCTATCGCCATACCGGGCACAAATTCCAGACTCCGGGCTGATACTGAGGATTTCGTAATAGAAAACCCCAATACCACTTTTACCCGACTCGGGGATCGAACCCGAGACCTGAGCGTAAGCCTCAGTCGTAACGCGTACCCATTACAACTGCGCCACCGAGGCAGTTATTGACAGTTGCATTGTAAGATAATACATTGTTTAATGACTCAAGTTGTTGACTTTGTCACTTTTATTCCCGAAAACTAAAATCCAATTTATTAGGATCGGGTTAATTACTTGTCACCCTCTTATCTATGAAAATTGTATGACAAGTTATATAAACATAACGAAATAGTAAGTAGCGTTTAACAAATCGGTTAGTTGAGTAGCATTTCAGTATATTTTATCCGTGGCATGGCAAAGTACACGTTGAATGGTAGATCCATGCTGTAGTCAGTCTTGTCCACAACATGAATGGGCCGGCTCGACTGGATTGTTACCACTAATCACAGAAAATCGACGTAGAGTAGCGGCTTGCTGTTGCATTTCGTACGGTGATATCCGAAGGCATGCAGTACAGTTCAAATGCCTGAAAGGCGTGAAGGGACTGAAACTGAACCCCATAAAGTTCTATTATACTCGCATAACAACTTGGCCAAGCTAAAGTCAGTTATGAGCGGCGTGACGTCACATCTATTATTTTCAGAGACTAGACGGTGATGGGAGTTGTAGAGGACAGGTAAAGTGATCAACTTCAAACCGGCCAAGTTATATTGCTCGTATTGTATAACAACTCTCGACGACAATTGAGAATCTCTCCACAGTACATAACGATGTGGATCGATCAGCTAATAACGGTAGTACATGACAAGGTACAACACAATCATAGCACGTGTGCACTTTCCCATAGGATCTCGCGACATGTAAATGCAGTTCAGTCTTGGAAAGCTCTTAGCTCCCCGTATCGAGCCGCTATATGCATGCGCTTCTTAAGTACCTACCTATACCTTTTAAACGTTATTATATTCGTATGTAAAGGTATTTTAAATCGCTTTTTATGTATGTTAGACTATATCATATAGATTGCTTTTTAGAACAAATTAGAATTAGTTCTAAATAAATTTATCATGGTATAACATTTTTGTTTTTAAACATGAGCATGGAATAACCATTGAACAATTTTAAAACTATGATTATTAGAAACAAGGAATTGATAAGTACGTTTGCTAATTACCGTTCATTAAAACAAAAGTGAAGTATCATTTTTTGCCTCGTTTAGTCTGTCCATCAAAAACAAATTCGTGATGCGGAATAGGCAAGTTAGTTATGCAATCCATCAGAGCATTCGTTTGTACGTCTATCATCCACACGGCTAGACTAGCCACGCATGTCCACATAATACTATATCATTTTGATATGTCTAAAATAGAGTCTATCAAAGAGTCGTTAAAAGCATTAGATCATATTAATAGAATTATTTAGGTGAGCGGAAACCAAAAACGCACAGTTCGGAATCGCTTTATAAACCTAAAGGGTCGCCAGTTAAATAATAATTAACAAGAGCGACGACACGTAGTGTTGTAACAAAAGCGAAAAACAAATTCCCCGTTGATGTTATTAAAAATGTTAATATAACTAGTAACGGGCTGGGAGAGTCGACCTTTGTGCCAAAACCTCGCGTGACGCCACACTTACACGGTTGTGTTAATTTATAAAAAAAACTTATTTCTCGAACGCGATAAAACAACGAAAACGTCTGTAAACACATTTGACACGTGTAGGACAGATATACGTACAAGTGTGCGGATAAGAGGTTTCCGGCATATCCGACCGCTTGAGGATTTTTTTAAGTGCCGCCGACTGATTACATCGTCGCTCATTGGACGAATTAACGAAAACTAAGGGCAGATGCGTTTAGTTTTTATCACATGCTACTGGCCACTTTGTTTGGCAGATAATGTTTTATCTGTTTACGATGGGTTGAGTTGAAATGGTTTCGAAGATTTTCGTCCTGTGTGCAACTTTAGTGTTTTGATGTTTCTTATAGAAAAGTCGAGAAAATACTACTTTACCCTATCCCTAGTTATATAAATACAGATTATTAAGTAGATAGTAGATATATACATATCTTTGTTTTAATACTTTTGTTGATACATATTTATAGTTCATGGACTATAATATGTTCCTGAGTTTTAGTATTAGTTACTGTGTCAAAAAAACTATCAGAAATAAACGATCTGTACAAATATATAAACCCGGATACACGGTGTGTTATAATAGAAAGAAAACCGTATTAGAATGAAACATTTAATGAACTTACTATGACAGTTTAACACTCTGGGAAAATTCGCAACCCCATATCGTTATTTAAAAACTATGTTAAAATGTGATAAATACCTGCATATATGGAGTTATTCGCATTTTGTAGTATGATAAAACATTAAAATTCTACACTAGTTTGTGTATAATTAATAATAATGTGTATGTATTTTTGTTTTTTACCTTACTGTATATGTTCTGGTGTAAAATAAAGATTTAAATAAATATATAAATAAACTTACTATATTTTACTTATTTTTATATAATGTTTACTGTACACCAAAACATACATAGTAAACAGTAAAAAACAAAAAACATAAATAAGTACAATTGGCGGTCTTATCGCTCAATGCAATCTCTTACGGACTAACATGGGATGGAGAAAAGAGAAAAAGGTAGTCTATGGCGTACAAGGTTACACGGTTAGGTTAGGTTTTACCTATTCAGGCAAAAAATATATTGTATCAGATTTTGATTGCTACAAAATAATATATTAATAAACGAAGACTTCAAAGTATACCTATGTGTATATTTCTTTTTAATTATAATTATGAGAAATCTTGATTGGTTTAGAATCTATAAAAGTTGACCTTGTTTTGTTATTATCAAAATAGCGTTAATGGGTGAAGTGACCTCTGAACGCATGATATTCAGATTCATGATCTTAACATAAACTTGACATTCCAGGATACCCCTATAGAAAAAGTTGACTCATTTAGTCTTTTAGGCATTCACATCGATACACATTTAAATTGGAAATCTCATATTGAACACATAGAAACTAAATTATCCAAATTCATTTATGCTCTCTTTCAAATCAAGTGTAGCACTGATACACAAACAGCACTATCAGGATACTATGCTTACGCACATTCATGGTTGAAATATGGGGTAATGTTATGGGGAAATAGTGTAAATTCGTAATACTTATTCATTTTACGGAAGAAATGTGTTCGTATTATAGCTCAAATAGATAATACCCAAAGCTGTAGGCCGTACTTCGTCAAATATAGAATCCTAACTTTAACTTCAATATATATACAAGATGTATTCAAAAATATTAATACATTTATAAAAATCGAACAAACTTATAACATAAATAACCGACACAAAACTAGACTATGCTTACCACCTTCCAGAATAAAAATTCTCCACAACAGTCCGTATTATATGGCAGTAAAAATGTTCAATAAATTACCAATTAGCATTAAAAATGAACTGAAATTAACTTTATTTATTAACAAATTGAAGGACTACCTCATTAAAAAAATGTTACTACACAATAGAGGAATATTTGGAAGAACAATAGAAAATATAATTCAAATACGTACTCATTTTAAAATAAATTTTTGTTTTTATCTCTCAATATTTTACTTGTTTGTTTGTTATGGTCGCAACAAGAATAAATATAAAGACTTGGAGATCTATAATTATTAAACATTTAACAACCTATAATTAATACATCTTTGAGAAATAATATATAGAGATATTATATAGGTATACTAATTATGTATTTTAATATTAAGATTAGCGCCTTCTCATTTTGCAATGCCTGACAAAGGCTACTAAGTTTAAGCACATACATGTATTATCTAAGAACAAAATTGTACACTTGGTATGCAAATAAAGACTATGACTATGACTATTTTGCCTGGGGCGTGATTGAATGAGCAGAAAAAACTATTAACCTATAGTAACTATATGAATTATAAGTCGATATGTGCAGTGTCAGGTCGGTCGTAGTCCTGACCTCTGCCCTAATGTTTTTTTTATATATAAGAAGGCAATTGAATCACTTGATGGTGTTTACCTCCTTTAAAGACAGAGAAAAGTAAAAAGGTTTAGGACCCGTAAGTGCCATGCCTGGTCACACTATACAGAACGTTAATTTCAAAGCACTGCATGGCACTGCACTGGCGCATCACCTCTAGATATACGATGCTGGGTATCATAATCTCCAGTTATTTCAGTGGCTTTAATTTCCTTGAAACTAGAGTATAACGGTGCTTACACTTAGTTGCTTGGCGGCAGAAATGGACCTAATCAAGTGTGTTGAAACTACCATCTTTACCACATTATGGCGATCAGGGCAAAATGATAAAATATTAGAGTTTTATTTTTGGAGTCAATGTAATTTAATTCGACCTGACACCGGCACTGACAACAACTCTAGAAATCCTGTACCACTCTACTCGACTATCTTTAAGGGCCTATTTTACAATATCCGAGTTAGATTTAACCATCAATTTATCTTATCAGACAGCTTATTTTGAAACTTCATTATCATTTTTCTTACGGTATGCTATTGTCAGAGTGTAACTTTTTATTTGAACATATTATTTTTTTATTAGACATGTTTTTAGTTAGCTTTTATTTAGGAGTGGTGAAGTGGGTGCTATGAATTATAAAATAATGTTATTAATTGTATATTATCACACGTAGGTTATTAAGTTTTAGTTAACCTTTTTTTAATTTTACAGCTTTTTCGTTAAAGCTCTTCTTCTGCTTCCACATGCCCTTATCCCACTCGTAGTAGGGTGGCGCAACATTCTTATTGTTTTAACATGTTACAGGAAGATTTGGTTTACAGCTTTTACGACCGGCCGCCTGCCTGACATCAACCCCTCTCGGGAGAAAACACCCAGACCCGAAACAAATATTTGTGGATCACAAAAAAAAAATTGTGTCGGTGCAGGAATCAAACCCGCAGCATCTCGTTTCACACCCAGCTACTTGCCCACGGAGGCTGTCAAGTGTTCATTAAAGCTATTGCTAGTAATCTCTTACACAACCAGAATCGCGTTGTGATTGATGTTATCAGCTGTTAGAAATTTCTCAATTTACCCTTTTTATCAGAACTATGCGGCCACTCTCGAAGTAAATGTTACAATGAAAATTGTACCGCATTTATCAGAGATATGGCGTAACTCACATTAAAAAAATATTGTATTTAAAACTCCTTCTTTTTTACACTTAATGGTTCTTTCTGGAATAATTGCTGTTTTGGAACCATCGTCAAAGCCTCCCAAAACTACGTCGTCTATTTTACGTCTATTTTTGAGTTAATAGTCTCCGTTCCACTAAGCTCTAAGCTATAAGGAAGCTGTAACTCTCTCGACATTTTCTTTTTACTGTCCCCTAAATTTGTTGTGCGGAATGATTAAGTCAAAGACCATTGGTCCTCATCATCATTGTCAACAAAGATTGTCTTAACTTTTTTCACTTAAGGAACCGTAAAGAAAATCGTTGTTTTGTTTACGGTGTAAGTATGTATGTTGACGTTGGGTGGGTACACTATTATTCTGTAATTATCGATTTGGACGCACTAAGTACCTATAAGTTATCTCAGTTTAAGTATTATTTAACTGACTGCCTCGGTGGCGCAGTTGTAATGCTTAGCGTTACGACTGAGTCTGGAGCTGAAATCTCGGGTTTGATCCCCGAGTCGGGCATAAGTGATATTGGGTTTTTCTATTACGAAATGCTCAGTATCAACCTGGAGTCTGGAATTACCAATACCATACCATACTTATAATAAAACTTATAACTACGGTGGACCTAACTACAAGTGGACCACATTACAAGGTATTAAATCTTACTCGAATATTGTGAGACAGGCCCTGAATGATTTTAACACATAATATAAATTGACAAGTCTATTGTTAAAATAACTTATATGTATTTTGAACAAAAAATAAGATTGAGATTTCAAAAGTTTCACCCTGGCACCCCGTTTTAAAGTAAATAAGCAGTCTTAGTTAAAATTATGTATGGGAGTAAAGAAAAGCAATTGTGATCTTTGTCTCAGTACTACATCTATGAAAATAAGAGACAAATCGACTTCAAATAAGTAACTATTTGACGGCATATGCTGGAATTTCTTTCTCCAATAAAGCTCGGTTAGCCACGATTTTTCATATTGACTAGCATTATCTAGATCCAAAACTTGACGCATGTTGAAAGTTAATGAGATTAGATAGTACAATATAGGTCGCATAGCGTTCTGTGATATTGTAATATGTGTATATGTTTTTATGCCCCATATAAAATTCGTTGGTGCAGGGTTCTGTGGCACAAGTCGTTTTCGGTGATTAATGGCCGCGAGTGTTTTAACGTAGAAAAAATAGTGTTTTGTTTTTAGATAATGAGCGTTAACTTGATAAATAATTAATGGGGCCGACGCAAAAGATGTTTCGTCTGATATGGGGCCGTTTTGATAAATTAATAAGGAAAAGTTTTATTTATATTTACTTAACGCCAGACTGTTGCGGGGTTAGAATATTTCTTTGGATCCAGCCATTTGGATGTATTAGATTAATAAATACGACCTTTTTTATAGTATAGGCCGGCAAACAAGCAAGTACGCCATGTACGCCCACAATACTAAAATAATTATGGCCGCGTTGCCGATCTTAAAGGATAGGGATAAGTAAGGGATTGGGAAGGGGAATTTGGGCCTCCGGATATCACACTCACCGTACGAAACACACCAGCAAGCTGCTACTTTACACCGGTTTTCTGTGAGACAGTGATAATGACCCGGGCGAGCCGGCCCATTCATACTGTAGACAGAATTGTCTACAGCGTGGCTCTACCACTCAGAAAACTTATTTGAATACATGCCTAAGCTCACGCCTGATTTTTTAAGGAGAAGACAAAGGTGCAATTAGTGTAACCACGGTTCGCTGCAGCAAATTTCCATCCCATGATGCCATAGATGAGCCTATCATCATATCTTTATAATGGTAGAGCTGTAGACAATTTAGTCAAGAATTAATGGACCGACTTCACTAGGTTCTTCTTGGTACATACACACTGACACCTCTAATCACCGAAGGGGTAGGCAGAGGTGTAACCAGTACACCCACATTTCGCCAAGCATATCTCCGTCCCACGATGTGATAGGGGGCGAGCTTATTGCCATACTGGGCACAAATTCCAGACTCCGGGCTGATACTGAGCATTTTGTAATAGAAAAACCCAATACCACTTTACCCGAACCGGTGATCGAACCCCAGACCTCAGCGTTGGCCTCAATCGTAAGGCGTACGCATTACAACTGCGCTACCGAGCCAGTCTTGTTGTTCAGTCAGTTGTTCTTGGCGTCTTGCAGAAACCCAACGTAAAATAGCATCTTGCTGTTGTTACGTGTGGTGAGTGAGATATCTGGAGGCTTAAATCCCCACTCCGCAATCTCTTATTATTTCTAGCCTTAAGGTTAGCAACGCATCCATAAGTCCTCTAGTATTGTACTTGTCTATAGGAGGTGGAGATAATTTACTATCAGGTGACTCACTTGCTCGTTTACTATATATATGCTATTACAAATTGTGATCTTTCCTCCTGTCTCGGGTACATGCATTAAAACATACATATATATGCACTCACGTCTGTAATCTCCGAAGGGATAGGCACAGGTGTAACCCATGATATGATTGGGGGATACCATCATTTCCATAATTCCTATCTCCGGGCTGATACTAAGCATTTTGTGACGAAAAACCTAATATCACTTTTATCCAACCTGGGCGTCAAACCCGAGAGCTTAGCGCAGCAGTCATCCCGCGTAGATACGCATTGCAAATGCACCATCGAGGTAGTTAAAACATATCTATACAATTGCGTACAAAGCTGATACCTCACTGGAGTCGCGCGTCGCAGTGTCTTGTCTCGGTCGCGCACCTCGTAAGAGGCCTCATAACGCAGTACTGTCGCCTTCAGTAGACAGTCGGTGATAGACGACGTTGTCGATAAGCCGTTTTGGGCTAAACTTAAGAAGATTTCTTAGTGGTCCCCTGGGATGCAAGCCCGGGTACTCTTGCAGCAAGAGTACCACCGCCTTGTCTTTTTCTGCCGTTGTTTCCCATTTTTTTAATTTAGTTGAAGATAGATTCCTTGTATGCAATAGACAGTCTGGATAGGTATTACCGTTTGGTGGCTTTCTTCTACAAAGATTCTGCTTGTATACTAATACTTGTCTATAATACTCCAGTATGTAAGCAGTGTTGTGTTTCGGTTTGAAGGACAGTATAGCCAAAGAAATTACGGGCATTGTAGGACTTGACATCTTATGTCTCGGGGTGACGATTACAGTCCAATTTCATGCAGTGCTTTATACCTAATTCTTATTTCTGTGTAGTGTTGCTTTTGTTTTGGGCAGGTGTGGCGCTTACCATCAGGCGAGCGACCTGCTCGTCTCATTATTAATAAAAGTAAAATAGTAGATGGTCAGTAACTAGTTTTGTTTTGTACAAGATTACTGGTTATATTTTATGGTGGCTAATTCGAATAGATCATCTTCATAGCGAACACTTTACTAGAGTTATTAGTGAAACTGTGATCACAAATATCATTAATAAATAGTTAAGTATATTCATAACAAGATATGAATATAAAATGTGATTAATAGTCCGTATTGATGGCTTGGACGTAATGAATAGTGGCTCGTGGGTGATCGCTGTCAATATCAATACAAAATGTTTCGAATATTCATCTTTATTATTAACCTTTAGTTTAATATGACAGATTGTATGGTTTAGATACACATATTAATTGGAAACCGTTGAAAAGAATTTTTATTGGATTTACAATACATTATTTAAAAAGCAGCGTTAGCTCAGTGGGGAGTGGTACCGACTGTCGAGGAGAAAGTCGCAGGTTCAAAAGCAGCCCCAAGAGCAAGCACCTCTGACTTTTCTAAGTTACGTGTGTAATAATTGTTACTAAATTTTCGCTTGTTTTAACAGTGAAGGAAACAGTTACTTGTAAGATAGTTACAGTAGTAATTCATGTCTCCCTATGGCGACCCAGGGCAAGGGTTCAGGTCCTTAAAGGCCAAAACCCAGCATTTAGATATAATTTTGTTATTTCTTTAACACATCATTTTAGTATGCAATTCAATATCCACTTTATAACTTTAAGTTCAAAAAACGATACAACACCAGACAATAGAATATTTAAAACCACCCTGGGTCATCTAGTCAAAGGTTAGTCTCGTCGAATAACCACGTGGGCGTTGTTTGAGTCACTGCGTGCTTCATCGGAGATGTCAAGCTGTTTGCATCGGATTATCCAGCCCGTATAGCAACTGCCATTGAAATACGGATAAAATCTAAGGCGTACAATAATCTACAAATTATTAAAAGATAAACGATTTTAATGTTAACATGTTACCGATAATTAGCACTCAATTTCAAATATTTACAGAGAAGCCATTATAATTAAAGTTTCGTGGCGCCAGACAAATATCTCATAAAAGAATCCATCTAACATGATCTAACATTAGTTTTATATTAACTAATCTAACAATCACACCTTAATAATTGCCGCGCCATATCAAAAATAATCGATAAAGCAAATCGTATCGCGGTATTCATAAATAATAACTCACAACAAACAAGGTTCATTATCAACAAAAATAGCGTCTGTGAGCATCGGACCATGCACTGCAAAGACACGATAAACGGTCGCTGCCCAATTCAGCCCGTGTCTATTCTACAGGCGAATTCAATTAACTGTACAAGGCACGGGAGTAATAAATTCTCTAAACAATCAGAATTCGAGCCCTGGTAATATGTCCGTCCGGCTGCATACGCATTGCGGCCTTGGCTGTTTAATCAACGAATAAACACTATGTACCGCCGCGCCGTCCCGTGTGGACACATGTACGTACAGCACGCGTTTTTTCCCCCATCCGTAAAAAGGTTTATGTGTCCATTGTTGCCGGGAAAGATTACTTTTTGGGAGAGCCGGTTAATTAATGCGAATTACAAATGGTTGGTTATGGCCGCCGCGTGTTTTGTGAATACATCTACGCTTTTATTTTTCCCAGTATAATTAGTTTTGTACAACAAAAGTCGCTCGCTTTCTACATGGTACAAAGGTAAGGGGTATCACTGGTGTAGAATTAAATAAAGCACAGCATAATTTATGAAATATATTAGCAGGCTGTAGGTAGAGGTTGTAATAATAGTTACTAAATTCATTTAAGATAAAGCGAATTTCCACAAAAACGAAAGCTCATGTACGGCGCATCTCTAGACTGTGCCCTCGAGCAATACATTACCACACGAAGCCCTTTATCTGTACCTCCTTGGGTACATAGCGCAGCAAATTGTAACAAAAGGATTATTCACGTAAGAGGATTAAACTCGCTCTCCTAATTTATATCCGTGACGGGTGCACCACTACGCTATATTTCCACGTTTTTCTAGACAAACTAATTTTTTTTATTTTTTATTATGGAAATTAGTATTAGGCATGGCGAATGGTGTTTAGACGTCGTCGGACATGTAAAACGCACGCAGCTATTGTTCGAGCCGCGGGCCGCGACTCGCATCCGCTGTCGCGGCTGGCAGCATTTTCTCTCCCTCATTACTAACTTAACCCCGTTCTCGGAAACCTCCTGACTGGCTAATCTAGGCTTAATTAACCTTTATACGTGCGGTAGGCGAGACGCTGCCGCCGCGACAAGCTTATCGCTCCACCAATTCCGTTATCTGATCCATCGTAAAAATTAATTACGTACACATGTTCATAAATATCTAAACTGTTAGCATTTACGGCTAACGTTAGGCGCAGCGCAGCACATGAAGCGGCGCGGCGCGGCACTGCGTGGCGTCGGGACTCGGGAGTGTCAGGACACGCGAGCACTCACGCACCCACGGTTGCGCCCGCGTAATTAGTAAGCTCAGCAAAAACTAAACATGTCAACCACTACTTTATTTAGTGTGAGTTTTTGTGTTACTTCCTGCCGCGAGACCGAGACGCCTGGGCGCTTAGCTATATTCCAAAAATGCGAAATTGGCTCAAATTGCTTGTTATTAACGATGACAGATGTGTTGGCGCCGGCCCCCGCGGCGCGCCCGTGTCATACTCGACTCTACAACGTGATGCGAAGGGCGCATTTGGACCGGCGCGCCTCGCCGACCATCTTCCGACTGCGCCGATCGGATGTCTTGATACTAGACCTATGGATATGCAATTAGTGACACAAATCGTTTTTTATACAAGTCCAAGAAAAATAAGATGTCGAGATATTCCATAATAACAATGTTGTATTGGGCGTTTACAACTGTTAATATTGTGGTTATTGCCGTGCGGGTTTATAATACACGAATTAATTCTCGTTCGTGATGGCTAATTTCGTTAAAAATACGTACTTAAATGAAGTGTTACTCTATATTTTAAACATTTTCATTATTATTTATGAGTTAGCTCGTTTAAGAACTTTATATTTCGTCGGGGTTCAGTGTCATAATTAAATTGGTCACGGTTCGTAAACTTTAGGATTGATAGGTACCTTAATATTTCTCTATTAAACACAGTTTCTACTTGTGTACTTTCGTATAGTTTAGTTTATGTTGTAATTATTAGTAGAATAAATCTGTTGATTTTAAATAAACATAAGTGAACCATTTAAATTGTATTACAATGTTGAGGCATACCTTTACTTTTATCAGAGGTCCGAAACGGTTCAAGTTACGTTACTTAAGATAACAGCAAAAGCAAAATTTCGTGTCTACTCGAATTCTGTACGCTCCGTTGAACACCTAATTTTTGACTTTAGTGCACTTTAAACTGTAGATAGTATATTATATCGTCCGTTATTGTTGCCGTTAGTGTTCAGTGTAAAAAATATATATTCTGAGCTTATATTTTCTTAGTGTGTAACAACTAACTAGCAATAGCTATACGCTAGAGAGGAAATAAATCAAATTTCGTATGGAGTTCAAATTCAAATTCCATCGGTTTTTAGTTAAATGCAAGTAATTCACATGCATTTCATGAGTGTTCAGCTAGTTGTCAGTTTGTGATCTATTACAAATGGATCCAGTTACGTCAAAATGTACCTACCAGGTCATTGATTTCGAAAATTACGTTCGTTTGACTTGTGATTGATCAAATAACTAAATGTACCTAATTGTAAATGCTAGTGCCCTTCGTCTTAGATCTTTTATACATTCTTATGTAATGTTTGTATTTAATCCAAACATTTGTGGATCTTTAGATTATCTGTTTTATAAAATTTTATATGGTGTAATTTGGATCATACATATTTTTCATATCATAGACCTTGGGCTGTAAGCACAGCCTGATCAATTTTTGTCAATAACTCTTTTTTTATAATTTGTGGGCATAAAATAATTTTTGGGTTGGCATAACTGGGCATAAATATGCCTTAAATTTACCACAACAGTGGTTGTAGTTTCTATGAGGATAAGTGTAAACATGATTGTTTGGAATGTATGTGTGTAATAACAAGCCGTGGTTGCCGAAAGGTTCTGTCGCATGTCACTTGTGCTACAACCATCTGCACTAACTAGCCGTATATTAAAATCAGGTTCCATGCCATAATAACCGGGCATCAAGCTGAAGAATTTAAAAAATATGTATGTGCGAAAATGTTTGAAATATTTTAAACTGTGTAACATAAATAGCTAAAGACACACGTTTAGTAATTGCAAACAGAACCCATCAGTTTGTTAAAACACGTTCGCTTGACTTGTTTTTTTAAGCTGTAATTGCCATTTGACTATTGTTCGCTTACAAGATATTTCTCTACACCCAATATACTTTGCGCAAATATTTTTGCATTACATTCTATTGTTTATAATTTCGTGTGGAATAAAAAATACATATCATTGTTATGAATCGACTGTACACGTAAATTATGTTGTTTGCGAGTGAAAACATCGTGAGGAAATCTCGTGTGGCCGGGGAGATTTTATTATTTTTAACAACTATCTGACTCGTCCAAGCAAATGGTATATTTAATTATTTAATACATCATCTCACTTGTCAAAATTATATACTGAGACTTTAAAGGTTATGCAGTAAACAGAGATATTTTAGGAGAATGAAAGTGTGAGTGAGATGGAAGCAGAAATATTATTTTGTATAATTATATTCCGAAGCTTTAACATCTTTGGAAGATAAGAAAATTGTTTAAGAATGTAAATGTTTTATAATATAACGGAACGCCTTTTTATTTTACTTTATTTAAATGCCATAATTATTGAAAGATGTAAGTCGTCATACTTTATGCTTATGTACATAGATATACCTTCAGTTATACTGATAATGGCGCATAAACACGCATGAAGGGTTTCTAACTTCCTGTTGCGTCGTCGGTTATTAACCGACGAAAAAAAGAAGTAAGTTCTAAATTCAACGTGTTATATTTGTATGTTTAAGCACGCATAACTCCTCCAAATGTGAACCGTGATGTGATTATTTTTTATTCATAAGACAATAGCTCAAAGTTGGTACCATATTAATTTCAAGGAGAAATTCCACCCCTGGAACCCTAGTCAAAAATTCAAACTTCGTTATTTTTGCGTGAAAAAAACTTTTTAACAAAAATAAAACCGGCTTAATAAAGAACTAAAAGCTAATAAAATTAAAAATATCAATTTTGATTCGGTGCTTTCTATCTATAAATTAACCATTAATTCAATATGTTTTTCTCATTTTATAAAATTCCGGGGAGGGCTTTGAACTTCGTATGAAACTATTTATTTTAACAAATTAACCGATTGAGATCATATTCACATCGTATTATTTTTATTTATGGAAACGATGGTTCCTATACCTATACCTATATTCGCTATATATACGCTACGATTCACGTAGGCGGAGCAGTAACATACACGCGGGTGAAACCGCGAGGGACAGCTAGTTAGCATATAAAAACATTTGACTCCTTTCGTAAAATTAATTATTTTACTTTGGACTATTGTAATACATTAACAACTCGTGTCAGTCGACATACGCGAGCTGGATAGGCTTCACAGTGTCAGTTGCACATCTAGTGACATAGCATACCATTGCCTACTAAAACTTTTAATCTATTCTAACAATATCTAACGATTTAATCTATTTTGAATTAACTGCATGTGTAAAACTGAAATGTAACTTGTTAAATATTTGTGGAATAAATCATAATTATTCTATTATAACTTTGGATTATGTACTTTATCTTCTGTGGCATGGCTGACTGGACCCGAGTGGCTGGGCATTCATTCCATATTCGTACTAATTCGTAAAAACCGAACATTGCTTTGTCACATCTTTATTATGCGCATAAGCGCATAATTTATATCGTCGTGCTTGATAGGAGTACCATGTATGTATTTGCAACGCTAAACTTAATATAATTTCATAGGATCAAAGCTTTTATGGCCTAAAACAAACATGAAACAGCATTGAAAAAGAAATAAACAACTGAATATCCCGAATATGTATCCCGATGAGCTGGGCAGAAAACCACCCATTGAATCTGCGGTTCATCTCACTTATTTACATTCCATGGGGGAGGAAAACAATCATTATACCAGTTACAAATTCCAAACTACATAAAAAAAAACAATTTTGAGGAATTCAGAACACTTTTGCTCAATCTAGGAATCCAATCAAAATCACTTTCACAGCTTATGTGCCCTGCTAATAGACCAATATCCAATTTTTTATAAATTCATTATTAAATTTATAAACAATTTAAATATAATTCATTTTATATTAAAATATTTCGTAGCTAAAATTTAAAGTAGTAGTGGTACTGAAATTTAGCGATTTATATTATTTCTAGTATTTATTCGCGACTCCACTCGTGTGGAAGTCTTGATGAAAGTCATAAAAAGGTAAGTGGTTAAAATAACTCTCCGGCTCATTAACTATTTATATGCAAAAAATCCAAGCGATCCTTTACTACGTTGCTGCGTGAAAGAATGACAAGCCAATAAACACACATCGGATTTTTTATAGTAGTATAGATTATTCAATTCGATTCACGTATTGCTAAATCAATAAATATATAAATTATTTTAATTCTTGTAAATATTACTTAGTTATGTTTTACTCAGTTGGTAGTATTTTAATATTAAAATCGTTGATTAATTTACGACAAATACTACACTTATATCTCTTTTAATTAACTACGTACCTATAAGCTATTCTAGATAATGTTTTAGAAGCCTTATACCTTTCTTTTTAAATGTATTTATCGCTGTTTTAACTACTTACTGCTTTGTCATAATCACTCTTACATTAAATGCGCTAAGAGTAGAAAATATGTTTTTTTATACATTTTATTTATTTATTTATTTATTAACTCTTTATTGTACACCATTTGCACGGATATATACAATTTTTGTAATCATTAAAAGCTTTTCGCATCCTCAAACATTTACAGCTCAGATAATAACCGATAAATAAAATATTAATCTTTTCAGTAACTAGAACACCGTTTATAAACTTAAATAATACATTCGATTACAATCATTCATTTAAACAACCCACTGAGCAAAGTTTCAACCGTCCGCAATGGCGCCACCTACCAAAAGCCTCCTAAAACATGAACTGGCAAATGGTTCCGCGAATTTCCGCTTTCCTCGTACAATGACACCGCTTTTAACAAAAGTCTGACAAACAAGAGTTTCTCGTGATTTGTATCGCAGCTAATAATAAGGGCTAACTTCTTTATAATACCTATGTATGTATGAATTTAATTTATTTATTAAGTAGAACACCTATACAAAGAAGTATGGGTGCTCTACATAATAAATAAACTATTAAAGTGAAAATGTATAAACATTTGCTTCATGTCTTTCTTACCATGTTGGATATTAACAATCAGTTAAAATATAGTAGGTATGCATATTTGTAATCCAAGTGAAAAAAAATTGCCTATGCTAACGTTAGCGCCAGGCGCATAGTGGCGCTCTCATGTCTCTCAATCTATAAACAAACGTGTCGTTAAATCTATAAACCATTCGACGACATAAAGGCCCTTTGAATATCGACGCCGGTGGTGTTGTCTATAAAGTCGATTCCTAACTCTGCGTCGTGTCGCGTCGTTCGTAAATCTGACGAGGTGAAACAACTTGTCCTCGGCCGAGCCATTTTTTGCCACTAGAGATTTGTTTGGTCGCGGTGCAGGGCTGGCGGACTGTCTCGACGGAAACCCATAAACATGATCAAGTCGGCCCGACTATGCCGCTTTTTTTCTCCGCCCCACCCGGACGTGGGTGGCGACTCGTGTGTGGGAGGCGCCCGAAACGAGAGGGGATACCGTTCGCCTATCCGAGGCCGCGACGCGCCGAAAAGGACAGAGTATCGCCGACGCGATTGGAGGTGGTAACGCGACTCCACCTCGTGGGCGGAGTGAAATAGGCCGTCTCCTACGTTGGAGGGGCGTCGGGCGTTGAACGCGCGCCAGTCGGTGTTGAACCTCGAACGCGTGAAGAAGGTATAGGCCGGTCGCACAGAGCACGAGGGTCGGCATGCGAAGCGCGCGCAGGAATGGCAGCGCGACGCGCACTCGTCGCGCTTGTAACCAACTGTGATAACTTATAGATTTAACTTAATGCTAATAGTAGAAATATACGTAGGAAACAAATTCGTCCGTGTTAAATAGACTTGGAGAGACAGTGTTTTGTGTGAAGCCGCCCATATGATCGTCCCGATGGCAGCGTACGCGCAATTCGGCTATTCATACCCGCCCGCCTCGCAGGTCAGTACATTATTATTGAATACACACATTCCGTATTACCCTTGTAATCACTTAAACTACATCACACTTTTTAATTAAATCGATATTGTCAAGGTATACACGGGGTTATATGTCGCATTTTATTTTATGTTCACTAATTATAAGAGTACTAGTAGGGGGGCTCCCTCTGCTAGATTCTAGAATATGTTTATGGGAAAAAACAACCACATCTTTTGGAAAATAATATTTGACTATCCACTTGTGGAGTTACAAGTAAAAAAAAAAAATACTAACTTGTTTACATTGACACAATAATTATACATTTTATTTTGTAGCAAATAAAGTTACATTTAAAGAAACATATAACATGAAAATGTCATTTATTTTCATTTAGTTTTAACTACTTTGAATCTTGATAACTACACGTTTTCAACGATATATCACACCTTGTTAGTGATATTATCAGCTCTCTTCATCTTTTAAGAATGTTTTTGCGCAATTGTATATTCCATACAATTTAGGCCTATCTGATATTTATTGTTGTTTATTACTCAAATATTATTAAAACATATATCAATAGTTTATCTAAGTGGTGCAATATTGCTAGTATACATTAACATATTTTCGTTACGATACATTAAATAAACAAACATGTTATATAATACATTTTTTTTCTGATTGTAAATTGAATTATTCATATTGTAGGAGAAATATAATTCATCACTCACTTAATATGTGCTCTGTTTTGGCTTAAAAATAAAATAAAAATCATTTCACTCGTCTGACATTGAAACCTAAACAATACACGTTATTGCTATTAAATCCAGGGTCTGAATTAAATTACTAATTTACCTACCATCTTTTACTATAATTGTCGTTGTTTACATTAACATAATTATAAAGTTAATCCTCAATAAAATCTAAATTTGTTACGCAATACAAAATCATAAATTTACTAAGCGCCGCGCCGTAGAGGCTCACTGCACAACAATCCATAATCCATTACTTAAAACATTTTATGAACCAACAAAAGATTTCTTAGCCACACCGATATACCGGTTGTTACTAATAACCTGTTTAATATTAATTAGATATCTACTTAATAAAAATAGTTTCTTATGCTTATAAGAATAGTAATACAGCGGCCTATGAAACTCCGACCTCAACATAAACTACTAATTTGAAAGAGCCACGTTATTATAAGTGGAGTTTACAACATTTTTACTAAAAGCAATTTTTAAAAGTTTAAGAAACCACTCGATAAATTACACATCAACAGTTATTAACAACTGACATTTTGTTCACCTGTTGACGGCGCGGCCGCCGACGGTGTGTTTTCGCGACTCTACCTCGATAGGCTTAGTTTACGTTCCTTTTTTTACTTAGGAATTAAATTATATATCATTTTTGTGTTACATAATTAATTAACCTTTTCATTTACAATAGTTAAGGCTTAATGTTTTTTGGTATTTTAAATGTAATTTGATATATTATTTTACGCTTTCTTTTAAAATGTTTTTAAATGAGGGGATGTGCATGTCATTAACATAGTTTGTTAAATTTCCTCGTTTAACTTATAATAACTTTAAATTTAAAGTCAGGTGCGTGGTTCGAGAAGTTAAGTACCCACTGCCTATATAATGAGTTTTATAAAGGTGACTGGGTCCTCTTGATATTATAAAGTAACTTTCTATAATAGTTCTATTCATTTTGGTTACGATAAGGTGTGTCGTGATGACGTACCATTATTCAAAATAAGGGTACATACAAGCATAGCCAAAAGTAGAAGTTTACTAACACCTTTGAAGTACTTTAGGGCCTACAACTAGGCGCAGATGCAAGTCGACTTGCAAAGTAGCGAGTGATACAAGTTGTTTTAACTATTGGCAACATTTCTGTATACCATTTCAAAGCAGGTGCATTATGCCAAACTTAGAATTTGAATTGCATACTTATGTAGAACATTAATATGGGATAATGACTGCTTTGGTGCTGCAGTTTTAATGCATATGCGTTACGATTGAGGCTGACGCTGATGTCTAGGGTTCGATCCCCGAGTCGAGTAAAAGTGGTATTGGGTTTTTCTATTTCGAAATGCTCAGTATCAGCCCGAAATCTGGAATTGTGCCCGGTATGGTGATAGGCTCGCCCCCTATCACATCATGGGATGGAAATAAGCTGGGTAAAATATGGGTGTACTGGTTACACCTCTGCCTATCCCTTCGGGGATTGCAGGCGTAAGTGCGTATGTATGTATAATGCACATGTAACAAGAGCACTCCCCAGAGACGTTGACGTCAGGCAGGCGGCCGGTCGTTAAAAAGACAAGCCAAATTTTTCTGTGGTATGTGCCAAAAAGCTGTTGCGCCGACCCCACTGCGAGTGGGATAAGGGCAGGTGAAAGAAGAAAAATATACAAACAATATATGCAAAGATAAACTGAAATATCTACACCAAGATTATTAAACTATCCATAAAGTTACTAACGGCCATTTTCAATAAACTATCTTAGTTTGATTCACCAGATAGATAGCACAAATGAGTCAATCAGAATACAGTGGGTCACGCGTACAAATTACTGAGTAGATTAGTTGATTTCCGAGGTCTTTCCGGATAATCAAACTAAGATAGTTTATTGAAAATGAACAGTAGTTTAACGCCACAGTGAAATTGTTTTCTTGCTATCGCCGGTTGGGTGTACAATGATACCATGTAGGAATACTCATATTAAAATCCATTAGCATTATTAAACGTAGATATGCCGCATGTTTTATTTATTTTCATAACACACCCAGATATAGAGGTTTCATATACTATGGTTTATAGGATCGTTACATACATAGACTTTAAAAAAAACGTTACGTTTAAAAAAATAAGTTAAAATACTGCCTCGGTGGCGCAGTTGTAATGCGTACGCGTTACGACTAACACTGACGCTGAGGTCTCGGGTTTGATCCCCGGGTCGTGTAAAAGTGATATTGGGTTTTTCTATTAAGAAATGCTCAGTATCAGCCCGGAGATTGGAATTGTGCCCGGTATGGCTATAGGCCCGCCCCCTATCATATCATGAAACGGAGATACGCTCGGCGAAATGGGTGTACTGGTTCCACTTCTGCCTACCTCTTCAGAGATTACAGGCGTGAGTGCTTATGTGTGTATGTTTGTAATTTAAAATACATTTAAGCTACATTTAGTTGTAGCTCTATGATCACTTAAACGTGGGATAAATAATTGACGTTAAAAATATCTTTAGTAAATTAGATGGTATTATTATGTAAAATAGACTGATTTTAAAAATCTGCTTGAATGCAATGTTTAAACATTTGCATATTATGGTATGGATAAAGATCTTAAAAATATGTGTAAATTAAATTAGCGCAGGAACAGGCTGATTTCAATATTCCAAATGGTAGAGCCACGCCGTAAACAGTTTAGTCGACAGCATATATGGGCCGGCTCGTCCGGGTCATTACTACTGTCTCACAGAAGCATCACTTAGCAGGTTGATGCTGCGTTTCGTACGGTGAATGGGATATCCGGAGGCCCAATCCCACTTCCCCTCCTAATACCTTAATTATACACTTCTTTTAAGGTCGGTAACACACCCATGATTCTCCAGTATTGTGGATGTTCATGCGCGGTGGAGCTCACTTACCATTCCACCCACTGGGTGGGTGATCCACTTGCTCGGTTGCCGGCTATAAAAAATACTACTTTTCTAATATGCTTAACCTCCGTGGCGTATCTAGTGGACGTGTCAGTTGTGAAGCGAGAGACCGCGGGTTCGATTTCCCAACCGAGACAAAATGTTTCTGTGATCTACATATATTTGTTTGGGGCTGGGTGTTTCTCCCTAGAGGGGTTGGCGTCAGGCAGGCGGCCCGTCGTAAAAACTTTACGTCAAATCTTTCTATAACATGTGTTAAAACATGTTGCGCCGACCCTACTGCGAGTGGGATAAGGGTAGGTGGAAGAAGGAAATGTTTAACCATCATAAAACTATTTATTCCAAAAACTTTATAACATTTGAAATTAATTCTTTAAAATATAAGTAAACAACATGGTTCGCTAATCGGCTGAATGAGGTTTTAATTCATTACAGTATTTAATTGTAACTGGCAGTTGATTTTTTGTATTATAAAATAATTTTGCGAATCAATATGAATTATTTATTTATGTTAATTTTTCACTGAAACATGTAGGTACCTATTAAATGGGAGCTTCAATTTAAATTTTTCGATATTTTAATTCGACTTAGCCTAAGTCATTTTGAACGAATACAACTTCGTTATGTCTGATAGGTATAATGATATAGTGATTTGATCCCCTGTAGGATCCACTTATAATGACAACTTGATTTGAAAATGATTTTTTACGTAACTTTCGCCCCTTCCGTTCCAAATAATATTTAAAATGTTTATAATGAAATGTTGTCGCGTTGACAAATTAATTGTGACAAAAAAAAACGAACATTCTTATGTTTACTTTGGCGAAGTCATATCGAAGTTTACTACGTCAAGGCCCCTTATTAACGACTTTCTAGGCCCAAATCTCCCTCCCAATCCCTTAATTACCCCTTTCCTTTAAACGAAGAAATGAAGAAGATGAAGAATCATGATTCTTCTGATATTGTGGGCGTATTAGGTGACCCACATGCTCGTTTTCCGGCCTATACTAAAAATGGCAGTTTTATAGATCCTGGCCTTAGTAAGTTACCCCATTTAATAAGACTGAAATATCAATAGCAAATGTGGGCGTAATAATTGCATCTGTCATTATAGAATTCAGGATAGTATGTTATTATATTGTATAGCCACCACGCCGCCTCCGTTAAAGGGCAGACAGAGATAAACATAATTATCTACGTTTAAAGGTCTCCTTGAATAAATTTCATATAAAACACACTTTTAACATTTTATTACTCCACAGGACCGTTTTATTAAAGAGACAGTATCATTTGGAGTAAAGATTAAGACATTATTTTTCTAATCTGATGCTCTTGGAAATAGCAATGCCCTTTGGAACTTATACATATGTTATTTCGTTTTGTTATTCTTAGATGGTTTTCTATATTTTCTACCTGGACTGTTACTGTGCAGTTGTAATGCGTACGCGTTACGACTGCTGTACTGAGGTCTCAGGTTCGACCCCCGGGTCGGGTAAAAATTATATTAGGTTTTTCTATTACGAAATGCTCGCTCCCTATCACATTATGATCTGATATGGGACCGTCCTATGGCACGGAAATAAGCTCGGCGACCTATGCCTACCTGTTCGGGGATTATAACCGCTCAGTACAGTACAACTGCGCCACAGTCAGTTTTTCCAATTACTTTACCTTTATATCTAAATCAACTACCAAAATACGTTCCAATTATACTGGTTTAATAACGCATAATATAACTTTTTATTCATTTAAAGATAAATAAATGTGGGATAATGGTATTGTATAGACAGCAATGCCGCTCCCAAAACCACACACAGTCGAAACCACTAAAGGTTTCGAAACGGCTCGGATTATAATTGAATTAACTTTACAAGTAAAATACTTTATCCGATAATTGTTGCGTTTAACAACTTATTTTGAATTAATTGTATGGATGTCGGATACTATTAATAAAAAACATTTTTTTTTTGTATTAACGTATGTATTGGTATAATACTGAGTACGGACTATCGAGACGAAAATCGTAGGTTCTAAATCAACCCCAAGGTATGCCTCTGAATTTTCTATATTACGTGTGTATTACTTGATAATTATAGCTTGCTTTAACAGTAAAGGAAACCTCGTAAAAAAACCTGCATACTTGAGAAGTTCTTCATAAGAATTTCGAAGGTATGTGAAGTCTGCCAACCCGCGTTATTGATTACATGTATATGAGAAAAATAAAGTGGGTACACAAGTTGCACATCTGCCTACTGATTCGGGGATAGAGGCGTGGGCTTATATATGTACATGTATGTTATATGACAGATTAGTTGTACAAATTTTGAGTGGTAAAGTCACGCTGTAGACAGTTTTTTCTATATAGCACGAATGAGCCGGCTCGACTGGGTCGATACCACTGTCTCACAGAAAACCGACGTAAAGTCGTAAAGCTTCGTATACCTGTATCGTGGGTATGACCAATTACGAGGGACTCGAACCCATAACACCCAGAAAGGAAACGATTTTTTGTGGACTACACAAACATTTGTCTCGATGCGGGAATCGAACCCACGGCCTCTCGCTTCGCAGCCGGCTACTCGCTCACTGCGCCACGGAGGCTCCCACATAAGAGGAATGAACCATCACCGCATCAACATTGTCGACCGATGACCGATATACAACCACATCGACACAGATACGAGCTGATCACCGCAAACGATAATATTGTGGACATCGGAAAATAATATATACTAATTAAACTTATCTGCGAGTTATTGGGTACGATCGTCCAACCAGATAACAACTATGAACCTCAGTTGAGCAACACTTTTTCATTAAGACACGTTTGCCAGTCAAAAATTGATGGCGCCACCGATACGGCCAGGTAGAGGTGACCCCCTCGTTAAAATTTCATTTTTATTTACAAACACTTTTACAAAAGCATAATAAAACAAGGAGTTTAAGTAGGAACGTTATTGGTCCAGCTGGTCAGGAGCTTAGCTCTAGATGTTATCACTTGAGTCCCAGGTGAGGTGAGGCCGGTTTGCGGTCAGCTGTTGCTCCATATCACATGTTACTCGTAGTACTTAGCCGACGTTTGCGACCGTTTCGCTAAATATTATTTCTATTTTATTTATAATCGGAACGGGTGTATATATTTTTGTGTTTGTTATATAACATTATTATTATAATAAAAATTACTATATTCATACGTACTCACGACTAAAGGGTAGGCAGAGGTGTAAGCAGTGCACCAATATTACACCGAGTTTATTTCCGTCCCAAGATGTGATAGGGGGCGAGTCTATTGCCATACCAGCCACAATTCCAGATTCCCAAGATAGATATAAGATAAAAACCCAATATCAGTTTTAGCTGAACCGGGGATCGAACCAGAGACTTAGCATAGCAGTCGTACCGCGTACGCATAACAACGGCGCCACCGAAGCATTCTTATAATATTGTCTTTAAAAAAACCTTTGAAAGTACAGAAATATTTTATAAGTAATTTATTATATCTACCATTAATTAATCTGTCTTCAAATTCGTATTAAGTGATATGATAAAAAACGTTGTTGGATAATCCGATATGATTTGCTTTTAGCTCTCGTAGAGTAATAATAAAGTCTCCTTTAAAATAATGTGTCAACTAACACGCTCGATGCATATCGATATAATAAATCCACTAAATACGAACATAAAAGCAATTTAAAATCAATTATTAATCCTTATCTAAACAATCCATACATCATACCATTAGTTCAGAGATGGTGCAGCAAAAAACACTATTAAAGCATAAGGATGTAACCCATCCAAAAAAATGTTGGCTTCGCGCCTAATACGGGCATACTTTACACGTATTTTTCTCTCGGCGTATTATGCCAAGATTTATAAAGGGCATGTACAATCCCGCAACAATTTTCCGTCTAATTGAACGTATGCAATTGACCATTCAGAGTCGATAGCAATAGTTAATGGTCTCTTGATACGGACCCCTTGAAATCAAACATACATTCGTAGATTGTTTTCATTATTTTATGTTTGTTTACTAAGAGTATGGGTATATAAATTATTTAATGTAAGAATTAAATACGGGTTTTAATTGCATTAATAACATTTTTAGGGTTTTAACATTAATACAATAAAAAAATTGTTTGTATTTTCAGAAGTACCCCGTATTTTCGTATTGCTTTAAGTAAGAAAAAAATAACAGAATACTAAGATACTAGGTGCTGTATTACCCAATAACTTCTGACTTCATTTGTTTTTGCTCTCATTCTAATGTCTTGTTTAAATAGTAGTATCCACTAGTCATGCCTTGGTGCCAGCCCTTGATATTTATTTACTTAAACAACAGTTTGCACCTCACGCCGTCTATTATCAAATAACACGAATTAATAAGCAATAAATATGTAGTTCTACTACAGGAGTATCCAATAAAATTAGCAAACAATGTAAACAAATTGGTGCAATACTTTAATGATTTTATAAAGTTTCATATTAATTTTGAGACGATTTCGCAATTCGCGATTAAGAAAATTAATTTCCACTTAGTAAAACCATAGTAATAGTAATGTGAAAGCTTATGGTGATATATTTTATAATGTAAAATGTTTGTTTACTATCTGTATATATTCTATATGATTATGCTCATGTAATTCTACACGTTTTAAATTTCTGATGACCTAGTACATATTTTGACAAACATTAATATGAAATATTCGATACCATTGTATTTCGCAACAGCGACAAATACATTTTTATCGCAAATATCGCTAATATTGCACGTTTCACATGGAATTGTTTTTTTAGAATATTACATTTAAAATTTTGTTAAGTACCTACTAATTATGTAGGTATATAGATTTTATAAAATCTGTCGCGTGGCAATAATTTATGCGTTTTAAAAAGAGTCAAACCTAAATCGCCGAAACCAGGAAATTAGATAGTAAGATTAAGATAATATATTATCTATAAGTAGAGTGGAAAAGTAAAAAAATATAAATTTAATTAGCTGAACTAATTGAATTGACAACTATCCAGAGATTTGATGCAACTTCACAAAAAAATATAAAATAAAGTTTTTTTTTATTCAAATATAAATAATTAGACTAAGTACAATTTTTTTTACCACATCAAATACCACTGAACAGGTTATATCAAAACTCAAGCCATGGTCCTACTGAGTAATATTAGCCATTTGTAATACGAAGAAATAGGTGGAACTGCTTTGAGAAAGTGTCGTTGACTTTGTCTATGAAGATATGCATCACTGGCCAGTGCAACGAGCCAGCCCGTTCAGCTAACGAATAAATAGTGCGGATTTCGTATTAGAATTTATACGTTTAAAATGATATGGAATTGGCGAAATATAGTTTCTCAATATTTAATTACAGGTATGTAAAAACAGTTACGGTGATTCATAATTGAGGAATACTAGCTTTTGCTCGCGGCTTCATCTGCGTGAATCTTTTTCCGGTATAATTGTGAAATATGTGTATATTTAATCCTCTCCTTGTTCCGAAAAAAATTGCAATACGATTTTAATATTATTAATTATTATTTTTAATAAGTAATATTTGTACTCAATTTCACGCCGTATTCCATTCCATAATAACGTTTCATACAAAGTGCAACTTTCTTCTTTTCCCCATAAAATATAAATTTCAAAAAATACTTTCTTATTGGACCCCTATATTACACAAACTATCATCTGTGCAAATTTCATGATCCTATCTTTAGTATTTTTTTTAGATTTCGTCATAAATTAGTCAGTCAGTGGGTGAGTGGTATTTCGCTTAGAATAATATAGATTTGGTAGTTTGATTAAATATTTAAGATATGGTAATTTCAAGGTAGATTGGTGCATCAAGGTAAAACAATAGGGCGAACGTCACTGGGTTACTGGATGTAAAGAGAGACGTATGCAAAGAGTATAGAGTTATAAGAAGCGTAATATTAATGAAAAATTTAATAATCTTATCGTAATGCATTTGTGTTATCTCGTTGTGATATGAAATCAAGTAGGATAATGAAATCTACTTTACATTCATATAATTTAATCTATGTCACACATTCACACGGGTTTTAAATTTGATCGTAAGATCTCATTTGCAAATTCTTGCAATGCTAATAATTAATTAGAATTTCCTAATATTTAATTATTTTGTATTTAGTAGATGATAGGTTCCTCGTGTACGAGAGAACGTCTGGCTAGGTATCACCGCTTTATGTATTTCAGGTGCTAAGCAGATGTATGTTAATAGTGTTTTGTTCCGGTAAAGATATTGAAGGCAGTAAAATTACTGGGCTTTACGAGACTTAACATCGTATGTCTCGGGGCGATGAGCGCATTCCAGTGCCATGCAGTGCTTTATAGGTAACTCAATAATCTGTGTGGTGTCGATTCATCTCATCATTCAGGATCATAAAAACAAAATTAAGTTTATCGTTGTAACTCAGTTCTATAATTTAAATTTATCCTCTGTTAAACGTTCTTTAAGTGTTCGGTTTAGACAGTTTATTGTAATTAATAATCACATCGTACATGCGGGACCTGGAAATCTATAGCAAAATTCAGACGTTTTGTATTGACAAAATGTAAATGAGCCATTACATTAAAATTTGATAGGTATTCCTATCGGTATTCCTTTATAATACGAATCCAGCCGATTGTGTCTGTCACCGAAGTTGTTCATATTCAAATATCTTCGTAGATAGTATTCATTTATACAGTTTACAAATTTTATTATTTTTATTTCATATTTAGCTCGGCTGCCTGCTTGGGTTTGGGATTGGAATGATAAAAATAATATAAAGTATAGCCAATTCTTTCAAGCTTTCTTTGTACCAAATTCCATTAAAATCGGTGTAGTGGTTTAGCCGTGACAACGTAACAGATTATTTTACATTTATGACAAATTACTAACTTATGCCCGCGGCTCCGCCCGCTCTTTTTCAGGGATAAAAGTACCTAGTCTATGTGGAAATACAAAAATGAGAAACATGTGTCACATTATAATTAAAGTAGAGCATACTATCCATCTATCTAAAGATATTATTATTATTTTTATTTTTTTATATATTTTTTTTATTTATTTTTTATTATCTTGTCATTCAATCTAATAAAAAAAAGACAACACTCACTCAAAAAAATTAATTAATTTAACTAAACGACACTAACGCCATCTATCAGTTACCAGTGTAACCATAGTAGTTGGTATTTCAATGCTGCCACTTGCATAATATATACAACATTTCATACCAACTCGCCCTATGGTTCAAACCATAAAAATCACTGCCACCAGCGCCACCTATCCGGCACTAACGTAACTATGTCTGTCGGAGTAGTCATATCACCCTTTATATGTGTGCAAAGTTTAATATCAATTGGGCTAACGGTTCTCGAGTTTTAGGTAAACATTCATACACACATACATTCTCTTTTATATATATAGATGTATTAAATATTTGTTATTTGTTAAATTTATATGGATTAATCGTACGCGTTACGATTGAGGCCTACGCTGAGGTCTCGGGTTCGATCCCCGACCGACCGACAGCGACACAGACACCGAATCCAAAAATACCTATTAATAGAAATGGATATTTTTGACTTTTCAGTGTTATTTTTGAAGTCGGTTTTTAAGTTTTGTTAAAACTTATTTTTGTAAAAATCTACTATTCACCGCCGCGTATGAACGCTCATCTATACCAGAAAAATCATGAGTACTAGGCCGATATAATGGGTATTTGGAGGGTATTTTATTTACTTTAATCTAAATAAATAAATAAATAAATAAATCTCATTCCATACGAGATACGATACGGCTATTACTTCACGTTGATTTTTGCACTACATCACTGGCTGCCGGCTCCACCTCTTACAAAATGTTACAAAAATGCCACATCCAAATCGGTCCATCCGATTAGGCGCTATGATGCCACAGACAGATAGATGGACAAAGCGGTCAAACGTATAACACATTTTTTGGGGTTAAAATACACGTATTACCTAATGCCCCGGTTTCGCAGTTGTAATCCGTATGACTGCCTTGCTGAGGTCTCGAGTTCGTTCCCCAGTCCAGTAAAAGTAATATTGGGTTTTTTTATTACGAAATGCTCGGTATCATCCCGGAGTTTGGAATTATGCCTGGTATGGCGATAAACTCGTAACCTATCACATCTTGCCACGGAAATAGGCTCAGTAAAATATGGGTGTACCTGCTGGTTACACCTCTACCTACCACTTCTGGGTACAAGCGTGAGTGCATAGGTATGTAATACCCAATGTGGTACCAATGTTTTACTACCTACCTACCCGTATTACCTACCTATATTTACCCATAAATATTTCGTTCCTACAGATTCTTCACCTGGCACGACTTTCAGCAAACAGTAATCTACATGATATAAGAATTACCGTCACACATAGTGTCATAGTCATGATGACTATCAACATGACCATCAAACTAGTATATTTTACTTCGCGTATTGCGATAATAGGGTTGTTATCTTGTTTTGAATAATTTTCTAACGTGCTTGGTCATGTTATTTTTAATTTATGATGAGTTTTCACCTGAAAGAGGTGTAAAGTTCGTGCATTCCACGAAGTTGCGCTGACTTTGTATTAGGTGTTTAATTGTACGCGCATACGCATGTTAAGCACTGCTGTGTTTCGGTTTGAAGTACATTGAAACCAGTAAAATTACTGGGCATTATGAGACTTAACAACTTATGTCTTGGTGAGTCGAACGCAGTTCAGTGCATCCGTCAGTGACTCTGTTTATGGGCAGGTATGGTGCTTACATTCCACTCTAGTACATGACTCTTTCACTGACCATTATAGGAGCAGACGAGTTAAGCTTGTTTATGCTTTTAGCCCACTGCGGATTAGTTCACAGTTTAACAAAGGCCGGAAGGGGACATCAGATTTCATTTAACAACTTAATTTGATTGTTGATAACTATACCTTTACAGATGTGACTTAAACCCTTGTCTCTTACACACAGTTTACGTATCAATGTACCATTCCAGCCCGCTAATATTAAAGTTGTAACCAAACATCACACGCCGTAAGAATTGATTAATTGCGTCTCGTGTTTCATACATTAGTTTCTTCTTACAAACTCCCGACACTTATTTGACATAATTAAATTTATTTATTACAATAAATGCACATTTATTGTTCGCTTAATCGCGCTATTTATGTTTGTCTAAGTAAAATTGTTGCTCACTTTTTTGTCGGTCTCTCCTACGTACGTATTGAATTATTTATTTGTACTTGTAACCAACCTTCAAGTAAGTGAATGTACATATTTTTTATACTTAAACTCTTTGCAGACGAAACAAATTGCTAATTACGAGAAGACGGTCCTTGCATAAAATTACGCTGTCATACATCAATATATGACTTGATGAATTATGACTGACGTGACAAAAAAAGTGTGTTTGATTAGGTGTTCGCAGACACGAACGTTTGTTATTTGGATCTGTCTCGACTCTCGTGTAACAATATAGCCAGAGTTGACACGCGACCAAGTGCAGATTCAACATTTTCGTAACATAGACCTGACCTCGCCCACGCCACGCCACGACGCGCCACCGCATACGAAGCAACATTGCATGTAACTCACATAAACTCAATAACATAGCAATGACTGTCATTATTAATTCGCTCGAATTTCGCATGAACGTCAACATTGTGCGTAAAGTGGATCCATTTATTTGGGAATCCGGCGGGAGGTCACGGCGAAAGTTCACAATAAAAGCCGGGTCCGGTAGCACAGTTTAATTGAGTCCTCCGACCTCATAATCCGAACCTCCTGCTCCGCCCGCTAAATGTTATTTATTAGCCAAACTGGGAGCACCGCCGCCGGCCGCCGCCGCGCCGCGCCGCCTGTCGCCCGTCGGTCGCCCCACCTACGGCTCGTATAAATTTTAGCCTACTGCACCCCATTGTACCCGCGAGCTACCGACGCCACTGAAGCGGTCAGAGCGACTGATTCTCCTGACCCTCATTACCAGTGATGCTTTCAACCGCAGATCACGTCATGACAAGTTAATTACTAAGGATGGTGATACAAATAAGAGGTGGTACACTTTTGTGCATTCACTTCAAACTTACTTAAGAGTGATTAGATACCGAAGTTGTTATTTAACATAAAATAGCATCGTTCATTACATAACTATTTTTCTTCGCACGCGGTGCGCCGGTAATTAATTTGCATTCGATTATAGCACTTGCTTATACGCTTGTTATTAAACTTGTCGATAATTTAAGATGAAACACGGTTCTTAAATTGCGACGTCGCAGCCGATTGCCCTTTGTATACGCTTATATTGTGTTTGTCGGCAATAATTATTCGACTATTTCCCATTCGATTTGTAGGCTATGTACGCTGCGCACGAAGAACACCCACGGCTGCACATTCGCGTGAGTTGCTTTTTATTAGTTACTTGTGTGAGTTTTGAACTGTAAACGTTTACTACCGCGTCTGTTAAGAAGAAATACCTATGAAAAACGTAACTGCAGTGCATATCGGACTACTGGAGAATAATAATATTTTCTTTATACTTTTACACGTAATCTTATTGATGTTAAACATCCAAATAAGATCGATGTATATGTTTATTTACAGCTTGCAGAAAAATATTAGCTTAAGTTATTTACAGGCTTCCCAAGGAATTTAATAAGTGGTAGTCACATTCCTTTTTTCGGTTTTGCGGGAAAACGAATTTATTGTCATCGAACGGTTATGTTGGATTCACCGGCGTCACTACCGTACGTAAAATCGCCCGGGGGAAAGATGGAAAATATCCGGACGACCGGACCGCTGGGTTGAGTCCCTAACACTATATACACCCTACACCAGCAATGCTAACCAAAAACCCCGCGGTGGCCATCTTCGGCGCATTAAAGACAGCCCCGGGTTTCTGAGGCTACAAGCGCCCCAGTTTGGCTAATAACTGTTTAGGGTTTCGGTTTAAATGAAGCTAGTGAAATTACGGAGCATTATGAGACTTGACATCTTATGTCTTTGGGTGACAAGCGTAGTCCAGTATCATGTAATGTTTTTTTATAGCATAGTCTGCAGACGAGCAAGTGGTTCATCTGATGGTAAGTGATCTCCGCCACCCATGTACGCCCATAATATAAGAAGAATCATGGACGCGTGGCTTATCTTAAAGAAAAGGGATAAGTAAGCAATTCAGAAATGACAAGACATTTGGCCCCCGGATTTACGTTGGTTTTCTTTGAGACAGTAATAACGACCCGATCGAGCCGGCCCTTCATGCTGTACACAACTGCCTACAGCCCGGCTCTTTCACTAGCAATGTTTTGTAATTCAAAGTTCAGTGGGGTGTTGGTTCTGTTCATTGGCAGGTGTGGCGCTTACCATCAGGCGAGCGACCTGCTCGTATCGTAATTCAGACTAATAAAAAATGCCATTCAATTGAATGCAATTCGCGAGCAATCTTAATATCATAATTTTAAAAAAACCACATTAATGTCAAATCCTACAAAGATGTTAAAGCTACGCGGCGCAGATGACATGTACATAGTGAATAAGCATTTGTGCCATATCACTTGTATGTGGTAATACAAAATGTGACATTTCAACAACAAATTACTTCCGGATAGTGCACTACCGACTCAGTAAGCACATACAATGGTAGCTCGAATTATCAAATTTATGAACGCTGAAACCTTTGTTCATCAGAACGTATGTATACCAAATCTCTAATTAGGCACCTATAGACTACGACGTGTGATAGGGCAGTTGAAGCAATGAAATTTCACATTTTTTTTATGGATTAGGCCGGTAAACGAGCTCGTGGGTCATCTGATGGTAAGTGATCTCCACCGCCCATGTACGCTCACAATACCAAAATAATCATGGGTGCGTTACAGACCTTAAAAGAAAGGGATAATTGAGAGATCGGAAAGGGGAGGGGGATTTGGGGTTCCGGATATCCCACTCACCTTACGAAACTCAGCAGGAAGACACTTTACGCCGGTTTTCTGTGAGACAGTGATATCGACCCAGACGAGCCGGCCCATTCATGCTGTAGACAAAATGGTCTACAGCGTGGCTCTACTAATCTTATAAGTATATATTTACTTCGGCTACGCATCAGTTGGCTAGGGTGAATTATTTGGTGTATAGCTACGCGCACTACGAAGGCCGAGTATGCATATAACGCGCGAGATGCAAAAATCAACTATTTTAATTGTCAACTGATTTAAACTGCTGATGGGACTATGGGAGGACCTGATTATATTGGTACCCAATTGATTAGCGATTACCGTGCGCATGGTAAAAACCATAGTGACTCGTTTAGGCGAGTCGCGTTCCGGGGTCAGCCAGTGTATATACAGTGAATTTTCTAGGTGGTAGGTCCCTCGTATGCGAGAGGCCGTCTGGGTAGGTACCACCACTATGTCTTTTACTGCCGCCAAACAGCAGTGTGGAAGCATTGTTTTTTTCGGTTTGAAGGACATTGAAACCAGTCCAGTTAATGGGCATTATGAGACTTAACATTTTTACGTCTCGGGGTGACGAGCGCAGTCCGGTACCATGCAGTGCTTTGTAACTCCAAGTTATGTGGGGTGTTGTGTCTGTTTAAAGCCAGGCCTTCAGGCGGGCGATTTGCTCGTTTTGTCATTCAAACTAATAAAAAAAACAAATTCAGGCTAGAGAAACCCTATCATAAACGTCACCGTCTTACCAATTTTAAAAAGCTAAATTGTTTCTTAATTATTTTAATTTCATCACACGTATATCCGTAAGCAAAACTAGTTTACAATATTTCAGTAGTATAAACATTAATTTATGATGTTGTCTATTTACATGTAGGTATGCGATAGTCTCACGGTCAGTGATACGGATTGCCGAGGCAGAAGTCACAGGTTCGAACCAACCCCCAGGGCATACACCTCTGGCTTTTCGATGTTACGCATATATTCATTGTTAATTATTGCTCGGTTTAATGATAAAGGAAAAGGTCCTAACCACCGGTGGCTTGGGTCTTCGGCCTCGCCATTAGAGGGTGATACTTTTTATATATTTATATATTTTATTTTAACGATATGTCATATTTAAAATTTAAAAATAAAAACTTAAAGTACTGTACAAGGAAAGCATCGTGAGGAAAGGTACCTGAGAGCTCCTAAAAATTTCGAAGGTATATGTATTCTACTAACCCTCAGTTACCTAGCTTGGTGTAATAAGCCTTAACTCCTATCATTAGTAGAGAAGGGCCGTTCCTAGAGTAATACAGTATAATAAATAACGAAATACACCCAACAAGCTGTATAGTAGGTATCAAGAACTACGAGGGACTTGCGGTCCCACAACACCCATACCCGAAACACATATATTTGTATCACAAAAACATTTGTGACGTTGAGGGAATCGAACCTCGATTGACTATCGGTTACTCGGCAACTGCGCCACGGAGGCTGCCTGTAATACAGAGCTGATATTATGAGTTATAGATATTTGATTGGGCACAATTATGTCTACTAAGAACGCAAGCCATATATTTTTCACAATAGACAATAGTAATAAGTTTCCTTACTGCGAAGTCATTTAATACATGTTTACACCTATTAAAATGATTTCGCTATGAGACTTAATGAAAATACCTTCCGAGCGTGTGACGATTTTAAACGTTACTTTAACTTGTACAGTAACATTAACATAGTTTCACGCGCTGTCGGTTACGGACGTTGCAGAATTAATGCCCAATGGTCGCAATGGAACATGTGGCGAATCCGTCGCTGGCAAGAGCCATAAATGAAATACGCATTCGGCATTAACTGCTGGGAATTTACCCATCAGTATTATCAATGCAATCTGTTCGATAATTGAATGGGAGCGCGTTAAATAACTATTAATAGTTGTTGCGGCTGCGATTCATATTTATCAACGAGACGTGTTGCGCTGTGGGCCTGAGATGAGGTGGCGAGGTGGTCGTCCGGCCCGTCACGTCCCCGTCACGTCGCCGCCACGTTGCCGCGTGATCGCCACGCACACTGTACTCGTATTTCGTGACGACGTGCGTCACGCACGCGCCTCATTTCAATTTTAGTACAAGAATCGAGCCGTTTTATCGCGCCACAGTGGTATCATTGTTTTCGCGAACGCTCATATCCCCAACGACTTTGCTCGACATTCCGACGCCTCGCTTGATACCAGACATTAATACCCTCATGACATACTGTATATTACTTTGTAGACGTTACGAGGCTGCACTCCTTGCGCTCGCTCGGCACCTACATAATGTTATTATGTTAGTGCATTGTAATGTACACTTGACGACACATTATCGTGATGTAGAAAGTGTTTACGTTTTAAAGGAGTATTTCGAAGCGTCTGCTACTTTAGAATAGTTCTATTCGTCGGTACGCCGCTGTGCTTTGTACTGAATTTGCACTTTATTTTCAAGAAGACCATAAACTCGGCTATGTACGGACAGTTAGGTAAACTGACGCACCGAGGTCCTCGGCTCGAGACAATTTTTCCGGCGCAACGCCGCAAAGCGCCACATAATGTTAGCGGGGAACGACGCACCGAGATTTATGTTTATGATACGCATAATGGTGGCGTCAATTGAAACTTGGCGCGAAAGAAGGCCTTTTGTGTCTTCACTCGGCAATGCCCGCGACGTATCCTACCGGCACGTAAGTGACTATTCACGTAGATATATTTGAGGTATTATCGTAGGTGCACTGGGTACGCGGCGCATACGTGTCACATTGCGAAGTAAGCAACATTAATAGCACTCGCATTACATGTGTTTACAAACCATTATTAAAAGTGTGCAAATGTATTATTTGTGCGGAGCGTTATTAGCCAAGTGCACCTCCCGCCTGCGCCTGCGCCTGCGTCCCTCGCGTACATTACCCACACCGCTGTTCGTCAAGCACCTCAAAACGAACAAGAATGGCGTTTACAGCCCAATCATTATAATGATCGGTTATCGATTTGCTGTATGGCGTGCTCTTCTAAGGACTAAAATTTTGTGCGCCCGATTACGCTGATGCCCTCGGGCTATTCCGTAATCTATTCCTACCGTCCACACGATATCGCCGACTTATCTCCGTCGCTCGGCCGCTTATAATTTTGGAAAATTCATATAATAACATCTGATAACAATCTAATTATTATAATGTCCTCTTTAACATATCCCGTTGACCGGGCCGAAATTGGAGCGAGAGCGGAGCCTTCGAGACGGGATAATGCGTTTGCTAATGTAATGGAAATTATGAGATCATCTTTATTATGCTTTAACTGTGCTTTTAAAATAAACACATTACTTGGGTTTACGTCCGCCGTCCCGGTTTATAGCTGCGCATTCCATGGACTACGCCGTGTTCAAATGCAACGAACAGGTAGCTTTGTTCGATTACAATAATTCTAAATGAGTATAATGAGCATTTTTAAGTTTAGTGACCATTAAATTTTAATGGAAGCTACAGTAAAAGCCGCCCTAGCTGCCCTGCTGATGCGACTTCGCCGTACTGCGCGATGCAATGGCGGGCATATTTATGAAACTAAAACAATATTCATTAAAATAGTTTTTTCATACTAAAACTATAAAGAAAAAACTAAAGTAAAATTTTAGAAGATTTTAATTAGTCATAGTAATAGTTATACGGGATTCCAAAAGAGAATCATTAAGTTATAAATTATGACCTGAAAAAATGTTTATATTTCATACTAGCTTTTGCTCGTGACTCCGTCCGCGTGAAAGTCTTTTTTCAGGATAATCGTGAAACACGTGACTCATTATTTTTAATAAGCAATAATTTGTATTCAATTTCGCAGCCGTACTCTGTTCCATAAAAAGTTTCATACAATGTTTAATAAAATTATAATATGTCATTCGGTTTACAAAATCTATATTTGTAATTGAAATTGAACGAATAAGATTCTATACTTCAAGAGCGGCTGAAACATATAAAAAGCGAAACGCACGAGTTGAATACCTACGAGCGCGAGCTTTTACTTTAATGGCTGCTACAACTCCCGAAGAGCGAGACACACGATATGAACGACGAACGCTTAAGGTCCAAACCTATTGAAATTAATACATATTTGAAAGATGGGGGGGAGGGGGGTTTAATACACAAATATCTAATATTTGTTATGTCTGGTAAGAAAACATTTAGTATGAAATAAATTATATGTGTACAGAACTTTTTAAATTTAGCGTTGATTGCTAAGTAACTATATTATTATGGAAATTTATATTAGCAGGTTCTTTTATCTCACTTTTTTCCCCATGTTAAGCTGCACTTTAGTCCCTTTGTAGTCTAACGTTATCTAGTATAATTTTCAACGAAAATAATATATACATATACATATACACACTATTGAGTACCACAAGCTACGATCCTGACACACCTCTTTCGCCTCTTCCACATTCATACATCTTCTCATACATTTTCGTCGGTTGAGGGTACTCGTGACGTGCCCTTTTCGGAGAAAATAATAAGTGTCTTAAATTATACAATAATATGGTTATTAAAACTAACATCATATTTTTTTTATTTTATAAGTAATCCTGCATAATTATTTTGACTGTACCTATTAATTAAAGATATAATCGACCTACATCATGATTCTAAGAAATTTTATAACCAAATAATTTAATGTTTTCCGTAATTTTAATTACGCAATTGCCAGGAATGCAATAACTCATTATTTATCATGATAAAATTGGTTTTGAAATGACGTATTTTCAGATTATGAAAAGTGCCTACTTTAGAATAATATACAACAAACTTATGAAAAGGGGATTGTATGATAACTAATCATTGGCGATTGGGTGTTTTTTATTTTTAATTAGCTTGAGTGACGGAACTACCAGGTCGCTCGCCTGATGGTAAGCGCTACACCTACCCATAAATAGAAGCAACACCACACAAGAGCTTTGGATTACAAAGAACTGCATTGGACTGCGCACGTCACCCCGAGGCATAATGTCCCTCAAATCGGAACACAGTGCTTACACACTGCTGTTTGGCGGCAGAAGTAGACAAAGCGGTGGTACCAACACAGACGTCCTCTCGCATACAAGGGACCTACATCTTGTTGTAACTCTATATTATACATTTCTGGAAACCTTTGTCTAAAACGATGTGGACACCTTAAAATCACGGTCTATGTCCGAGTCTCATCAAATATTGACGACTGCCTAAAAGCTTGAGATCCTTCACGCGTCTACTTAAGTACTGGTCGATGGACGTCTACGTATCTATTTACTACTTGCATATTGAATGAGATACGCCCCATTACAATTACATTTGTTCGTTATGTCTAAGTAGATGGAATATATTCTTACTATAATAGGCATACTCAACTTTTCTTATTACCATATCTCGGGACTATGACAAGTTAGATGAGTACAAGGAGGGTACTTTACAATTTTTTTCTTATTTTTATTTTAATCAATATCGTCATAATAGGTAATTATCACAGCCTTCGTGAAGTAGTGAGCGAGTAGCGAAAGACCGCGGGTTCGATTCCTGCACGGAGACAAAAAAATTGTGTCATTCACAAACATTTGTTTCGGGTCTGATTGCTTTCTCCCCAGAGGCGTTGATGTCAGGCAAGCCGCCGGTTGTTAAAACTATAAGCCAAATCTTTTTTGTAATATGTGTTAAAAGCATGTTGCGATGACCTCACTGCGAGTCCAATAAGGGTAGGTGGAAGAGTATTGTCATTAAATAAATTATTGTGAAATAATCAAAGATTCAAACGTGATTGAAGCAGAAGAAGCATGAAGCAGCTCAGCTGGGAGTGGTATGGACTGTCGAGACGGAAAGTCGCAGGTTCGAATCCAGCCCCAAGTGCATACACCTCTGACTTTTCTAAGTTATGTGTGTATTAATTGTTAATTATCACTTACTTTAACGGTGAAGAAAACATCGTGAGGAAACCTGCATACCTGAGAAGTTCTTCATAAGAATTTCGAAGGTATGTGAAGTCTGCCAACCCGCATTAGGCCAGCGTGGTGGACTAAGGCCTAACCCCTCTCATTCAGCAGAAAAGTAGGCCGTGCCTAGCAGTGGGACGTATATAATACAGGGCTAGTATTAGTATTATTAGTAACCACAGATTATTTACATACTAACTTAATTCCGAGAATCACCTAAAAGATAACTCTAAAGTTTAGAGTTTAGACCATACTTCTACTGTCCATTGCAGAAAGTGTACTTAACTTGTCAATTAAAATTAAATTCTATGGATTAAATAAATAATTAGTAGTTATACCTTAAAACCTATTCTAAAAGCGTTTGCTGGTATTTTCAATTATTTGCCGAACTCTGCAATCTAGTCTGTACCCAGTTTATATTAAGCATACTTTAGGTAAACCACAAACGGGCTACAAAAACCATCATCCAAATTGATCCGCACATTCAATTCAGTTGATAAAAGACCCTTAAGAGTGATAGTATATTTTAATAGAACTGTATTATGATTCATGTATCTAATTGTGTGTGTACTAAATCAAAACATCAAGATATTGTCAGTCCATCAAGTACCTAAATCAATCAGCAAGTGTTGCTATAGTTTCCCTTCATAATAAACTGAGCCGTCCCAAACTCTACAACTTCACCATCCTTTAAATCTATCTGTCCATTAGCCCGTGTCAAGCCTGTTTACATTACTTATTTATTATTTATTACACTTTTGGGCTTATGTTGTAGTTGGCCTCCGCCTTCCTCCCCCCATTGGTCCCATTATAGTTCTCCCCTGCAAAGGGTATGCTATACAAGAAATATATATGTAAGCTGTTAATATAATAAGAAATTCCGATTTTAATCGAGCCGTTTAGATGCGTGATGTGGTTCAGTACAGCAGAGACTCGGCGAAATCATAGACGTTTTATGGAATTATTTCATTGTGAAACGTTTGATCGTTAAATGAATTGTCTAAAGAACTTTAATTGTCTTTTATAGTTTTCTTGTGGTTAAATATGGAAATAAAAGCAATCGGTATTGTGTTGTGGATTGTTTCACTGTAATTAATATTAGTCAATCCATTACACGCGGGATATTTGAGCAAACTTTACGATTGTAAATCTTAACTCTTTGTTGATTCCATTGGATAGCAGGAAATTAATTATGAGTTTTTACTTAACATTTATACTGTAATAGGCGATGATTCGTTAGGAGTATAAACAAGATACGCAATTACTATTTGAAATACCAAAAAACTTCCCTTGCGGAATGGGCTACAAATTATAAAAGCGCAGTGAGAACTTTTCGTTGTTCAATGATTATAAAGTTGTGAGCATTATTTTGTATGGGTAATGCACCTAAAATAGATGCAGTGCCATAGATTACTTGCCAGTTATTGGGCGTTCCCTATATTTGATTTACAAATAGATTTGCTTACTATCAATACTAACTTTATCTAATAACTTTTTTGACTGATCTTCCATATAAAATGTGTCAATAGTGGACTGTCAGTAAGCAAATCTGTTTGTAAACAGATTATTGGAAATGACCATAAAATTCCTAGCATTGTCAAACTTCAACGCACTAATCACTCACAAAGATGCAACAATTTTGATCAATGATTAATGTTAGTTGTTAATTTGTTTAGTTATTTCTAGTTTCGCTTCATAGATGATTATATGGTATACCGAAACAAACTAAATAGCATTTAATTTGTTTCGGTAATTAAAATTTTACAGTCCATAAATAATAACACGGGGTGTTATTAGAACTCTCTGAACCCTCTTATATGCAGTAAATAAATACAGGGTTGTGTTATTATTATTTTATTCCATGTTGATAAGACGTTGGTATTTAATGATTCATGAACAAGCCAATAACTAGTTTTAATTAATAGTTTGATAATTTTATGGTATTATTTTATTGTACCTACTTCAATAATTTTTTTCCACTAATAAGTAAAAATAATCATAATTTGTAGTTAATTGAAAGTCAACATTTAAATATCAACCAAAAGTAAAGGGTGAAAAGATTCAACATTACTATCTTTACAAACGCTTTTACTCGTCGTCATTACCACGTCATTGTATAATAATACAACTAAAATGAATATAGTGTGTAAATAAGTACGCCTAGTTCAATCGGTATCTGTATCATTCATCTCATATGTTGCCTACTATGTATAGGCACCTAATCAACAAACGTCGGTGCTGTTTGCACGGCCCTCTTCAAAACATCTGATATCACCCACACAGAGCATTAATCCGAGTCCCTCTCTTTGCTCAACACTCTTCATTTGACAGATTGGACTAAATTACTAAAGGTTTTTTTATTTAATTTAAGGGTAACAGCGATCGTAGGAGCATTTCTCGCGTCGAGTGTTTGCACACCGAGATTTCCGTCCAAGTAGTTTTTATTAGAAGTTTTGTTGACCAAAGCGGTGGAGCGTTTTTCGAGTTGCGCCCTTTTTGTACACAATGACATAATATTGCTTATATATTTGATTTGATCGACCCTCGAGGCAGGAGAAGGCTTGTTATTGTTTCGGCACCCGCCCTCGACTTTTTATTAGCTTACAGCGTTGTTACCGTTGCTTAACTTCCACTTCGTGATGTTTTAAGGGTTTACTATTGCGCTGGTTAGCTGTTAATTTTTGATCTTGGATGGAAAATGAGCAATTTATTTTGTAATATTATATTTAATCACTTGCAAATTAAAGAACTCTGTCTCGATACTATTACGTGAATCGATATTTCTTCTACTTACTCAAGAGCTAATATATCAAGTTATTACAAACAACTCCTCGGCGGCGCAGTTGTAATGCGCACGCGTTACGATTGAGGCTACCGCTGAGGTCTCGGGTTCGATCCCCGGGTCGGGTAAAGTGGTATTGGGTTTTTCTATTACGAAATGCTCAGTATCAGCCCGGAGTCTGGAATTTGTGCCCGGTATGGCGATAGGCTCGCCCCCTATCACATCGTGGGACGGAGATACGCTCGGCGAAATTTGGGTGTACCTACTGGTTACAACTGTGCCTACCCCTTCGGAGATTACAGGCGTGAGTGCGTATGTATGTATGTATGTATGTATTACAAACAACATGAAATTCAATTCAAAGTACTTGAATATTAGCCACAACTATTATTGTATTTCTAAGTTGCAATACGTAAGTCTAAGTATTGTATTAAAGACTGCCGCCAACATACCCCTAACTGGCTTAAATAACCGGCGTACACTTTAAATACATACATATATCCATCAAACATAACATTAAATTACAAACACACACACTGTTTTATATTAGCCACATAGACCCATTTACGAAGCAGAAAGGTAAGCCCTGGCACCGCCCACTCAATAAAACGAAATTGCTGCAGTTACAAACGCATGTGTATAAATTAATAGGTGCATAGTTGATAGCACTATAATTCATGCAGCCGACAAAGCTGGCTTCAATTGTACCTTTCTATAGACTATTTAATGTTTTATACATGTACCAGGATAATAGTATCACTCAAAGACAATCACGCCATTACTATATGTGATACCGTCAGGGCTTGCAGGTGTTCATTTATGATCATTTTAATTATTGCATTACTTAAGGTTAGTTCAGAACCGGATTATAGCCCTATAGAAGCCCTTAGGGCATGCAAGTTTCGAAGCCCCTCTCTTCGTAGGTAGGTAGAACTATAGGAAATAAGTATGTAGGTAGATAGTACTAACAACAACACCAACATTTTATTACCAAATGTTAACTTATGATACCTATTTTATTTTTCTTTCTCTGAATATGGTACGGTAACTTTTTTTTGCATGTGTCCGCAAAACTGCAAGAAGTGATCATAATAGAAGCTCGGCAATTAATATTCGAACTCCAGAATATACTCCTGGATAAATATATTTGACCCATGTCTATAATAGATTCTACAAATGGTACCCATAGTTTTTGATTTTATAATTTTACTTGAATGATTGATTGATAAGAATTTTACATTTATCAAATTCCTAGCTATTAGCTGACTAGAGTAAAAACTATATTCATATATAGCTGGCGATGAAAAAGTCACAATATCAATTAATCAATGTAATTAGGCATTTAAAAGAAGTTGCAAACCAAACTCTTCTTAAAAGAATATACATTTCTTTGTGTGAATCCATTCCCTACTGCAATCAAGTGAGGAGGGGTGTAGCCGAGTCTAGCTTAATTACACTTGAAAGAGCTCAGCGGGCACTGCTTAAAGTCCATTTTCATTTTCAACCATTCAACTATACACAGAAGTGCAAGTACTTAGTACAATTCTCACAATAAGTATAAATTCTAAATGTACCTTACTATAATGAATTATTGAAACACTCACAAGGACACAGTCTCTGACTTACAACAGCATTCGCTCGCTGCTCTACATTTAATCTCCATACTTTTACAATAGGATATAAAAAGGTTGCTTTAAAAGACCGTAGGAGAAGCAAGAGCTAAAATTAAAAATTATAGAGCGAGAGAGACATATATACCAATATTTCTAATTCCAATCATGGCATTGAATTGAAAATTGAAATCATCTTCAAACATTTCGCCCCATCCTAATAAGTTATGTCATTTACAATTGTGAACTCCAAGCGACAACCCTGACTAAATCGTTATTGATCAGTAACTGATTGATATTAAAATCACAATGTCATAGCTAATATCGATGTCGCTATCCGTAATGGCACGAAAAGTGGTACCGGCGCGTTATCATCGCCTAACACTAATTACAGGAATGCACGCGAGCGTTCCCGATACATCAGATAGTGTTTGTAACAAGGCAGCCAATCGCGGCCACTCTTTGTAATTGTAGCCCAAGTTCATCGCATCGCCGAATTTGGAATCCAATTTCAACTGGCTTTGGAATTTTCTCCAGTGGTACGAAATTAACACTGGCTGGTTGATTTGGAAGGGAATCATCTATATCTAGCATGCTTCGTTGGATATAATTAGTGCGTGAAGCTGCGGTGTATTATGGAAAGTATTAATGAACATTAGAACACGGTATTGTAAACAAGTCGGAAATGCTTATCGAGATCACATCTATTATTCTTGCGGATTAAAAAAGCGAAACCGATTTTGCACATTTGCATACATAAGTCTGGCATAATTATTATTGAAACAGATATTAGATGAACAGAACAGCCAGCAATTTATGTCGCTATTTGTCTAAGAAACCCTGTTTTATCGATCTAAGAGTCTAATAGGTCGATAAGTCTTGTTTAAGACTTGGTATATAGCAATGCATAGTACATATTTATTATACTTAGTATGTATTTATGTCTCGATTTAGGAGTCCCAGGTGTTTTGACGATATGTGGTGGATCTATCGCTTCACTATGAAATTAATCATACTCATCATCCAGGTCAAGATTTCCACCGATTTAATCCAATGACTCTTCGTAACCTTTACCTTCATTTGCTTCATGTATACGGCGATATTGAATTAAAACGTCGTACCAACGTATTGGTCTTGTATCGCTCACATTTGTACGGCTTTGAGTATTTCTGTACTTGCCAATGAAAGTTGTAGATCATGGTAACTTGATGACAATTTCTTATCACTTTTGTTTACGTATGTAGCAGCATGGACCAATATAATCGTTTTTTCGTATTTTATAGTACCACACTACTACTACTACTACTAATTATACTACCACAATATGTTTTTATTTAAAAGTTGTACTTTAAAGTTGAATCCTCTCACCCAAAATATTAATTGATAAAAAAATATTAATAATATGTTGTCCCACGGGGTTTCACCCGCTTGCATATTACTGCTCCGCTTTGATGTTTCATACAACCACGTTCAACCTTGTCTTCAAAACTTGTCAACTTTTTGAAAGAATTTTGAGCCTTTTTCTTCATAATTCACAAATATAAGCACCTATTTCACCACCCCTGAGTAAATGCGACTTATCAAATAAAAAATGACATGTTCAAGTGCAAAAGTCACACTCTGACTTAGATACCGTAAGAAAAATGTCTATCAAGCACTTTAAAAATAGTTGTCTTAAAGATATATATTATTAGGTGGTTAAATATTACTCGAATGTTGTGGAAAAGGCCCTTAATCCGACTTGTTTCAACAAGGAATTTTTGATAATGAATTCATGAAATACAATTTAATTTGTGCCAATGTATTACACTCCCTTGAGGACTGCATCAAAGAGTAATATGCCCCATAGACTAAATATATTCAGTGATGATTTAAAATAAAATCAAACAAGCTTACACTGAACTGGAGTCCGTTTGAGGGCCTCGCTCTGTTTAAAGAAAACAAGTTGACGTACACAAACGGAGCGTCAGAGTTGAAGTGAGGTTCAGTGTGTACATAGTATCTTATCCTATTATTTCTAAGTCAACGTGGCCCCAATATTTGACCAAATCTGTTGGCGTCCCTTCTCCTTTTAATCTTTCACCGCCTGGGCTGCACTCGTATTTATTAAATATAACTTTTCGTGTGCGTTGTCCGATTTCATTATTGAATGCCATGGATTAACGTAGTTGTCATTCAGATAGGGTTTGTGGGTCAATATTTTGAGTTTCCTAGGTTTATAGTTTCTAATAATTTATGCTCCTGTCATATCTGGAATAATTCATTAGAATCTGAACGGACACGAGAATTTAAAAAACATGGTATCCTGCATATGTGGTTGAGCAGGGATTCTCAAGGAACAAAGTTAGTTAGTTTCCTCTGTTAAAAAAAGGAGTCTTAACATTTTTAGATTCGTATTATTCAGTAATGCTATCATGACAAACACTTCACTACATTTTATTTTCAAAGACAAAAGAAAAATGTATTATAGTAAAATATCATGATGTTATAAATTACAATTTAACCTTGTAAAGCCTAATAACTAAATTCAGTCCAAAAGAGTGCTAACTACAGAAGCTCATGCTCCAACACAATATCGACTCACGAAACAAGAAGTTCTGATTAACAAATTTTGTCCATGCCGTTGTTTCTTTGATCAACCGAGCGCTAACACGGCTCTTTATAATATGTTTAGTGATTTTTTCCACGAAGTAATTCGAGATTGTCTCCATCGGTACGAGACGATGGGCGCGTCAGAAGATGCTTAGATTAAGCGGATGCCTCTGATATTATCTTACTGCTCTGCTGCCCTAGAAATGGAATTAATTTGCATTCATTTAAAAATAAACTCGTAATAAAGCTTTTCACTCGTTACTTGTTTGAGCAGACGAAACACAGGTGACTTGCCTTTTATTTTGTAGCGGTACTTCGTAACGGAAGAGAATGTATTTGATGATGATGTAGTATAGATATAGGGACTAGTCAATTACAGTGTGGTGTAATTAAAAATAAAAGTAAATTAAGATGTAGTAAACAAGCAATTTCTATGGTATGCGAGCACAAAAAAATTAACAAGTAGTAGTGTAACGACTATGAAGTCGCAGCGTGAAAAAAAGTAATATAGAATCATCTTTCAAATTAAATGGTATACACCTATATAATTTAAACGACCTGTTATTCCGAAACAATTTTACAGATATAAATGTGTATATTGCAGTTGCTCGTGGGCAGCAGCGGGGCGGGCGCCGGCGGCGCAGCCACCTCGCCGGACGGGGGCTCGAGCTCGGCGCCGCCACTGTCACCAGGCGGGTCTGGCGTGGTCGGCGGCGCCCTCTCCCCCGGCGCCGGTAGCCACGCCAGCACCCCCGCCGCCTCCTGCTGTGATACGCCACGGCCTATCATCACGGACCCCGTCTCCGGACAGACCGTGTGCTCGTGCCAGTACGACGGAGCCCGACTGGCACTCTCATCTTACCCTCGCCTATCAAGTGCCGCCGTAGGCGTCTACGGAACTCCTTACCCATCGACGGATCAAAACCCCTACCCGAGCATCGGCGTCGACAGCTCAGCGTTCTATTCACCTTTGGTAAGTTTTTCATAGTCTTCTTCATTTAATAAATATACTGAACTCGAAGGCTTATATAGTTGAATTTAAAGCCGATGACTACTTAGGTAAAATCGTGATACAGTTTATTTCAGTAAGCATCGAATAGGCACTGACCACGATTCGCTTGTCCCCTCCTAAAGTAGAACTTACAGCACGCTGCAAATTGGTACCAATAGGTCGTTTGCTGTTGTCCGTATACGAAGTAAGGTTTATCGCTCTCGCCTGCGATACAACGTGTTTGGCTTTTCTGGCATAGCGTGCGAGCCATCGGCAAACCGGTCTGGACGCGCTGAGCCAGAAAACCACTGACACCTCGCAGATCCCGCTGCCGCCGCCCTGTCACGAAACATTAATATTTAAACTTAAAAATAAATTCAAAACCGACCGCCATTATTATAGCAATTACATTTTATCTGAGTTCAGTTCGACCCTGAAGGATATTTTACATTGTTTCATGTGGTGTACGATTTCTCGTTTACGTATTTTCTTTTGTCAGTAACAGTTGTTAAATTATGACCGATTATGACAGTTGGTGAACGTGGAAACTTAAAATACGTTTTCAATTTGCGGTTGCTTAAACTCTTCGGTGACCAGTGTTCGGTTTAACGCCTTGTCTGAGGAAAGAGGACAAATGGGCGGTCTCGGCATGCGGCCAGGCTAATCCTCTCGCGGGACCTTAAGCACACAGGAATTACAAACGCCCGGCTCCCTTTCAGGCTATAATCCCTTCGTAATGTGAAAGAAGCTAAAATGTAATGTTAGTTGAATGTGAACTTGAATCGGGAACGATTTCATTTTTATTTGAATTGATCGGACTCCCGCGAAGCACATGTGAAATCCATTAAGCCCAGAAAATCCCATTGAGCGCGAGACATTCGCTTTTTCAGAAGGAAGTTTACGGGTAATATTACGGCGTGGAACTGTGAAATAAAGTTCCATACAGACATCGATTCTTTTAATAATATATTGTAATTATAAACTGCCAGTCAGAATGGTAATAAGATATCTCTGGTAATAGTTCACAAACACTCTGTGATAGGTACAAAAGAATCCCGTATTGGCAACATCAAGCTCTCTATCTGTCATTGTATTTAACGAACTTTGCAAACATACACTCTGTGACCCTATGCATGGTTAATAACAGGTGTTTAAATGTATGTATGCTGTCATTGTGCGCCCTGTGCTCATACCTAACTCACGACAAGCCCGGCCGGTTCCGTGCAAGCGACAATTTAGCGAACAATGACGACGCTCCACCACAAATACACTGCTGTGCTGTCTGCGTTTGGCTGTGTAAGTCTTCATCACGCCCCATTACATAGTAACTCTTCAGTTAAGGGTAATAAAGTTTATTTCTGCTCGACCCATCCCACGAGTATTGCGAGGAAAATATTCAACTGCCATTTTTGTACACGCGCGACTCCGGTGGCGCCGTGCGTTTAAGTTGCGAGTTACTAACAATACAGCTAACGCCATCTTTTATCTATTGTAAGCCTTTCATAATCAATAAAAGGGTTCGCCTGATGTAGCCGCGTTTTAATGACGTCACTATTGCACAACTATTTCGTGATTAATGACAACGGCGCGGGGAGTTTGATGTGTCTAACAACTGTATCAGTTTTGAGTCTAATAGGTATGTCTAATAGGTAAGTTTAGTAGGTCTAATAGGTATATATATATAAGTACTCTATGCATTGGCAGTTTCCTTAGACCACAGTTTTTTAATGAATATGCCTTACAAACTAGCAAGTGTGTCACCTGATGGTAAGTGATCTCCACCGCCCATGAGTGATCACAATACCAGAAGAATCATGAACGCGTTGGCGAACTTAAAGGAAAGGAATAAAAGATTGGGAATTTAACTTATAGGATTGGGAAGGGTTGGCAGATCTGGGCCTCCGGATATCTCACTTACCGTATGAAACGCAGCACTAAGTCAATGTTTTACGTCGGTTTCCTGACCCCACACTAGGTTTACCTGTATCGTGGGTATCAGGAACTATGAAGGACTTGCGGTCCCACAACACCCAGATCCGAAACAAATATTTGTGGATAACACAAACATTTACCTCGGTGCGGGAATCGAACCCAACCTCTCGCTTCGCAGCCGGCTAGTCGCCCGCTGTGCCACGGAGGCTGTCTAAAAATAAAATAATCTAATTTGAGGTGGTGTTGTTTCTATTTAGTTTTTTATAAAATCTAAATTGGTGCGTAATTTTACCTTTCATATCCGTTGTCACCCCTTATAGGTGATTTTATTGTTTAAATGGGATCAAACTAAGAGTAAACCCTGTATAATACAAAAAAATAACCAAATTGATTCACATTTACCGAAGTTACGCGTGAACGTACCTTTATAAAATATATATACATACAAGCGAATTAAGAACCTCCTTCGGGTTTTTCGCCTGTGAAAAAGAGTCTTCGGACTGCGTTTGAACTGCAGTAAAAGATTATGACAAGAATAAATATCAATAAAATAAACATGGAACACAAAGCTACCGACGCGACAGACTTATAAAACTTGTAACCATTTGTCAAAATTATTCAAAATATACATTCACAAGATTAAAGTTGATTCAGACATTCGAAACATGAAAGATTTTATAAATTAATTGGTGGAAAATCATGAAAGGGGTAATAAAATCAATCGTCAATGGGGTGCGAGACGTGCTTCAGCATGTGTCCCGCTGCATACATTTCTCACCGTTTTATTGCAAACGGAAGCCTCAGTGAACCCTTACCATACTGTGTTATTGCCCATTGATAGATATACGACTCACCGTCCAAAATTAACAACTAAGAAAACTTCGTTCGTCATCCTTGATACTCAACGTTTTATAACGACACATTACCAAAAAAGAACTATTAGCATTTTGCAAAACTTCTACGCTTTATAATCACGATCAAATTAAAAATTCGATAAGAAAACGGCTGAAATAAGAAAAAAGCGAGCAACTGCTCCGGCCGACTATAAAAACGTAACAAAACGCCAATTTAAATACATCACTAATCTTAAGTCAAAGAGAATAAGTTTAGAAAAAGGAGACCAGAGATTCAATTAAAAAGGGCGTTGGAGCGAGAGGCAAAATACGCATGAGACTGCGGTGGGACCGAGAGGGAAAAAATAAATAAAAGTGAAGAGAAATCAGGCGAATTGAGAATAGCCATTAAGGTGTTAATTAGGGTCTTATTAAGCCGTCTCCTCCCCGTGGGTGGTCTGGCCGTAGTGCGCGCTTTGTTCATTAATCACTACAGATTAAGTTTCGACCTAATTATCAAATCTGTATCTGGAGAATTAACAATGGCTGGTGAAATTTTCATGTGTTATCTTAATATTTCTTTCGTCGCGTTTGTTTAAGTCTAATAGTGGAGACGTTACTAATTAGCCGTCGGGTCGAATCATCGTTAATAGCAACTTATTATTAACACCGGGACGGTTTTCATACGCTTAAGTTCAGCTTTTATTTATTATGATTCTGTAGTTATGAAATATTTATTTGGATATAATGTTCGATATATGACATACTCCGTGGCGCAGTAGGCGAGTACCCGGCTGTGAAGCGAGAGGTTGCTGGTTCGATTTCCGCACCGAGAAAAAAATCTTTGTGTAATCAATAATAAATATTTATTTCGGGTCTATATGTTTTCTTCCTAATGGGGTTGACGTCGGGTAGGCGGTCTGACGTGAAAACCACAAGCCAAATCTTTCTGTAACATGTGTTAAAGAACATGTTGCTCCGACCCCACTGTGAGTGGGATAAGGGCAGATGGAAGAAGATAATGTTCGATATATATGGCGGCATTTTTAAACCTTTATAAGCTTTATACGTACTCGTACTCGTATAAGCTAAAACATTTCTATAAGTAGGCTTACTAATAAGGTTTCATCCGCACCCTTTGGGTACCCTAAAAACAAAGATGGCCGAATTGCATAATTTAAATCGTAGTACAACGTAGTGACATTTTTTTCTAATTTGAATGACGAAACGAGCGGGTCGTTTGCCTGATACGTCTTCACAAAACATGGAATTACCTACAAAACACTGGATGGCACTAAACTGCGTTCGTCCCCCCAGGACATGAGTTGTTAAGTCTCAAAATTCGCAGTAATTTCAATAGCTTCTTTTGCGTCACATAAGTGAACTTCCGAATAAATCTAAGAAGTTTGATGGTATTTTTGTATGAACAGATAACGCACAGCCTAAAACTACTGGAGATAGAGACTTGAAATTCAACCGGGCGATTACGCCGAATTTGAACAGCTAGTCAGTAATATAAACAAGAACACAATACATACGCATATATATATTATATACATACGCACTCACGCCTGTAATCCCGAAGGGATAGGCAGAGGTACACCTCTGCACTGGTTATAATCAGTACACCCACATTTTGCCGAGCGTATCTCCATCCCATGATGTGATAGGGGGCGAGCCTATCGTCATACCGGGCACAATTTCAGACTCCGAGCTAATACTGAGCATTTCATAATAAAAAAACCCAATATCACTTTTACCCGACCCAGGGATCGAACCCGAGACCTCAGCGTCAGTAACAATAAGACAAGAAAATTGTTTATATTTTTCTACCTGGCGTTATCCCGACTAGTACCCGGGTCCACCTTGCTACTAAGACTACTTCCGATTCTTGAGCATCCTCAGTAGTGAAACCATTAGCCATAATGTTTCCTTCATAGTAATATAAACAACATTTTTTTAACTGTAAATATCAGTTGTAAGCTTTACTGTGTGAAAACAAATGTCAGATCTAGAAGTAAACGTAGTATGTATGTATGGGACCCACTTACACAAGTCCTAAATATGTTCAATATTCCTAGAGGTCGTATAATAGAAAAAACCTCTGGAGATTTTGATTTTAGCGACCTGCTAGTATCGCCATTCAAGTGAAAAGTGATGGTAATTCAAAGTGGTAGGTGCCACGCTGTAGACATCTGTTTTGTTAACAATAAGAATGGGCCGGCTCGACCGAGTCACCACTGTCTCAAAGGAAACCAATTGGCTCACCTGATGGTAATTGATCTTCACCACCCATGATCGCTTACAATACCAGAAGAATCGTGGACGTGTTGCCGACCTTAAAGGGAAGGGATATTTAAGGGATTGGGAAGGAGAAAAGGATTTTGGACTCCGGATCTCACTTATATGCTACGACAAGCGACTACTTTACATCGGTTTTCTGTAAGATAGTGGTTACAACCCAGTTCTACCCATTCATGCTATAGACAAATATGTCTACATGGTGGCTCTACCACTCTTAAAAACACGTTAATCTCAATTTTCGTGCGATTTAGAAAGCCGTATCTCATTCGCTCAACACGTCTTGACTAATAAGCTCGGAGCATACATCGGCTACTCCACTCATTATCCACATATTTAGTTGTTTATATCATAAAATATAACGGTTAAAGTCTATTACCGCCATCAGTCTCTCACCGATTAATTAGGAGCCGGCGACCTTGCATTCTGAGTAATGGCTTCGGACAGTTTTGTTTTCCTCATAATTAGTCCAAACGCTGAAAAGACGCATATAAACCACCACACTTTAATGCAATTTGAAATTTAATATAATATTAATAAAGTTGAAAATTGTCTTCACAACATTGCGTCTAGCTGCGGGTGTGTGAGTAGGTAGGTGTATTCTCAAGACGGATAAGTTATCTTCAGATTGTGTACGTAGATTGATAATAATTTAAAACATAATGGCCGTTATTATTTTCATACGTTGATTACAACTGTAATAGTATAGAGCGCAAAAAGGTTTATTATGATGCTCGTACAAACTATAAAAGTATAAGGTATTTTGATATTTTCACTTCTTCATAAAGCCCTCAGCCGAGTCGTTAATAAAAAAAAAAAATTGTGGTTATTATAGTTTTATTACAATTGTAGCTATATAACTATGGAATCGCTACATGGTTTAATACTAGGGGGTTATATTATGCACACGATAAATAGTATCAAACTTAAAGCAAGTGAAGTACTTTCCTATCCATTTGAGGTTGATAATATTGTGCAGGCTACGTATATCACATGTGTACGTTTTTTTCTATTTGCAATGGCCTCCCATACACCACTCGGCCACGCCATACATAATATGAACCGCCATTGCTTTAATGATGCAACAGAACCGATGAAACGTGGGTGGGCTTATCAATAGGTACATCGACGATTTGACATAAATGCGTTATACTTAGATTACCTATGTGACAATCGATAAAATGTTGTAAAGCGCCGCCACGCAGTGATTGACACCGTGCATGTTTGCACAGTGATATCCTGGGGCAGATACACCTTCTGTATCGGCCGCCTTATCTAGCGGACACATAAGCGTTTTAACGATACCGTAGCAAAAGATGGTCGAGCTTTGACTAAAAATACATAGCAGATAAATATGACAGCGCACAAACAATGACCGTTAGCCAACCCCGCAACCCTCGTCTCACCTCGGACGCGTTAATTGCTCCGCAAATATACTCATCTTGGCACTAAACGTTTACTTGCCGACTTTAATGATTGGGCAAACAGAGTCCGCGAGGCGGTCGCGCGGTCAGCCGCGGCAGCCGTTCCGCCGCTAATAAATCTTCGGCTTTTCCCCGATTTCCCGACGTCCCGCAGCGGCCGCCACCCTACGTCCACTCCCGCACTCTTATAAATTACCTACACGCTTATACTATAAATCAAACAATCGTCGGGCTAAATGCATTTACTATTGTTTGAATACACGTCTAACACGGCGTCGGTGCGGGGCGCGCGGTACTCACTGGTCAGCGCTGAGTACTGTGTGGAACGTGCATCGGAGTGTTCAGCGCGAGTACATCACACGGCAATCATTTTCACTTTTGCCATACTGGGGCCTCCAGACGTTAGTCAGCAACGTTGGACGGCCCAGGAAATTTGTTACGTCCCTTTGTTTGGTCCGGAACCGAAGGATATTGCGACTGTTCCGTATGGAGGCGTTCGCGATTAATCTTGGCCGAAAAGTTTGACCGTTTCCTCGGCCGAAGGAAACAGTCTAATGCGCGATAATTGAAAGTTTTATGTGTTGACGAGGGAGCGGTAATAATTGCCCAATAAACAATAGTACGACGTATCGTTTATTAAGCACTCTGTGACCACTTAACAACATAAAGGTGCTCATACTGACCGTTATCTCGACCGGAAGTTGAAAAAACTCGATCCTCGCGTAATTTTTGTCCGCGCCACTAACCTCGCCCATCGTGTTAAGCATTAGTTAAATAAAAAACAAGGTGTCGATTAAGCCAAAGATAGCTTTTAACTACGTTATTATTTAATTTGAATTTGTTTTAGGATGCCGTGGTTTCGTGTTCTAGCCCACATTAGCATAATAAAAATGCAAGCGTCGCGTTGTACTCAAGCGAATTATTCAAATCACCCATGTTTTTATACTTCCTCATTATCTACAAATATAATAAGAACATTACGAAAGTAAATAAACGTAAGCATTATGTGTCTTTAACAGGTTAGTAATTTAAATTTATAACAATAATTTTGTGAAATAAGTATTACCTCTGTAAGTCTAATTATTCCAGCAAGTTATTCATTTAAAAAGATGGGTGTGAACTATTTTACTTCCTTAAATAAGATTTCAATATTGACAAAATGCGATTACTTATTTATGAAAGAAACCCCCAGATGCACACAAAAACTGTTAAAATTGACGTGAAATGGCATATGAACGCCTTTACAATATTGTGACACATTACAGTAAATCGCATGCCGTGATAGAGCAGTAAGACCACCGGGACACTGCACTAATTCAAAATGAAATAAATGATACGTCACTGGCAACAATAGCTCAATGAAGATGTCGGTTCATGCGCACGACGCTCTGCCTATGTTGTACCTATATTCAGAGAAAAATAATCGCAGAGGAACGCTTTACAGTTGGTAAATTTGGAGTGAGTTTTTTGCGAGTTATTGTAGCTATTCGGACAGATGTCACAGGCAGGGAATCCGCGACAACAAAGGCGCCCCGGGGGCGCTTTGTGCGCCGCGCCCCGGCCACCCCGGCCGCCCCGCCAACCATTAACGCTGACACCTCTAACGTTTATTTTTGTATCAAAATAATACGCGTAATTTATTCAATTTATTTATAGCTATATTCAGCGTACAATAGTTATTGCTCTAAATGGTTTTTAATGCCCTTATTTTAAAAATAATTTATACGGAGCGGAGCGCTGTTTTACCCTCTGACACTGGCTATTAGCAACACATCAGATAAATACGATAAATGCGCGCTGCCGGAAATACTTATGAGCTCTAGACGCTGTTGAATGTTCGCTTTTTAATGTTTATGCCGGCTCTATTAGTTAATGTTTCATATAAAGTTACATTGTTAGAGCTGTCATGTATGCAAATGTATGGCCTATTTATTTATGTTGAAAGTGTTAGTTGCAGAGTAATCGAGAGTTTTAGTAGAACATTGTTTGTGTTTGCATTTGCGGTTCCGGTGTAGTACGAGTGTGGTGCACCGCGCGGGGCATGCGGTGAGCGCTGTTGGGCGCGGATGCGGGCGCGATCGTGGCTCGTCGCGTCGCGTCGCGTCGGTGCGACCGAATCAATCACGAAAGGTTCAATAATTGATCGCCCTCGGCGGCGGTGCTCCACGGTCTCCCCCGACCTAATTACCTCTCTCGCCCTCCACACGCTCACGGCTCATTAAGAACCGTCTGTTGTTTGTTCTCCTAATTAAAGCGGAGCTTTATCGTTCTCGGGGCCCTGTCTAATTGATATCATTGCGAGCGTTTACGATCATTGAATTACGTCGGCCGCGATCGGTTACCGCCGGGTTCCGCAGTTAAACGTGACCGCACATTGTTTGTGTCTGAGCTCCAATTGACTTGTTTAATCCCGGTTTATTGTTTATTTATTTATGGTAGGCCGACTGAACGACGCGAATTGTCGCGACGTCTTTAGGCGCCTCCGCATCTAGTCGTAACAGCTAGGCGCTTTTAAATTGAACGTGAGTTTTATAATATTGCACATTTATTCGCAGTTTTGTTTGTTTTGCGTGTCCAATGTATTAAGTTCAAAACGTTTGAACGTCGATAATACATTTGGAATAATATTGTGATAACTGAGAACAACTCAATCGGCAAGTGCGACGAGTCGGCTAACGTCCAATACGAGCCGAATGAAGTGGTTGTAAAAAGAAATGTTTCCGATCGCGAACAGTGTGTCACGCGTAATAAAATAATATCAACCCGATACCGGACCAAATAACGCATACGCCATACGCTTCTCCAACTGGAAAATAACCAATTTCGTTTAAATCACAATCTAGCAATTCTTTGATACCCGTGAAATTGCCGTAACGAAATAAATGTTAAATAAAACGTAAAATAAAATTATTGTGCCTCCACAAACAAATAATTGGACGGGATGGTAGGTACGTACCTAAACCGCCCGCGCCCGTCGCCGCTCGTTTTATGGCTTATTTGGGGGAAAGCTTTATTGAACTTAGCCAAGTTGTTTTTATTGTCGAACGAATACGGGCCTTAACTCGATTCGTGTAGATTTGAAGTCGTGTACATGCCACCGATTGCGTCACTGTCGTGCGCCATGAAATGACTTTTTCGTTTGTATTCGGTCTTTATCCACTTAGAGTCATTCTTTTTTCCACTCACCACAATTCACTTTTAGATACTCCTAGTTTTTCCTACAGTTGTTATTATTTTATGACATGAATATGTTATTTCTTAATGTACATACGGACTTACGCCTGTTATCCCCAAAAGAGTAGATAGATGTGGAACTAACACACCGCCGAGCCGAGCCTATTTTCGTCCCATGATGTGATAGGGGGCGAGCCTATCGCCATACAGGGCTACAATTGGAGATTCCGGGCTGATACTAAGCATTTCGTGATAGAAAACCCCAATATCACTTTAACCGACCCGGGATCGAACCCGAGTCCTCGCTGCAGTAGTCGTAATACGTACGCGTAACAACTGCGCTACCGTGGCATCTCTTAATGTGCTACATTATAAACTATTCTGAATGATGTCTCATCATGAACCTAGTTTTCATAGATTTGTAGAAAGATGTAAGTAAGTATGGACCCATTTATGATTCAGATCGGCATTCGAAGACATGAAATAGTTGTTTCTGTTAGATATCATCGTTTAATTAATGTGCATTAATAAATTATTAACCGCTAACATTTCAAGTTAATGCTTATTCTGTGTTCATTTATATTTTATGCTATAAATGGTATTTTCGTTTTAGGGAACCATTATTTATACACTCGTTTAAAGCGTTGTAAATTCTTCCAACAGTCAGTTTGCACCTTTATTAACAGTTGCGTTCAACGTAAAATGTTTAATAAGGAGATTAAGAATTCCGTAATCGTCTTTGTCCTTTTATTCCTTTTATGATATGTAAGCTCTTGATAAAAAAATGATTATTACATTTACTATCTATCCATCAAAAACTTTTCAAAACTGCGTTTTCATACAGTTTTTAATAGACAGCGACAGTCGCAAATAAAAGTTTATGAGGCGGAAAATGTAACCGCTGAACACAGCGAGTAAGTAAGGCAGCGTTCAATTGGCGCACGGTAGCCAGCAAGCTGAGTCGCAGAATGATGAAGTGGAGTCGATTTGGCAGAGCGGCGTGGCGGGCCAACGCGACGCGGCGACGCGGCGCCCCGGGCGAACTGGAGTCGGGACACAACTCGCAGTCGGGACGCGGACGCCAGCGCCTACCAGCCTAACGCACCCCGCGCGAATTTATGAACCGTCAAATAACTTATCACCAGTTTAATGCAATGAAATAAACCAGCGTTATTTATCACACACCGCACATATCACTCGAACGTGAACTCTGCCTTTTTTCCGTTTCTAGGGTCGCTAGTTGGCTTTTATTTATGGATCTAGCGGCGCGTGTGAGTAACGTTAATAGTGGGGCCGGCCCCTTTTTGCTACTGTTTATATTTATTTGGGGTTCGTGTAATGAGTCTATCTGGCGCGTTGACTCGCGAACTCTGTGGAGAATTGATTAAAATGTTGTTAGATTCAGTCTTACGGAATAAGGGGGATGAATTGGTGTGGATAAGATTTTTGAGAGGTTATAAATGAGATTTGTAGTGTTGGCTCAGTGTGGGAAGTAATGTTGGATTAACAATGTTTACATTTTATAACATGGTGTGTGTATTCTCAACTTAATAATGCAAAAATCTAAACGAGTGAATTTATGAGAGGTAGAGCCACGCTGTAGACACTTTTGTCTACAGCATGTACAGGCCGGCTCGTCCGGGACATTACCACTGTCTCACAGAAAACCGGCGTAAAGTAGCAGCTTGCTGCTGCGTTTCGTACGGTGAGTGAGATATCCGGAAGCCCAAACCCCCTCCCCTTCCCAATTCCTTAATTATCCCTTTCTTTAATGTCGGCGACGCACCCATGACTCTTTTGGTATTGTGGGCTTACATGGGCGCTGGAGATCACTTACCATCAGGTGACCCACTTGCTCATTTAACGGCCTATGCCATAAAAAAACGTTGAGATTCTTAAATAACAGTAATTACAGAAGGATTTATAGTGGCATAATGCTCCTAATGGTGACGACAATCTCATATCAAGCAATGATGACATTAAACGAAGCACTTGGCCTTTGCAATAGCGTAATCAATTTGCAAATGGGCCCGCCATACACACGTTTATTAACAGGCCACATGTAAATAGCAACGGACAAGGAAATTAAATTGACTATAAACCGAATCATATTCAACTTTATCTAAGTGAACATCGCATAAAACTTTTATTGACATACCAGTTCATAATACGCATTGCAAACATTTAATGACTGGGAACTAGGCTTAGATAAAAATAAAATAGAATGTAATGAATTTAGGAATGGATGTAAGCGATGCATTTACCTTTTGTACTTTTATGTATACACATAAGCTTAATGATTAATCATTTTTTTAAATATCAGTACCTATTATGTATTATGGCTATCCATCGTGCTGCATACAGAATTACAACGTAAAGGTAAACCATACGCTTATATCCGCGAAGGGGTAGGTAGAAGTGCAACTAGTAGACCCACGATTCGCCTCTTATTTCAGTTCCATGGTGTCATAGTTGACGAGCCTATCCCAATATCATAAATGACAAATCATGTATGATTTTCGTATTGAAAATTAAGACACAAATTAATGCTTGTCCGACCTGGGATTTGAACCTAGTAAATCACGGCTTTCTCAACTGAAATACACTAACACTAGACCTTCGGAATTTCAAAACAACATTCGTCCACAAAGCTGTGATACTCAAATAAAATTGCGAAATAAGAATAATACGTATCATTAATGTATACATAGGCCACGTGTGTTGTCGATCCCGCTAATGTGTGGGGCGAGACAATCATCAGTCATAGTTAACGCGCCCACGACCTCCAAGGGAACTACTGTCACGGGCAGGAAAAGAGCCCATTTTTATCTCAGACACCACAAAAGAGTTGCCAGCGTGAATTTGTCACTGGCTTATATTCGGGGGACGTCGAAAAAATGTAATGTTTACTTACAATGATGGATATTAATGACTCGCAGATCACTTACAGTTTTTCTAGTGTCGCTCTCACTTTGCTCTTGTGGAAATGGGAATGATTGTAATGAATATGGTTTACTTTTTAAGTGGCTTACTCATAGTGCATAGTTTTCGGGTGAAGAGCTAGTTTCGAGGAAACAGAAATAAACTAAGTTTAAAATAACAATATTATGTATTGTAATAGACTCAAGCCTGTTCGCCGAGCTTACTTCTAGCTCATGACGTGATAGAGGGCGAGTCTATTGTCATAATAATAATATAACCATTATACACGTCCCACAACTAGGAACGAGCCTCCTCTACTAAATGAGAAGGGCCTTAGTCCACCACGCTGGCCTAATGCGAGTTGGGAGACTTTATATACCTTCGAAATTATTTTGGAAAACATCTCAAGTATTCACGTTTCCTCAAGATGTTTCCTTCACTACAGGAAGCGATAGTTAACAACGAATAGACACGTAACTTAGAAAAGTCAGTGGTGCAAGCTCATAGAGCTGGTTTTCAATCTGCGTCTTTCGTCTCAGTAGTCCGTACCATACCCCGCTGAGCTATCATTGCGATGGCAAATTCAAATATCGGGCAACCCATGTGTGATTTTTCGAACCGAAATTCTATGACTGCCCAACGTAGTATTTAAACATGGGACATATGGTTTCTCAGCATAAATAGGTCACCACTGGGCCAATGAGGTGATGTTTCTACTTAACAGAATACATCTGTTCCCGGTACTCCTAGGTCCTTTGGCTCATGAAATTGATAAAGCGGTGGTGCCTACCCAGTCGACCTATCGCATACGAGCGTCCTACCACCTAGTAATATTACCGCGTTAGTACCATTGATTCCCAGAAAACCGACGATGGTAAATTGTTGTTGGCTTTTGTACGCAGCCCCCTTTTATAAGAAAACGAACAAGTGGGTCACCTGAAGGTATGTGACTCCACCGCGCATGTACCGCCCCTTCCAAATACCATTAATTTTCTGAAATATCGGCAACGCATTGATGATTTTTATCGTATTATGATTCTTCTAATTTACTACATTTTCATCACCTTTAGATATGTACCAATAAATGAGTATATTCAAGTTGTTTATACATATATGTTGCTCATAAAACTGGCTCCATTTGCATAGCTGTATTGGCGTGTCAATACAAGGTTCTTAATAACTAGAATGGGAATAGGAAACTGTAAACATTGCATGTTAGTTATATCTTTACACATTGCATAGAAGAATGCTTGTTTAATTATGATATATAGAGTTATTTTTATTCCAGGCTTCGCGCGTGATGATAACTATTATGTCTAGTTTTTTTTTATATCATAGTTCGGTAAATGAGCAACTTAATCATATAATGGTAAGTGGTCTCCGCCTCTGAATATCCACAATACTAGCAGAATCATAGACGCATTGCTGACCTCAAAGGGATGGGATAGGGTAGGAGAGGGGTCTTCGGGCCTCTGGATATCTCTACGTCTCTAAATTTTCTCAGGAAAGTAACTGTCCTGTTGTTTCATCAAAGATACCCCGATACTGGATGCCTCAGTGGCGCAGTTGGAATACGTACGAGTTATGACTGAGGCTGACGCTGAGGTCTCGGGTTCGATTACGATGATATTGGGTTTTTCTATTACGAAATGCTCAGTCCGGAGTCTGGACTTGTGTCCAGTATGGCGGTAGGCTGGCTCCCTATCACATCATGGGACGGAGATACGCTCGACGAAACAGGGGGGTACTGGTTACACCTCTGCGTAACTCTTCGGGGATTACAGGTGTGAGTGCATGTATGTACACCCCAATACTATATAAATCGCCTTATTGGTCTTGTGGCGGCGTTAGGATGAGAAAGCCGTGAGCTCCTCGGATTAAAAGCCAAGTCGAACAATCATAATTTGGGTTTTGATTTGCGAATCGAAAAATCACACTTAAGTTGCCCAAGATAGGAATTTGTGTGGTATGGTAATAGGCTCACTGCTTATAACATCATGGGACAGAAATATGCTCGACAAACCATGGGTGCACTAGTTGCACCTTTACCTACCCCTACGGGGATACAGGTTTATGTTTATCTTCTTCTTCTCCCACCTGCCCTTATACCACTGGCAGTGCAGTCAGCGCAACATGCTTTTTAATTTTACAAAAAGATTAGGCTTGTAGTTTTACGGCCGGCCACCTACCTGACATCAACCCCTCTAGGAAGAAAACACGCAGACATGAAACAATCGCAGACCACACAAAAATCTGATCACACAATCGAACCCATAGGCTCTCGCTTCACAGCCAGCTACTCGCTCACTTCGCCTCGGAGGATGGCGTATGTTTACATAGTACTATATAGTGAATTACCCTTATTTACCAAAAAGCTTCTACCAGGATTACATCATACTTCTTATAGTTTTGATAGACTCGTGTTGGAGACGATTTCATAATTAAATATAAGCTGTCATAGATTACAAATAGATTTGTTTTTAAAATATGACATCAAATACGTAAACAAACATGAAATTAACCCGCAGTCTCCTTTACACGCCTAATTGATGTTTCCTAATTAATCGATAAGTGGAAGATTGCTTTTAATGTAATGCGTACCTATTTAAGTACCTATGAATAAATTGACTGATATACTTTAAGGAGTTATATTTTATGCTTGAGTCTGTGTAGATTGAAACGTTGCTTTAATACTTGGGCTATCTAGAAGATGATTCATGGTTATTAATTCAATTAGGTAGTAATCGTAATAAGACTGCCTCGGTGGTGCAGTTGTGATACGTACGCGTTACGACTGAGGCTCACGCTGAGGTCTCAGGTTCGATCCCCGGGTCGGATAAAGGTGATAGATAAAGGAAAAATTGGTTAGAAAAGTGGAAGGAAAGTAATGTGGCGAAATGTGGGTGTACTGGTTAGACATCTGCCTACCCCTTCGGGAATTACAGGCGTGAGTGCATGCGTATAGGTAGTAATCTTATTTCTGTCGCCTAGCAGCAGTATACCAGCACTGTTAAGGCTGTGTTTCAGTTTGATAGACATTGAAGCCAATCAAATTATTGGGAATCATGAGACTTAACGACTTATGCCTCCGGCTGACGAACGCAGTCCAGTGTCGTGCAGTGCTTTGTAAAGTTTTTGTGGTGTTGTGTTTGTTTGTGGGCAGGCGTGGTGTTTACCATCAGGCGAGTGAACTGCTCGTTTCGTCATTCAAGTTAAAAAAATAAAAATAGTTATGTGGCCTGTCATTTTTGTTCGTTACCTTCTACTTATCACGACTCATCTATATATCTTTTTATTGTCATTAAGTTCTTATTTTTTGTGAATAATCATCAAAATTTGTACATTAATCAGTGCATAAAGATGTTTTAGTCTTTCCTTCTCGATTTGATCTTTTAGGGGTGGAATTATTACTTCAAATTTAAATTAAGTCACCACCACAGTAAACCCTATCGAATACAAAAATAACCATCTAAATCGGTTCATATTTGGCGGAGTTATGCATGAACATTCATGAAAAATAGGTATATACAGGCGAATGGAGATCCTTTGTTTTTGTGTCGGTTAAAAATGTTTAGAAACATCTATTTTCTATAATGTAAAATGTATACCATAAGCATTATTATTCACTATTGGTAATTAGTCATTACGTCGCGTCGCCACGATAAAAACCGTCGTGAGCTAATTGATAAAACCTTGTACAACGAGATAATCTTTTGACGACACCGACAATTGCTCGTGCGAATAACCAAGACGGACAATTTGTTCTAGCAATCAAACGTACAAACGAGATGCTTAGTCACAACAACTGCTAAGCGCACCTCTACACCAATTATGATGCTATTATCTAACAATACTAGATACAATTCTAATAAGGAATGTTACAAGTTGTTTATTTTTTCCCTCCACAGTGATGCCGTTGCTTCTTATTATTCCCGCGCACGCCCCGTGTTAGTTTTATCTATTGTTCATTTTTTGTCACTCATTTCGAAGCTCACGTTCTATGTCGCAAGCCATATCGAAGTTATGGTTTCGTTGGCGATGTCTAATGAAAAATGCGCAATATTTAACCAACGTGTAGTATACGATATAATTAAGTATTTGAAACCGCCCAAAGTAGTACCAAATCCGATTGCATAGGACATAAATAAAGTATTTTCTTTTTTATCGAATGAGTAACATGTCGATATTCGACTTGCATTGGACATCACTATATATAAACAGCTGAGTTTTTGTGTCACCTATGCATTATTATTCCCGCTCACACACTTCAATTAATTTAAGGGATGTGATGAATCCTATCCACCGTAATAAATGAGTGATTAAAATTAGCGTGAGTTTTAGGATGTCTAGATTTTGATAAGATCTGGTAAATAAATACTCATTGTCAGGTGTATGCACCGACCCTAAAATGTGAACACACCTTTTTGTAGCACGTTGTATAAGATGTAAAATAAGAATAATTGTACAGACAACCGATACTTCTTCTTAATAAAAACAGGGGGACTAATAAGCTTGCTCCTTTTATTCAGTTATCTGGCGTTGCAACCAGTGCCATACGTATCATAATGCTTTTCATTTTATTATCGAAGGAGTGTGCGACACCGGGTCCCTCGTGAGGGCTGCGAGCCGGCTCATGGTTCACACTTTTAATTTAGCCGCTCCTAACGTATGCGAATGAGTGGGATAGGGGACTTCACCCCGGTGAGACCTCGGGCCCCGAACTCTGAGCCCCGAGCCCAGCCACGAGGCACTCACTGCCTCACTGTTAAACAACTATCACGCAGCGCACCCTTCCCGTTAGGCCTTAATAGTTTTCCCCTTTGCATCCATACATTATGCAAATACGCTAGTGATATGTCAGTCGGTACACTTGGGACTTTTATTGTTGTTCGTGAGTTTATTCCCTTATATTGAGTTAACTTTAATTAAATTCAAGCCGACGCATTTGTTGGACGATTGACTGTATGGCATTATGCGTCCGGATTTATCCGATTACATGCGAGTTAGTTAACAACTAAGCGCTTTCATATGGGCTAATGACGTGTTGATATTTGTTATTGGTTCATGTACAGTTTTGTCTCTACTGATTATAGTGGGAAATATATTTTATTGACAATACGCCGAGATTTTTGGTACCGTTTAATGAAACAAATGTCATAGGTACATGTTTAATTTTAATTGCAATTGTTAGTTTGGCGAGATTGTATCACTTCAGTATTATAATTAATCATCATATTATTCATTGATAGCAGAATCTGTCTTCCTTCCGTTCCTAATTACTGATGCAAAATCGATAGCTAATCTCTGAAGGTTGGAGTCGGTGCATGCAATATAAATGTCAAGAGAAAACGCTATTCAAATACATCATTGAGGCTTTAAATCATTCAGTAATTGCTTTAGAACATTACTTAGGGACATTCGAAACATACTTCAAACGATACGAATACCAGATAGTCATTAGTGTAGGATAATTTAGTCCCTCATATTGCCGCGCCGCGCTGGTCTCGTTATGTAAAACATATAAATGATATAAATGGAGTATGACAAATTATCATTAGTTTTACATAATATTATGTATAAACCTTTAATAATTTGGACGCCTGAAAGTGTATGGATATTGAGTTAAATTTCATACATACAAGTCAAGGTAATAAAAGTGTGCTAAAGTAAGGTAAATGAAGGGTTAATTAATATTCACACGCTCTAAAGTAGATATAAAACAGCTACCTGAAATAAACTGTATCAATGCGAAGTAGTGCTAAGCCTCGTCGGTGGACGAGGGTTTGTTGTTTATTGTGACGTGCGGTGTTTCAGAGTAACCCTTACGCGCTGAAGGAGGGTGGCGGCGAGATGTCTGCATGGACGTCGGCTGGCCTTCAACCCTCCGGCGGCTACTATCCTTACGACCCAACGCTCGCCGCCTACGGGTAAGTCCCCAGGGTCCAGGAGACCTCAGCAGTGTACCGCCCGCGCCACTTTAGATAAAGCCCGCTCCCGGATTAACATAACACCTCTCCCTATCGAAACTTATCTCTCTAATAGATTGCAATGCGAAAGGCTCATGTTTGTATTTGGCGACTCACATTGACTTTAATAAATTTTGTTGTGTTGCGCACATGTTTTTATCCCCTTCCTCACAATGTTTCGAACTGAGTTACCGAGTGATATTTTTCAACAAAATAATAGATAAATTTCCATATAATTATTATCATGATTCGATAACTTTTTCGTCGATGAAATAAAATGTTTTATTGTGAAGATATTTAAGCTGAATGTTTTTATAAATTGAGTGAAATTGTCGTAAAATAGTTTTCATTACGATATGTCAATGCGTCACGCTATGAGCCGCTTTAAATAAAACCACGCGTGGTTCATATTTCATTTTTGAATAAACTTCTCGTTAAAATTGTTTAAAAATTATTCACGTAGTTTTTGGAAATTTACATTCGAATTGTTTTCTAACGAATAAATATTGCCGCGGTCGTGATAGTCGAGTTCCAGTTGCTAGTATACTCATTGGTACTAATTATCATGTTCAGATATATTACGTAGGTTATTAATAGATTAATAATTATGCAGATAATTGGTTTTATTTCATATTTAGTACCAATAACACGTAGGTCAACACTTGCCAGCGTTAAATGTGCCATTAATTACGACGTATATTAGAAACTTCGACGGATTAAGTTAGTAAAGTTAATTATCTTGTTAAATGCTAACATTAACTAACTACCAATAATAATTATAACCCTTGTTTTGTTATCCTTGGAAAATCAAGATTGATGTTTGGCTCTACATTTAATTAACCCAGAAAAATCATGTTTGCGGAGTAGATTTACAGTTAGGTCCTATAATACACATCTATAATGGCTAATTATAAAAAGTTTGTAATTATTGAGCCATTTGTTGATATTGGGATTCGATGGAACTAAAGCTTAACAGACGTCACCTGACTTCCATTTTCAAAATTACGTATGAGATTTTCTTTTAATATTGAAAATATGTTACGATTTATAGCGGTGCATGATGAAATTATGAGAAAATTTATTTTTTTAGCCAATTCACGCGCACGCACTCCTGTTTTCCATAGAGTTACGTAGAGAAAACGGATTTCCACTTGCTATGATTTTTGCATATCTCTTTGGACTCCGTCACTCATTGCATTCTGAATAAACGCACCTTGGTTCATAATACTTCAGATCTAGTCTTTCTCAAGAATATCTTTAACTTGATATGAAAACTTTGGACGAGGTCTTCACTTCTCAACTGTACTATTCACACTTAGTACAATTCTTTCTTTCTGCCTGGCGTTATCCCGGATTAATGCTAATGTCCGCCTTCCCATCATATTTTAACGGAAGATTTGATATTATCTGGCTCGACCCGCCGTCTGAGCCAAACAACCCGCAACAGAAACCAAGTTTCGCCATTGCCTCGTCCGTTAATCAGTAGAGTGTACCACGCTCAGTTGAGGTTGGCCAAAGACGATAGTGGTCCACTCCAACAATTTCCCATATTTATAAGCAATGGTTAAAGCTTTTTGGCAGTCTGCTCATCATAATATACCTAAAAAGGCGAACATTTTAATACTAAGTATTAAATTAAATCTACATCATCGTCGAACAAAGTCTAGTAGAACATTTTTATTCGTGTTATGTAACTCTAAATAATAGTTACTTATTACCTATTTAGTCTAACCAAAGTTAGTATCATGAAAATATGTTGTAATAATTATTCATAAACATTGATAACACGCTCTACCGAGAATTAAAGATTATTTAATTGCGACTTTGTTCTACAATCGTGTCATAATATTGAACTTTGATCATCATTAAAAATTCGAAAAGTTCGTTCACGAAAAAGGCATGAACACACGGAGCCGTGAGCTAGGCAGTGCGTGTCGGCCGCGAGGGACAAATGACCGAGTAACCACTCCCGGTCGTACTCCGTTCTTCTCTAACACATATAAAGCCGCGCGAGTGACAGAGACAAATGAGGTCACATCCATTCGCGCTAGGGCCTGATTAATTCACAGTTTTTCTTTGAAACGCGATCGCTGGACGCGTTGCGTTGACGTTTTCGGCAAACTTATCAACCCGTCTGACGTGTTGTCAGGCAGGGGTGGCCAACTCTTCGAATGTGTTTATATTGAGACAATAAATGTTTACGAATGCTGTAATTATGATTTGAAATTATTCATAAAATTAGTAACCAGGTATTTTGCATACGGATGATTTATAAAATGTTGTAAAAACTTTGCTAAGAGAAGGTTGCAGTGAATATAATATTCCTTCGACACATCCGTCAAAAATAATTTGTCTATTTTATGTTTGTTATGGAGTTTTAAACTTAGTACCCACATAAAAATTACCTCAATTAGACTTCCGTACATTCGTCAAAAAGATAAAGGATGCGGGGTGACACTTAAATATAGCCGTAAGTAAATCGAGAGCGGAGCGTTTATAAATCGGTAGCGGCCGTCATAACAGTGTCATAACAATGTATTACGCGCGCGCATCAATTAAATATACGTTTCACGGCGCAATTGAAATTTATCCATCCATGAATCACGTTGAAACTGTCCCAAAATAAAAACAAATCATGATACATCAAAGCGGAGTTATGCTGACAATTCGGTCGCGCTCGTCTTAATATATAGCATGCGGTGCGTTATAATCTAAAAATAATTAGAGGCGACATTAGTTTTTATGCGTAAAAAAGTGACGGCGGGACGGGGCGCACGGAAATACCCCGTGATATATAGCTATCCCGATGGGCGCGCACAATTGTTCGCGCGCATAGGGTGATCAATAAATAATACAAAACAATAAACCTGAGAGCCACATAAATAATTTACAAGTCCGAGCTCGACAAGTGGCGGTCACCGGTCGCCTGCGCCGCGTCGGTCTCACGTTGAACAACTTGTCGCGTAACAACTAAACGGACAATATAAATTTATTTGCAAGTGTAATTACGAGCGGCTGCCAACAAAATTATTGTATATTCATTTGGAAATAAAAACTTCATGAGAGGCTCATAAAACGTTCCGGCCGCGCAATAAGTCCGGCGGAGCGAATAAATACCGTCTGTGAGAAAGGAGTACGGTGATACTGTGAAAAGCGCACATAAGCAACAAAACTTGGCGTCGAGCGTTGGCGCACTCGAGTTAAGTACCGTTGGCGTATTATTTGGAACAGCCTGTAATCTGCCACGCCTGCCGCCCGCCGCCGCCACAGCCGCCCGCCGTGCGCCGAAATGAAAAATTACTCAGCTATTTTCAACACAAGTCTCGAGCACAGAAAACGTACAAAAATTAGAGAAAAGAAAGAAGGGAGCACTTGTACCGCACCATTGAGATCAAAATACGCAGGAAATTACCGCGCCGCGAGCGCGCCACCGAGCTTTCTAAGGGAATTATTTGTGTGCCAACGATTTGGGTTGTAACTTTTAAATAAACCAAATAAGGAGCGCTTGTTAACGGGACGCGCCATTCAAAACGATACTTATGGACGTTTTTCATACTCATTTGTTAAACAGTCTTCGAAGACGTCTCATAAACGACGTGTAGGTAAATAAAAATGACGGCATCTGTTGGGTATATACATTTAGCAAATGTAAATACGATTATATAATAAGTAGGTAACAAATAAAATCTCAAGACAGACAATACAGACATTCAACTTGATTACACTTTTCTTCGATTGCAGTGTAAATAAATCTATGGGCAATGAATCAAGATAGAAATCGGCGAAACAGCTGATAGATAAAATATGCCAAATTATTTAAATTATTATTACATACGAAATCTTCAATATCTTATCGGAAACTGCATTTGTTGCGTGTATTGGCCATATAACAAAAAATAAAATCGACTCCAAAAAGGTAATAGCTATAAATAAAACAAAACAATTTGTGTCGGTGATATTACAATATAATTGAATGTTAAACTGTAGTTTAACAGAGATACAGAGATTCTCAGTATCAGCCCGGAGTCTGGAACTTGTGCCCGGTATGGCGATAGGCTCGCCCCCTATCACATCGTGGGACGGAGATACGCTCGGCGAAATGTGGGTGTACTAGTTACACCTCTGCCTACCCCTTCGGGGATTACAGGCGTGAGTGCGTATGTATGATTAATACCATTGTTTATATATTGAATCGTTTTTTTTTATAAATGTTTATTACTATTTTTAGTGAAATAATGATCAAAGTCGGTGCATAAATTGCGGAGTTTTAGTTTTTCATCACGAATTGACCCCTTTAGGGTATTTTTTTTTTGTTAAATTTAAATGGGACCACCTCCGAAGTAAGTCTTATTGAATACATATATAATTATCCATTCAATTCACATTTTTCGGATCTATGCGTGAACAAACAGAAAAAATATACAGACGTACCTATTGAGAACCTACCTCCATATTTTGTCGGTTAAAATGATTTGCACAATTATTCTAGCATTTTCAGTACAACACGAAATAATAAAAATCTCATTTGCAACATTACAAATCCCTTTATTAATAGAAAGGAAAGCTAACAAGAACCAATCAAGATAAATAAATTTCAAACTTATAAATAATAATGCGATAATTTATGTGAACAAAGTCCAGGTGCCTGGAGTAATTAACACCACTATTTGTTTTTTTACTAGTCTGAATGACGTAACGAGTAGTCGTCGTCAACGTCGCGCTGATGGTAAGCGCCACGCCTGCCCATAAACAAACACAACACCACACAGAACTTTAAATTACAAACCACTACACGGCACTGGAAAATAAGTGGCTAAGTCTCATAATGCTCAGTAATTTTACTGGCTTCAATCTCCTTCAACCCAAAACACTCTGAATTACTCTAGTCTTAAATTAAACTAATAGCCTATATTTTATATTTTGATGTCTGTAGTGATGCAAAGACTTAGTTAATGAATTAATGGCTTATTGAGATTTATAGAAAAAAATAGCAGAGATTCTTCTTTGTTCGTTGAACCTTACCATAGTTTCTTTAACTGTAATAATTGTTATTATAAAATGAATATATTTGTAAATATTAAGTAAACAAACAATAAAATGAACGTCAAAACAAAATATGACAGCAGTCACTAATGTTATACGTGAAAATAAATGCAACGGTACCTAAAATGCCTACCGCACTTCGGTTCCGAATCCTAATTCTATTACGAGCGGCTCCCTTCCTTCCAGTAGGGGGTTATTACTTACTTATGTATACGCACTCGTACATACTGACGATTAGAGATGGTCGAGGTATGAACATGAATATTATCGATGACTGTGGAAATATATTCGAGCTATTTTTGTTTGATAAAGTTTTACATATAATTTACAAAAAATAGTTAACCTTAAATCTTAATTTTACATAAAAATAAATCGGTAAAAGAATTATGTTTTGAAAGATTACATGATTATTGAAAATATACTTTTGTTTTGCAAATAAAGTTCACTATAAGCAAATACATTAATCAAATTTTATACCTATTAATAAATAAAATGCGATAAAACAACAATCAATAATGCCATCTTAGATCTTACGCTGAGAATATTTTCTAAAGAAAAATAAATATTTTGAAACTTAAACATATTTACGAATCAAACCCACGCAGCAATGGCAAATAGCATAACCTGTCATTTATTAGAATTGTTTAAAATACGCGTGTTTATTGTAAATGCGGCAATTAGTTCGCGCCAATACCTATTTGCAACTACATTAAGTAGAAAAACAAACCATGAGTATTTATGACTCTGCTAAAAATGAAGAAACCAGGCAATTAGCTGGATTTATTTTAGTTGTTAGTCTACAAGACCTAATATGAAATCGGAATAGAGTAAAAGGAAAAACAACATTCGTGATAAGTTGTTTTTATGTGTTTTTAGTTTTAACACTAAATGCTTACTATTTAGGGAATTAGATTATGATTATAGAAAACATATTAATATACGTTATAATGCCTTCAGGTAATTTCAGATCACCAATGACCATTGTACGATATTAGCCTGAAGCAGGAAACAATAAAGATTAGAATTTTATTGACAGGTGCTGGAATGACAATTTACTTGCCAGTATTTTAATGTGAACAGCTTTGTATACATTTATTAATAATCGCCAATATTTCGAATTGCCGAATATCGACATCACTTATTCCAATTTCGTAGTATCGATGTTCTAGGTGGCGAGTGATACGTCACTAGGGTAACACAGGGTGGGCGTCCCGCAATTCCCCCAAGCGGGCAGATCGTAAACCTCCGATACCACGAATTGAATACTCCAAGCTCAAATATGTACCAACGGTTGTAACTGTACTGCGGGCAGCTTTTCACAGCGCTCCTCTTTCATAGCAACCTTATTGCATATAGAAAAATATTGTACGATTTGAGGTATATTTTTAGGTTTGGCTGTTTACTACAAAAGTATTTGAATGTGTAAATTGTAGGGATAAAGGACTGGACATGGGCTAAATTAAGCCAATATTTTTGATAAGTAGGTAAAAATAGATTCCTTTACTTCAAATTATTTTACGTACGTACGCACTCACGCCTGTAATCCCCGAAGGGGTAGGTAGAGGTGTAACCAGTACACCCATATTTCGCCGAGAGTATCTCCGTCTCATAATGTGATAGGAGGCGAGCCTATCGCCATACCGGGCTCAATTCCAGACTCCGGGCTAATACTAAGCAATAGAAAAACCCAATATCACTTTTACCCGACCCGGGGATCGAACCCGAGACCTCAGCGTCAGCCTCAGTCTTAACACGTAAGCATTACAACTGCGCCACCGAGGCAGACCATCAAATTATTTTAAAGGTATAAAATAATTCCGAAGAAATTAGTAATATATCTGTGTATAAACTCGCCATCAAATAAAAATTGTTTACACAAACAAATCTTTTCAAGCACTTTTTAAATAATCTGAGCACAGGAAACGCCAAACAAAATTAATCCATCCATACGTCTACTGTGCGCCGTACACACATATAGGCGCTATTAAAAGGACGTCTACACAGCGTTGGTTATACATTTTGTCCCCAAATTAACAAAGATACAAAGTATTTCCGCCCGAGAAAGTATTAACGCCCCGCCGAATGCATGTGTTCTCACAGGGCGGCCTTCTAAGTGGACTGTCTAAATTAATTAACTCGGATTATGAAGGAAACGTCTCCGTGCAGCTGCTTCAGAGCTGAAAACGGGCCGGCCGTCGCCGTATCAATAAAACATAAAAGCAATAAAGCGCTGTGTTTTTCCTAAGCGGCGTCGCTGTCGTCACTAACCGCCGTACATTTCTGAAGAGCTTATTCATGTTCGAACTAATGCGGCTCGGTTTCAGAGGCTTTGCGGGCGCGCCACAGACATATGAGTTAGTTGTGCGCTTTCCAACTTTACTTCGAAACTTTATACTTGTAAAAATGCCATCGCGGGTGTTATTAGTTAAGTAGTATTTGCGGCGTGGTGTGCAGCGGTCATGCGGTGACTAGAGCACCGTACATCGAACACCGATGCTGGCGGTGTGCAAGATGGCGTCGCGATCGATTGGTGCTGAGTACGCCCAGCCACCCACGCCTGCGCTGCACCGCCCTGCAATTGCAACTGAGATGCAACGGACCGCCCTTTTACTTCACGACATTTTTCTAAAGAATATTTAATCTTTAAAAATGTTTCGTACCGCATTTTTGGCGTAGTTGCATTGATCGTCTTTCCAACTTAATAAGTTAAAAAAAATATGTAAAATGGATAATAAAATACACATTGTCCCTATCACATTGTTTACTATATAACTACTGCGAGAGATTATACTCTTTAAAAAATACTATACCAGAAAGCACGAGCTAACGTGAAAATTTGCGCGTCCCTGGAGTGAGTGTCATTTTTTCACTACTTCCACGTGTGAAACCTATTTATTGGGCCCCTTAGACCGACCGCCTTTGTCATGTCGACGACAAAATCGAAATCAGGTATGAGAGTCGACATACCCGCCGCTTTGAAGGGAGGCGGAATGTTTCGCCACAATTACGATCAGAATGCGGATGCAAATGGGACCTCGGGCCCTAAAAAGTGTACTGAACGTCGCTCGGTACGTCGATAACTTTATTTTTGCTGCCGTTACGAGAAATCTATTGCCTTAAATAAAACGCCTATCTGTTGCAAATTTAAAAGCCACTTTATTGCGCGCTGTAAACGTTTCGACGTATGAACGACACGGAACCGTAAAATATATTGGTTACTGTACAAACATATAATAATATACGCGATTTATCTCGTATTATATACATGAAGATCATCTTAAGACAATTTGCGTAATTATGAAACAAAAGTATTATTGCAGTTTTATGTTCCTTATGAGGGAACTGGAATGAGAGAAATATCACTCGGGAATAATAGTTCGATTGTTGCATACCCACGCGAAGGTTTTGTGTTTTAGCTAAGGTCAGAAGCGTTTGTCCAGGTATGTGTAAGTATATGCGTGTTTGTCGACAGATATGGAGCGGGATACGATCTAGCTGCAAGGCGGAAAAATGCGACGCGAGAATCTACAGCGACGCTCAAAGCGTGGTTAAATGAACACAAGAAGAACCCGTACCCGACGAAGGGCGAGAAGATAATGCTGGCGATCATCACCAAGATGACGCTGACACAGGTGTCAACGTGGTTCGCGAACGCGCGCCGCCGTCTCAAGAAAGAAAACAAGATGACGTGGGAGCCGAAGAACAAGACCGATGATGACGACGATACGATGCTCTCCGACGACGACAAAGACAAGGACGAGCAGGACGACAAAATTAAAACACATAAAGGTTGGTTGAGTTCAATGTTCACGCAACATCCCGTAGTCAACCTCGATCGCGTCACGCGCAATCGTTTACAAGTTTAATGCCAGCGTTGACTGCCGGTTGTTGTTCATCTACTGTAACATAACCTACTGTACGTGTGCCCACCTCTGCTGAGCGAATGTGGCTATAAACTATACAATTATCGGTGTTCATTGTGTGCAACTGCGAACGACGATAATTTAATGTTGATTCTCTTGTTCTGTTTAATTGTGAATAGTGCGTGTGATTTTCGTGTACGTATTGCGTCGGTGTTGTAAAACGTTTAAAATAGCTTTAATTTTGTCGGTGTATAAATCGTCGAGTGAATTGGCATAACGTGGCTGAGGGTCGAAGGGTGTGCGGCATCGGGAGAAGGTGAGGGTGTGCGCGTTACGGTGCGCGGGTGGACGGACGGATGGCAAGGGGGAGGGCAGCGGCGGCGGGAGAGGGGCGCGAGAGGGTCTCAGGCGTGTAACTGTGCGTAACCGCTTCTCGCTCCCGGATTTCCTATTCATAGTAAAGTGGGCGGCGCCCGGGCCCAAATTTCATATAACGCGTTTTCCGTTCGTCGGTACAACGGGGCGACGTTCGGAGGTCGCGTTCGGCTTGTCTGACGATCTGCCCTACTTCATGTTCTTGCCAAAGGATTTGTCGAGTTCGTGGATCGTTTTTTTTATGAGGATATTCCGTCGCAACGTAAGTAAGTACGGTTTTGGGGATTTATAATGTGTTCCAATTGAACGTGGAACCTTTTTCCGATACGGTATTTGTTGTCCGTATCTCGTGTCGCTTTTAAGGTACTCGCTACTCACACTATTGTGTTTGTTCAGCAATTGATCGTATTTACATGTGAATTAATGCACTTCTCTGTCAGCAGTAATAAAATCCAGATGCTATATGCGCGGAACGTGAGAGCGTGCGCAGAGGGCGGCCTTTAGTCTCGCTTGTCAACCACATAAATTATAAGTGAGCATTGTTACAATAAAGATGACGCAGAGTACGAGTGTTTTCATTGCGAACTTCACGCCGCTAATGGAGGCAGCAGGGAGGGTGTCACGGCCGGCGCCCGGCATACGTTCTGGTAATGAAGCCCACTATTGTTGGGACAGAAGTGTACTTAATTCGCAGTTCGAATGACGTCGCGCTCGCCGAGTGTCGCGAGTTGCGAGCACCGCGCGGGGGCATAAAATACCGTTAATAAACACACTGTTGAGATGTGTATGGGAACCGCCGCTGACAGGGTGACGGTCGCAGATATCGCGCTAATGGAACCGACACTAACATTTTATATTTATTTTCCAGCTTTTCGCCATTTATTTCTAATGGTACAATTTATCTTGCAGTTATCTAGTTAAAAACATTGTTTATGTGTTAATCCGGGACGTTTAGAAACATTGTATATTTTATTTAATTTTCTGTGTAAATAATTTTATTTCTAGCTTCGTTCAATTATTTTATTTAGAAGCTGAATTAATGAAGTGATGATTGGACTTAAATTGAATTCCAGATAAAAATATGGTGGAACACAACGTTTTTCAACAGGAATCCGACGATCTCAAACAATAATAAATTCAATTAAAATCAAGTAAAGCCACAATTATAAGTTTCAAATACGTACCGCAGCAGTACCGTCAAAACAAAAATAAATCAATTAATTATAGAATCATAACATTAATATTAGCAACAAAAATAATTTAATTCAAGAGCATTTTAAATTCAAACCATAGCTGGATTCATTTAAAGCACATTCTAGGATATGAACATCTGGGCTTAAGGCCGTGGCATAAAAGAATCGCGAGAAGATATTGCACGGGCGTTGTTACGGCACGCGCCTACGGCTTTGTGACGGGGGAGTTAGGGTTGCTAGACTAAAGAAATTCGTCATGCGTCCAATTTATAAAATATTATATTCAAGTGTAATAATAGCATTGTTGAGGAAAATTCGTTAGTCTTTTTAGGAGTAAAAATGGGGGACGAAATTTAGGGGGCTAGTACAATTATGAATTACCTTAAATTTTGAGAGTTTAAAGTACTTGTTTGTATACATAATTTGGAAACGAATGATTATTATAGTTAGGCTTTATCGTCGTAAGAAGGTATAGTAATGGTTCCTATACCTACTTACGACGATAGGCTTCATTTAAGATATCTGCTAAAATATAGAATAATTTCAAAAGAATAAGCATCTATCATAAACTATTGTTTTATCGGGTACCTATGAGCTTACTTATTTATAAAGTCAGTCTTAATGGGAAAGCAGAGTTACAACTACTGCACCCATGGTTCGCCGATTTTATTTACGTCCTATGATGTGATAGGTTGCGAGCCTACTACATACCTATCCGACACAAATTCCAATCCTGAATAATTCATTTGTGAGTTTTCTTAAGTGTTTCTTGAATGGTAGAGTCACGCTGTAGACACTTTTGTCTACAGCATGAATGGGCCCGGCTCGTCCGGGTCGTTATCACTGTCTCACAGAAAACCAACATAAAGTAGAAGCTTGTTGCTGCGTTTCGTTAGTGAATGAGATATCCGGAGGAACGGGTAGGCAGAGGTGTAACCAGTACACCCACATTTCGCCGAGCAAATTTCCGTCCCACGATGTGATAGGGGGCGAGCCTATCGCCATACCGGGCACAAATTCCTGACTCCGGGCTGATACTGAGCATTTCCTAATAGAAAAACCCAATACCACTTTACACGACCCGGGTATCGAACCTTTGACCTCAGCATAAGCCTCAATAGTAACGCGTACGCATTACAACTCTGTGAAAATCTCAGCCGGTTACCTTTTTTACTCGCTTGGTGGTAAACGCCACGAGAACGACTGCCCATAAACAAACGCAACACCACACAGAACTTTTTATTACAATGCACTTCATGGCACTGGACTGCGCTCGTCAACCCGAGAAATAAGTTATGTAATACCCGTAACTTACTGGCTTCAATGTTATTCGAACCGAAACACAACAGTGCTTACACACCGCCGCTTGGCGGCAGGAATAGACAAAGTGGTGGTACTCGCATACAAGAGACCTGCCACCTTGTTCATCTAATTATATGGTTTAAAAGATAAGAGCCTTTTAAAGTGAGAACAGACAGAAAAACAGACGGAGTAAGCTTAATAGGTTTCCATTGGCACTCTTTGTGTAAGTACGGAAATCTAAAAAAAATATTTCGCAGTGAAATTTACATGATTTCCAGAGTTTAAAAAATATTTGTTTCTCAAGTATTCACAACTCATCGCAACTAATTTCGACGCAGTTTTAATTTACACGTATAGTTCCTTAGGTTAAAATTATAAGTTTACAAGCTTTTGCTCGCGGCTCCACACGCGTAAACAGCCTTTTCCGAGATAATAAGTAGCTTGACCGTCACCAGTGTCCCATTTATCTCTGTACCAAAACTCATCGAAAATCGGTTTAGCGATTTAGGCGTGAAAGAGTAACACACAAACAAACTCACTTTCACATTTATAATATTAGTTAGGTTAGGTTCTAATTCAATTTGTTACGACCAAAGGCTGATGATCGCTTGATGGTAAGAGATCTCCACAGCTCATCAACGCCAACATTATTAGATAACCATGGATATGTTGCCGACTTGAGAAAGAATGGGGTTTAGAAAGGGGGGATTTGGACCTCTGGAAATCTTAATCACTGCGCGAAACGTAATAGCTGCCACTTTAGCGTGACTGTCAGTGGTACTAGCCCAGTCGAGCCCGCCCATGTTACACACCAACGTGTCTATTTTAATCTAACCGTTATAAAATCCTGACATTAATTAGAATAAACTAATGGTGGTCACGTTCCTATTCCATCATCAAACCCTGTTCACCATCTGTAAGCAAACTATATATCGAAAACTATTCGATAAAACCAAACACGATTTAATAGTATCTACTATTAATCGACTTTATTACTACTACTTTACTACTACTTTATTACTTATCGACGAAAGGCTATAGACGGCTTAGTTGCAGTATCTAATCAACTTTACTTAACTAAGAACACTACTGATCAAATTACCTTTCAATTGGGGAATTTGAAAAGCCGCATCAAAAGCGGTCCATTCGTTTTGACGCTACTATTCCAAATACAGATACGTAGACAGAACGAAGAAGGGGTATTATAACGTTATATATAATACGTTCACTATAAATTAGCTTTCAAATAAAAAACCGCAATCAAATAGGTCCATTCCGCGATTTAGGTGCTACGATGGACAGCAGACATACAAACTTTGCTGTGACCTGGCATTGCAGAAGTCTATGGGCGGCGGTGACTACTTACCACCAGGTGGCCCGTTTGCTCGTCTGCCTATCCAGGCAGTAAACTAAAAAAAATCAATATTTATTAGCCACACAAAGAGAACAAGTCAAGTCAACAAGTCATAGAATTAAATTTGTTCAGTATGATGTAAAGATGACACTTGTAAGAGATTAGTAGTATTTTAAAATTAACCTTTTATTGAGAGGGATTAGGCCCACACGAGTCTATCTCGAATTCATATTTATAGGCATCACATTCCTTCGGAATTCTTTTTGGAGAGGTCTTACTTATGCATTTTCTCACGATGTTCATAGGCCAGAAATAATTTTAAGAGGGCCTTTAAATAAGAAATGCCATTTTAAAATGTATATGATGGATAGATAGTCACCACGAGACTATGTACTATGCTTGTAGTTGAGTTATTGAGTTATATTATGAAATTGCTTTACAGTCATCTTTACGCAGCATTTCATTGACACTACGTAATTCCTAGTGAAATCCAATTTTAACCACCAACAAAAAGGGCTGTTTGACCCCTTCGTCTTTCTGTGTATGTATGTGTGTCTGTCTGTGGCATCGTAGCGCTTATACGAATGGACCGATTTGAGTGCGGTTTTCCGATGATTGAGATGTTTCTTAGCAATGTTTGAAGAAAGTCGGTTCAGGTATTTGAAAAACACAGAAGCTATTTAATATCGTATTCCTAGTTTATACTGCAGCAATTCCTAAAAAGGGTTTTTTTATCGTGATTACACTGAACCTGATGTTAAATACAGTGCAGTCTAAATATCATGCTTACTGTCAAATATAATTAATTGATGTAGACGCACTTAGTATTAAACAATTCCAGATATGTAGGTATAGCTTTTGCTCGCAGAGTTGACGGCCTTTTCCAGGATAAAAGGCTATGTCCTAATCCCGGTCATGGTCTGTGTACCAAATTTTATTCAAAACCGTTCGGCCGTTACGGCGTCATTGGCTAAAAACATTTATATTTACAAACACACAAACATTCACATTTATAATAGTAGTAACATAGTAGGAAGTTCCAGTGGCCTTGTAAGTTTAGGAACCGCAAGTTTATAGAACCCAAGTAGGATATTAGGTTATTTAACCTAAATGGCAGGCTGGCATAATTCTCGCTACTTACAATAGATGCATCGTCCAGTTGTAGCCGCCATTATTCTAGGATTGCACTGCATTTATCATCAGGTGTAGCGTAGTCATTATGCCGTGTTAACACCTGTTTTTGTCGCCTATCGCTAGTCAGGCAATAGTTTTGTATGCACTAGATTTGTAATTCAAAGTACTGTGTGGCTATGCTTCTGTATGTATGCAGGCGTGGCGCTTACCATCAGGCGAGGGATCTGCTCGTCTGGTCGTTCAAGCTAATAAAAAAATAAAAACAAAAAAATCTGTCTAAAATTTGATACAATCACCGTATGGTGTCTCGGGATGATAATTGCAGTGCATTGCTATACAGTACTTTGTTATTCAAAGTTCTGGACCATGTTGCTACAGCTTATAAGCAAGCGTGATGCTTACCATCACACTAGAGACGTGCTCGTCTGATGAGACGATGCAGGATAAAAAAAGGATAATTACAAATTAATACGACTCTACCATCCACATTCATTGGGGTAAAAGTGTTTAACTCTCTATCGCTCTGGTTTAGTAATTAGTCATTAGTTAATATTATTCACGTACTCCTTATAAAGCCCAACTATAGACAGTAGACAGTGGCCCAGACTATCAAGACGACAGTCTTCTTTCTTGAGTGGTAGAGCCAGTGACAGTTTTGTTTACAGGAGGAATGGGCCGGCTAGACGAGATTTTGAGCACTGTCTCATAGAAAACCGACGTGAAGTAGTGGCTTGCTGCTGCGTTTGGTACGGTGAGATATCCGGAGGTACAAATTCCCTTCCCGTCTCAATCCCTTAATTATTCCTTTCCTTCACGGTCGGCAACGATTATTCTGGTATTTTGGGCGTACATGGGAATTGGGGATTATTCACCACCAGGTGACTCACTTGCTCGTTTGCCGGCCTATGCTATTAAAAAATCTTAAAAGGATCACGTACTGAGCTACATAGTTTTAGTTTTTTGGGGTTTGTCCAGAATAATTTTTATCGGATATTTCTTAATTGTATACATTTGCAAGTGAAATTTATTTTTACACTAATAATGTAGACATTGATATATGAACATCGTGTTTTACAAATACCTACTATCAAGCATTAATTGTACGTCATATTTCTCACAATTTAATTTGCTTCTTAATTGTGCACATTCTTTGTTTATTGTACGTAGATCAACTGCTGGTAAATGATCAACGCCGCCTATAAACGCCCACAATATTAGAGAAATGGTTGGTGCATAATATATCTTTAACAAAAGAAATCCACAAACACAAGAGGTAGTAGACTAAACATTACAACAAAAAAGTGTGCCGATTACGCCTACATACAAAACTCACGCACACATTGACAAGTAGAGCAATTTTAAGTTTTTTTTTCATTTATTTACCGTTTTCAAAGAGTTACAAATAATTGAACAGTAATAGCATCTAAGAAACCACTAAGGTTTGTATTGATGCTGTCTATAGTTGACATGAGGTTTAAGTGTTTCCTATAAGGACAGTTGCCGCACATGGTCCACTGTAAATACTTCAATATATTTTCGTCTTTTAGGCACAATATTTACCACGAGTAAAATGCAAAAATGTAGGAAAAAATACTAAGATGTGTGTTTTCACTTAGCAACTCTTTTCTTCTCCTACTCGCTGTGGGATCGGTGCAACTTGCTTTTTAACACATATAACAGATTTGGCTTGTAGTTTTTACGACCTGTTGCCTCAACCGAACAAACCCCTCTGGGGAGAAAACACCCAGACCCGAAACAAATATTTGTGGATCACACAAACATCTTGTGTTTGCGGGAAGCGAATTTGCGGCCTGGCCTTTCGCTTCACAGGCGGCTGCTTAGCCACTGCGCCACGGAGGTCGGCTGTGATTTTCACTTAGCAACAAAATTGGATAAACAATAATGAAGCTTCATAACAAGCATAGTTTGCCTCATGTTCGATTTTGTGTGTGTAAGTGTCGCAACAACGAAATAGAAAGAGGTAGAAGATCATTCATATTTGTTCGGAGAGAAAGAAAACGATATGTTATCGATATGATTTGGGTCTCTCTCGATATCTCAATTACCGTACGAAACGCAAGCTGCTATTTTATGACGTTGAAATAGTGGTAATGACCCGGTCGAGCCGGACCATTTGTGCTGTAAACAAAACTATCTATCTACAGCGTGGCTCTGCCAAACAAAATTATAAGAATCTTAAACCTTTGGTTCCTTTGCATCTCACGTTTTCCTTGCCACTCATCAACTCTCCATGCAATTTAAACAGCAACGCCTACAGTCTCGCTGAAACAAAACGGCAAACTAACAAACCATAACATTTCTCGCGCATTATACTTTAGCCAAAACGTCAATGTTAGTGGCGGGCGATATATCATTTTAAGTCACGCCAGCAAAGCCAATATAAAAGCATTCGCACGCGATCGGCCGCCGCTCGGCGACGCGCGTCGTCGGCAAACAAACATCCCAAACTATCCCGCGTTAAGCCACTCATGAATAAAAGCTTCATTTCTGGACCCCACAATAAATGTTAATTTTTGTCGCGAGCACACGCATCGCAAACATAATATTAATCCGGTGCGCGTTAATGGAAAACGAGTAGAAGCAATACAAATAAGTGAGCTGGGGCGGACAGGACCGTTGTAATAAATCCAGTACTCTAAAGTGCAGGCGAAGTGGACGCTTCCACAGGGTGTGCAATGTTACCTCTTTTCCATATAAAGGGTTTTGTCCGCCATTGGTCTGACAGTAGTATCACAGATATAGTACTACTTAGTACTTCGTACAAATATTATAGTGAAATGAAATGTTTGTGAGTTTGTGAATTGGGATGTTTGTCAGGCAGTCACACTTTAATGGCTGAATGGAATTGGATGAAATTTGATATATAGGTCGGTCATGACCTGAATTAGGACATAGTCTGGCTTATATCTTGGAACGATACGGTGGCCAAGCAAAAGCTAGTGATGCATAGGTACTCATTAAAGGTAAATAGTTCTAATATAGTAGCCACAAAAGTATAAAAAGACGAATCGAAAAATCTGGGGTTCTAAACACCGCTTGGAGCGTTTAATGTCCATCTGACAGTTAAAGTGAAAGATCGAATAAAACTAAAGGAAAGGATTACCCAAAACACGGGGTAAATTACTTAAAGTGGAAACACTGCGGGGAGACTGGGTTTTAAAGCGCCCTGAGCGACCGAGACGCATTTTTATTATGTTTCACTTTGCCTCGGGCTTTGGCGATACACTGTAGAGGGAAAACACTTTTTGTATCAAGTGTGAATGGTGTTGCGATTTCCACGGTTAGTTCCCTATTGTATGAATTCCGTTGGTACATGACTATGTACTTTGCACTTAAATGGATCCGTAACTGCAGACTTGTCATACTACAGATGGGGCCACATTTCAAAAATACGATTCTATATCGAATTATTCAAGTAATATTGGAGTTTTGGAGATATAATATTTTAATTTAGAATACATAAAAAATATCAGCCTGAATTGCAATATACAATTTTTGAAGAATGAATGAAGTACATGCATATCATACGTATACATTTATTTCAAACAATATGTATCAAAACTGTAACTTAATTACATAAATACAAAAATCATACAACATCCACCCCTTAATTCGTGTACAAATTAACGCAACAGGCACATTAAACATATTGCCAAAATAAAACATTACGAAATCGTCCATTCTCGTGCTATCTCACGCCGTTGTGGGTCTTTATTAGATTAATACAATGAAAATTAAAACAATTTGCCGGATAAATATCTTCGCGCGGAGTATCGGTGGCATCCCTATTTATCCTTAGTGAAGGGCAACGCGGATAACCCCTCTTAAAAGCTAGAAGCAGTCAGCATTAAATGGAATAAGAGAATGAAGTCGAGCGGTCGCCCCCGCCCCCGTTTCTCCGCACCTCTACCCCCGCACGCTCGCGGCTCTCTGAATTTCATTAGTGGCCCCGGTGCCGCCCCGCGCCCGCCAAAAGCCACTTTACAACGGAAAATGGCATTATGATAATTCTTAGAGCCTTATAAAATTCTCTGAATAAACATTTTTGTGTAATTGTACAATAACGTAAAATTTTTGAAGGAAAACGATGATGAGATTAATTTCATTGCAGTTTAAAATAAAAATTCTGAAGTGTCAGGGAATACGGCATTGTAATTTACTGTATTCAGTTTATTTATAGGACTTACTCATAAGAAGGTTTTTATTGAAAATAGAAGGAGCAATGTGAAGCGAGGTTGACCGTTAATTGTGGCCGGCGCGGTGAGCGGCGAGTGGCGAGCGACGAGCGATGTTCATTTCGCGGGCTAGAGTGCGGTGGCGCGGTGCCGCGGGGTGCGTACGAAATGCGAAATAAATGCTCGGCTTAAATACGAAAGGGATTGACGAGCTACGCGCCCGCGGCAGGGGAGTCGCGCCCCAAAGTGGTATTTTCACTTCGCTAATCGGATAACCACTTAACGAATGGGTCACTGCACGCCAAACGTATTTTCACACGACTTTCCCGAAGGGGGCGCGGAGATTCTACATCTTACGAGCTAAAACTTACGGCTCGCTTGTAACGGTCACGTCGACGATTCAATCCGTGTTGTATTGATTTTTATTCGAAACACATTATAAGCCCTCTTTATTGCCGTCCCGTTATTGACGCCGTTGCGGCTATTGCGACTAATCTCATTGCAATGATGTGCGCTCACGCGTTTATTGCCGGTCGGACGTAAAATATGATCGATGAATACGATTATCTTTACAGATGAGGAGCGGAAAGGCGACGAGCTGTTGCAGGGGATGCATCATCAGCTCTTGGGCTACGGAATAAAAGAAGAATCGAAAAGGAGCGCATCCGACTGTGGAGTGCCGATACCGGCCTCGAAACCTAAGATATGGTCACTTGCGGATACAGCTGCATGTAAGACGCCGCCACCAGCTGCACAGCCGTGGCCACAGCACTCGTACGGCCCTCCTGAACGGTCTGCGCCCACAGATGGCGGCTCCAACGGATTCGCGTTGCCTGCCACGGCTGCCGCGAGCCCGGCCAGTGGTTCCTACGGTCGATATGGTGGCTTCCCTGGTGGCCAGTACGGCGGACAACACCCGTGCGTACATCCGGCCGCCTTCCCTGACGTGCAGACGGACACGCCGCCGCAAACGCCGCCCAACATGAAGGTGCCGAGCGTCGCCAACCCACTCGGCAGCGGCGGTGGGTCCGGTTACTGCTTCCCTCGGCATCAGCAGTCGCCGCATCGCGACCCCTACCACAACGCCCACCACGCCGCCAACAACCTTCAGCCCAACCAACCTCACCACAACGAGGGATCTGCCGCCTTTAAGCCCTTCTATAAAAGGTGATTTTGTTTTCGCTACTAGTTTTAGACTCAGCAAACGTAAAGACCGCTAGGTCGTAGTGGTCCAGACGGGTAAGTCGGTAGAGATGTTGCGTACGCCACGTGAATAGAGTGAATGTTTCCTATTCCAGTTCCATACAACACTCCAACGGTTTCGTGTCGGCAGTGTGAAAGCGTTCCGCGCAACACTAGCGGTGAGTTACTGATTGATTCACATTGACCGCTTGAATACGAACGCAATGTAACGCACACATGTAAATGAGGGACGCGCTCGTAAATGGATGATCGTAGTAAAGATATCGAGAAAGCCATAAACATAGTTGCGGTTTGGTAGCGGAGGTTCGCGCCGGGGTGTCATGTTGGTAATTGAAAACAATGGAGTCGACTCGAGGCGGAAGGGCGACGCGTCGTGCGACTCGAGGGCGGCGAGATTGCAATCTTCCGTCATTTGTCATTGTCAAAGCGACGCGTTCCATACGCCTACGTACACAAACCGCTGACCTGCCCAAATTAGCTCTTTACGAGTCCGTGAGCTGTTAGCTCGTCGATGAGGTCAATAATAAAAATCACGAATCCTCCGGAATAAATTCATTGTATAAATAAACACAAAACTATAGTGATAGTGTATAGGTTTAAATATTTTTTTTATAAATAATACTGATCAGACAATGTTCGTCGACAAGTAAATAATGCAATGAAAAAAATCGGGGCAATAAAGTAAACTTAATTTTAGCATTATATTGATAGAGAAATATAGATTGGAATTCATTATACCTGTAGAGTTTCACGTTTCTAAGAGTCATCAAAGATATTCTAAGAAGAAGCGGTGGCACGTTGGTCTCATTACAATAAATCGTATCGGCGACGCCGCCGCACAGGACGGCATCGCCAAGAATTTTGTTTTAGCCAAACGCTCACAAATTCACTTCTATAACCTTTTGTATTATTTTTGTTTTCACGCCTTTTTGTCCCTCGAATTTCTTGACGCGAAAATAACTCCTTATCGCGGCATTCCTTTAATGTGGCCCAAAAAGAATGGATTTAAATCGTTAGTTTTTGTTTGGGACTTAAATAACATGGCTGCATCGTTTCAACTTATTATTTTGCTAAATGATATCGCTACCATTATTTGGGAGCGATCCCATTAAATATTTGCAGAATGTCTTATCAGGATCGTAAACTTGATAGTATTGAGCAGTATATGCGCTATATACAAGATCAGGAAGGGCCGTTGTTGTGAAGGGCCCTCGGTCGTAACACACTACACTCGTAACCGTGCATCCATTGACCCTAATTTAAATAATACAAAACTGGAATTGTTCCAAAGACAAAAAACGTTAATAGAAGTGGGTACAATGAGTATTGTTTGTGAGGCGCAGGCAGGTCGGCGCACCGCGCACGGCAGCCGGGCGGTCCTGCGCAGGAGTGATAACGCGGACGGCGGACGCACCACGAGCGTGCGTGGGCGCGGAATCTCAATGGGTCCTCTTCATTCACAACTCTACCTCCGCATTAAAAGCAGCTTTACTTTTTTCAACGCCCTAATCTTTCCTCTTATCTGTCGATCCTGAGTCGGGGTCCTTCTTGGTTCATTCAGACGCGGGTCGGCCGGACAACTCGTTTGACTTCTTTTTTCATTGACGCCGTACAAGCTTTAGATGACCGCGGCCGAGGTCGAATTTTTATTTCTTTCACATTTTGGTTTTCCGGTCCGGCCGATTCGTTAATAAATTCTCAGATAATGAGACTGAACGTTTCGTCACCTCATCTCGATTGGTTTAGATTTTTTCGTTTTTCGGTTTGTATGTGTGAACACGGCGGCGGGCTCGCACCGACCGCGACGGTGTTGCGATAGAATCGGAGCAGCTATCACGACGGACCTTCTTTTTTGTTAATTTAAATACCGCTATTCTTTTTTAAGGGATATTTTTATTGTTTTAAACAAAAGGAAATGACACAGGTGTTACACTGTCCGTATTAAAATGCTCTAACGTTATGTACTGTTTTGTTATAGGTAAAGTACGTGTGAGCTGGGTCGCCGGCCACCGCTCGCCGGTCTGCCGTTCAAGACTTTACAGACTGTAATCACAGTGACACAGTGTTTCAGTTCTTATGATCGACAACGCATTGTAAAATAGGACGCTGCTGAATATACAATTAGGTGGATAGACCCCTTGTAAAATTTTATTCATTTGTACGTTTATTTGTATATCGCATAGTGTAATTTCTAAATTGCTAAACTATAGTGCACAGATTATTATGATGTATAAAGAGAATGTTTAAGTTCATGAATATTGTTGAGTACGACTGCGCGGAAGGTTCGCCATCGATCTTCGTTTATCTAATTGTCAAATGAAATATTGTACGAAATCATCGTTGCTCAGTATTTTTATAGGTTTAAGAATATTATGGAATGATAATCCAAATTATTTATAGACATGGAAAGCGCAATTATGTCTTTTTGATAAACCACGATTGGTTATAGTTAATTGTAAAATGACTTGGATTCTTGGACTACAATATCTGTCGTACGATAAGGGATCTTATTTAATTATATTATGTTGTTTATTTAGTTCTTCCACAAATATTTTATTTGATTTCTTCGAAGCAATAAGTTATTCAACAGTTCAGGTGCCAGACTTAACTATGATTTAGAGTATAAGTGGGTTGTACATTGGTTGCGTACGATACGGTCCGTACAACACGAAATAAGGTTTAATTTTGTTGATATCTATAGTAATCAATTAAAGATCGTCGATTCGATTAATGTTGTTGTACTTGTATATATAAAAAGATGTTTTGTAGATTTTCTATTTTTAGTTTGTCATGAATGTACAAAGTAATTAGAAGGGTTGCGCCGCGTTTGATGTTGTTGACGGAAACTTCGGAGTGAACTTTATAAATATTGTTTAAAAGTATTATTAGAATACATTGTATATAAATATATTTCTAATTATTATTATTTTAAATCGGTCGCAGTCACTTTCGATGATCGCATCCAGTTTTAAATGCTTCATAAAATATTTATCTAATTTTAGTCACTTGGGTATATAGTAAGGAATATTAAAATTAATGATGACTTGTAAAGACGAACACTTAAATTATAAGATTACGACACAAAAATCTGTTTAAATAAACAATTTGTGAAGTTACTGAAATGTGTTTATATTAATACTGGCAGTGAGTAAAAGTAATACAACCATATTATAGCATTATAAGATAATTACAATGCAATCAGAATAGAATTCGTAGTAGACGAGGAACAAAACATGACTATCTAAGATTATGTGCAATAGAAGTGTTACGTCAATAGAAGTGTTTTTAATGTATTTTACAAACATTTCTTTGTAAAACTAATACTGTCAATTTGTAGCATATTTACCATATTATGATATACTTGTACTAACTGCCATTATTAAGGTTGCTACTAAGAAGGCTCAACCATCGAAATACATCGACTAGTTTATTTACTGTACAGGTGTAAAAGCAGGTCACAAACAACTCAGGCGGCTTGGAGGCTCACTGTATCAGAATTCATAAAAACAATGTGACCAAATCGAATACATTCGCTTAATATTAAATGTTCTATATAGATATTTATAGAATATATACCTATAAAATATTATTATTATGATTAAAATTATGTAACGATTGTAATTAAATCTTTATTTCAACTGTGCAAGTTTTATTTTGCAATACCCTCAGCGTTTAGGAGAATGGAATCGGCAGCGATTTATGTTAGTGGGGGCTTGAAGTATTTGATATTCCATTGCATTATAGTAATGAGGCAAGGACTTTTGAACATCACTCAATAAAATATTTTATAGTATGGATTATAATAATATAGTATGAGTTTATAGTAGTTTATATTAATAGTAACTCTGCATAAAATTCTAGAAAAACCTATAAGACATAAAGATTCATGTTCAAAACAATTTACTATTTATAAAATATAAGTTCTCTTGACTTATAGTAACTTTGATTTAAAAAATACACTAAATAACGTATTTAACTTAATCAGAAACGATTGTATTAATCTCACCCACAAAAATCATAAAGAACGGCAAAATGAGAAATTAAGTACAGTCAACATTAACCGACTCGTTGAAACGCAAACAAAATAGGAAAAAAGGCGCATAATGGAGCGGTAAAAGTCGACGCACCGTCCGTACCCAGCCTCCCCTTCTGGCAACTCTTAAACAATACTTAAAGGTTAATAAAAGTACCTCTTGCTTCAACTTTTAAGAGTTATTGAGAATTATAGGGTTGCTGTATTCAGCTCTAAAAACGATTCGTTTAAATTTAATGTTGCATACTTATTAATAGAGTTGATGGCAAAACTTCGCTAATCACATTAAATACTTAATATAATATACAAACTATAAATAGTAAATATGCTGTGTTACTTATGTGATTACATACATAAGTTTATATTTCGTAAAATAAATATGTTATAAAGAAAAATTGGCATGGTTTGTTTCGGTTCAATATGTCCCGCCCTTTCGCTTACCGCTACCCTGCGCCGACAACTGGAGAAAAGGGAATCTAGGTGCACATTTATTATTGCAGTAAGAAAATATCATTACTTTAATTCAGAATATTATAGCATCTTTATTAAAGATATACTCGTCTCTACATTTTGAGTATTGATTAATATTGAATTAAGCCTCATTGTACAATTATATTAATAATAAATACAACCAACAGTCACACACATAGTCCAAAAGGCCAATTCTCGTAATTTTAAATGTTCAAAATATCATTCCGATCTAGTCTCGGCGTCAAGAAAGTTGCAAATGGCATTCTCTTAAACCAATAATCGACGTCAAATGTGAACATAGATCGTAATGAGATTTAATGTAGAATAAAAGTCGACTGAAGCCAAAACGGTATAATGCTACTGCTAATGCTAGGTGCATTTGACGTTGATTATTGGTTTAAGAGAATGCCATTTGCAACTTTCTTGACGCTGAGACTAGATCGGAATGATATTTTGAACATTTAAAATTACGAGAATTGGCCTTCTGACCTCACACTAGGTTAACCTGTAACGTGGGTATCAGGAATTACGAGGGACTTGCGGTCGCATAACACCAAGTCCCGATATTCCTTCACAACAGTTGACACGTAACGTCGTAGTTCATAAGTAAGAATAAATACGAAGTATATTTATAAAAATGTAATGTAATGAATGTAACTCTACAAACAGTGAAAATATAATGACAAAATGATTAATGGCATTAATAGAATACTTGCCTAGAAGATTAGGGCTAGGCAAATGCATAAGCTCACGCCTCTATACTCAGCAGGCAGAGGTGCAGCTAGTGCACTCACGTTTGCCAAACTGATTTTCATCCTATGATGTGATAGGGTGCGAGACTATCGTCATACATACATAGACTCACGCCTGTTTCCCATAGGGGTAGGCAAAGACAACGGATTTCCACTTGCTACGTACCTCCTTACATACCTCTTTGGTCTCATTAAATTTTATACATGCACGTCGGTTTAGGGTACTCATGACCTTTCTCGAAAATATCTCCAACTTGATCTATGAAAGTTCACCGAGGCCTTCCCCTCCCAACTGTACCATTCACGCTCGCCATGTATATTTGTTTCGTCAATCTTCTTTCATCCATCCTCTCTACATGCCTATCGTCATACCGGGTACAAATTCCAATACCGACCAATTCATGTGCAATTTTTGGTACTTAACCCAGGACCTCACGGTTCTCAGTTTTAGTACAATGCCACTAAACCAATGAGGCAATGGTATAGTCTATAATACCCATAACATAGCCGGCCTGAAGTCAGTCTCATTCGTTGCGTTGTCAAGGTTATTATTTGGGTGACTGGAGAAGTAGAGGCCAGGTAAAGTGACAGATAACTCACCCAAGTTATTTTACACGTATTGTAGTAAATTATATGTGTGAGATAATTTTAATCATTATTGTAACAATAAACGTGCATGGAAATGAAATGATGTATCGAACATTATCAAGTAATTGAGTTAGTTAAATTGATGGAGTATAAGTACTACTAAAACATGGTAGTTTGTATAAAATACAGTTCACGTAACTACATAAAAATAATTTAAATAAATGTAAAAAAGATGTATTAATTATATATTTACCACAACATAAAAATGTCGTGAATAGACGAAGTAAATGCTTAAGCATATTTAATGAAAATCAAATTCAGAATATTATAGGCACATGAAACCCAATTGGAATGGGCGTTCTATTCCCAATATCCGATAGATATAGATCATAAAATGTACTCATTTAGCGACAAACAAAACATAACGATTGCTTTACTTAATCAAATCCGTTACTATGGCAATTGGATCTGCAATAAAACCGCCAGTACTCATAAAACGGCCGTAAACATTGACAACACAAATAGATACTAATAATCTATGGAACCAATCAGAACACGACCCAACGTATATTTTATAAACCTACCTTTATAGTCGCCGGAGAGCGTTGCACGAGATTGCCGCAATAAAATTGTTTACTGGACTCCAATTTTAATTAATTATCATTTTCATTTCCAATTACATACGTGTGTTTTCTACTAACGCACATGTAGCGTATTGTCAGAACAAATTCTTGCGTTTCGCGATACCGACGTAAGTATGTTTTTTTGGGATTTTATCGAATTTTGTTGTTTTGTTGCGTCTCCTCCGGCATGTATTGGGCCTCAGATCCTGTATTGGAAACTTATGTGAGTTCTTTTTTGGGTAAATTATTTTAAACATGTTATATTTAATTCTTCTCGTGATTATATTAGTGAGGTTCAATATATACAATTTTGAAAGACAATACGCATAAGACCTCAAGACACCGTGAGCTCTTTCTGCGTAGATCGGACTAGTGTCAACTAAGTTTAAAAAAATGTTCAATTTTAAAATGAAGGTAGCCAATGTAACATTAACTTTTCGAGACAACCTACACTTTAGTCTCTTTCGTGACCACGAAGACTGAAAAGCTTTCGAAACGTCGGGACTAAAATAAAATTAAACCGCGATAAAATCCGTATAAACTAGTTTTATTTCAATGTTACAATATTCGCGTAAACATAAGAAATCACTACGAATAAGAATATAATAATAGACGATATGATTAAGATAATAGACGAATACTGTCGTTTAAATATATTATAAGGAAGTTTTGATGTAGAAATAAGGAGACGTAAGGATGCATCTTATAAAGTCGTTACAGTTTCACAAAATCACCTTCGCAATCATAAAGTTGGCTCATTGCCGCTCAAAGAGATTTCAACCTATTGCGATAGATGGCATGCCTGGGCAGTTTCCAAGGCGTTGTTTATTACAAAATTTTCTTCCTGATTCAAAGCTTAAGTCATAGTTTAGCAATATTGAAAAGGTTTTCAACAATACGTCGTTCGACTCGACACCGCTTTCTCCTTAAAAACCAGTTATTAACCGTGAACTTTACCGCTGACACGTTCCGTTGACGCCTCCTATAGATGAACCCATCCTTGATATTTTCTTAATGGAATAACCTTCAAAACCTCCGGCATAAGTACACATATTTATTAAACTAAAAGAATACTGCAATGTACTTAACCATTCAGCAATTGCAAATTATTCGATCACCTAGAAATTCAACTCGTAGCTGCCACTATTCGCCAATCGATTCCCGGCGTGCACTTTTATCATATGAACACGTTTACGTTTGTAACACGTATAAATATTTGAATGTCGTCTTGGGGTAACTGTGGGCGAGGGACTCGTCCAGTTTGCGGTCTGCGCGCGGTCGGAACTCGACGTTGGCGGTGCGCCGCCAACCGCGCCCAGTGCGGCCCGCTCTCAGTAATTCAAATAAATATTTAGATTTTCAACGTCGTCGTTTACTGCCTCGTGAATGATATTCCACTATTGTTCACCAAGAATGGTTCTTATTGCGAATGCGGATCGAGCGTTAACCTTTTTTAAACTTGTAAAATTTATTGGGTATAGATAGGTACACGCGAAATTGAATTGAACAGCAATCGAGGATGAAATAAATTTCAAGTCATCGATTGAACGATACTACAGTACGTGTACCGATGTCCGCAAATTAGATAATGATCGTTAAATACAGGTGGGAAACAGCTCACCTGCCCTCGATCCGAGGTGTCAGACTAATCACTTCAGATTTCCGCGAGGAGGGAGAAATTTATTCATAACCTCACATTTATTACCATGGGCCTGGGCGAATAGTTTTTCGCACGTATAAGAAAATTGCCGAGCCCGGATTCTATCACGTCGAGCGGGGAGGGCGCAGGCCGTTAGAATTTCGTGCACCTTGCCGAAACCAATAAATCAAACTATTGCGTAATATTGGCTCTGTATGCATGGAGATCTCTGCGGACCTTTAGTTTTATTTATTGCGGCACTAAACAGATTTTTATGAAGGATTTATGAGGCACGGGGTGAATTAGATCGTTCCGAGATTTTATCTTGATTCAGGCCGTTCGAAAATTTGTTAAAACAGTGCCAGACATCGGTCCGTTGCGCAATGATTTTTTATTTGGCCAATGACCGGCAATATCTTTTGTTTTGCTAATATCGTAAGCGTGTTTAGTATTTCGACCACCTGCATGATTATTGATCAACAAGTGCATTCAACATTTATTTAATCGTACTAAATGGTTAATAAACAAGATCCCAAACGTGGAGATCCGGCGTTAGACAAGGTTACTGACGTAGGTAAATGTGTAACTAACACTAAATTGAGACAATGGGTGAGACAATTGGCTAGATGAGAGAATGGAAGATGGTGTAAGGCAATTGTGGAGTGGTGACCGAGTCTCAGCAAAAGATCTGTGGGCAGACCAGCAGCCCGTTGGTCCGACGACATTGTAAGGCAAGCTGGACGTTTGTGGATACATAGTGCGTGCTGAAGAAGAGGCCTATACCCAGTAGTGTATGGATAAAGATTGTAGATAGATAGATACGGTACCACAATTACAAAACATAAAGCATGCATCACAATATATTACGGATGTTTATGGCACGAGATACAGTTAATTATTTATTGTGACATAATGTGTTAGACGTCATGTTATTAAGTGAAACGGCCATCAATAAATCTCTATGACTTCGATAAATAGGTTTGGCTGTTGGTTGACGCCGATAACAAACTGGTGGCTACCAGATGTGTGCCGGCCGCGTATCGGCGCATCGATCGTTCCCTCCGAGATGTGATAGCCCACATTCCACCATCCCAACATCGGAGATAACTGAAAACATTACGTTTAATAATTTATCTACAGCAATTCGTCTGCGAGCGGCTCTTTGTGACTTCCATTGGCAGTACACGGCGGGGTACAGGGCGACTTGAATGTCGCTGCGTAACAAACTTAGAGATATTGCCCTTACAAAAATTAATCCCATAACGTGAGATTAGTAAATGGCTTAGATAACTGGATTAACTGTATCTATAGATATTTACATATGTACTGGACCATGCACGTTCGCATTAATTTACATCAATTTTGAATCATTGTTTTGTTAGGTACAAATACACACTTCTGGTATTATAAAAATCGATCATAACTTTTAATTTTATTAACAACGTCATACATACTGTCAATTTCGTTCTGAAAAAAAAAACCAAAGGAAATCGCGGTAAAAGTCTCAGATTCTTATTAATATTTCTATTGGAATCAAATGCGAAAGTTGAAAATACTTTCACGGCGCAGATGTATAATCGTGGCGAATCAATGAGACATTCCTGCACGGAGGGTACGGCTTCGAACTTTGAAGTTCTCTAAATGATTTCACCACTGTCGTGATTGTATAATAGCGGGTTCACACTGTTCGATTTTAATTGATCAACTGACTTGAATGAACAAAGCTCTAAGGTTTTGTTGATGAATTTCATTGAATGTCGTTTGAGAAGATTCAAAGGACATGCGATTTAGCAGTTGATAAACAAAAATCAAACTGTTTAAACCAACTATTATAATTTTTAACCGATCTCAAAAAGGAGGATGTTCTCAATTTGGCGATCGTTTTTTTTGTTGATTCAAGTCTCTTACAAGCGATCCTTCTCAGTTGAAGCTGTCATTACGATTAGAAATATGAGACGCATAATGAAAATTTAACAATAGGACTATGACGATGGACAATCATGGATACAATGGCCGGCAAACGAGCAAGTGGGTCACCTGATGTTAAATGCTCTCCACGGCCCAATGATCACTCAGGATAACAGAAGAATAAAGATGCGTTGCCGACCTGAAAGGAAAGGAATGGAGATTAGGAAGAGCTGGATTTGGGCCTCCAGAAATCTCATTCACCGTACGAAACGCAACACCAAGCGACTATTTTACGTCAGTTATCTGGACCGAAGACCGTGGTGACAACCCGGTCAAGTTGGTCCATTCATGCTGTAAATAAAAATATCTACGGCGTGGCTATACTTACTTATGCTAAGTATATGTGATGAAATTTGTTTGCAATGACATCGATTTACTAGAAATGGGTTGTAACTAGAATCACATATAATAAGTGAAGAGATCAATAACTTTTATGTTGATGGTGCTTTATATAATCTCGTGTAAAGTCCATAATGGAATAACACTCTTAATTCTCAATAGTATTCTTACTAAAAAACATGATAAACAAAATCAATAATTGGTACACAACAAACATTCAATCGCACGTTGCATTGTTCATCACCGCCATATAGTCCATCAATTATACTTACGACAAAAGTAGACCGTAGTGAGGGTGTCACTTCTAATCGATAAACATTTTCTTTTCCTCTTTGTCATAATATATAAAATATCAACACTTTCTAGCTTGCTGGTCCAATATGAAGCAGGTGTAAACGCATAATCCGATCCAAACTCAGCAAGCGGTACAAGAATAATAATACCCAAATCGCAACACGCAGTAATATTAAAGATATTAAACAAAATGGTATGATAAAAAGGCGTGCTGATTTAGTTTTCACATTAACAAAAGCAGACAAGACGTTATAAAACAACATAAATCGATTCCCGGGGCGTGAGCCGCGGCTGGCCGTGTACGGACGCGTACGGCCGCGTACGGACGCGTACGTTACTCCACCACGGTTGGATACATGCACGAATACTTTATTAGAGTGAGCAATACAACAGCGGGAACACGTTGCGTCCGATGAATTACGGTGTTGCGGAGCTGTCAATTTCGCGGCATAAAATTCCTCGGCGGACATGACAAAGGCAGCTGTCAACAGACTGAAGGGTCGCGGATCCCTCGAGGCTAAGCCCTCGTCGGCCAGCCGAGACACGCACGCCGTCCGAACCTTGCCTAATCCGCACCTACTCCACACATAAACCCATCTAATTGTTAATAAAAGGAGGTATTCGGAAGCGTGCGGTTACATCACACCGATGGACTCTCTAATTGATTTTTACTGCCCTTCTAATCTAATGCGACTTTATGGTGTTAATCGTAGCTAAATATTGTTTAACGCTAATTATGTGTAGCCTGCTTTAGATGATTATTTAGAATCGTCGTGAGGGACGTATTTCGTCGATCTGAATTTGAACGACGATGATAACTAAATTTAATATTATAATATACACAAATATGTTTGGATATGGTGACAATTTCTTTCGGATAGATTAATAACAAACGCTTGTGTACGATGATCGATACGCAGCTAAGTCATAAGCTTTAGAATAAGTGAAGTCAGTTCACAACAAAAGGATACCATACGTTGTTCACCAGCGGGGTGACGTTAGAAAAATTCCAATATTCATTCTATATTGAACTCATCTTAATAATTCGAACAATATTTTTTTGTGAAACATCTTATTTTCATAGTGAATGAGAATTTGTTGGGACTCCTTGAACGTGTACAACATAATGTTATTATAATTTATGTCATACTAAGCAGGTGAAGATATACGAGCGAGTCATTCATTTTATTAAACATGTTTGCTAAGTCGATTTTGTTATTTTTTTGTCGCTCGGCCGTGGGCATCTATCACACAGCGTGCGGCCGCTTTCTCGCTTACCTCTTTATTATAGCACCAATGATTTCCGGACGCTGCGCCGCCGACGCTGAGCACTCACCATGCCCACCATATTCCACCTTAGTTCTATATTTGCCTACAGAAAGACCCATTGACATCTTATGTGCTACAATCATAAAACCCGTCTTTCATCACGCGTCCTATTTACATTCAGTTTTGTAAATTGTTACTAATATTTCGTAACATCCTTCAACGAGTATTTTGAATTTTTTCAATTGGTGTAAAAAATACACGAATTTCGCCGAGAATAGACAACGAGAGCCAACAAAAGCTTCAGCGCCACTCAGAGAGATATATTTTGCGACATAATAAGAGAAACATTCGCGCAAAACGCGAACATCGGGAACCATCCATTATGAAATGTCGCCAACAGACCGACCACCTCTCGCAAAAGCACTTTGTATTAAGTCAACAAATTCAAAAACCATTCAAAGGACATTTGTTTCCATGAATAATATGTAAATACATACTTTATTATATACATGAGTGGCCAATCGTGACTTCACCTTTGTTTTTCTCTGGTTTACAATTATTGAAATGAATATGTTGTCCTTATGGTAACCGCTACGACCTATCCTGTCGTTCTCCATTTTATGCCACTTTTTAAATAAAATATTTTTTGCATGTGACGTACTTTTATCTTTTACCTTTAATGGTACTTCTATTAGATGTTTTGGTGTTAGGTGTTAATTAAATTGCCGTAAGTTACGTAATAAATGAAGAATCCATAATCTAATTCTATGGACACCTCCAATCTAAACTTATTCAAATATGTATATATATGTATGTATACGCACTTACGCCTGTAGTCCCTAATGGGGTAGGCAGAGGTGTAACTAGTACACCTACATTTTGCCGCGCTTATTTCCGTCTCATGATGTCATGGGGGCGAGCTTATCGCTATATCGGGCTCAATTCCAGACTCCGAACTGATACTAAGCATTTCATGATAGAGAATATAACTTTATCCGACCCGGGCATCGAACCCTAGACCTTAGCACAGAAGTCGTACCGCATACGCATTACAACTGCGCTACCGAGGCAGTTCTTTAGTGTATTTAAATATGTGTAAACTATAATTACTTCCTACAAATATCGACAGAACGCATTATAGAAATAATCGTGTCAGAACGCATACACAATTGGCATGTTTGAATGTGGCAAGCAATACGGGAATGTGCACTTGTACAATTCGTCCCAAGAGTTTTTACAGATTTTAATATTTCTTTTGTCTTTATGGATCACGAAATGTTTTGTGTACTCTCGTGCCCCGGGAGGGCCTGCCCGGGGCCCGGACCCCCCGCCGCGGCTTCCTTCCTACATCGTCCCACTACAAAAACTCTTGTTATAAAAATGCACGAAGAACAAAAACGCTTACGTCGGGTGACAAGTGGCCTTTGTTTATAATATTTGTTGATTTGTTCAACGTGTTTATGAATGTTCATAACACCTGATGACTGTGCCCTTTTGCAGCTTACGTCTAAGCTGACTTGGCTACATGTAAACAAAATTGTGATCCGATAGCTCTGTGGTAGGTGGGCAAGTGGTTAACTACGTCATACGTGCTTGTCCCCTAGTCCCGAGTGTGGTGTGCTGTGTTTGATACTCTTTGCGCCATCACTCATTGATACTAATAATGCTCCTGTATCATAATGTTCGTTTAGAATGAAACGCATAATATCGGATTTTTACAAAATGTCTTAACAAAACGTAATGGCACATTAACTAGAAAATGCAACATTTAAGAAATATCGCATCCGCATATTTAAACAAATTGAGTACAACCGGACACATAATATACGCTTGTCTAAATAAATGTTAACGACGAAATCATAAAAACAATGTTTCTAGCACCAAACCGTGGGTATCGTGTTATTTTTTATGTCGCGGCACATCGCATTCTGGCGGCAATATTTTATATTCGCGTTCAAATTAAAATATGTAACAAAATGTTGATAGTGTCACAATAACAGTGCGAACATGTTGTTATAGTCGCACTTTCATTGAGCGGTGACATGACACACCGGGATAACTTTATTAGCCGACACCTCGATATAAAACGGCGTCATTATCGAGATATCATACTAATGTGGAATGTTAAATTTATCAAATATATGGTATTTGGATGAAAACGTACAAGTTGACAACACATGTAGCCACTATCTACGCGAACGGATCGGACGCCCTGCGGCGCGAGCCCCGAGCCCCGAGTTGCCTGCATTACTCACTGTGACCTAATGGGCGGGGATAAATCATGTGTATATCTAAAAAAATAACACACAAAACAACCCAGAAACGGACCAATGTTGAATAAACAAAATTCATGGAAATGGGGACAAATCTGACAATGCCCGGTGCCGGTGGTCCGCGGATTCACCCTGTGATCCATTTGCGAATCCCCGTATAATGATGTCATATTTTTATCGGCGCCGGTGAAAGCCACCCAGTTATTGGTAAAACGATGATTTTCCACTTTCTTCATGCACGTTTTTAATGGTCGTCGCTTTTTGATATTTTCGTGTTACTTGATCGCTAATTTGCGATTTGTTTTGCGTGCAGAATTCTAGTAAAAATACAAACACATGGCTTTTTCAGTATAATTCTACACTATTAGGTACACATATTACATGGAGTATTCTGTATAGAAGTTAATTATTACATTTCTAATTGCGTATTATTTTTGTTATTGTATTTCATATTCCATTACATTTTCTCCAGATATCTCACTTTACGTCGGTGTTCTGTGAGACAGTAGTAACGACCCGGATGAGCCGGCCCATTCATGCTGTAGCCAAAATTGTCTATAACGTGGCTCTACCACTCGTAAATTGACTTCGGCCACTCAACTCAGCGGATGAACAATACGCGAACGTATCTTTAACGAACATACAAACACAATTTTTATGTATAAGATTTACGGAAGTAACTAAAAATATAGTATTACATCATATTTGAAATGCTTTTATGAATTAAAGAGTTTTTTAAATGCTTTACGTACCATGTTTTGTTATACGATGGTGCCGAGGTATTAACATTTTTTATGGTATAATATTTTAATTAAGAATCAGCGATAGCTCAGTGGGGAGTGGTACGGACTGCCGAGAAGAAAATCGCAAGTTTGATACCAGTCCCAAGAGCATGCACTTCTGACTTTTCTAAGTTATGTGTGTATTAATTGTTAAATTAATACACACATCTCTTGCTTTAATGATGAAGGAAATATCGTAACGAAACCTGCTTACCTGATAAGTTCTTTGTAAGAATTTCAAAGGTATGAGAAGTCTGCTAATCCGCATTCGGCCAGTGTGGTGGACTAAGGCATAATCCCTCTACTCCAGTAGAGGCCCGTGCCCAGCAGTGGGACATGTATAATACAGGGCTAATGCTATATTATTATTATTATAATACTTTAATAATTAATTTAAAACATCCGTCCCTTTGTAGTCAGAGATTTTCAATAGCAAAAGTTACAATCGTACATACATAATTCTCGATAACAATATCAAATTGAAATTCATGCCACTTATGCAAAACGAAGATAAGAACGGCCGAGTTATCAAACGAAATAAAGATATGTTTACCCTCTAATACGATTAAACCAAAAGTGCAACAAATTAAATTCTCCCACGCAAAATGTCCCTCGAATAAAGAAAGACATTACGCCGGAGCCCAAATAGAAGTAATTCATAAAACTGAGCAGGCCCTTTGATATGAAAATACGGCTAATCCGTGGCACGCGCGCCGATCTCCGGGAGGTGACCTACGTTTGTTTGTTCGCCTTGCTGCGTTGTTATTTATTTATCATAACTCGGGACTTTTCAAAACTCTCGTCCAAATTTATTAATGCTACGCTCGTACAACATTATAAATTATAATTTATCCCGAGATTAATGAGCATAAGTGTGTTATAATCATTATTAGGCATTTTTTTTATGTGTTCCTCGAATATTTGGGATTCTTTCATAAACGCGGTCAGTTGCTGAGAACCAGTCGGGATGGAGAAAAAAATATTTTTGTTATTTGTAAAATATTATGTTTGTTTAATTTTTTTCTGGCCCTTCTAGTAGGCTATGTTTTTAACAACTTTTTGTGTACATTTCCCGGTCAGATGTTGAGGTTTTAGTTTACACATCTGAGACATTTCAGAAAATACTTTTTACACACAACTACTAGGTAAATATTTACATTTTAAAATTCTACTGCATACAATTTCTGCTGCATCCTTATTTAAAGTTTAAACCTTTTCTAGGCACTGTATGTTTTCTAGACAAATTTAATTTATGGAAATTGAATGTACTTTAATATAAAATATCATATCCTCCTCCTTCTTTCGCCTGCCCTTATCCCACTCGTAGTGGGGTCGGTGCAACATGATTATTAACACATAATATTGCAGGAAGATTTGGCTTGTAGTTTTTACGACCAGCCGCCTCCTGCCTGACGTCAACTCCTTTTTTATGGATCACTCACACCAAATCGAACCCGCGGCCATGCTTTACAGCCCGCTACTCACCCAGTGCTCCACGGAGACTCAAAAATCATATCCTGCTGAATAAATATCTTGTAAATTGCGATCCCTAAGTTTTATCACTAAATTCATAGGTGACGGAGCGTGAGGTCGAATCGGATTAAAGCACCCCATTTTAATGAATAGGTTTTATTTGTTTGAGTATTGTGATAACTGTAGATTTTAGATTTTGTGTTTGATATCTCAACATCTTTATTAATTAAAAGTTATTACGGGCACTTGGACAGGCGCCTAAAACAAAATGTAATATAAATATTAAACTGTGTAAAAATAAAACAACAGTATAGTTTTTAAATTGCATTTTAGAATAAGTTAAGATTAGCGACATACGAGTATTTTACCCTCAATATTGCAATAAAAATAGTATGTTGAGAAAAACGCTCAGCTAAGATAAACATAAGTTTTTTTTTATTGCCTGAATGGCGAAACGAGCAAATCGCTCGCCTGATGGCAAGCGCCACGCCTTCCTTTAAACAGACACACGACACAGAATTTCAAATTACAAAGCACTACATGGCACTGGACTGTGTTAGTGGTGCTTTGTAATTTAAGGTACACAATATTCTTCTAGTATTATGAGTGTTCATGGACGGCAGCCGTCGTGGCACAGTCGGCGAGTCCGTCTGTGAAGCGAGAAACTGCGGGTTCGATTCTCACACCGAGATAAATGTTTGTTTCAGGACTGGGTGTGTGTCCTCCCCGGAAGAGTTGACGTCAGGCAGGCGGCCTATTGTGAAAACTATAAGCCAATTCTTTCTGTAACATGTACTAAAAAGGAATTTGCGCCGACGCAACTGCAAGTGGGATAAGGGCAGGTGGAAGAATAGAGAATTTGTGGGTGTTCCTGAGCGGTAGAATCAATTCCAATCAGTTGACCCACTTCCTTGTTTACTGGTCTTTGTTACGAGTATAAAAATACCAAAGGGGTGTTTTAAGTTTTACTTATAATTTATTTAAACTGCACGAAACAGTTGATGTTGAAGATTCCTTTTTTTAATTTACTAGGGGCTTTGCCCATGTTTTTCCACAAAACATACAATAAAAAAACAAACTTAAAGTCCGACGAATATGAGACATATCTTAATTTCTTCCCCACATTACGACATTCTGCACGATACGATTGGTATCGGTCTCGACCCCATACCCCCATAGTGGTTTCGGAGGAGATAGCGTGACAAGCTTTTGGCAGCGGCGGCGGCGCCAGTTACTTTTTTTAGAGTAGAGAGATTACATAACGGATATGAGTTTTCAAAATCAATAGTATGCAAGAATAAGAAAACAAGAATTTTATAACAATTCAGACCATGAAACTTTCCCAACAGAAGAAGATGCAATACATCAGCTAATCGATTATTCTATAAATCGATATGTAAAACTCGAAATATAAATCATTCGTCAGACTTTACAATAATCGTAATACAACAACAGTGAAAAGGCCGGGCAATTCTTTTAAAAGCGTATTATTAAAAGTCATTTGGGTAACAGTATTATGAGAAATAATAAACACAACGTTCGTTTGTTCTTTTTAATCGTTTTGGAATAAGTACCTGGTGATTGAGCGCTGCGGTGGCGATGAAGTTTTTATTAATTTTAAATTGATTTCGATTGTTTAATTTTTTTTGTGCCGTCTGAAGTTTCAATGAAGTTATTACTATAAGCGCTGGTTCCATTTCAATATTATCGGGTTACTAAAAGTTTTATGTTTATGTAAATTATGCATAAACTGAGATCTTTTAAACCACACGCCGTAGATTTTAAAACAAGTGCAATACCTACGAACAATTGCTTGGCTAACTTGAATTTAGTCATCAACGTCGTCGGGGCTATTATTTTCAGTGCCAGTAGTCCAAGATTTTCCGAGTTATTCGATAGCTGTCACGCTTTCTTAGTTAACGAAGATATGTATGCAGATCCATACAGCGATCCAATCGTATTGTGAACATATTAGCTATATACATATTTCTCATGTACGTATGACGTGACCCCTATTGAAAAGACTCTTACCTACTACGTCTACTAAGACCTTAGTGAGGTGAGATGATTAACTTCAGCCCGGCTAAATTATTTTCTCCATATTATAAAACTAGTAATGAACCCGTTTAAGCAAAACAAACACCTCAAGCAAGGCCTAGTACAACTGCTGTAGCACCGCTCGTACTCTGCCGTTCCTGTAAATCTTACAAGATCACAGTTCCAAGCTTTGACAGCCTCCGTGGCGCAGCAGGCGAGTAGCCGGCTACGAAAGCGAGAGGACGTGGGTTCGATTCCCGCACTGAAACAAATGTTTATATCCACAAATATTTGTTCCGGGTCTGGGTGTTGTGGGACCGCAAATCCTTCGTAGTTCCTGACATCCACAATACAGGTTAACCTAGTGTGGAATCAAGACTATGTGTGTGACTGTTGGGTGTATTTATTTACGAAAGCACATTCTAGGTAATACAATTCACAGTTCTCAACACATATACTTCGCTAAAAACAAACTAAGATATTATGTAGACTAAAATCATCGATGTTGGGTGACGAAAATCATCATTAATTCAGAGTAATGAGAGTTGAAACGACACGGGGCGTTCAAGTCTGATCTGGTAAACATGACGTGAGCCGCGCACTATCGCGCCACGATCAATGATCAATGATGTATCGAGATATGTATTTCATTAAGCGCGTACGACGAACACGGAACTTTAATTATTATTACTAGATGGGTCATGGGACTAAGGAATCAAAAAAAAGATAAGCTCATTTTATTGCAAAAAAAAATATATATCAGAAACAAACAGACTGCCTCGGTGGCGCAGTTGTAATACGTACGCGTTACGACTGAGGCTGACGCTGAGGTCTTGGGTTCGATCCTCGGGTCGGGAATAAGTTATATTGGGTTTTTCTATTACGATATGCTCAGTGTCAGCCCGGAGTCTGGAATTTGTGCTAAGTATGGCGATAGGCTCGCCCCCTATCCCATCATGGGACGGAGATAGGCTCGGCGAAATGTGGGTGTACTGGTTATACATCTGCCTACCCCTTCGGGGATTACAGGCGTGAGTGGTGCAATAAATAAAATAAAATAAAAGCAATTATAAATTGGTGTATACACATACATAAGCTCACGCCTGTACTGCCTATAAGCAGAAGCAATACAACACATAACTTTGAATTACAAAGCATATGATGGTATTGAACTATATTTACATATGATATTAAGTCTCATAATGCCCAGAAATTTCACTGGTTTCAATGTCCTTCAAACCGAAACACAACAGTACTTATACACTGCTGTTTGGCGGCAGAAATAGATAAAGCCTAACAACCTACCACCTTGTTCGTGTTTATAACATTAATTTCCACAGATCAAAAGTATTAGAATATCCAGCAATATTGTATGTCACAAAGTGCGTTCACGGGTGGGTGTCCTTGATTCCACCACCCATCGATCATGCCGAGACACGTTGCCTATACATACACTAAAACAAACCGCATGTATTCATTATGTACGTACAGATTGTCAGAATGTGAAATGTAATGAGCTAATGTCGAACACGAAAGTGACAGCACGATGGACTGTTTAACTTATTGAGGGGCCGAAGTGATTGGTGCCTTTTTTGTCATTTTTCTGTCATGTCTGAAGTCACTGTCTGGGTTTATTGATTTGTTCCGGTTATTAAAAAAACATTTTTGGAGAACAAGTTAGTTGAAAAATATTTGTGGAATTTTATTATACTTTTCTATTTAACAATAATTAATCTAACTTGTGACTCTACATTTTTAATACAACATCATCTTATATCAACATCTTAGGTCCAAAGCTAACCTCATCTGCACGTGGTAGAAGTCTGCTGATAAGCAATGACGATACTTGGTTCCCGTTGCGGGTTGTGGGGGTCAGACAACGGGTCGTCCCACATAATACCAAATCCACTGTCAAATCATGATGAGAAAACGACCCTGGCATTATACCAGGGTAACGCCGGACAGAAAGAAGTCATATAATACAACATATTATATCATCTGCTTATAAACAAGACATATTTATTATCACCAATTATTATAGAAATCACAAATCTGATCAAATAAAGCTAATAAGAAGAGGGTATAACCAAAAAGACTGACTGGTATAAGATATTATACATTTATGATAAAAAAACATAACATCAAGTAGTTCTATCAACAAATAGAAACTATAAAAAAATATGGTACAATATTACTGGAACTTAAATTCAATATATTTTGTCATATAAGAACTCTACAATATGTTAAAATAACTATAAAGATAGAGCCGAATTAAGTCACATAAAACTACAATTTATTAGCTTTGTACTATTTATAGTGGTGGTATCAAATGTATAATGAATATAACACGATTATTTATTAATCTACACTTTGGCAAATATTCACTTATACATTGTATCCAACGCTATCACTCGTAACGCCTATAAGCTCCCGAGCGGCAATATCGAAGCGCGGTCGGACACTTTTCCGTTTAGAACAGGCGTCTGGCGTATGCGCACCTAAATTATCATTATGCGTATTTTATTTACCGTATAATAAATTTGTTGCGTATCACAATGCTATATATCTACAAAAAATGGGTAAATAAAAATGTCTATGCAAATATGCCAACAATTTTGTTGCTTGTTTCTTTTGTTTTTTTGGTCATATGCCCAGGCATATTACTTTTGTCGGCGGTATATTTGCACAGGATTCAAACTTTTTCGACTTATTTCCATGCGTCCAGTTGACGTATGTTGTATGCAAATACCCTAATGGGAACACGTTTGTATTCATAAGAATACAATATGAAGTAAAAGAGACATATCTGTATCAAAATTTGTTATTGTATGATACAATAGCTTGAGTGTTACTCTGTTACCAATTCAGTCTATTTTTTCAAACCCAATCTTGACATCTTACTTTTATTCCGTTTAAGAAAGACAATTGTGATGTGGTATAAAGCGTAGCATACAATAGCTCAAACACCTAAATAGAACGGCCCAATTGAATTAATAATGATGTGTCCACTGTCCAGTGTAAAGGCAGCAGCTCGCAGACACCCAGCGTGCCGAGGCCCGACGACCAGTGGCGACGAACACGGAACCTTGCGATTATTTTGCCTCATTCCATTGTCCCTTACATCTTTACGAGCAATATTTTATAAGGCGACCCTCATTTCACGGAATTCGACCATATTATGGCAGACAACACTCGGACATGTAAGCAAACATCTTAATGTTTACTAATGAAACATTTCTAAATACATTGATTGATGACGCTTTCCTCGCACGGGTTTTGTGTAGCGTGGCATTATTCTATTCATAAGCCGCGCCGCGGGAAGCTCGACGTCAGCGTTGGTGGCTTTACCATTGTTACGGTGGACACAATTCGGCAAACATTTCTGCCGTTTTTTTCTTTTCGAGTGCGTCATTTAAATTTCATGTGTATTTTAGACGACGCAGATTGGTTTCCATTAGGAGTAAATGATTAAGAGGTAGAGTAGCTCAAGGATGTGTCGAGGGGACGTGATCTCTGGGGATCGCGAGTGTCTGACAACGAATGCGGTGCACTGCTTCCAATTACCTCGTGTGTGGAGCATTATGTCGACGTCGCGTCTCGGAGCAGCACCCTTCATACGACACATCTGTACGTCGAATAGTTTCGAGCAGACGCCCTAATTGTAACTAATGTTCGATCAGATACGTCAATTCAATAACACTCCATGTCTGCCTACATTATTCATGTCTGCTATTTTAACAAATTTTAACGAAAAACTGTCTTAGATTAGTTCATTGCTATAATAAGATTTCAAACGAATTTACAAATTGCCTTTGTGGTGTACAGAATGAACAAAACTCTGCTACAAAACCGACCGACTAAAACACAATAGGATTTAAGGACAAAAAGTGCATCGACTGCTGTGATTGCCAATATAAAAGTTAATCATGTTAGAGCGATAGGGTGGGCCGGGTGTCGTGATATCATTGTGCCAGGTTCGAGACCCGAGCACGCTTCCGCACCTCCCCCGCGCACAGCAAGGATTCGTTGCTTATTTAATGCAACGATGCACACGTAAACATCTAAATAACTTTTGTGTGACACTTCTCCCCTACCCTCTAATTTTACTAAGTAGCCGTATCTTTACAAATGTATTGGGGACGAAACATTCAAACCAAATGTGTTTTGAGAGCAAATTTTAGTTTGTCTCCGAATGTTTTGTTGGGGATGTAATTATATATTTTTTTACGGTAAAATAAGGTTTTTCTATTAGGAATTTAATAAGAAATGTTGGACTTGTAAAGCTCACTACTCTTTAGTATCACTTAGTAGACAGAAATGTTTCTAATTTCTTTATACTGTTCAGTGTGTTACGAGTATCTTGTATTGGGTCTATAATAAAATATTTATGTTTTGCTTTGATAGCGAGACGAGCAGATCGCTTGTCCTTTTTTATTAGCTTGAGTGACGAAACGAGCAGGTCGCTCGCCTAATGGTAAGCGTCACGCCTGACCGCGCATTTCCGAACATTCAATTACAAAGTATTACATAGCTCTACGTTGCGATCATCACACCGATACATTAGATGTTAAGTCTCATAATGCCCTGTAATCTTAGTAGCTTCAATGTGTTTCAAACCATAACACAAAAGTGCTTACAGACTGTAATTTGGCAGTAGAAATAGACAAAGCGGTGGTAACTACCCGGATGGCCTCGCATACCTACCTGGCGGGACCTACTTGGTACATATCAATTATGAGGTTTTCATTTATTTTAGCTAACGCAAACTCTTTGTAATATCGCCAAATTTGTTGTTTAATGTAAATCGTCGCGAATAACACTATCTGACTGATTCCATTCGATATTCGACAGAATTAACACGGCAACGAGTCGGACTGTCCTAAGCCCGCACAACGCACCCCATGGCTCCTGCCATTCTCCTGTCATGGCTTACGCAAGCCGAATGACAGCCTCCCAATAATTCGTTACGAAAATGTGTTAATCGCACACTTTCACGCATCGCGACTTCAAATTAGATTAGCGCGATGACAATAGTGACATCTGTAGTTGAATGAGGCTCGTCATATTTTGACAGGTATCGTCACATTGCAGTACCCTCGTCTGCCCACATACACGTGTTCCCGCGTACCCCGACTCTCCCCGCTATGCTCCCATGGCTCTCTGTCAGCCTTTTTTCCTCACAAAAGTCGTGATTTCACGCGGCGCGAACATTCATCCGATTGTCGTGAATTTCGTTATCTTGTATTAGCGAGCGTGTGAGGTGATATTGAAAAAATAATACATTTGGGATTTGACGGCTCCCCATGTGCGCGCGGCAGCTTCCTTTTCACTGCAACGCTTCTATAAATGAAACGGGATGATAAATTTATTTAATGTATACAAATGTTTGGACATTTTTATTTTGCTGTCGTTTAGATGTAGGTAACATAATTTAGTTCACCATATGTTAAGTCACATAGGAAGCGGAAAAAATGCTTTACGACTTGTGAGAGAATCTACGACATACAGAGTGTTTTCCATGTTCGATCCTTAGTAGACATCGATAAACAAACGTTTTTATATGTGCGTACGCAAAAAGGTAACAAATGGGCTCGGTGAGTGGACGCGGCGCGGGAATTATTCAATTAGTTGGTATACACCGAGTTTATTTTGTGAGTAACTGAGAGGCTGATTGCGTGTGAACCGAATGCGACTACAAATTGAAAACGACTATCAAATGCACGTACCGAACCTCTCTTTAAGCCGTTAAACAGCCGATATTGCTGAAATAAAAATTTGCCGCCTCATTAAACAGGGATTTAATTCGGGGTTTCCGTCTAATTGATCCCTGGCCCGGGTAATTATTCACAGGGGGTATATAAAGTAATTATTGTCGGGTAGCCCTTTTTCCTTGTCGCCATGGTTCACCCCTCCCCCGAGCTAATCACCACCCGCGCCCGCGCCCCCCCTCGTGCCCGGTGTCAATGACGGCTCGCAACTGCGTCTTGGATCGCGATGACAGAATTTTAATATATTTTGTTGTATGTAAATTTTGATGCAGATGCTGTTATCGAGTGATGGGTGTTAATGTTTATACCATGGTTTTGTGAAATTGTTTTAAAATGTTCTACGATATGTGGAGAAATATTTACATAGCAAAAACCACTCGTCTATAATAACACAAAAATCATATGCCCCAGATTAATCAATAGAAGTTAAATTTTGTGTATAATGATAATATCAGTCCTGAATTATACTGTCCCACTACTGGCCATGGCTCCTTTATGAATAAGAGAGGTTAGCCCCTAGACCACTACGCTGGCCTAATGCAAGTTGGCAGACATTATTTCGAAGCTCTTATGAAGAATTCTCAGGTATACAGATTTTCTTACGATGTTTCATTCACCGTTAGAACTAATAATGAATATACATATAACTTAGAAAAGTCAAAGACGCATGCTCTTGGGACTGGTTTTGAACTGACAACTTTTGTCTCTACAGTCCGCACCTCTCTGCTGAGCTATTGCAGCTTCTTTTAATTACACACATAATAACTATAATTAGATATAAACTATTTGTTATTGAAATTGTAAAGCTAAACCAATTTAAATAGCTGGTTTTTGGGACGTTGACAGCTTCAGCATTAAATGAACATGTAAACAGAGAGTGCTAAACAATTACAAACCATAAATAAACGTTAGCCATCCTTAAAAAAACTTATGTAGGACGTAAAAGAGATTTATATTCGTTAAGGCCAAGTTGTTCGTCTTCATAAGTCTTGACGTTTCATTTCTGTCTAGGCAGCCGACAAGTGCTAACCCTCCGTCGACCCCCACCGCCCCGCACCGCACCTCACCCCTACCGAAGGGCTCCCCTTGTTATGCATAAAATTTTGTCTTATTACTTCCCAACTTTGCTATTATATTTGACGAGACGAAGTTGGCAAGTTATTTTGTTATTAAAATTTTTGGCCAAAGACGGCGTCAGCGAAATAAATCTAGATCAAATGTAAATGCGATCGCTTAAATTATTATAAAGCAAGAACTTATTTGATTTAACAAATCTTAGGATCTGCGGATTAATGTCGGAAATTGGAAGGCGGCAGTTTACGTGATTCGCGCTTTGTCGCGAAGCCGCGCCAGTTCAAATAGGGAGGAAATAGGATTGAGTGGGAACGGTATAAGTATGTACTTGTACCGACTTCTCTCAACTAACGACGCACAACTTGCCCGAGATGCTTTGTTTGAATTCGTAACATGTTTTTTGTAAACACTAACATGGGTTCCTCACCTCTGTTGGGAAATATGCAAACTTTGTTACCTTTAGTTTTTATAGTTATATTTATAACCACTTTACGTAGTGATCTTTATAGCCCTTTTCCGAATATTATGTTTTTTATATAGCGTTATTAAGAAAAACAACTTGACTACTGTCCGCAATTCCGACGGCACGGAATTTCCTAATACGTGATAATGTTTTATTTTATACCTCATCTTTCTAATGTCGCGTGCGTTTATTTAATCGTAAGCTAGATTTATGATAATTGGGAAATACTAAAAAATTACATAATGGGTTCAAATTATTATGGTATATTTTGAGAATATATTACAAATTCTATTTTGTAGTGATGTATTGTAAAATATTATTATCTAAGTGTTCCCACTATTCTATTATTATATATTTGTGATAGTATATATTATATTTGTGGGTTGAATTTACTTGAAAAGTAGAATGATAAATGATTGTAGATTTTTTTGTAACTTCAACAGATTACAACAATATATTAAAACATCATAACTTCAAAAGTACATAATTTTACACAGCAATTTGCTTGCAAGTTTGACGAAACTAAAAAATATAAAGCCTACATAACCTAAATTTGCCAACGAGGTTTTTTGAAGATGTTCGCGGCGAAAAGATTCTCAGTCCGAATCGAGAGCTAAAGCCAAAAGTATTACTAAGCCAGCCACTAGATTTCTAAAAGACTGTGACCGACACCCGAACATGTTTACCGACGGGACACGAATTTTAAGGCAATAAACATTTTTAAATAAGTATTTATAACTGTTAAAACCACACAGTTCACAATTTTATTTACAGCATGAATGGGTCAGCTCAATCGAGGCGGTATCGCAGTCTTATAGAAAACCGGTGTGAAGTGGTAGGTTGCTCTTGCGTTTCTTACGGTAAGTGAGAATTCCGAAGGCCGAAATCCCCTTCCCCTTCCATTCCTTTAAGGTCAGCTATGATTTTCTGGTATCATAGATGTTATCATAGATTATGTTATCATAGAGATCACATAATACCAGGTGACCCATTTGCCGGCCTATGTCATATTAAAAAAAATTAATACATAAATATTTCCATACAAGAAATATGAAATCGAACTCACATGACTCCAGCGCTTTGTCGACCATTTTGCGTTAACTGAACTACAAGCCCCTCAACGGTCCAACTAATGAATATTAAATAGGCTTTCATTTTATGTCATTATTATGTGTTAACATTTTGGATTTAAAAAATATACTGGATAGGTATCTAATAAAATAGCCTTATGCATCACAAACGCGAATTCCACTTGATTAATAGCCTCTTTCAAGTGGTCAGTAACATTTTGTTCCCATCATAGTTTATAATGGAGACAACGTTTTAACGAAGGTCTTTCAAATTAACATATATTTTACTGGCTGATTATTGCATGTGTTTGCTTTTAACTGTGAATATTTTTGAAATTTTAATACCGCATTAAGACCTGCCTGCTGTTAAGAGAATAAATTTGTTCCGCGTTACATATTGAAATGAAAAGGTGGAGGTTATTCCTTAAAATAAATAGTTGGCCAATTGAATACAAACTTTCAAATATATTATAAACTAGCTTTTGCTTACGGCTCCGCCCGCCTGAATGCCCTTTATCGGGATAATAGTAGTTTTCACTTAACGTTGAAAAGTATTTAGTAAAGTTAGTTTTCTGTGAGGCAGTGGTAACAACCTGGTCAAGCCGGACAGTAGAGCCAGTTAACTATCGCTTAGTTTACGGAAGAAATTAAACATAATGGTAAAATATATATTTCTATGGTATCCATAAGAATTTTAAAAGTATGTGTAACTAGTATTGGAATATAAGCTTCAACCACCTAATTAGTTAGGGAGTCTGTGCTTAGCAATGAGATCGTATACATGGTTAATTTAAAAATACTAATAATGTTATACTGCCTCGGTGGCGCAGTTGTAATGCATACGCATCGTGATACGTATGCATTACGCTGCGTATGATGCTGTCGCTCAGGTCTCGGGTTCGACCCCCGTGTCGGGTAAAAGTGATATTGTTTTTTTTCTATTACGAAATGCTTAGCCCTGCGTCTGGAATTGTGCTCAGTATGGCGATAGGCTCGCCCCCAATCACATCATGGGATGGAGATGCGTTCGTCAAAATGTGGGTGTACAGGTTGCACGTCTGCCTACCCCTTTGGGGATTACAGGCGTGAGTAGTATGTATGTACTAATAACCTTGTAACCGAACCTCTTAACTGTGTGTTACCAACGGGTCCTGGGTTATTTTGGCCATATCGCCTGAAGACGACCAGATAATCTTGACAAAATGGTTGTAATAGGAAAAGTAGATGGTAGAAGACCACACGGGCGATCACCTACCTTTTGGTCTGATAGACCTAGACTACTACTTAGTATCGGTAGTGTATTGTAACGGTCGGTAATGACTTGTGGACGGAATGATGTGTAATGAAGTTTTATGACTATCTGTTGTAAGTGCTGCTGGTTCAATTTTAATAAATGTACTAGATATCATCCACCGTACACAGGGTGAAAACCCCACCATAGTGGCTGGTTTAGACAAGTCGCGTTCCGGAATCAGCCAGTGTATATCCAGTATTTTCAGGCCGGCATCATTCTGCCGACCGTCGAAGGATGCAATTTTTTTTTATTGCATTGGCCAACAAACGAGCAGGTGGGTCACCTGATGGTAAGTGATCATCACCGTCATGTATATCCACAATACAAAAAGAGTCATGGGGTCTGGTCGACCTTAAAGGAAAGGGATAATTAAGGGATTGGGAAGGGGAGGGAATTTGGACCTCCAGATATCTCACTTTCCGTACGAAAGCAGCAGCAAGCTGCTACTTTACGTCAGTTTACTGTAAGACAGTGGTAACGACCCGGACGAGCCGGCCCAATTATGCTGTAGACAAAATTGTCTACAGCGTGGCTCTACCACTCGTATCCCTTGACGCTCGACATTATATTTGAGAATGCCATGTACTTAAGGTCCAGTGCTACTTTACTGTATCAGGATAAAAAGTGTAACTTAGAAGCACTATCTTCATCGTGTGGATATACAACAGTTGAAGTGCGAGCGAGTAACACAGACGTATGGTGTGGTAGCGGGCGACGCGGTGGCATGGCGGTGCGGCGCGGCGGGCGCTCGCAACATCTGTTCCTTTGTCGCGACAAATTAACACCGACTCGAGCAAACGGAGGCAATGCGACGACCCATTTCCACTGCGGAACGAGCCCTAAAGCTTCCCTTAAGCGCGACACCAGCTGCGCATAGCACTAAATTCCACGTTACAATGCTTTGTTTTAAAATTTGTAATCATTCTCACATTTTACGATGGTGAACGGTCCGTTTCGGAAAATTTGATACGACTATAAACCCTGTAATTGTGTTAGCATTCCAGTTAATTAAAAGTTATGAATTTAAAGGCATAGCTTTAGTGCTTTTTGACGGTCCGTCGTCGCGGCTGAACATCGAAAAGTGAACGTCACGCCGAGCGGACGTTTCCACCTGATTATAGTGTTTTACTGCCTATGTGCCAGTTTATACATCATATACCCGCTGTTAATGAGCGGATAAAAAACTACATTACGCATATATTTGTTCATCGTCAGCCTCTATTAAGATGTAATATTTAACTTTAATGAAAGCTTTTTACCCGTCCGCGATCCGAAGAACGAGCACAGCAATAAAATTATAAGAGCATAAAGTATTATTTATCGCGCACAAAACACAATGGTTTTCATTACGCATCTGCTTATTCATAAAAGTGTATTATATCTATAAATTTAAAAAATAGTGTCGAGTCAAAATATTGCTTTCCCACAGCGATTAAGCAGTCACGGTTTACAAAGGGCCTCTGAAACACTATTATAGGACGGTGAATTATGAAAACAAATACGCATTACGCGTACGTACGAAATCTCGTACAACTAATGACGTTAAAAGCGAGGGGTAACAGTAACATTGTTAACAATCATAGTTCGGCTGTGTGCGCGCCAAAACTTGGCTACGGCGACCATAAATACAGCGACGGGGGGTCTTTAGGGCCCCGAGCCCCGAGCACCGATCCCTAGCGCGGCCCGGCCGCTAGCGTCGCCGGCAATAACCGCGGCGTATGCGCGTGTTAACATTAGCCCCGTACTTAATTCCTTGTAGTCCTAAACTCACTTAAGAGGGTAAGACTCCGTGACACCGTGTTAATTAAATAATTACTTTAAATAATAACTCTTCTGGCTCGGTGCTTGTACGCGTACATACGTGTACACTGTACGCTCGCCAGTCTGCTTTTAGTTTGTGTACTTGTGTGTAAACATTGGCGCACATTGTGTGTCCATTGTGCATTGATTAGTACGGACTAGAGAGCAGAAATAAATAGGCATATAAATAGAAATATATATAGGCTTGTTTAAATCGAAGTATTATTTTAGATGATTGAATGAGGTTGAATGTGAAAAATTGACATCTTTGAATAGGTAATCATTATTTTATCTCATACGTTCACTGTTTTAACATTAAATCATTCATTAATTAACGCCAATTTAAGCTACTTTTCGGCATTGATTTCGAGGTTCCGGAGTCATTCCGTAACTTATGGTCCATGAGCTAAGAATGAGTCATGAATCATGGAAACCACATAGAGTTCTTAACAAGTAAAAGTCCTTATCCTACTCTCAGTGGGCTTGCCGCAATATGCTTTTTAGTACATGTTACATAAAGCTTGTAGTTTTTACGACAGCCGACTACCTGATGTCAGCCTTCTAAGGAGAAACCACCCAAATCGGAAACAAATATTTGTGTAACACACAAACATTATTGTCTCGGCGCGGGAATCGAACCCACGGCCTCACGCTTCGCAGCCGGCTATCCGCCACCGCGCTACGGAGGCTGTCAGTCTAGTCCACTGAACAGTTCAGAAACTATTTGCGATTGTCGGCTTAACACAGACCTTTTGTATATATTTTTTATTACGCATCTTTAAGGCATAGTGATTATCGCAATTCCTAGGATGGTACAAAACCTGTGGGCGGCGTAAGTCGTATGCCTCATATGGTTACAGTTTTAGAATGTTTTCACAAATCGCCCACAGCATTCGTGGCTTCGTAAATACATTACATATACTTTTTGTAACATGTGCCCTTCACGAGAAATTCCTTGTTTGCGAAAACACAAACGCTTTATAAATGCGACATATTTTTCCGTTATTAAGTTAAAAACTTGTGTGTTGTTTTTGGATCGTACTTCCTTTGAAACGCTGTGGTTTGAGAATTGATTATTTTGTTTTTACGGTGATTTGCATGTGATTTATGATACTTGTCTGCATGAATCCTAACTAATATTATAAATTCGAAAGTGAGTTTGTTTGTTTGTAACGTTTTCACGCATAAATCGCGGAACCTATTTTGATGAACTTTGGTACGACGATTATAGACTACTTTTTATCCTGGTTATAATAATAATAATACTAGCCCTGTATTATATACCTCCCACGGCCGGGCACGGGTCTCCTGTACTGAATGAGAGAAGTTAGGCCTTAGTACACAAAGCTGTCCTGATGCGGGTGTGCAAACTTCACATACCTACGAAATTCTTTTGGAGAACTTCAAAGGTATGCAGCCTTCCTCACGACGTTTCCTTCATCATAAAAACAAGTGGTAATTAACAATGAATACACACGTAACTTAGAAAAGTCAGAGGTGTACGCTGTTGGGTCTGGTGCCGAAACTGCGACTTTCGTCTCGACAGTCCATACCATTTCCCGCTGAGCTATCACTGAATTTTTACTGCTTTTATCCTGGTTAGGTTATTTTTTAGCCTGGTTATAGGCTACTTTTATCCTGGAAAAGGCTATGCACGCGGACAGAGCCGCGAGCAAAATCTAGTATATAGTACAAAACATAGTCGCTATAAGTGTCTGTCTGACTGTTTGCCTACTTATTTCTCCTAAACTACATAAGGGATGTAGATGCCTTTTTTAATATTATTTACAGAATTTATTATTGGTTTATATTACTGCCTCGGTGGCGCAGTTGTAATGCGTACGCGGTACAACTGCTGTGCTGAGGTTTCGGGTTCAAACCCGGATCGAGTAAAAGTGATAGATACATATTGGGTTTTTCTATTTCGAAATGCTTAGGCGATAGGCTCGCCCCCTATCACATTATGGGACAGAAATAAAATGGATGTAACGAGTACACCCAAATTTCGCCTAGGTTCGCTTTTCGCCTGGAGGTGTACCTCTGCCTACCCCTTCGGGCATTATATGCGTGATTGCGTATGTATAAATATGTTTATATGCATAATACGCTATGACCCATTGGAGCAGGGCAGTAACATACATGTGGTACAACTGGACAACAGCAACTGATATTATATTTAAAACACTGTGGAATTAAAAATAATGCGTTTATTTCAGATGAATAATAAGCTTTTCAAGTGACCAATACAGCCATGGGTGCAATGGCCGGTCATAACTCATCCTTTAATAAAAAAAACCATTTGTCTACTACCCTACAATATAAAAAAATATTAATTAATCAACACATAGATTAACCCATAGTTAAGTATCAGTTAGTACTTACGCACAAAAAACTTTTTAATAACAATAAAACTGACTCAAATAAAAGCTAAAAACCTTAAAATAAAAATAATAATCAATGTTGAGTTGGTGTTATTGCAATGTAATTAAAGTCAATAATTATTATATCATTATATTATAATAATTAAATAAGATGACAAGAAACGTATTTCAAACAAATAAATACCCCACCAAAACTCTGTGCAAGGGGGTGGGGCTATAAAAGTCTGTGCATAATAATATCTAGTTTACACTTGATACGTCTATTTTTTTTATCGCTATAATTATTGTTAATAAAATGTAATGCACTATTTATTAGCGAAAACATCATCAAGATCAGTGCATAAATGACGAAGTTTGAGCCGTTCATCCCAAATTTCACCTGCTTACGGGTGGAACTTCGTCTTGAAAATTAAATGGGATCAACTTTGAGCTTTAAAACTATTTGAAAAAGAAAAAAAAATAACATTAAAATCGGATCACTCGGTGAGAAGATATGCGTGTAACATTTTCTTATTATTACCTATCTGGCACTATCTGCGATTAAAAAAATACGCGTCGAATTGAGATCCTCCTCAGATTTTTTCGTCGGTTAAATAGTCTTTTCATATCCTGGAAAGGTTTAACGTTACAGTTATGCGCCAATAAAAATAAGATTCGCGTTTAATTAAAAATTCTGAAAGTTGATTCAGTGTACTGGGATGTGATATTGATATGAAAACAGTATAGGTAAATTGAATGGTTCGCGCTCACACCAAGCCAACTCGACTGTTATTTGTTCATTAAGGCGGGGCGTACCTTCACTATGTAAAGCCTACCCTCGAGCACCTACTCTATTGACTTTCTTCCGTCGCTTTCTTATCGAGTTATGATAAATGGGCCTGCTAGCACAATAAAAACAACCTTATCATAACACGTTTAAGTTTATTTTCAAACACGAAAATCTCGTGGGCATAATTCGTTTCATAGCATCGACGTTACTTCTTAAATAATAAAGGCTCTTTGTAAAACTTTCCCTTCTTGAGCGTTCTAAAGCTTTTTGGTATCCAGTAATTAATATTCATGGCGTCTCTTGCCAGAGGGGTGGTGTAATTAATAAACTTATATGATACTTTTGTTTACAGTGTCATTGCTGAAACGCAGGGGAGGTTTCGAGTGCCCGCGCTTGTTCCGATGTTCGCGCTACGTTTCCGTTTCTCGCCCTCTTTAAAGCGTATTAATAAAAAGCGGCTGTTTTAGATTGTGAGCTAGAGATTGGAACTAATGGGACAGTTTAAGAGCTCCTATGGCCGGCAGGCGATGTTTCTTCGTAAGCCGTGTCTCGGTACTTGTATAGTGAGAGTAATCAGATAAATGTACAGGAAAATTGAAGTATTATTTTTTATTTTTGCTATTAGTTAACTATTTGTTCGATCATCACGCAAAATTATTGTACCGGTTTTGATGAAACTATTTGTATTTGAAAGCTAATTAGTATTAAACACCTTGTATATATATTTTATCCCGGTTACGGGTTCGATTCTCGCGCCGTGATAATATTTATCCCGGAGGGAACGTTGAGTGTATCTACTTGTTTATTGTATATGGCATACTACTATTGCAAACGGCTGGTCCTTTAAGATACCATTAATACTGATTAATACCTACCTACCTTTTTGAGCGGTAGAGCCACGCTGTAGACAGTTTCGTCTACAGCATGAATGGGCTGGCTCGTCCGGTTCGTTACCACTATTTCACAGAAAACCGGCGTAAAGTAGCAGCTTGCTGCTGCGTTTCGTGCGGTGAGTGAAATATCCGGAGGTCCAAATGCCCCTCCCCTTTCCAATCCCTTATTTATCCCTTTCCTTTAAGGTCGGCAACGCGCCCTTGATTATTTTAGTATTGTGGGCGTATATGGGCGGTGGAGATCACTTGCCATCAGGTGACCCACTTGCTCGTTTGCCGGCCTATACTATATATATTAAAAAAAACATTCAAGCGGAGTTGCGGTAAATAATTGTTAATTATATTGTTTTTTATTATAGATAACTTCCGTAGCGGGCGAGTAGCTATGAAACGAGAGGCCGCGGGTTCAATTCCCGCACTGAGACAAATGTTTGTGTGACTACTCTTTCCCCGGTTATAGCCTACTTTTATCCCGGAAAAGGCTGTTCTCGTGGGCGAAGCCGCGAGCATAACCTAGTATATTATACCTATTTCTGGGTACATGCTTTGTTGGCTAATGAGAGGACTTTTGTCCTTATCACAACAAGTCCAAGTGTTTCGGTTTGAAGGACATTGAGGCCAGTGAAATTACTGGGCATTATGAAACTTAACATCTTATTTCTCGGTGAGACGAGCGCAGTCCAATGCCATACCGTGTTTTGTAATTCAAGGTTCTATGTGGCGTTGCTTCTGTTTATGGACAGGCGTTTACCATCAGGCGAGCGACCTGCTCGTTTCGTCACTCAAGCTTTTAAAAAAACTAAACATACCATTATTAAATCTGAACCAGAGACTCCGTAAAAATCGCGAAATTATACCATTAATGCATTATATCAACGAAAGACAAGTATCGTTTAATTTAATTTGAAGGTTCAAGTAATTTGACAAAACTTGTGTAATAAAATTATCGAGCATTGACCGCGGCTGATAAAGGGGAGTGCGGACGGGCCAGGCCGCGACCGGACACAGCCCGCCGTGTACATACACGTAAACTAAGATAATTCATAAAACTCACAAATGGTGCCGAGGTGTCTTCACGTCCTGCGGCCCAGTTGCACTTACATTTAACCCAACAATAATCGTCGTTTTAGATGCACTTAAAAGCCTTACAATAGCATAGTCTGCCTTTAAACAAATTTAAATGTGTATTTCTAGTTTAAATGTACTTTAAGAATAAACATTTAATCCTTCGATTTAACGTGTCAAGTTATTGTACGATTCCCCATATCTATTCTAGTTGTATAAGAAAAAAAAAATTGTAATTTGCATTGCTTATTCATCAGTGAAACTCAATCCCCTCAAAGCACTTAAGCACTTAGCGCAAACATATCGATTCTCAATACGCGACGCCAACGCCAACGCCCCGGGGACACCGTGACAATGTAAAAACGCGACAGAGCCGCACACCGCGTGATTCCCTTATTTGTCCTCTTGTGTGGCGCGCGAGTAACGAACGAACGCCAGACGCGAGTTAAACTAGGGTTAAGACTACGGAGGGATCGCCCTGACCTCATAATATTATAACGTGTAAGGTAAGGAGTAAAAGAGTCGGCGTTATCTCCTACACAAGCCCGATTGCTGACCACTTTAATGGGAAAAGCATGTTAGAATTAAACTAAACAAAGACGACGCATCAATTAGGGGCTCCTCTCGGATTTTTTAGTCTGTTTTTCAAAAAAGGGCTCAAGTTTTAAAGCTTGTACGTTGGCCAAGTCGCGTCCGAGGCTGTTCGTTATTTTTTACTATCTTATTTGATTAGATCAATCTCAATGATTCTTGTATGAATTTTAATTAAGCCGATAAAGAGATAAATGAGTGCAAACATGAAGTCTTGTTTGTTTTTCACATGAGGCGCAATTAATTGTGTGATTGCGAAACCTATTTAAATAGGCAAATGCCGGCGGACGATGTTCTTGTACTAAATAAATTCCAGCCGTGTTATCGCCTGTTCGACGTTTAGAATTATTGATAGTGGAAAAAATACCAACTTCGAAAAAGCATTGAAAGGTGCAGTTCCGCAGGTGCAAACTATTTATCCTATCTTGGTACACGTAGTGCGGTACGAAAGTCCAATGTAAATGTCGGCTTTTCTGTCGTCCAAAAATGGTTTTTAACAACTTTTTTTAAATTAGAAAGTGTTCATTTTGCGTGGGCTACAAGAGAATCGCCTTATTCTGTATTTAATCTACAGTAAATAAATTAAAATACGCAACGAAACAGCCAGATAACATTATGGCAAACGAGTCGATATGTATCTTAAAGATGCGTGTAGCTTTATCAATGGAACTCTAAAAATGAAATGCAATAAAATTGATTCGATAACTCAGCTGTAATTAAGACGAGGTAAATATATGGAGAGCATTGACGGATCGTAAAAGCGAAGGATTGAAATCAACAAACTGCAAGGCACGGTTTACGACGCCTGCGCCGGCCGAACCGCTCTTTTATTGTTGTTGTAAAATTCACGATCCATTATTAATTATTACAGGCATCATTAATCTACTAATCTATTTAAGGACGCGCGATAAGAATCTCATTTAAAGTATTGAATGAAGAGTGTTCGTAGTGGACTCGAGATAGGCTTAAATTAGCTTTGGCGATCATGTCAGATGACCACGTTAGTCGTTACGCCATATTGGGCTTTAATAGTTGCCTAATAAGTTAGAATTTGATTATTTCGTGGCGTGTGGTTAGGTCGTTCCGTACGGAGTGGGCTGGTGGCTGATTTATTACAGGTCGGCGTTTAAACGACAAATGCATCGAAACAGATAGGGCCGACATATCTGACATTGGACGACCGATGTTGACCACTGTAACCGGTGCGCACATCGCATTACCTACCCACAATATGTCACAAGATTTTCTCTACAATTTGTACTGACAAAAATACGTGAAAACTTATAAATAGAATGTTTTACTAAGTACTTCTGAAAATATTTTATTTTATTTGATGTCAAGAAAAAATTTTAAACGTCGGAGTTAGGGTTTAGAAGATTATCTTATATTATGATGCTACCGAATGGTCATTCTAAGTTTACATTAAATGTCTATTAAACTTGTTACAAAACATGTATTGTCCATAATTTAATAAAATTAAAATAGCCGCCTAAAAAATATTATTTGAATTTTTGGAGATTTCATAAATGGTTTAAAGTACGTAGATTTTGAGGTGCGCCACCAAGATATAAGAACTCAACGCGTGACGCTGGAACTGTCGCGCGTCTCGGTCTCCTGCCTCAGTCGCGCATTTCAAAGTCTAGTCTTAATTTCAGTTGAAAAAACATATCTTATATTCAAGATACTCTTTACAATTTCATTAAAGGGTTAGTATAAAATTTTCTATTCAACCAAGAAAAATAATCCGCCCCAAAGTTAAAAACACAAATCCCTTCAAACAGTGAGTATTTATATTAGAATCTCATGTGTACCGGTCTCACCCAAAGACCGGATGAGGGTTTCTTTGGTACATAATCTTTACAACAAAACTGTGATCGGATCGCACACTAACGAACCTACAGGCACACATAAATAGATTTAAGTAGCACTGATTATAATAAAATGTATCGTGCACTATCAATATTGTAACAGCGGTATTTGTTATAAATAACAACGTTATTGAGCTTTCTTAGATAACACCTCAATGGATGAAAAATATCTTGGAGTTTAAATATTACATATACATACGCACTCACGCCTGTAATCCCCAAACCAGTACACCCACATTTCGCCGAGCGTATCTCCGTCCCGCAATGTGACAGGGGGTGAGCCTATCGCCATACTGGGCACAAATTCCAGACTCCGGGCTGATACTGAGCATTTCGTAATAGAAAAACCCAATACCACTTTGCCCGACCCGGGGATCGAACGCGAGACCTCAGCGTTAGCCTCAATCGTAACGCGTACGCATTACAACTGTGCCACCGAGGCAGTCAAAGTCAGTTTAAATATTACTACTGCAAAATAAGGGTTTGACATGAAAAATAAAACTATCGTGGTTGACAGAATATCACTATAGTACAATGAACTTGAGGCATTGATACTGTAGTTTTTAATTACGTAAGTACACTTTAAGTAAGTGTTTAAGAAACAGGAACACTGTAAGACTGAACTATGTACACTGTAAGTTGCTTTCAAAGACATTTATGCGGGGGACACCGTGATAAAAGTTATGTATTGTATTGTAGCCCTATATTAAGCATCCTCCATCTACTGAATGAGAGGGGTCAGGCCTTAGCCCACCACGCTAGCCTAATGCGGGTTGGTAGACGTCACATACTTCATAAATTCAGGTATGCAGGTTATCTCACGATGTTTCCTTTACCGTTAAAGCAAGCGATAATAAACAATAAATACACACATAACTTAGAAAACTAATTATGATTAAAAGGTAGTAACGTATAAATACGCCATAGAATCTTTATTTTGCTGCCTCTGTGGCGCAGTTGTAATGTGTATGCGTTACGATTGAGCCCAACGCTGAGGTCTCGGGTTCGATCCCCGGGTCAGTTAAAGTGGTATTAGGTTTTTCTATTACGAAATGCTCAGTATCAGCCCCGAGTCTGGGATTTGTGCCTGGTATGGCGATAGGTTCGCCCCCTAACACATCGTGGGACGGAGATACGCTCGGCGAAATGTGGGTGTACTCGTTACACCTCTGCCTACCCCTTCGGGGATTACAGGAGTAAGTGCGTATGTATGTAATCTTTATTTTATACCCTAGTTTCTTGGATTAATATCACAATTTCCCTAAACTCACAAACTTCTCAGTAATATTTATTCTTATAATTAAATACTAGATAATACATAAGGTAATTGTGGCTGATATATACCTAGTACTTGCAAATGATACAAACATTGGACTCAATGCCAATCAGCCAGAGGCAGCTCCACCGATAATGTCATTCATCATTGCAAGTACCAAGATCACTCAATATAGTATAAATAGCTTCACCAATAGCTAGACGGATGAGATTTGTAATGAACTGAGAAATAAACCTACCTATTAACTAATGACCGTCCCTATGTTCTATTTATAGATAGATTTGCTTACTATCAGTAGTGTTTTGTCAGGTTTTCCATACAAAATGTGTCAATAAACAGAATATTGGGAACGGCCATTATTTATTTATTGCAGTACCAACAGCATTACAACACAATATGAATAAAGGTAATAAGTAACATATAGCCAATTTAAGGTCCTCACTATTAAACCTTAGTAAGTATAAGTAACAGTATAACGTATGTGGATATCAAAGACTAAGCAACACTCAATAATGATAACTTAGAAGTAACAAAAATTAGTTAGTTTAAATTCTGCACAGATCTACGTTGATTATGCAATTAAAGTGTTCAAGTTAATATAAAATTTTGAGAAAAAGTCACGGCTCAGCACTCTTTTCACAGTCACCAAGTTAGCATCAAAGATATAACGTTGACTATTAAAATGTAGCAATCGAAAACCTTTAGTTAAGTACTTCAGTTGTCGATGCAATCAAGAGTGCTACAAAGCCCAAATATAAAAATTATATTAGTTTGAAGGTATACCTAGTTATGGTTAGTTAACGTTACGTATGGTTAGTTTGAAATAAAAATCTGCGCCCAGTTACTAGTCATAGTCCAGGAATAATTAATTTAACCATGTTATATTAAAAAGTTGTAATCACCGAGTGTTAGAGATAATATTTAATGTGCGTGGGTGTTACTTGAAACAAGAGCAACTAACAAAGCATTGGATTAGATACCAAACGTCCTCATTTATCATTATTGGAGGAGCGGACGTCTCTTAAAAGCTGAACCGAAAAGTAGTCCCGCGAGATGTCGCCATAATAACTTGGAACTTGATATTAATTTTATAAATGCCTATTTTGTCGTTTTCTTAAAAAAATACCACTTTCTACGTTGTTTTAAAATGCTATAATAATTATTATATTTCTCATTACAAAAAATTATCAAAATCGGCCCACTCTGAGAATAGTTAGTTACATGATGAATGTATAAAATAACAAAAAATATACACTCATTTACTCGTTTATTCCCGGTTAAAAAGTTTAAAAACAAAATACTGGTCAAGTGCAAGTCGGAATCGCGTACCACCTTTTTGTTAATTTTATTATTTATTAATATATCCGCCATACATTCATACATACATAGACTCGTGCCAGATAGGATAGGTACAGACAAGGTATTTCCACTTGCTTCGACCATTGCACATATTAAATCCGCCATAATAACACATATTAAGTAAAAATTTCGCCCCCTATTAGGGTTCCAAATATAGAGGAGTTCCCTTTCAAAGTAGGACAAACAGACCGGCAGACTTGAGGTAGGTAATGATGTAGGCTCTGTAATAAGGTTCCGTTGTTGCCCTTCGGGTGGGGAACCCTAAATAAACAACTCTATCGAACAAAGTAGCATTAATTGTAAGGTCGGTCCTTTTCGATAGACCGTTTCAAATATCTATATGGTGATGTGTTTGTACACCTGATCTAACTAACGCCTAATATATGGAGAAAAAACTAAAAGGCTAAAAAAACTAAACAATTTTGAGTCGGTGCTATTTCAATTAATGGTGTGTAAGTAGGTCACCAATATTAGGTCCAAAGCTAAAACTTAAACGGCACATATACTCAGCTGGTTAATGAACGAGGCAACGACGAAACTAGGTTCGTGCATTGCGGGTTGTGGGGGTCAGACAACAGGTCGCTCCATGTGATACCTAACTCTGTCGAATCAATATGGGGAGAAAAATAAGATAAGTTTTTACGGATAGGGCGTCGCCGCAAAACGACGTGCAGGCCTTTCGCCCTAAAAAAATAATAAAATATTAATACTAGCCCTGTATTATATACGTCCCTCTGCTGGGCACGAGCCTCCTCTACTGAATGAGAGGGGTTAGGCCTTAGTCCACCACGCTGGCCTAATGCGGGTTGGCAGACTTCACATACCTTCGAAATTCTTATGAAGAACTTTTCATGTATGCAGGTTTCCTCACGATGTTTCCTTCACCGTTAAAGCAAGTTATAATTAACAATTAATACACACATAACTTAGAAAAGTCAGTTAGGTGTTTCGCCCTAAACCTGTGGCAAATGCTAGGGCTACCACACAGGCGCAGCTAAATGCTCGAGTATCAATAAAATTTCGCCACTTGGAACATTGGCTCCCTCACTGGACGATGCCGAGTGCTCGCAGATGTGCTAGAAAAGCTCGCATATCGTCAGGAAAAGCGAAGGAAGGGAAACAAATACCGGAATATCAGGCAGGGTGTCTCTCTCTTAGGTGGCAGCGAACTAAGGATTAGTTGCCCCGATCTCCCCACTGAGGAGGTTCTTAATTGTTTCCGACATATGAAGAATTGCAACGCGGTGAGGCCTAAACATGTCCATATCGAGGCATGAAAGGCATTGTGCTCCTATGGTGTCAAGCTTCTTGAAGACATCCTGAACATTAAAAAAATGCCCGAACCTCAGCGGTTGGGTTTTTATAACTCCCGTATGTAGATCAAAAGCGAAAATTAGAAAATTAAAATTAATTCCCGTCCAATGTTTTTTTCAAGGTACTTATGTACTCGTAAGATTAAGTTTTCAGTTGTCCCCAAAGAAACGAAATAGGCGAGGATCTGAGCTGGAAACAAAGTGTCATACTTCTATAAATCTTAACTTTTTAGTTGAGTCGTTTTTTACTAGCCCAAATGATGAAACGAGCAAGTCGTAAGGCTGATGGTAAGCGCCATGCCTGCCCATAAACAGAAGCACCACTGTACAGAACCTTGAAATACAAAGCACTTTATGGCATTGAACAGCACTCGTCACGCCGAGACATAAGATGTTAAATCTCAAAATGGTCAGTAATTTTACTGGTTTCAATGTCTTTCAAACCGAATTATAACAGGGCTTACACACTGCTGCTTGGCGGCAGAAATAGACAAGGTGGTGATACCATCCCACCTCTCGCAGTCCAATGCCATGCAGTACTTTGTAATTCAAAGTTCTGTGTGGTGTTCTTTCTGTTTATGGGTTGTGCATTTACCATCAGGCGAGCGACCTGTTCGTTTCGTCATACAAGCCAATTAAAAAATATAACTATGGCCGTGCACAGACACTAGTCAATATAGTATTTGATATATCGCAATAAATTACTAATGACATACGAATAGTTTTGTGAGTAGAAGATCCACGCTGTAGACAGTTTAGTCTACAACATGAAAGGGCCGCCTCGACCGGGTCTTTACCACAAAAATTTACATAAAGTATTAGCTTGCTGCTGCGTTTCATACGGTTAGTAAGATATCCGGAGGCCCAAATCCCCTTCTTCACAATCTCTTAATCATCCCTTTTCTTTAAAGTCGGCAACGCGCCCATGATTCTTCTGACCCACTTGCTCGTTTTCCGGTCTATGTTCTATGAAAACAGTTTTATTAGTAACAAAGAATATACAATACCAAAGTTATCTCAGATCTTACTGATCATTGGAAAGTAATTCCGTCTCTAGAATCAAATATCTTTGAGCATTGGGCCGTATAAACGTACGTAGCCAACCGCATCCGAGTCGGCGAGACTCACTGAAACTATTGTGTTGTGAACTACTACAGAGTATTGTCCGGATGAGATTGCTGTTCACCTCTACATGTACCTGGGAGCTGGGGAGAGGGCGCTGCGGATGGCGGAACGAGGCGCGGGCCGCAAGGGGGAGAGCTGCATTGCTTGCTTCGCTATTCCGCGCCACCGCATAGTTTTGTTCGCAGGCTCTCATCGACTCTCGAGCTCACAGCTTAAGGCAAAGCCATCGCTAATTGGACATATTCAAGTGTTTGTTACCGGCCACTAGAATTTAACAATAGGTTACAGGGAGCTTGTTACGGCAGCACGCCGGCGGACTCCTTTGTGCGCCGAAAATGAGTATTCACGAGCTTTCCTCACAGATCTATTAATTAAATAACGAGGGGTTTTGATCTTTATTACAATGTGAATTTTAATATACATTGTGCCGGTGTTGTAGGGACAAAATAATATTCTTTAAACAGACTAATTGGCCAACAATAATTAATTGTTAAGTTTTTAGTCGTTTAGTCTTGGTTGGTTGCGTTCCCTAGAGGGGTTGACGTCAGGCAAGTGACTGGTCGTAAAAAGTACAAGCCAAATCTTTCTTTAACACGTTAAAAATAATGTTACGCCAACGTTACTGCGAGTGGGATAAGGGCAGGTGAAAGAAGAAGAGTCTTAGTTGGTTGTTCTTGAAAATGATTAAGCATAGCTAAAATATAAACAAGGTTGTTATTTATTTATTAAATTTAGCCCATATAAAAACTTATGAACTTATAGTGTCCCACAAAACTGCACGATCGATTTGACTGCTGGATCAGCAAAACAATACAAAATATTAGCCTACGAGTACCTACATAATATTATGTTAGTGACTATTCTTTCTGTGCCTACTTATAAGATACTAGATAGTTAATTCATACATATATTTATAAAAGATACATATTCGGTAAGATACGTATTGTATATTTTTTTTTACTAGCCTGAATGACGAAACGAGCAGGTCGCTCGCCTAGTAACCTTCTTGACATCTGCCCATAACCCGACACAACATCACACAGAACAATGAATTACAAAGCACTGCCTTACACTTGACTACGCTTAAGAGAGACATAAGTTGTTATGTCTCGTAATGTTAATAATAAAAAAAATACATACAGACTATAAAAATTATACCGATGAATTGGAAACGTCCTCCGTTTTTTTCATCGATTAATAACAATCTGTGATAATTGAAAATAGCTCAATGATTATCACGTACATTTCAGATTTCATTTTATGAGTGTTAGAGCCACGCTGTAGACACTTGTCTACAGCATGTAGCAGCTTACTGCTGCATTTCGTACGGTGAGTGAGATATCCAGAGGCCCAAACGACCTCCCCTGCCCAATACCTTAATTATCCCTTTCCTTTAAGGTCGGCAACGCCCCCATGATTCTTTTGGTATTGTGGGTATACATGGGCGGTGGCGATCACTTATCATCAGGTGACCCACTTGCCGGCCTTTGCGATAAGAAAAAGATAATACTGCATTTTTTGGTTAAGGTCGGTTGGATAAATAAGCACTGAGGCGACTGAAATATACTAAACTGTGAAACAGTTTCAATTCACATAATAATACCTATTATTATTTTTTGAGTTCATCAAGCGAAGATTAAAGAAACAAAAGCTCAGTAGAATCATTAGTGCATTCATTATTATTTTAAGAAGTTACCAAAGGATGCCTATCTTTTAAATGAAAATTAAGTTTAAAAATCTAAATCGACCAATTTTGATGTATTTGTCTTGTTGATATTGTTCTGGAACGACACTATATTTTACTTGCAGAGCTTGATCGTATTAAAACGTAACACGGACGCTTCAAAGCATAGAACAATTTTATTTTGCGTTTCGCTCTAACAAAAAAACGTCTCAACGTCACTTCCAACTGAGTAACTCCTTTTATTGCGTCGGTTAAAATATAAAGAAAAACATGCCCTTAAGCGTACATGAGGGAACTTCATACGCTCAGGTTCTTGTTAAACGCCGCCGCCCTGCAGCCTGCAGCTTAAAGCAATTTGCAAGAGTTCCTAGCATCGCGTAGCTGTTTGTTCCGCAGTTTTATTAAAAGCACTCGCCGTTTGCACAAATGCAAATTGTTCTTGATATTAATTAAAATTTATTAATTATTCGCTCAACTCATTACCACTGGTCGCTTTGAAATTAATTAGATAATATAAGTGGCCAATCATACGAAAGCATAGACTATTATCTCTATTTTTTTGTAGCTTTGAAGCCATGTTTCCTCCTCCTCCTCCTCGCTTCGTTTCCTCACTGCTGAGGGTCGTGACCGTCGATGTTGAATTTCGACAGCATTTTATAACAGACAATGTCCTTCCATATCATTCTATACTTGGCCACGTGGAAAGCTTCGTGCAGTGTGGTTCCAATTATGGTCCGGATTTGGTCAGACCAACGTGTCGGGTTGCGGCCGCGCGGTCTTTTTCCTTTGATCTTCCCTGTAACTATCAGTCTTTCTAGACTATCAGGGTCTCTCCGAGCTATGTGACCGAAGTACTCGAGAGTGCGGCGAAGGCAGAGTGTAGACAACCTTGTCTTGACCTTAAGCTGTTCCAGGATAGACACGTTGGTTCTTTTTGCTGTCCACGGTATACGAAGCATTCTCCTCCAGTACCACATTTCGATGGCATCCACGCGTTTGCGGTCTGCTGCTTTGAGGGTCCAGGTCTCTGCTCCATAAAGAACGATGGAAAACACCAGGGTAACCACCAGTTTTGTCTTCGTATTCTGGGTAATGCTGCGGTCTTTCCAGATTTTATGGAGCTGGGTCATGGCTCCCTTAGCCATTCCGATTCGCCGCCGAATCTCAGGTTCGCTGGAGCCGGTGTTGTTTATGTTGGAACTTAGGTAGATGAAGTTGTCCACTTTTTCAAGGTTTAGAGTTCCACTAAGTTCCAACTTTTTAGTGCGATCAATAACCATGACTTTTGTTTTGGATCTGTTTATGGCGAGGCCTAATTCTAACCCAACGCGCTCCATCCTGTTCAACAGGTCTAGCATTTCTGATTCCATTTTGGCTAGCAGAGTTGTATCATCAGCGTAACGTAGGTTGGTTATTTTAACTCCACCAATAGTGACGCCGCCATCCCAGTTTTCAAGGGTCTTGCGCATGATGTATTCTCCGTATATATTGAACAGGATGGGTGATAAGATGCATCCCTGGCGTACTCCTCTGCCAAATTTGAAGGGGCTGGAGAGCGTGTTGTCAATTTTGACTGCACCCTGGATGCTGTAGTTAAGGGGTTGAAGAAGAGCTACGAGATGTTTAGGTACTCCGAGGTCGTCGAGGACCCGCCATAGACAGTTCCAGCTAACACAGTCAAATGCCTTGCTATAATCGACGAAACACATTCTGCCAGACGTGGTCGCAGATTTTATGTAGTAAGTCAATACCTGCTTCGCTTAGCGCTTTTAGTGTTTCCGCAGTGATGTTCTCGTACCCAGGAGCTTTCTTGTCTTTCAGCGTGTTCACAGCTGCTGATTTCTGAGCGCAGTATCGATGGTTCTACTTCGATGTCTGTCCAATCCTGATTGTGCCATGTTTGTGTTATACAAATTACCTGAAGTGTGTTATTATTATTATGTTTATTTTAACGTCGCGTTGCGTGGTTAATAATTGAACTTACGAAATAACGTCCTTTCATCAAAAGTTATATAGCAGGTTTATAATTTTAATTCATCGCACTCTATTGTTATTACTACGAACTAAACCTATAATAAGACAGCTAAGTATACCGTGAACCGCCATAAGGACTCAGGACTCAATACTAAAAGAGCTCAACATCATATAAAGGCTGTCAGTTATCTGTCAGGAACGGGGCCTTAGTTTTATCGGACACTTTATGCGATCCCAGACAAAACCTGGAAAACCTTTTAGTATTGGGCTAAATGGAAGGGAAGCACCCCAGGAGAAGAGCACCAGTTAGATGTTCAGATGCCGTGAAAAGGGCTGTTGATGGCAGCATATACCAAGTGGTCTAGCGACCGCATAGCTTGAAGTACATATGAGGCCGCGATCCTCAGCACCGAGGGACCGACGAAGAAGAAACCTGTAAGGTCACACTTCTTAATGTTAATGTTAATAGATCTTATTTTGTTCACATCGAAGTTTTAGTAACTCTTACTTAACAAAGAATTCATATTTGTGACACGTTTTATCCATATTACGATGATTACAGAAACTACTAGAAAAGTTCAAAAACCTAAAACCGAAACATGCTTACAGTTAAGAACTAATCCGCAACCACTTGGAGTGGAAGACAAGTGTGAAACCGATAGTTCATGGTTGATGGAGTGGCAATTAGGGGCACGACGGACTATGAACTTTATAGTGAATACGTTTAGGTTGTTTTTCGTTTAGAAGATGAAGGTTGGCGCCACATGCGGGCAAGACATGCCGGGAGAACTTTTCAGATTCGCAATCACGCCGCGTGAAAGTTTGAAGTAAGTATTAAGTTTAACGTGGCACGATGTGAGGTGGTTTTACATTGTTAATACCGTGGAGTATGGACGTTTTGCTCAATTAGACTTAATTTTTGTACATTCTTCATACTTAAATTATGGTGTTCCACTTGAAATGAAGTACTTCAATAAGGAGTATATTTTGATCAAACAATAAAATAATATACATAAAATCATCAACGGCATTCAAAAGATTAAAATCGTGTGCAACAATATCACTTCGAAATAATTATGGGCACCTCTTATTTATTAACTATATGACTTCCTAAGTGCGTATTATATTCTAATACAGTCTCCGCGCCATTAATATTAAATAAATATGTTAGCTTATTTCGTATGGCATGAAAGTGTGCAGCGAGCACTTCAAATCACACATTGTTACCTAGTGGCTTTTAAGACGAATTGTTTTGTATGATTCATAATCTAAACATAGTAGAGGAAGTGTTCATGGCTCATGATTCATCAATACAAGTAGGCCTGGTGCCCAAACACGGCGGTAGAAATGCTGACCTTAATCAGTTCCAATGCATAAATGCATTTTTGGAATCTTCTATATATTAATACGTTACGAGAAAACTTCGGACCCCTTTTTAAGTATATTGCGCGCACGGAGGATTGTGAGATTTGTTATAGTTATAATTTATATGGAGGAGTACAGAATGTATAGCATTAATTATAATTATATTTGTAAAAATATGCACATTTAATTAAATTAAATAAAACTTTGAATTGCGTTGCAAAACTCGCATCGTAGACGTAGGGAGAAAGGCCGCCTCATTGAAATGGAACTGGGCGGGGCATGTGCTTCGAATGGGTCCGGATCGTTGGGCAAAACTGGTTACGAACTGGAATCCAACGAATGGTCATAGAAAACGCGGACGACCGAAAAAGAGATGGAGAGACGAATTGGACGCATTCGAGGCGAAATGGGAGAAGCTGATAGAGGACCGAATCCAGTGGAAGAGTAAAGGGGAGGCCTTTGCCCAGCAGTGGGACACAGTGTAGGCTATTAAAAAAAAAAAAAAAAAAAAAAAAAAAACTTTAATTGTTTACGCTGACACTAGAGGTCGAATTTCGACCACTATGCGGCCACTAGTTGAAATTTATTACATAAATAGTTTTGGCGGGAGTTCTGACACTGCGGTCGGCCGCTAACTTTAATTATTTCATAATCTAGATTAAAGTTGTGGTTGTTATGTAAAAGTATTGTGGGTTTTGACGACGAACAACTGTTAACTTTGAAATGAGTCAGTTTGTGGGATTTTCGTTGGAGCGTGTTCCCTGAGAAAATCGTCTATGAAGCATCGTAGTGGATAAGCCAAAACTCTGATAAGACCTTGAAATCGGCCACACCCGTATTTCATCGTTCATAAGAAAACTTGGAAATATATTAAATACTTGCTATTGGCGAAATGATTAATAGTACGAAGTCAAAAATAAATATACATATACTTACTACATTTAATTTTTTTGTATCAGTTTTATATTTGAATTTTACAAGGACATAAATTGTTTTTTGTATACTACGCTAGACTGCTCTTTGATATCCCAATATTGCTTCTCTCTTACAATAGAGGAGGCCAGGGCCAAGCAAAGTGACGTGTATAATTTAATACTGGGTTAGTATAATTATATTGATTTTCATTGAAGAGGTGGACTTTGTTGGATCTATGGTATTCTCACTGGCCGTATGAAACGTAATTACAAATCTAGACATTTACCTCAGTTTTCTGTAATACAGATGGTACCACTTCGGGCAAGCTTGTATATGAACACAAGAATGTGGTATAACGTGGCTCTACATCTTAAAATTTTAATACTTGAAATCATGATCAATTTGAAGTTACGTTGGCAATGCGTAAGCCCAAATCCCCTTTTCGTTTCCAATTCCTTAATAATTTCTTTCTTGAAAGGTTGGTGGCGCTTTCATGATTCTTCTGGTGTAGTGGGTGTTCATGGGCGGTGAAGATCAGTTACCATTTCACTTTCATACTCTTTTACCCGACCCAGAGATCGAACCTGAGACCTCAACACAGCAGCGTACGCATTACAACTGCGCTACCAAGGCAGTGAAAATAAACAATGAAGAAATATGTAATGATAAAATAATTGTTTTCTACTATAATCAAAAACGGCATTGGCACAAAATCAATTATCCAGAATCCATAATTTAAATCATGTAAACTTGTAACAAGCATTTAATAAATCAAGTTGCAACATCTTATTGTTTTAACAATCAGATCGCGTATAATTCCGTTTATTCCTACGATGCCGTGCGCTAGCTTTGTCTCGATTAACTTGGGTTTGTCGACGTGCCGCGTCTATCTAAAACTTTCTGGCTGCCGGTGCACGAACAGCATGAACGTTGTTCTCTTATTACAGAAACTTTATGCCTTGTTTAAACTGCGGGGAAATGAAAAAACTCGCGAGATTGGAGACGTGAGATAATATTATGCAACAATTTGCATAGTTTTTAAGATACTTTATTAGATTTGTTATAATCGTGTTTGGTCTTCTTAATGGTAGTTTTAAAATAACAATTCGGAGATACAGATGTTCAATATCAATCTCCCTTAAAATAAAAAATAGGACTTTGTATTTCGCTAAATAATTTAGATTGAAAAACCGGACCGAAAACAAGCTCATTGAGTTTGAATAGCTGGATCTTCTCAGGACTGGATCGCGCCGCATTTAATCCAGTGGTAAAGTAAGCCCACTGAGTTGTTTCGTCGGGTCTTCTCAGGCTGGGTCGTTTTGGATCCCGTGGTAGTTTTATAACACGTGCAGTTTCGGTAATGCCTATAGTCATATGGACCCATAAAAATACTTAACAATTCTGGACTATTCCTTAAATAATAATAATGTAAATTTTATAGATGCCTTGTGTTTTGATGATGCTATGTATGTGATGTATATACGTTAGTTGATATGATTTCTATACATAAGTTTCTTTACTTTGTACTGACTTGTCATATGCGCTATTTTAATTGCCTACATGAGTAATAAACTATTTAATTTATATCATTTCAATGGTTGAATTATTGATACACTGTAGACAATAATACCTAATTATGATTCTAAAATGCCTAATCACGTGCCACCATACTAATATTATAAATGTGAATGTAAGTATGTTTGTTACGCTTTCACGCGAAAACTACTTAACCGATCATCATGAAACTTTGTACACATATTCTTGGAGGTATAAGAAGTAACATATGATACATTTTATGAAAAAAGAAACTATCACGCCTAAATCACTGAACCGATTTTGATGAATTTTGTTGTAGAGATAGATGGGACCCTGGAGACGGTTATAGGCTACGTTTTATTCGGAAAAGTCTATTCACGCGGGCGGAGCCGCGAGAAAAAGCTAGTAATATATAATTGTAATAGAAATTATATGCATAGGCATACACACTTACGTCTATAAGCCAGAAGAGGTAGACACTATCCCACCCACACACCGGCGGAGTACGCAGCGGTGTAACTATTACTCCCACATTTCGTTGAGCCTATTTCAGTGCCATGATATGATGAGGGCTATGCTATCGCCATACCGGCCACAATTCCTGATTCCAAGCTAGCTTATATCAACTAAGCATTACGTGATGAAAAATACTGACTGCCACGGTGGCGTTGTTGTAATGTGTACGCGGTCCGACTGTCATGCTGAGGTCTCGAGTTAGATCCCCGGGTCGGGCAATGATATTGGGTAATATAACTAAATTTTTCTTTAATCGCCACGTTTTTTTCCTATACCATTCAGATACTCGTATTGCAATGAAAAATGTATGTGCTGTGCGCACATCAGCGATGGTTTGTAACAAAAACAATCTATACTGTTAAATCCAATTCTTTATTTCAAACATAAACATATGCTTTATATATTTAGAAAGAAAAATACGAATTGTAATTTATAACGCATGCTGAAAACAGCAGAGTAATAAATTGTATGATGTACATGAAAACAGATAAATATAGATACACATAAAACGAAATAGCATAACAGATACAAAAATAGCTTTCTGAAGAAAACACTTATGAAGCAGCCTTATCACACAATCATCACCCATTTGCACATAAGCCGGTATTTATAAACATAAACCATCACTATCTGAATTTCCATAATGAAAACTTTAAATCAAAGTAGTTACGCCAAAAGTATTCAGTAGTTTAATAAGTGAGTTGCAGTGAAACAAAAACATTAACATGGCAACTAACTGCCGGCTGATTGCCAAGTTGTAGTTATTACTTCTGTTAAGTAGAAACTTCCCCGTAGCAATACAATGAAAAACAATTTCTATCTGAACTAATATTATAAATCCGAAACCTTGTTTGTTTAATATCTCTTGATAAATTAACTGCTGGTTTTCTATTCTTTTTTACATACATACATGCACTCACGCCTGTAATCCCCGAAGCGTTAGGCAGAGGTGAAACCAGTAAACCCACATTTCGCCGAGCGTATCTCTGTCCCATGATGTGATAGGTGCGAGCCTGTCGCCATATCGGGCACAATTCCAGACTACGGGTTAATACTAACCATTTCATTATATAAAAACCCAATATCTCTTTACTCGTCCCGGGATTCGAACCCGAGACCTCAGCGTTAACCTCAGCCATAAGTCGTAACGCATGTACGCATTACAACTGCGCCACCGAGGGAGTCTATTCTTCTTTTTATATTTATATTTTCTATATTTATTCTTTTTTATAACAACGAATCGGAAAACGAACGAGTGGGTCACCAGAATAAATGATCTTCACCGCCCAATATCTACAAAATCAGAAGAATCATGGGTGAGTCAAGGGGGCAAATACGAGGACAGGGAGACTGTGCCTCCGGAAATATAAATTACCGTTTGAAATTATGTAATTATTTGATGTATCTAGAATGACTCTTATTCGTAATAATTGAATAAATCTGGAACTTTTTTTATATATCACTAGGGGCGTTGCCCATGTTTTTCCACAATACATAAAATAAAAAAGCGGTTTCGGAGGAGATAGCGCGACAAGCTTTTGGCTGCGACGGCGGCGGCGCCAGTTACTTTTTTTTAGAATAGAGCGATAGGCTGGTAAACGAACAAGTGGGTCATCTGATGGTAAGTGATCTCCACCGCCCATGTACGCCCACAATACCAAAAGGATCATAAGCGCGTTGCTAACCTTAACGGAAAACGATAATTAAGAGATTGGGAAGGGGAGCAGGATATCTGAACTCCTATGGGCTATTGAACTATGAACCTTTGGATATCTCAGTCACCGTACGAAACGAAGCAGCAAGCTGCTACTTTACGCCGGTTTCCTGTGAGGCAGTGGTAACGACCCGGACGAGCTGGCTCATTCATGCTATAGACAAAAATGTCTACAGTGTGGCTCTACCACTCAAAATATCCAAATATCGGATCCGAAATGTGGTGCTGGAGGCTAATGCTGCAGATGGATACAAAAAACCAACAAATCTGTCTGAGAACAAATCCATATATACATTAGACTCTCAACAATCTCTTACCATAGGATCCTCAGGCACTTCATTAGGTGGTAGGTTCCTCGTATGTGAAAGACCATCTGGTTTGATACCACCGCTCTGTCTATTTCTGGCGCTGAGCAGCAGTGTGTAAGTAGTACTATTATTGATTTGAAAGGCAATCAAACCAGTGAAATAACTGGGCGTTATGAGACTTAACAACTTATGTCTCGGGGTGACGAACGGTGTCCAAGGCCATGCTGTGCTTTGTAATTCAACATTCTGTATGGCGTTGCCTCTGTATATATATGGGCAGGCGTAGCGCTTACCATCAAACGAGCGACCTGTTCTTTCATCGTTCAAGATAATAAAAAAATCTTCATTCATATTATCTGTTGTCAACCTTGATGAACTAGTTATGCAGGATAAGGTGGAAGAAAAGAGAAACCGTAATAGGTAGTAGTGATGTGACCAAGTAACCTGTGACAACCTGAAACAAGCCGAGAACCGGACAAAATGGAAACAGGTCACCGAAGGCCGGTCAAGAACACGCCCTTCAGTAATAAAGAATGCGACCAAATAAAGAAGAACAAATATTCTATGTATGAATATCATAGACTGAAATTATACACAATGTTACACTTGAATATTCTTTATTCATAATACGTGGTTGCACGGTAAGTGGTACAATTTAGTAGTTTGAATCGAAGATAAGGAGGCAACCCTATATTTTTGCCCTGGTGTGAGACCAGTGTAAAAAGTATAGGGTGTCCTCGCTAACATATTAATTGCATTTGTTAACAAGTTATACAGTGTGATTGTTTTAGAGTTAGTGTAATACGTGTATTGTGATTACAGTCTGTGACGTATTTTTTATTACATATAAGCTTGTGTTACGAGTATGAGACGAGCAGGTCGCTTGCCTGATGGTAAGCGCCACGCCTGCTCATAAACAGAAGCAATACAATACAGAACTTTGAATTACAACGCACTGCATGGTGGTCGGACTGCGCTCGTCACACCGAGACATAAGATGTTGAGTTTCATAATGCCCAGTAATTTCAATGGCTTCAAAACCGAAACACAATCGTGCTTACACACTACTGTTTGGTGGCAGAAATAGACAAAGCGGTGGTACCAACCCAGATGGCCTCTCGCATACGAAGGACCTACCACCTACTAAAATATGTATGAATAATAACATCAAATAGTAGATTTGAGTTAGCCGTTCGGAATGTCAAATGGACGGGACTAATTAAAATTACTAAGTAATTAAAATTAAATAATTTAAATTAAATAAAACCCAAAGTGTAAGTATGGTGACTTTTATGTTATTGAAATATTCAAGCTGATAATTGAATTCACAATTTATAATTATGAATAAAAAAACACAGGCAAACATTTACTTCAGATTAAAAAAACACCAAACATTTTTTTAAACATTATGTTTAAACATCTGAGACAATAAATGTTATTGCAACGCATTTAAGTAAATTATTGAACTAAGAACATAATATAAGGTGGAACTTAGTAAAATATCTCGAAGAACCCAAAACTATAAAGAAAATCAAAACATACATAGGGTAATTCAGATTCTTCTACTAGTGATCCAACAAGGCTTCACTTGACATTAATTTCAATCAGGTACTTAGCAAACGTCTTAAAATAAAACATTTTCTCAAGCTAATTAATCAAGGCTCTTCATAGGCAATACAGAAAGCAAAACGCAACATTCTAAACAAAACCAACCTTTATGTAGCAGGAGCTCTGTTTTACTCCACACCAGTAATTAAGTTATTATATAGCGTAGGAAATTTTAAGCTAGACTACTGCCTCATGTACGCTGTGGATGTTTATTAGGGGCTGCAAATCTTACCCCGTAATTAATAGCTTCCTAGGATCTGTTACCCCATTATTCAGTACGTTTATGAGTAGTTGAACGTTTTATAAAATATTTTGATTCTTTGGATGTATGGCCTAAAATTTGAATGTTATGAAAAGTTTAAAAAGAGATTACTTTTTAATGTTTAGTTGTTGCGTTTGTATATATCTAGATTTAGATCAGTGAATAATAAGTGACATTAGTTAGTAAATAAGTGATATTTTCGAATGCACACTTCTTTTTATAAGGATTAATATGTACCATAATAATATTTATATCAATAGATTGATTTATACTACATCATGGGATGGAAATACTGCTGGCATACGTGAGTGTAAGTTTTATAACTCCCGTATGTAAGGATAACGGTTGTGTTCTGGATTGTGAGAACTACCTCGGCATTAGGCTTATGTGCCATACCATGAAGTTCTTCGAACTGACTGTCAAAATTGTGTCACACTTCTTTGGCACCATAGACCTAGTGTTCGCGATCAGTTCACTGGTTGAGGTATACAGGACGAAAAAGAAGCCTGTGTTTTGAGAAGAAGCTTGTGTACATCATCGGGGACATATACCTCTAGTGCGGGACTATTGTTGCTTATTACTATTGGTTGGTATTCCAACACATTCCCGATTACCGTGAGTGTCCACCAGGGTTCGGCGTTGAATCTTGTGCTTGATGTCACGACGACGGATCTACAGGAGTAGCAACCATGGATACCGATGACATAGCACTAGTAGATGAGGAAAAACAGCGTTTTAGAGCAAAGGGTGAACCTGTATAAGGAGAAGCTTTAAATGGCGATCTGAAACTGATGATAAATAATTACTGAATGATGTGGTCATGACCGAGTACCTGGTCTGCTGAAGTACAGACCTGGATTACTATTCTGGGATAGGGAAGGAACTTGCTATGAAAACGAGTTTAAGTACCTAGGGTCTATACAGTGCGAGTCCGGAGACATCGATCTCAAGGTAAGAGCCTGCATTGGTGCCCTTGCGCTAAATGGCAGGAGGTTACAGGCACTACTTGCTACCAAAAGATGCTAATGAGACTTAAAAGCCTCTTATACAAGACCATCATTTTGCCTATGCTCCTGTTTGGATGTGAGACATAGCCTGCTCTTAAACGCCATTGTTTATAGCATTGCCCAGCAAACGAGCAAGCTGGTCACCTGATGGTATGTGATCTCCACCGCCCATGTTCGCCTACAAAACCAGAAGATTTATGGGTGCATTTCCGACCTTAAAGGAAAGAGGTAATTAAGGGATTGAGAAGGGGAGGGGGATTTAGGGCTCTGGACATCTCACTCACCGTACTAAACGCAGCAACAAGCTGCTACTTTACGTCGGATTTCTGTGAAACAGTGGTAACAACCTATACGAGCCGGCCCATTCATCCTGTTGACAAATGTGTCTACAGCGCGTGGCTCTACCACTCATGTCAGGGACATCCACATTGCGGAGAAGTGAACGTGGCATCCACGATGTGACATCCCCACTTCGAGAGTATGGCGGTCGCTGATTCGCTCTGTACCAGTGGGACGATCAAGCAGATCGCCTAAAAAGCGCTGACTCGTGTTGTGTTAGAGGGAGATGTGAGAGCCAAATGCTTTCACTATGGAGGATGCTCAAGATCGGATGACGTGAAACTGTTTAAGTAAGAAGGCCGACCCTGGTACTAAGCCGGAATAACGCCAGGCAAAAAGTTATGTGAGTATAGACTATAAACGTTGTACTTGCCTACCCTTTCGAAGGTGCAGATATGGCGCTATTTTTAAACCGTATTGGTTTGCCAAATGAAGTTGAAAAACGAATTGTAAAGATCATCAGCACGAAAATATCTAACTATGTAGATTCGGAAACAAGATTGTATTGATAAAAAAAGGAATTTGACATTTGGGAGGCAGACAGGCATCGGGACGAGCCTTAAACACGAAATGAATATGCATAAGATGCCCACGCAAATGTTCTTACAAAAGGAATATAAAAATAAATTAAGTAAACGAACTTGAAAACAATACGCTCTTGTCCAAGTGTAAAGGAAGTAATTGAGTTATTTTTAAAATAAATTGACATAAAATCATGAACACAACGTACGAGTACTTTGTCAAAAACGTCTATTTTTCTCAAAAGGAAAAGAGTAGCTTCTAATGTACCTATAATGAAGAGATATTTGTATTCTTACCTGTACCAGCGTTTTTTAATTAAAGCATAGAGCGTTTGGTAGGTGATGCCTATAGTATCTCATTTTTAATGAATAATTAATTAATTCATGTATATAAAAAAATGCGTTCGGTGTTCCAAGATACGTTTTAGATCACTACAAGTAAACTAATCAATCAATGTGATTAGCTAAAATTAATAGATGTTTATTTCTAAAATAAATACAAACGTGAAACTATAATATAAATCAAAAATAAGAACGTGATATATTTATTACTGATAAGTTTCATTACTCCATCCAATTAAGTAACAGGCGAAAGCATGGAAGTAATAGTTGCCACATTTCATTCCATTTCAAAGCGCAATATAAATCCAATTTTAAAAAATTAAACTTCCATTTGACGGCGAGTGTGTGACGAATGAAAATCGAGCAAAAGGGGTCGTCTACCCCTTCCTTTAAAGCCGACGCATTAGTGCAACAATCTGTGTTCAAAATTATGGTGACAGACACTTTTTATAGCGGCCTCGTAATATTATATTATGAAAGTAAATTAATTTATCGCTCACGTTAATAAACGAAGACATAATTTTTAAATTGGTTAAGTTACGTGTTGAATAAATACGAGAGTGGAAATGTCTATTAGGCGTTTATTATGAACCACCACATAAATATTTTATTTTAGTGCATTGTGCTATGTACAATGCAACAACATGCAATTATGGCATCGCTTCCATAAAGGTCATTTTCGCTATCTTGATGTAGGAACGAGTATGTTAGACTGTTTTATCAGAAAATGCGCAAAAAGTACTTATCCTTATCACACCCATATTTTATGTAATTGCAAACATTTGTCACGACAGGCTTTTATGAGGAGAACATGTAAAAATGCATACAATATAGCCGAGAGCGCCTGAGTTTAACCGCAGCTTAGTATAAAAAAATATGATTCTGCAAGCGCATATACTCGTACGAATATTGCAGGAATATTTGAAAGGATTGGAGCTTGTCAACATTCACAACTTGCATGTTTGTACAATATTCAAGCTGCAAGGGTGCCGAGTAAGAATAAAGGAAATTTACAACATGTAATTTGACTTCGTCTCTCAAAGAGATGTTATGCTTTGTCACAGTAGCAATGTGTTTTTCTTTATTTCAGTCAATGTATTCATAGCTCGTTTGTCATACAAAAAAATATTGTATGGTTAAATCAAACATAATTCATAAATAGTGATATCTTCTTTATTTATAAGCGCGGAATCTGGAATTGTGCCCGGTACGGCTATAGGTTCGCCCTCTACTACATGGGACGGAAATAATCTCAGTGAAATGTAGATGTACTGGTTACACCTTTGCCTACCTCTCGAGGATAATAGGCGTGAGGGTGTATGTATATGTATTATTAATAAGTATTATAGATACTTCTCGATCAAAGGTATTCATAAAATTAACACCTTGTAATTTACACCAAAGTCTTTTCAGTATAACCTTTATTTAGTCGTAACATTAACGCCACGCCGGATCATTAGCAGGTTGTAACCTTGCATAAAATGGTAATAAAATAAACAAGCTTTATCTACAATTCAAACCACCCCGCGGAAAACCATCGCAATAAACAACCGCAATGGTAAATAAAAATTCACTTCTAATTCTCACACGAGCGTAAACCAATTGGATCGAAGTAATTTACGAGTTAAATCTAAAAATATGCCTTTTCTATGGCGTCCCGGCCGTCGTCACAGATGGCTTCACAATATCAGCAAGCCCCTTCGGAGGGGAGCGCCACTTATTTTATAAACTTTGAATAAGATTTTAAAAAGCTGACTGAGAGTTATAGAAACGTTTTCGGTGGAAAATATCGGGCCCATTGTTTTGGCAAGTTTGGAAATTTTGGCCTCCCCTCCTGTATACATGAGCGGGTTGGTGTCGGGGTGTGTTACTTGTGCAGTTAAAGTATGTTTTATTAGTACTACCATCAAAATTATTCGCTTCAGCAAATCTTCGAATATTTCGAAAATGGATGGATGGATGGGCTGTCTCCACCGGATTGTTACCACTGTATCACAGAAAGCCAACATGAAGGAGCAGCTTGCTCGTGCATTTCGTACGGTGAATGAGATATCCGGAGGTCCAAATCCGAAGGGGATCTTAATCATCCGATTCATATAAGTTTGGCAACACGTCTTTGATTCTTCATGTTCATGGGCGGTGGAGATCGCTTACCATCAGGTAAGTTCCGTGATGGTTTGCCGGCCTCTGGTATAAAAAAAATGGAATTAACAAAAACCATACAGCTTTTGTTGAATTAAGTCAGTTGATCAACAAGAATCGAAACGTGTGAACCCGGTATTGTAAGTTACATGCAGTCCAATAATTCGATGACCGAAGAAATCATAATGAGTTCGACTGTGACAGTATTACATTTCATAATATTATTGGAGTTTTCTCCAAAGCAAATAGTGTTATTAATATTTGCGGTGTCTTCATCTTAATTGTCATCATGTATTAGATTTTAACTATTTATAAAAACTAGTAGATGTATTTCTATTTTTATCCAGTATTAATATTGTAAATGCAGCTGTAATAAAAACCGGCCAAGTGCGTGTTGGACGCACAGAGAAGGATTCAGTAGTGTAACCGAAAATATCCCATATTTAAAACCTATGGATTATTATTAAATAGCTTATTAAAACTAATTTTCATTGGAAGTACGTAAGTAAGTAAGTTGTATTATTTTAGAATTTGTCACTTCGTAGTTTAAAAGTTAGAGTGCATAGACCACATATTTCAAGATTTAGATGCATATCTCACAAAGATGAAAAAATGACTTATATAAAAAATGTTTAGCCATCTCTATACAAATTTAAGGACCTATGCAATGCGGCATATTTTTAAGTAATGGAATAAAAATGTAAGGAGAAAGGTAAAAATGTAACATGTAAGTAGAGCCACACCTAAAAATAGCTTTCTTTATTAATACCTTTGTATAGTGGTTTATACTCGTAGAGTACACCTACCATCCTAATTTCATCCAAATGGTGATTATAGTCTCTGAATAAAATGGCTGTGACATACGGACGCACACACGGAGATGACGAAATTACATGGTATACGTTTTTGCCATTTGCTACGGAACCCTAAAATAAAATAATAAATAATGTAGCGATTAACATTATGAAGAAAAATATCAGCAGAAAATAGTTGATACAATTTTCTTAAAGCCCATTCCAGTTTATGATGTCAAATACAGATTTAAAAACATCAATATGAACAGGATCAACCTCCACGCGATCAATTCAGGGAGAATACTTTTTATTTCGTTCCAGTGGCATATTTCCCTTGATAAAATAAGGATCAGTTTGCGCAAGCGGGTAATTCGACGTCGTTACTTTACGTGACCCCCAAATGTTTTCGGCGACGTGTTTCTACTATTGCCTCAGGACACCCTCATCCATGCCACTGAGAAGTATCACTACGATTTTATATCATGTAGACAAGAGCAGATTTAGAACTTCCATTGTTTTGATCCCTCCTGTTCTTTGGTTGACGTAACGCTTGTTGCGATTGGTCAAACTTACTGCAAATTAGTGTGGTTTCTTTACATCGAATTTCTTTATTGTGGGGTGGGTTTTTATGAAATAGCCATTCTGTATGAAAATAAATAAATAAATAAATAAATACACCCAACAGTCACACACATAGTCCTGACCCCACACTAGGTAAACCTGTATCGTGGGTATCAAGAACTACGAGGGACTTGCGGTCCCACAACACCCAGACCCAAGACAAATATTTGTGAATCAGACAAACATTTGTCTAAGTGCGGGAATCGAACCCACGGCCTCGCGCTTCGCAACCGGCTACTCGCCCGCTGCGCCACGGAGGCTGTCATGGAAAAAAGCAAATGTTTTTTTTTCTATCTTTTTTATTTCTAATAATCAAAGTAACCACCCATGCTATCAATGTATCTTTGCTAGCGCAGTGGCAATTCATCGATGCTCTTCTTGAAGAAATCAGATGGACGGGAGGCAACAAACTCTTCAAAGGCATTTTTCTGCCGCTCGGGAATTGTTTTTTTCCCGCCTAAAAGTTGTCGAAATTAAAGAACTATTATATTTTGTTATTTGTATAAATATTATTTTATAAGTATTTACTATCATTTCTTTAATAGATATTTTTCTCAAGTGATAGTCACGAAAAACGATTAATATACCAGTAGACTAGATAACGGTAGGGCTTAAATCGATTTCGTACATTTTAAACTAATTCTTAGCTATTTATTTAATTGCGCAATAGGATGTAACAGTACAAAAAATGTTTTAAAGGCGTCAGAGACTAGAAAGTTTTATCGAAATACTCATGGTTTAACCTCACAATCAATGTTTTAAATATGAATACGAAAGTTCGTTCATAATCCAAAGTATAAACCCTGGCACAATAATTGCAATGACTTTATTGCTTGATAAAAAAATATTGAACTAGTTAATTTGTAACACTAATGTGTTGCAAGTTGTAACAAAGAATCTACATAAATTCCGCGCTGTCATGCCGTCGATTATATTCTTAGTGTTTCTTAAATATTTATTTCAAATGTAATTAATGTCTATAATTATCCACATTATATACATTTTAATGTTACATTCACACGAATTTTTTACTGTTGTCCTTCATATTTACCCAGTATCGTAAACGTTTTGATGGACTTATTGTGGTGTAAAATGACACCTGTACAGAATTTGCACTCGGTCAACCATCAACAGGTAGAACGTGCGCTTGTTGGAAAACACATTAAAAACGTGTGGCGAAATTTACGAGTACTTTAATGAGCTTTAGGAAAGTCTGCGAGTTTCCGATGTCTACGCGTGAAGCGCATCGTTATTCGACACGCGTCCGTCGGCTGGACTTCATCCCGCGCCCTTTGCGCCGATGCTCTTTGTCATTATCATCGCTTTTTGCCTCACATAACTGGCCGCAACCTCATGAGATGTCGGCGTATTGTGCCCGAGTGACACCTACGCACCACTTTTATACACTAACACATAAGGAATAGCTTTTCAGCGAGCTTCAATGGACGACGATTCTGGAAATAGCGTTTACTTCTGTGATACGACTATATATATATGTTTTAACCACCGACAAAAAAGACGGGAGTTTTATGTCAGACCCCTTTGACTATCTCTTTGTGGCATTTTAGGGCCTATACGAATGGACAGATTTTAATGCGGCATTTGTTTATTTGAATGCTGTTTAAAATTTGGATCCGGGTGGATTTTAACTATGTTTGAAGAAATCTGTTCAGCTATTTAAAAGTTACACGTGTTTTTCTAATTGACGTCAGGGGGTTAACAGTTAATTTATGTTATAAACGTATTTCAGCATGAAATTGGACTTAACTAGACGATCGAGATGAATAAAATATCAGTTTTTTGTTGCGTGCAGTTTATGTATGTAGATGGGTACTTTATCTTCATTAACTTGCCTATTGTGAATGCGGTGCGGGACTATCTCTCTATATAATATTAAATTAAATTGTGGGATATGTAACGTTATTGTAGAGTATCGATATTCACGCGCATATGTCAACATACTCTATCTTATGTTTAACTAGCTATCCCTCGTGGCTTCGCTCAATCGCAGCAACACTTACCGAGTCCAATAATACATACGAATCTTCCGGAAAAAAATCTCTAAATTATAATGTAAACCACATTAAAATCCATTGCGTGGTTTAGGAGGAGTTAGCAGATAATCTGACAGACGTAGAAAGCAACTTTGTTTGATACTACATACATACATACACACACACTCACACCTGTAATCCCTGATGGGGTAGGCATCTGCCTACCCCTTGTGCCTACACATCTGTGTAACCAGTTCACCCACATTTCGCCGAGCGTATCTCCGTCACATGATATGATAGGGGGCGAGCCTATCGCTATATCGGACACAATTCCAGACTCCGGGCTGATACTGAGCAAAAACCCAATATGACTTTTACCCGACCCGGGATCGAACCCGAGACCTCAGTATCACCCTCAGTCGTACCTAATACGCATTACAACTGCGCCACCGTGGCAGTCAGTTGTTTTATACTATGTATAAATAAGCAGAGAAATCACCGAACAAAACCCCTTGCCCAAGATACGTGCCGTCACGTGTGTCCCCACAAAGGGGTTAGCAGAAGCACAACCAACGCACTCTGATTCCATAACACTGAGGTATTCTCTAATAGGCTTATTTAAAGATTGCGTTTATGCTACGTGAGCACGACCTACATATTATGATTGTGTTTAACTACCATGAAACACCTTATAAATATTCCTATAATTTAATAGACGATTGATAGGTTTTTTGCCGGGTATTAATTAGTATAGGATGTACTTTTTAATATTAATATCAATGGATTGTAAATTTTGAGATATTTAAAGAGTATAATTCATAATATTTAGTGTGCACTAAAGCGCTCATCGATGTACACGTGAAAAGATAATATAATTTTTATGTTTCCTTCACTGTTACCGTAATACTATTTTATAGTTAACAGTAACAATAAATTACACTTTGATTTATTATTCACTATTACAAAAATAAAATTATGGCACGCGTTTCGTACACATTAAAGTGGGAGTAAGAAGGTTTTTTTATCGCTGTTTTATTATACGTAATTGTTAATTAATTTTGGAACTGTTTGATATGTCTTAGTTTCAGTCGTCTCACATCTGGAATGTTATTGTTATGATTTGAGCAGATGTCGTTAATTGATTTATTTTATTAATGTTTTTCAGTGGAAACTACCGTATCCTCTACCGAGTGTAAGAGCGCCAAGTAAAACATACACCTTGGCACTGTTTGAAATAAATTTGAGACGGGTTTTACTAAAACATGATTGATGCAACTAAATGTGACAAATAATACGTTCAAAACATCTGCTGAACTTAAAAAAAAATTGCTAAAATATATATAATAAGCTAAAATATTGCATTGCACCAAATGGGGGTGGGTCAGTTCAGCATATTGCTAAGTTGGTGGCCTAGCCCTGATTTTCAATTGCCCCCCTATATAAATTCGAAACGCTGCCTATTCAGCAGAGTCGATCCAATCCGATTAACCAATTTTTCCTTACTTTGTGATTGCAACAAAATTAATATAATTGACAATTAATTGTACATGAACATCGCAAACGTCAACATTGCCATTATATAGCACAATTAACGCACTTGTTAACTTCGCCGATATTTGCAACCAATTATAATAATTAAAAGGGAAAAGCCATACATCATTAAAGGAAGCCGCCGATACAGTTGTCGTGAACTACTACACAGTCGAGTATTCCCAACGGTGTGACACGTTTATTCAGCTGAAAGGCTTCGCGGGAAAGGAGTAAAATGAAAAGTAGACATGGGTCCGATAAATAATTGAAGGCTTTGATAGAGCACCGGGAATATCACGTGGAACTAGCGAAGGATCTAGGGAGCCATCTCTCAAACCACCCTCTTCTGCTACTGAATTATTCCGCAATAACACACTTGTTATAGACGTTTCTCGACGAGTGATACTTTTATGATTTACTTCAACTTTTATTGGCACTTAAAGGAAGTATACGATTTATTTCCCGTTCAATATAAGGTGTGGAGTGTATCATTTTTTCAGTAGGAAATCTCTTAGGGCGTTAAGAACGTTTGGGCGTCACGCGCCATTTATTTATATTTGAGGCGTTGCTGTGTCGTGTTTTAGATATATTGATTGTGTTAACTTGTGAAATTTCATAATCGTGGTGTTATAAATCAATTTCACATTTTTTGTTTAAGTCATGCTTTTTTTATTCCTTGAGGTTAAAATTAAATAACCACTTACAATTCAATTTATTTCTCACGCTGATAAGCTTAGTTGTTCAAAGATAACAAATGACCTATTAGAATCTTCAATAAGTTATCGACAAATAGTTTATACCTATTTTGTCAATATTAACCCGTAGCCCCCGCTTCATTTTTAAATTAAATCTTTTCCCTGCCACAATAGTTTCCAAGAGACAAATACCCGGAAAGTCGTATGGAGTGAAGCCAACAATACCGCGTTTGGATACTCCAGAACTATATTAAAACTTAAAATATCTACCTGTTACAAAACAAAATTAGATAGATAGATAGATAGATAAAAACGTTTATTTTGGCTACAAATAATACACTGTATATACATAGACAATAGACAAGTATACATTTTGTGGAATATTGTAGCCGCAATCAGGCCCCATTGGTCTTTCATATATGATTTATAGATGGATATTTTGTTGTTATTGATAGTTTGATTACAGCATGAATAGGTTATTTTGAACGGGATGGTACCCCTATCTCACAGAATACTGGCGAAAAGAAACATATGAGGTGATACAATTAGTCTAGCGGTTTCTGCCATCAAGCAGTAGTATATACACACTGCTATGTTCCGGTTTGAAGGACATTGAAACTAGTGTAATTACTAGGCATTATGAAAGTAAACATCTTATGTCTGGGCGTGACAAACGCAGTCCAATGTCATGCAGTGCTTTGTAATTCAACGTTCTATCTGGTATTGCTTCCGTTTATGCGCAAGCGTGGCGCTGATGGTATCAGGCGAGCGACCTGCTCGTTACGCCGCTGTAGCTAATAATATTAAAGAAAAAAGTCAGTAGATTGTCGGAGGCTCAAGAACCTACTCACTGGCGTCTATTTCCAAAGTTTGACTCCACATCCCCAATTATTTATATGTTGTGAGAGTTTAAGGACAACAATCAAATACTAAATACACTGAACAGTCACATACATAGTCCTAACCCCACACTAGGGGTATCAGGACTCTATAACTACGAAAGACTTGCGGACCTATAATACTCAGACCCGAAATAAATATTCGTGGATCACACAAACATCAGTGCGGGAATCGAAACCGCAGCCTCTCGCTTCGCAGCCAGCTAGTCGCCCGCTGCGCCACGGAAGCTGTCAAATTTAGAGTTTAAGAGCTCTCGATCAAATGAATATATTTATTTTTAAGTCTGTTATAAGTACTTTATTAAATTTCGAAAAACAGAATGAAATATCTAGTGTATAGTTTATAAAAAAATGTACCGATCCCAAAGAAAGCTATAGAAATTGTTATCTTCTACTTTTCAGTGTTATTTTTTTTAGTCGGTGCAGTGTTCTTATAAGATTTTAATTTTTCAATTTTAAGTAGTAGGTAGTAGGTACTACTATGGTATGTAAATTCGAATACAATAACACAATCGTGAGGACAATGCTGTTATTCATAGAGAAGTGTTTTTATTTACTCCGTTTTCTTTACCAAATTTATATGGGACCACATCGCAGCTAAACTCTACGTTTCTGTAACATTTGTTAAAAAGCATATTCGCCGACCTCACTGCGAGTCTTCTTCTACTTGAAGAAAGGCAGGTGGAAGAAGGAGCAGTAGTGTAGCAAAATGAAATGAAATTAAATAAAATAACGAGTAACTGACTAAAATTTCTACGTATGGTAATTGCTTACTCTACTACCAACTTATAGAAGTCTTTCGAAATCCCTTATAGGCGACGAAATTCCCTGCATTATACAGGATGTATGCGATAAGTGTTAACAGTTATTACCATAATATCAAAGAAGTGATATAAAAAACAATTTATTGTTATAGAAACTACATAGCGTGACGAACATCAATAGCATTGGGGTAATGAGAGCTTGTGCGTGTGTTGTTCTGCCAACTGTCTAAACATTTTATCACATAAAAAAGTAAAAGATTTAAATACAAATATGCTGTTATAATAAATATTTCTTTTTATAATATATTTTCGTTCATTAACCAATTAAAGTTATAGGTTTATTTGACTATTTATCCTTGAACAAGAAAATAAAGTTTCTAGAAATCTCCTATACCAGTGCTTGTAGTGCAAGATTTGCGAGTTATTCGATGGCAGTCACGTCATCCGTATTTACGAAAATATGTATGCAAATTCGTACAGCACCCCTAGCGGATTGTATTGGAAAGATATTAAGCTCTTATTTCATTCATAGACAAATGACTTGACAGGTATGAAAACACTCGCGCTACGGCTAAAGTACTTATAGCATTTATATTTCGCGTGAACAATGTTATAATATTTTCCATAACTACTATGAGATATGAGTACCTCTACCGGAAATCATACGACGGCCAACGTACCGTGACAATTGATGGGTCAGTAAAACTATTTGAATACAATTCTATAATTGTCCTTAAAACATGGTAAATTAAAACATTTTTATAGAAAAATTATGTTTATATATTCACTCAAATTATTTTTAAGGAAATTCTTATCTTATGAGACCATTTTATTTCTGAATAATAGTACAATTTTGCATATTTATTATTATGGAGCAAAATGCCTCGTGTTGTCTTAGCGATCAAACATTAAAATTGACTTCTTATACTGTGGAAGTTGTAAAGTATTGAATACAAGTTCATTGCGATGTAAAAGATTCTTACTACTAGAAAGTGTAATAGGAGGAGCAAAAAGGCATTCTGTATTCAAAAAAAAACGGTATTATATTTTATACTAGGGGCGTTGCCCATGTTTTTCCACAAAACATAAAATAAAAAATAAACTTAAAGTCCGACGAATATGAGACATATCTTACTTTCTTTCCCACATTATTCTGCATCGATTGGTATCGGTCTCGACCCCATACCCCCAGCGGTTTTGGAGGAGATAGCGTGACAAGCTTTTTGCAGCGGCGGCGCCAGTTATTTTTTTTAGAATAGATAGACTACTAGGTAGTAGGTGTCACGTATGTGAAGGGCCGTCTGAGTAGGAACTACCGCTTTATCTATTCTTGCCGCCAAGCAGCAGTGTGTAAACACTGTTGTGTTTCGGTTTTAAGAACATTGAAGCCAGTGAAATTACTGGGCATTATGAGACCTATCCGTTTCGGGGTGGCGAGTGCAGTTCAGTCCAATACAGTGATTTTTAATTCTGGCGAGCGTACGCTTACAATCAGACAAGTGAACAGAGGGGCTAGCACGGAAAACTTGCGAAAAGTTATTCGAGCTGTCATCGACGACAATTTCTATGAGATTTTGGTACAGCGCCTCTATGGTACGTAAAATAAACTAATATATATGGAATATAGACCAATGATATTTATTTCTTTCTTTCTTTCTTGTTTGTTCTCTATACATTCATTTAAACATTCATCCTACTACTAAATTATAAATGTGAAAGTTTAAATAGGTATTTATAAAGTTTTGAGTTTGTGTATTTGGATGTTTGTTAGTCAATCACGCCTTAGCAGCTGAACGGTTTCGGGTGAAATTTGGCACACAGGTAGACCAAGACCTAGATTAGGACATAGACTTTTTATCCCGGAAAAGGCCGATCACGCAGACGGAGCCCCGAACAAAAGCTAGTCTGAATATTTGTAAGTTATACAATGGTAAGATCTTCAATGAATATGCAAAATCTTCACAATTCACCTACATAATACATACGTCATACATACATATGAGTGGTAGATCCACGCTGTAGACAGTTTTGTCTGCAGCATGAATGGGCCGGCTCGTCCGGGTTGTTACCACTGTCTCACAGAAGACCGGCGTAAAGTAGCAGCTTGCTGCTGCGTTTCGTACGGTGAGTGAGATATCCGGAGGCCCAAATCCCTTTCCTTTTAGGTCGGCAACGCGTCCATGATTATTTTAGCAATGTGGGCGTACAGGGGCGGTGGAGATCACTTACCATCAGATGACCCACTTGCTCGTGTGCCGGCCTATACTATAAAAAAAACATGTCTAACGATTAGAAAGCCCTAGCTGTAATATATTTGGAATGACATCGTGCTGTCTCATATTACACAACGTTAGTGTCTACTGTATCAAGACATGAGCTCATATATTCACACAATATGTTAGTTGAAGCGCGTGCTGTGCGTTTCGTGTCCAACGGCTCGTATCGTCCACGGATCCGATCAAATATTATACGAGAACATTAAACCGCTGTACACTGTGCTTTATTGACGTCACTTCCGCGGCAATAAAATCGACATGTCTCGAAAATGCATAATTTGTACGACAGTCACGCGCATTACGCTACTAAACGGTGTCTTTGAGAACACATTTCACACTAAATTCTCCTGGGGCTGTCTTTCGATCATAGATAAAGCTTTGTTTTATGCGTTCAAATTATCATCGTCAACTACTTGTTTATGGGCCTGCTGGTATTAATATATCTTTATATCGATGTTGCACGCATCGGATCAACCCCTTGTATCGACTGTTCTAATAACAGCGGCTTCAGTGCCTTTGTGCAACACATTTCGTCTCAAACACATGCGCGACACCATCAAACGGGTTATTAATATATAGGTATAAAAGTCCCGAGACGTTTTATTTCGTGAAGCGGTATCTTTTGTGACAAAAACATTTCTAGCGAATCCATTAATTAGTAAGATATACGACGCACCCGCAGCCTTCGGCGCTCAATTATAGCCAGCCCTTTGACGCTTGATTAATTCCGACACAAAACTGACCTATTACACCTTATCGATTACGATCTAATCGATTCAAAGAGCCGCGCTTCCCATATGCCGGATCGAATAAAAGCTTCAAATTCCCCAAATACCGTACGAGAAAAACAATGACCGAGGAGCCAAAAGACGGAACGGAGGCAGCGTCACGTAATAAGTTTAGCTTCCGGTGCGTTTATCAAAAAAATTATTCGGACATTCCTAGCGCGCCACGCCGCTGCGCTTGCCGGCCGGGATGTGTCGGCATTTAATTTATCTATAACGCTGCAAATGCCGGAGACGGTCGCGTAACCGTTATTGCTGGGGGTCTCTCACCAGCGGCAGGCCACGCACTTCCGCTATGTCGATGATTTATCGTCGCTCACGGCATTCGCGCACTTTAACTATGTGTTCGACCTATTGTCCGAAGATCGTAGAATATGGACGGATCATTGCTGAGTTATGAACAGGGGTCGGTGCGAACATTTTTGATTTCTCATTTTAGCGCAAGGGGTCAATGCGACGTTTTGTCCGAGCTTAATCTGCTCGCTTAGACGCGACGTTGATTTGTTATGTCGACTCACTTTATTTATTGCCGGTCTATTATAAAAGTTTTTTTACATTCAAATTGTGATTGGTTTGGTTATAAATTGTTACCACCGGAAATATTTGCAGATATTTTTTTGTTTGGTTGACATATATTAACGGCTATCAGGGGATATTATGTTGGAGATGTATTAGAATTTGCCTTGACACTGCCAAATTATGCTATAATTTGTCATTCATGTATTTTGTATTAATAAATACTCATGTTCAAATTTAATCACCTTACCTTATATTAAACAACATAGAGGTGTAATTTTTCTTAAAACTGGAACCTTAAAAACTGAGGTGAGACTTTGGTTCTCTCTGCATGTTCTATCGTCTGTTCCACGGGAAGTGCTCTGAGGAACTGTTTAAAATGGTTTCAACTTCGCCATTCTACCACACCACTCGATATCGCAGTAGAGGCCATCCTTGTTTAAACGAGTCTTAAAAAGAGTAAAGTAGCAGCTTGCTGCTGCGTTTCGTACGGTGAGTGAGATATTCGGAGGCCCAAATCCCCCTCCCCTTCCCAATCCCTTATTATCCCTTTCCTTTAAGGTCGGCAACGCGCCCATAATTCTTTTGTATTGTGGGCGTACATGGGCGGTGGAGATCGCTTACCACAGGTGACCCACTTGCTCGTTTGCTGGCCGATACTATAAAAAAAGAGTATTCCTTGAACGGTATGCAGCGGCTTCGCTGTGCTCCTGGTATTGCCGATGTCCATGAGCGGCGGTGACCGCTTACCATCAGGCGGGCCGCTTCCTAGTCTGCTTATAGACAATAAAAATTATAATAGAAATAATATCTTATTATCCTATATGCGTACATACTACTCACGCCTGTTTCCCATAAAGGTAGGCAGAGTATTATCATGTCTTATTATATAAATAAATAATACGGTTTAAAATAATAATTAATATATTGCACCGATTGTCCCACACGTTCTCACGCCAAACTCTTATGTTGTCATCGGAGTCATCACTCCATCGACGCCGCGTCGAGCTTCTCAATAGTAAACATATGAATTTCTTTGAACCGACTGCCTAACAAAATTATAACACTTCATATTTTGCAAAAGCACTTTGTTGTTGCCGATAGTTTCAAAGATGGCGTGTGTCATAAAGATAATTTGTCTATTTTATTTATAAATAGGTACGTTTTATCTATGGTTATGTTCAAAAATAATTAACGGGTATAATTTTATGACTTAAACGTATAAAATAATAAATGTATAAATAAGTCTCCATTTCCTGTAAATTTATATTCATAAAACCGCACAGTCATATAAATTCTTTATACAAGAGCAGTATAAAGCCAATTTCATACTTTACTGTTTACTAATATGGAAAAAAATCTTTCCATCGATATTACATCAAAATTGAAAATAATGTTATCAAATGTTTTCCTACTGGTTTGTTGTAGTGAAATCTATATTAGTATACAGGTTGGAAAATAATAACCGTATAAGCCTGACCACAGGAATAAGGTCTGTAGGCCTGACATTGGCCTTAATTTTTAGGTGATTCATCTTCTCGTGTATAAAAGAAAACTATGGTTCGAGTTGGACCTGTTCCTTAGTACCTTTCCTTCCCATGTTCACCCTGACACTATTAACTGACATGTGGCCAGTGTCTGACCGAATTGCGTGGTTGAATTTGGTTTTGGATTCAAAAACTAGATTATATAAAGGAGACGGCATGATTGAATACGGGACGCATTATGAGCAAGTTTTTTTTGCAAAGGAACTTTTTTATAGCATATGACGGCAATCGAGCAAGTGTATCATCTGATGGTAAGTGATCTCCACCGTCCATGTACGATCACAATACCGGAAGAATCATGGTCGCACTGCCTACCTTAAAGGACAGAAATAATTAAGGGATGGCGATACTACTATAATATGTTACTCACCGTATGAAACGCAACAGCAAGACGGTAATTTGCGTCGATTTTCTGTGAGACAATAGTAACGACCCGGTCGAGCCGGGCCGTTCGTGCTTTAGACAAAACTGACTACAACATGGTTCTACCATTTAAAACGATCGCTGATTTCAGTATTTTTAAAGCATGCCATTATTAAAAGACACCTAATATTAATATACCTAATTTGTTTACATATCACAAATCAAATAATGTACTTAGTCTTGCAAACTCTATTTATAAGTACAACTTTCTATACTTTGTTTTTTATTCATTTTTTCACTTTTATTTGGTGTAAAGTACCTTAGTTAATTGGAATTTTGTTCTGTGATAATTTCGAATTGTAAAGCAGACTTTGTTAATATAATTGTATAGTTTAATCCTCTAATAATTTTAATAATTTAATGGCTATAGCTATACACTATTTATAAATAATATTTCTGATTGTCCGTTCTGGGGATTAAGAAGAGTCATCACGAGCGAAGTCATGCGAGGCACAATATATCCCACATAACTATGTTCATTTCTCGTTAGGCTGCAATAAAAGGCAGGCGCAAAAACGTCGAAGCATTTCGAGTGCCAATTAAACCTCCACAAACATCCTGTAAGCCAAGATTATCGTATCGTAACAAGCATCGGAAACCTGCTCACTTCTCTCACACTGAATAAATTAAATAAAAAGCCCAATATAAAATAAATTAGAAATTGTTAAAACGTCTGTTGCTTTGTACGCGGGCTCATTAACTTTCCGCGCCAGTGGAACTTTGTACTCATGATAGTTTTAATTACAATAAAATTTGGGATTGTCTTAACATATTAATCACAGTTAACAAAGGTGCTTGCCTTGTACTTATTTTTTGTTACATCTAGTTAACGCGTAAATCGTCCGCACAAGTTCATTCATTAAAAGATAGTTATTTTTCGCTTAACGGGGAATACCTCTAACATTACTGTATATTCTTAGTAACATTTAAAGCCAGAGTATACATACCTAATTCGATTATAAATATTCCAATTGTGCAAATGGTTCGCCTGCTTCCCATAGGGGTAAGCAGAGACGAAGGATTTCCACTTGCTATGATCCTTGCATACCTCTTAAGCCTCCTTCGCTCTTTTCTCTTCACTTCTATCTGTAGTATTTGGAAACGAAAAACTCTAAAATAAATTTTAATAGTCTGGTCTGAGACTTTAACCCAGGAACTCATCGGCTTCTGATAATTATTCCAGAGTTATATTTTTATACGGTCATTAATATAAAGGTCTGTCTCTCTAGAAGTCGCTGCTAATGGGGTAATATTATGCAATAATAAAATTACTAATAATTATTATCGATATAGACTATAATATCCGAATATAAAAATAATTTCAACTTAACACGCAGTAAAATGCGAAGATGGAATGAGGTCCAGCTGAAAATCAGTGCTGTGTCTCTACAGCACTGAGCTGGACCCCTTCTACCGCATATATTGTAGAAAATGTTTGCTTATAATATAAATGTATTTCGTTGGGTTATATGTATGCATGTGGGTAGAAAAATAAATGGTTTAAAAGTTTTAACTAAACAAAAAATATATTTTAGATAAATTATTCACATACTCCATATTATTTCTTTTCACAAAACGCTACAAAATATGATGTTGTATACAAAGTTTGTAAACAATGACGTAACAAACAACGTCATTTATTCAATTTATTCAAGTGTCACTTGCATTTGGCAAAGATTTGATACAACAGGGAGTTATACTATCCCAAGGGAACATCATAGTATAGAGAAGAGCTTCAAATGGACCGTTGAAACACAGTTTTTGTTCAACAATAAATAAAACCAAATGTTTGACATAAACAAAAATAAAATGAATGTATTAAGTTTACGATGCCTTAGTGATTTATTTGAAATTAATTAAAACACTTATTTATACCCTATGCAAAGCGGCCCCAAGAACATTTATATTTCATTATATTCCCCGTACATATACTGTAGGTCATACTACTGTGAATAATAATTCATATTTATATTTTGTAAAATATCATTTTAATTAACACATTATAAAGATCAATTAGATAACGTCTTAAGCAACTGAAACTAATGTAAGTTTTTTTATTTTAATTGTCGTCGCATATAATTTTGGCAATGATTTTATTGTTATCTTTTTGAATACATTTTAATATCAAAAATAATCGACAACTATTGTTTGTTGGAACAGTTGTGTAATATAAAAACTGGCTTTTGCTTGCGATTCCGCATGTCCATGCGGAATCGCATTTATATCCATAAAGACGTGTTGCAATTCTGATTCCATGTCCATTTTATGATCATCTTCCTGATCTATGATCTCACATAAAGAAGATCACAGACGATTTTAACCAAACTTATCGCAGTGTTATTAAATCCGAATAGGAATGACCTTGCACCATGTTGTGACGTCTTAGTTACTAGCTACAGCCTTAGCTTACTAATTGTGCTGATTACAATAGATTGTGTGATACCTTGATAAAATAATATAGAAAAAATACGTTGAATGCAAAACAGTTTTCCTACGAAACTTTATTTTTCAAGTGACAGTTGACAGACCGAAGTCATTGACGCTCCTATTTCTATAAGTACAGCGTAGTTCATTTATGACTTGTAGGTATTTTTTAAACGTAATAATGTACCTAATCAAAATAGCATGTGTTAACTGGATTTGATATATTTAAGACTAGCCTTTGCTCGCAGCTCCGCCTGCGTGAACGGCCCTTTCCGGGATAAAAAGTAGCCTATTTTACTCAGTGATAATGTAGCTTTCTAACGGCAAAAGAATTTCTGAAATCGGTCCAGTAATTTTCAAGTTTATTCGTTACATACAACAATACAAATCTTTCCTCTTTATAATATTAATGTAGATAAGCTTTAAGATACACAAAATTTGCCGTTCCGATATTACCAAAAAATATTTGCAATATACAAAATCAACACCGATATAATTTTACAAGTATAGGTGCCTGCGTAATGTTTTAATATGTTATTTGTGTTTTGGTCCGAAATTTGTTTTTGGCTGGACAGCGGGGCTTGCAGTTTGTGTGTGTTCCTGAATGTTCTGATGGCGCGAGGATGCTGAGTAAGACAATGATCGAACAAATAGGGATTTGTCACGCGACGCCCGCCTAATCGGGGATCGACCGTGTATCGGAGCGCTACCAAACATCGGTTATTTATGCCTCGCCGATATCTTGTGACAGTTTTTATTACCAAACCATGCCTGTTATAATTCATACAACATTATACGTACACTGTTTCTCGAAAGGATATTTCACCATTTACGTAACTAGTTTCGCAACCGTCGGTAATCCGTTACTAATTACTTATTTTTTCAAAACTAAACAATTCATTTAGGTAACGCCGATTGTTCCTTTAATAGTATTTTTTGCGAGTTTCACTAATGTAACCAAATGAACAATCTCACGTTTTAATGTTAAATAATTTTATTAATTACTTTTAGCTTTCATTTTAGATGTTCCTGTCGAAAGTTTTTATTTTTATAATAAAAACGACGCACACATGTTTGAATGAATTTTACAACTTAAAAGAGTATCCGCCCACAGACAATCTGGAGACAATGTGGATAGTGTTCAAAATATACATATGAACGAATAAAGTAGATCACATTTCCATCTTAACATAACATTTTGTTTTCATCGGACCAAACGTGTCTATTGAAATTCCATATGTACGAGTATTTGTCAACAATAAATTTGTTGAAGGTTATGTTAAAAAACGACCTGAACTTGCATAGAAATTATCTTTTGACGGAAGGAAGTCTGTTATCAGAATATAAATTATAAAATATCACACAGAAAATAAAGAATTAACATTTTAAATCGAGCACGACATAAAATCTCCCTGTTTCCATGGCGCGATATTAAGCGCTCATGGTGTAATTAGGCGTGTATCTCGACACTAAAACTCTTATCATATACTAAATTGTACCCATCCGCGGATACTATACGTAGATAATAACAAAATAATAAAGATTACACAAAAAATAACATAAATAAGGACAATAACATCTCAATTACAAGACGAGTTTTACATAAGCCTCATTATTTGGAATTACTCAAGAACTTAATAAGCAAAGTGGCACAAAAAATCTATAATGAATCATAAAGGTATACGAGTATGTCGGTAGTGAATCTCTCGAAGTGGTTCGTGCTCTTAATGCGTGATTACGTCTCGTTCCTCCCACCGCTGCACCGGCACGAGCGGTTATCATTGGCTCTTTGCGAGCCGACGCCGCCTACACTCCTGCGCACATTCTGCTTCAAAACAACTCCATCCACTCAATAAACAAGTCTTGAAGTCCATTGTCTCCGCACCATTATGCCGTCACGTCGATACGTTACGCGTCCCCGTCATAGATCTGCTCGGGAAATAAAAAAACAAAAAATATCGGAGAACCGCGATGTTTCCACCCGTCAGTTTCACTCCTCCAATAAATTATGGCGCTCTCGAACTCGAATAGTGATTCAACAATGGATTCGCTACACGAGTGATGTACACTTTAATCGTCTTAGTTAAACATCTGCGGTTAATGAGTTAAATACTTAAGTTAATTAGCGTCGTAAGTGAGCGGTAGCGCAGCGGCACGGCGCGGCGCGCTCTATTCGAACAAAGGTCGTCGCGGTCGCGAGGATCGGGAATAAATCTGGTAGGTTGGTTGGTCGATATGTACCGTATTTATGTATAGCGCGTTGCATGTGGCGCTAATAAGAAGGTTCCTTAGAAAGATGGAGCTGCCTAAGTAACTAGTGCCAGTGGTCGCAGCACGGGGGAGGGGATTAGCTGGCGCGTGAATAAAACCAGCGCTCATCGCCGACACCCGCGTCGCCTGCAGCAAAAAGTCGAAGACGGAACGAGGCGACAACCACTGCCTCGCCTCCATACCGCCGCGGATAAAATCGACATAGAATTAAAGAGAAATACAAAAATCATTCATTGTTCCCATAAAATGAATGTGCTTGGAGTTGAATGTGAAGCTTTTTGTGAAAATATTCTCATACTTTTAAATGGGATCTCGTGTGGCGCCTCCTAATGATTCGTTCTTTTTGCGTGGGCGCGCGGCGCGCTGCGGCCCGCCACCGCCGCCAAGCCGCGCCGCGCTGACAACTCTAGGCTTTTGGTGTGTCGGCGCATGTCACCGCATTAAACTTTTTGTTTCACGGTTTCCGATGTAAATTAAACATTTTAGGCGGCATTGTTTTGAAAAACCAAGAAGAAACGAAAATAAGTTTTTCATTACAATCGATGTTTTTTTGTTTAATTTATTATCTTTACCGATTTATTTTTGCTGTTAGTCATCACAAATAATTGGCTTTGCAACATTTTAGATGTATTATGGTAACTTCATACTTAATGGGTACTGAAGAAATTTTTCTTACTACTTATTATCCTTACATTTTCACAGAAGCAGGATGAGAGAAATATTCAAATCTAATATTAATATTTCAAGTTCATATATAATGTTACAATACTTATTGATTGATTTAAATCATTAGTGGATGAAAAAATATATTTGTCTTGCCTTTAAAAATAAAGAGTTGTCTTTACAACATAGGTACAACAATTTACGTGGAATATCTTTCCTCTTAAGATTTTGTAGTATAATGAGCAGGCATTTGTTTTATTTTTAACCCCCGACAAAAAAGAGGTGTGTTATAAGTTTGACACCTTTGTCTGCCATCATAGTCACTAACTGAGTGGACTGATTGGCATACTTTTTTACTTGAAGCCTGGTTTAGTCGAGATGGTTTGAGCTATGTTCGAAGAAAAGCTGTTCAACCATTTAAAAATTACAGATTTTTTTTATTTGATGTTGGGGGATTTTGACATATTATATCAATAGGTCAGAACTCAGTCAGTCTTTATGGCTAATGCTACATTATGTTGTGGGATTCAAAAATATCTTGTATCCATTGGAAATCAAAAGCGACAACATCCGTGCCGCAGTGGGTGAGTAGTCGACTGTGAAGTGAGGTGCCGGAGGTTCGATTCCCGCAACGAGTCAAACGTTTGTGTGAACCACACATGTTTGTTTCTGGTTTGGGTGTTATGGGACTGTAAGTCCCTCGTAGTTTCTGATACCCGCTGTACAGGTTAACCTAGTGTGGTGTCAACACTTTAAATGTAACTAAACTCCGTCGTCATTTATTTATACAGGCAATTGTTATTAATTTAATCTGCGAAGTAGCATAAAATTATATGATGCCACAAGAATGTGTTAATGGTACTGCTCACAAATAGAAATATGAGTACATTGGTAATATCATTGACAGCTCTGTACTACACTACTCTCTACTATTCTGTACTATGTGGTACAGAGCCTGTACCACAGCATGTGGTAAAGTGGAATCACTTGGCGTCTCCTGACAACTGTACCATCGATTTCCATTGGCGTCCGCGGAGTATAAGCAAGGTACAAACTTTCATCAACTCATCGACTTGTCGAACCAATAGAAACTCCTAAGTTGCCTATTTATTCAACTTGCATAAACGTTCATTTGTTTATGTTCTGCCCGATGGAGTTGGCGACGCGGTTCTGTTACGAAAATGGGAATAAATAATAAAAGCGAGCCGTGCAGTCGTGACATCTACTCTTTCGCTAATGGAGTGTTGGAGCTAACTTTGTATTGTGAATTGTAATCAAGATCGTTCGTTAGTTTGCTTCAAACCGATCATAGGCACATTAACTTAGTCCAGTGTGAACTTTAACACACTCTCGAATTGAAGTCAGAGGAAGTTTTTTAGAATTAGCGTCGTACTGTGACGGTTGCAGCACACTCAGATTCATAGGTTTATATTTTGCTAGGTTTTATTCGCGGCTTTATCCACGTGAAGATTTTTCTGATATAAATTATATATTTTTTATATTAAATATATATTTTAGTGAGATATCTATTTTATTTATTATTTTATTTTATTTATTATTTATTATGACTGCCTCGGTGGCGCAGTTGTAATGCGTACGCGTTACGATTGCGGTCAACGCTGAGGTCTCGGGTTCGATCCCCGGGTTGGGTAAAGTGGTATTGGGTTTTTCTATTACGAAATGCTCAGTATCAGCCCGGAGTCTGGAATTTGTGCCCGGTATGGCGATAGGCTCGCCCCCTATAATACGCTCGGCGAAATGTGGGTGTACTGGTTACACCTCTGCCTACCCCTTCGGGGAATACAGGCGTGAGTGCGTATGTATGTATGCTATTTTATTTATTATATCAACTTTAATATCAAACTTCAAATAAAGATCAGGAAAATATGATTTTCTATTCAAAGTTTCACTGCTTTAGGGATGGAATATAAAAAAAACTTGTTATCTACGTAATTGTAGGAATACTCCAACAAAACATCATCTATTTAGATCCAGCGGTTTGGTATAGGTCAGAACATATAATTTTATATGTATGTATGATAATATTTATGTCTAGCCAGCACCTATATCATCTTATCGCTGGGCATTCTTCACTTCTCTACTGAACTTGGTCAGAATACTCCCATCAATATTTACGAAGGCCAATTTTATTATTAAGGCATATTCTTTACTAAGATCTACCATGTCTACACCATAAAAGCTGAGTACACTTACACTATGAATATATTAATTCAGTACACTTGCATGTACTTCATTTTCGTTGTCTTTATCTGAAAAGCCTCAAACAATGATATCAAAATAACTCATGTAATTAAAATTAAATTCAGATTTTTTTAATAATGAATTTATTTTTACTGTTCACAGAATCGGTGCCCCGAAAAGCACGTTTTGTTGTTTGTACATGTCGATTGGAGTATTTATTAAACTAAGAAGTATCTATTGAAATTTATTGGAAAATGCGGGAAGATTTAACTAATTGAAAAAAATATAGGAGGAGGATAATTACTTAAGACAGTCGTAATTATATAAAATACTGGTCTTGTTAATGAAAACATAAAATCATAGCCCAACATAGTGATATCTTTTCTCGTTCATTTGTCGATCGTAGGTACTGCAGTGATGACTGATGTGTTGAAATGGAGTGTAACTAAGCCATCAACATCTTAGGCACAAAGCCAACCTCACATGCACGTGGTACACTCTGCTGACTCACGGACGAGGCTATGGCAAAACTTGGTTCCCGTTGCAGGTTGTGTCGGTGGAGAAAGCAGACCCTAACATTAAACCGGGATAACGCCAGGCAGAAAGAAAGGCGCCGATCCCATTCTAACTGTTTAGCTATAGTATAAGATCGATCGCTCCTTTCGAAAAGTAATTTATATATTGACGCTAACGAGCATAATAGACAAAGTAGCGGTCTAGAACTCAGCTTAATGTAATAAGGGAAACGATACTCTTCCATTTTACTTAATCTGTTTGCTTTTCTATTTTTTATGCTTATAAGAACTGGTCAACATATAGTTGCACCTACAAACTCAGTTGGGTTTATTTTGGAAGGCCACACAGGAGTAACGTTATCTCATATTGATGGATTTAATCTTAAAGCGATGCTTTGTTGTTTGTCGCTGCTGGACCGTATGATAGAGTATTGTTGGCCGACGGTGAAATGAACTCAAAACGCTATTATTTGGGATAGCTTCTAAAATGGCGATGCATATTAATATAATATTATATCGAAATTAATTAAGCATATGCTTAATTAATTTCGATATTATCTAGGGTGTTGTCAAAATGACGAGCCTATTATCACTTGACTTAAATCATGAGTTTGGATAAATACATACAACATTATTGACGATCATTTAGAACCCAAAAAAACCCTCATAAAAATACCTATAAGTTTAAATGTATTTTAGACATTTATCCATAACAGTGCTAAATTTAAACATAATTTTGTTATTCAATACGTATCGATTCAAGCCCCTTTAATTGCTAATTTATATTCAATTTCGATTTGGCGTCGGTCATAATATTTCTATTTGGCAGTCTTAACTACCTTATTTTCCAGGGACATTATGTTCCGATGTCATTTCGGTTCGCGTGATCCGGTAAAGTAAGTCAAAGCAAAAGTTTGACTTGTTACCCTAATTTCATTTCACTGTATTTTTTTTGTTCCTGGCTTTATGTGAGTCGTGTTTTTGATTTATTCCCTTCACTTAACCTGAGCAAGAATACTGCGTACATTTTTCCCTTGGTAATAACATTTTAACGTTCCTGCGATTGTAACTTGATTAAATACAGTAACGAATTGAACTCCACATAAATTATTTACCATTGAATTCTTAAATTTTATCAATTTTACAATTGTTTTTGGTATTTGTTGCTAAGTCACATATCCTCTGAAATGTTTTATTTTTTTATTGTTTAGTGAATGGGCTGAGGCTAACAAGTATGATAATCCAAGGCGGTTAAAAATAATTAATATAATCTGAACGAAATCTTCAATAACCATAACATTATGTTTTTGTGTAACCTTGTGCCTTTTTATTAATAAATATTGCATACTCATTATATTATTGCACTGAATTAATAAATAAATTTTAAACACCGCAAATTATAGGTTGTGACTATCACCGTCCAATAATAATAAATATACGAGTATTATGCATGTAAATAGTCACCCATAACACGGACCACCGAAAGTGGCAGTTAAATATCTTACCGTTGCCATTTTATTACACTGCCAACCTCGCAGCTTAATATGCGTTCAAAAAATGCCAACAAAAAATAGGCGCCACTAAAGGGAATCTTGCGCCGATGTCCAGCAATCGCATCCTTATTATAAAGTGTTGTGTATTTTTTACTTGTACCTTTTGGAGGCCCGGGTTTTGTGTTAAAATACACACCTAAGTATCATTAGCTATAAACACAGTTCTTTGTGTCTACCTTTGGAAGAAATAAGGGCAATAAAATGGGAATATTGAGGCACTGAGCGGATATAGGCCAAGTGTGGAGACGGCTTTAGTTGAATGTCGTTTTGCGTGACATTATAAGAAAGCTATCTTGCTAATTATATATCATGAATATCTTGAAAGTCAAGTATTTTTTTAATCGTACATGCAAAATATTTTTTGTAGCATTAAAAATTTATCATCATAAAGAAAGTTAAATATTCAAAAGTAATAATTGCAAACGAGTCCAGTCTAAGCATCATCAAGTGCGTATATTCGGCAGCCTATTCCTCTCAATGTTGCCATATAAATCCTTTGAGCGACAAAAGAGCAGCGCCTACGCAAGACGCTAGGAACCAGTGAGTCGTCCCGCGCCCCGCCACCACGCCGCGCTCCGACTTTACTGTGGCGCCTTATTATGTTACCTTTGTTTTCAAATTTAATTGGCTCCTCAAAGATAAGTTATCTTGATAATAAACGACGACCAATAAACCGGAGGTCGGCTACAACCGACTGTACTTCAAGATAAGATTGTGCGTCTGAGTGACGTCTAGTACTTACTAGGTGCGTTACTTATAGAAATACGACCCCATATCCCACATTACTTTTTTTATTAACTCGAATATTGAGACGAGCAGGTTCGCTCGCCTGATGGTAAGTGCAACGCCTGTCTATAAACAGAAGCAACGCCACACACAACTTTGAATTACAAAGCACTGTACTGCGTTCGTCACCCCGAGACATAATTCAATAAGACTCATAATTCCCAGTAATTTCACTGGTTTCAATGTCCTTCAAACCAGCACAAAACAGTGTACATACTGCTGCTTGACGGCAGAAACAGAGAAAGCGGTGGTACGACGGCCTCTCGCATACAAGGGACCTACAACCTAGTAAATGTTAATGTTGTTTGGTAAAAGTGATAAAGAAAATTAAACTTAATTAATGGTAAATAACATACGAATTGAATTAAGTGAAAAAATGTCGTAGATTAAAAAGATGGCGGGCCATAAAGCAAACTCAACGTAAGAAGGTATTGTGTTCATATTTTATGCGCATAATTACCTATGTTTGAAATGTTTTTATTACTATATATGCTTAAATAATAGTTTCATACCATACGCGTGCCTCAATAACAATCCACATGATGTACACATCTCCTTCCTATGTTTACAGCTCAATGGTACTTTAGGATTAATAAAGTTCTTCTACACTCTACAGTATTTCGATTTCAATTATCGCTTCGGCAATTTCCATCTACCGTGGAAAACCCGAAGAATAGTGATGATTATTCAATATAATGCAGTTATTAGCTTAAGTACTTATTTTTCTCTTGGGCACCTGACCGGAGGCAGAAGGCCGACCATTGTATTTGTAAAGAACGTAGATTGACGAAACATATAACTTTAAACGTAGTACTTTATATAATTCTGGCAATGTCATATTAAAAATTCAAACTATACGTTTAAATGTAGTTACTTTCAATTATAAGCATACATTAATGTTGTTTTCCAAGACGTCAGGAATGGGGACCTATGGGGAACATTGGGAGAAATTTCTGAATCAACTACATCTATTACGATATTAATATCAACTCCCTAGATATCAATATTGAAATTGCCTGTCTCTTGTAATACTCCTAAAAGAAAAATAGGAGTATTACAAAACACAGGCTAATTTCTTTCTGCATATTTTGCGCAGGTCTCCATTAGTTTGGTACTCGTTAATAGCTACCTCATGTAGAGAAAACATGCAGTCAAAAAGCGACTTTATAAAACAAATCGAAGTATGACTGTAATTATTGTTAGTTTCGTCAATAAATAAAACTTTAATACAGAAATGCAATGACCTATGTTACAAGTAATAAAAGATACAGTGTTATGTCGACAGTGAATTACAAATACACTATTAGCGTCTGTACGAAGGAAGTTGTGAGGTCAAGTTGAATATTCGTGGAATATTAAAGCGCCGTGGTATTCATGCTCGCTTGTTACTGTGAATTGCCGCCACGTAGCTTCTTTGGTGGAAAGAAGAATTAAAACTACTTACCAAGTATTAAATATATTTCGTTAATTATTTAATTTTAATCAGAAACATGTCATCTAAAAAATTTACTTGTATTAAAGACGCTTGTTCCCATCACTCTTTAAGTGTTGCTCGAGTACTATAAATGGACCACAAATGCGCTTAGAAGTGGAAAAGAAGAATGGCAGCGAATAATGACGGTTCAGGATAAGTCTGGTAAAGAACCTAATAATATTTGATTAATTAATTAAAAGTATTATGAATCAAAAGAACATAATTATATGTACGTAGTTTATAAGTTATTCAGTTTAGCATTAATGGTGAGCAGACGTTTCCTTTAACAAAGTTCTGTTTAGACTCCATTAATACGTATATAAAGTACATAGAAGATACGTACAGATATTATAATGAGTAAAAGAGATCTAAACACACTATTCAATCAATGATTTATTTTTATTGATGGACTGAAATATCTCCCCAGAGGAGTTGATGTCAGGCAGGCGGCCGGTCATAAAACTACAAGTCAAATATTTCTGCAACATGTGTTGCAAAAATATATTGCGCCGACCCTACTGTGAGTGGGATAAGGACAGGTGGAAGAAGAAGACGAGATAGACTGATCGTATAACCGATCGTATGATATTTTACATTGTATGACTAAGTAAATGAAAATAATCGTTAATATAAGTATACTCATAAGAGTTCCGGAAACCTTAGTTTAATACCTATAACGGTTCTACTATGCATTTAATTATTCATACTTCATAATATTATAAATTAAAGGACAACCCTCGAGCGTCCTTTTGAAGCCTTTCTTGATAGTGATTATTTATTTAGAAAGCTTTATTCTCGGGAAGGCTTGAGCTGACCAGCCAGAACTAAAGGATGCTGATTGACTATTAATAGCTCAGCGTTATGATTATGCTAAATCTGATGAAGGAAAGGACGTTAAGAAAGGTATCTGACAACCGAAATTGACAACGGGGTATTAGGAAATTGTGTAAAGGCTTGGTTAAACAGAAACGAGATGATGTGCTGAGATAGTTACAATAACTTACACCAAATGAAAAAGAAAATTCTTCAAAACTCTTTGTTACTCTGCTTAATAAATAAAGGCTTACTTATTTTATATCAAAATAGTCTACAGTAACGGTAGGCTATGGCTTTTTTGCCAGTAGAATTATAATAAACTAGTGATTGGATTTACTAAAAATATTACATAGAGGGACGCTAATAAAGGAAACAAAGAATTTTCCTTTAGTTACGACATGGTTTAACAACTGTTGCCGATCGATAACATCAAATGGAAAATTAAATGTACCTAATATAGTACCTAAACATCGAATACCTACAGTCTCCATGGCTAGTAAACATTTTTATATATATAGATAATATTTAAGGCTCGAATCGCTCATTCGTAAATAAATAGCTACATGCATACGTAAGACTAGATGAACTCCTAGATCTGACATTTACAATAATAATATGCAACTTACGATGCTATTTACATTCTAATTACTTGTAAGTCCACTTGTAATTCATTTAGCATAGTAAATGTTAGTGTAATTTAGGTCAAAATCTTGGAAGATCAGATTCGTGAAACTTTCATGTAAGGACTTCAGAAATTCCAATTCTGTAGTCAGCTTTTATAATAGGGTGATCCGTAGTAACCTGTCTCCAATGTGGAATCCACCGTATAAAGCACCATTGTGACAGAATTGAGCGGCTCCAATGTAATTTCATTAGACATCTTGCATGCAAGAATCCTAGTAGTCCGTATTGATCTAACTATAGTGTAACTATACTATATCTAACTATATCCATTGAATGGAATCCGTCGAGACAAGACGTACCATTTACGATCTGTCTACCCTTCAAAAACTACTGTCATCGGAAGCATTAGTTGAAATCAACATAACTGTTCCCCGTAGAATACCTAAACACTTTATTAGAAATACATATACTTTATCGCAACGCAGAACTTGGGGTTAAATTCTCTCTTAAATCACACAGTGAATAACACTGTTTAATATTTTTGTTTTGCAATTGTATTCATGATTAAATATTAAAACCTTAACTTGACTTTCTAAATATGCATGTTTTAATGATTTATATACCTGTAATAATTTAGCACTTTGCTTCCTCTGTAGCTACTTCTTTAGCATATAAATATCTAGTGTTAGTTAAAGGAGTTTCTTTTAGTAATAAATAAAAAACAAATATTAATTGTTAGATGTGGTCAAAGAGATTTAAAAAGTTGTAACATAAACATAGAATTCAGTCCATAGCTGGAAGTAGTCTTCTATACAACATGCCATTGAGCCCCGTTTTAGCTCTACTCATCTAAGTGTTGTCCACTCAAAATTGTGTGGTTTCATTATTTCACGCCTGCAATCTTCGAAGAGGTGGGCAGAGGTGTAACTAGTACACCCACATTTCACCGAGCTTATTTCCCCCTCATGATGTGAGAGCATATCTCCATACCGGGCACAATTCCAGGCGCCTGGGTGCTACGCATTTCGTGATAGAAAAACCCAATATCACTTTTACCCGACCCGGAGATCGAACCCAAGATCTCAGCAGAGCAGTTGTAACGCGTACGTATACAACTGCGCCACCGAGGCATTCATGCAGCGATTATGATATTATATCTAATTTTTCATTATTATTATTATATTTATAATATTGTTCAGGCGATGATCGCTTGGTTTCACCTTTCTTTGTTAATTGTGTTGTGGTTAATCAGTAATTCCAATATAAAATGAATATTCAACAATATGTCATTAAATTTTGTGGAAACAGTTTTGAAATACACGATGAAAACTAATTAAATCCATGCAAAGCATTGTATACCAAAATGTCGAGCAAAGTCATTGTTGTCGAACAAAATGGTATCAATTGATGTTAATTTAATTAAAAACTCAAAGGAAAGGCAAACGTGTGTTCGTAATTACTAAAAAAATATTTACTATTCTGTTAGCAACTTGAATCTGTTCAGACTATTCAAATGGCATGCGATTTAGCAGTTGACCAACTGAAATCAAACTGTGTGAAGTTGTAAGCCTGCTATAAGCGCCTGTTTCACAAAATCCAAGTAAATATTACTTGTCAAATAAAATAGAAAACAACAAAAATAATTTGAACAAGACTTGGAAATCGACTTAAAAATATAATATAAATCCTTAGGTAAAGTAATAGTAAGGTAGAGATCATTCCACAGTCGGTGCCAGTGCCGGTGCTGGTCAAGAGAAATTGCGCCGATATACTCTAAATTTATAAGCAAGACACTAAATTTATTAGTGTTTTGCTTATAAATTTCTTTTGACTTACGAATCATGTTAAATTAATTTACACTTTACAAAAAACGCAACTGTAGATAATTTCATTGTACATGCTTTTGATAATTTACGGCCACAAAAAAAGTTAACTACTTTTCGAACACGATACGTTTCGGCTATGACACATTTATATATCTGTAGTGATAGTCACTTAAGAAGCTGGCTTAATATCATCTAATTACCGGTGCGACTTTTAATTTCCAGACGTGTTAAAATGCAAATTATGTCGCTAAGTCGCGATAATTAAATATAAACTAATAAAAATCACATAAAAACGTCAACTCGCCTAGACAAACACTTAAGCATACAGAAGCTTTTTAATATTTGTTAAACACTTGATTAATAATAATCATTCCTTTTTAAAATACTCACACTGTTATCTGAAATCTGTAGCCACTCGTAAAAACAGCCAACGAATAGGCAAACAGCGAAGTGATAAAACACATCCGAAAAAAAAACTCCTTTTCAAAAAGTTGCCGATCTCACAATTTATTGCCGCTTTTAGCAAAAGGTTTGTTGTTTACAAGACATCTTTTATTTAAATCTTAATTTACGATTTCTCATCCAATAACATAAAGATAAGTCGGATTTGGAAGGTTAATAGTTGGTACAAAAAAGTTTATATCCACGAGGAAAAATGTTTGTCGCAACGGAAATTATATTTACATTATAGCTGTCGATTAGTCATGATATTGAATTCAAAACAGGTTTATATTTCTAATGTTCTTAATATGTATATTACTTTATTACGTTGTGTTCTTTGTTATACTCACAGAAATAAATACCGACGTAGAATATATTTTAATGAGAAGGATAATTTTCTGTATGCCTTTTGCCTGATTTATCAAAGGTACTTGAGAGTGCTTAAACACTGATTACTGCCATCCCGCCCGGCCACATCTTTCCTGATACCAAGAGGGGGAAAAACAGTTTCATTCTGACCGGTAAACGTAACAGCCTCCGTGGCCCAGCGGGCGAGTAGCCGACTGCGAAACGAGAGGCCGTGGGTTTGATTTCCGCACTGAGACGAATGTTTGTGTGATCCACAAAAAAATGTTTCCGATCTCGGTGTTGTGGGACGCTGTGAGTCCCTCGAGGTTCCTGATACCTACGATACAGGTTTACCTAATGTGGGGTCAGGACTATGTGTGTGACTGTTGGGTGTATTTATTTATTTATTAATTTAATGTCAAAAAGGTGAATGCCAAAATTTAAAAATTTATGACGAGTTAGGCCTTGTGGACTCGACTAAGTTCTTAGGTATCACTTTAGTGATTACATGCCCTTTGCTCCCCGGTGCAGTGGCGCAAGATTTGACGTTTACCGGGCGAGATGGCACAGATCAACTGTTACTAAAACAGTTTCATTTGGCCCGATGTATGTCACAGTAACATTAAAAAGCAAATCCTACTCTATCCTACTTCTTAGTTCCTACCTAATATAATGTAAATATGAAAATTTGGATGTTTGCGAATTTGTGACTGAGAGATTTGGATGAAATGTTGCACCGACTATGAGCTTGATTAGGACATAAGATACTTATTAACCCGGATATGACCTTCAAGCAGGCGGAACCGCTAGCAAAAGCTAGTAATGAATATTGTACTACGATTCAAAATGTGCGTTTCGGAAATTTGCGTTTTTCTTGAATTAGTACAAATATGCAAAAAAAGTAGATAGACAGTTCAGCAGAGAGTGATACGGACTGTCGAGACGAAAGTCACAGGTTCGAAAACAGCCCTAAGAGCATGCACCTCCGACTTTTCTAAGTTGCGTATGTATTCAATGTTAATTATCGATTGCTTTAACAGTGAGGGAAACATTGTGAGACTTGCATACCTGAGAAGTCCTCTATAAGAACTTCGAAGGTATGTGAAGACTACCAACCCGCATTAGGCCAACTTGGTGGAGGTCTAAACTCTCTCATTTAGTAGAGAAGGTAAAGCCACGTTGTAAACTGTTTCGGCTACAGGATGAATTGGCCGGCTCAACCAGGTTTTTACCAGTGTCTCATAGAAATCGACGTGAAGTATCAGCTTGCTGTTGCATTTCAAACGATCCTTGAGATACCGGAGGCGGTCCCATTCTCAATCCCAGAATTATCCCTTTCCTATAATGCCAGCAACGCGTCCATGATTCAATAGACATTGTGGATGTTCATGGGCGGTGGAAATCACTTACCATCAGTTAACCCACTTACGTGGTTGACGGCTTCTGCAATAAAAAAATACGCGATTCCCAACTCACAAAATTGCACTCGATTGACCTCATCCATAAGCAATATTTAGATGAAGAGAGTTTGCCATATGACACAGACGAGAATATAATTATAATAGTAAACTCTTGTTTATGAGGTCGCGTAATACAGTTTGAAGATGTTCTGTTCTATTGTCACTTGTCATCATCCAATTAACCTTGTCGTCCAAGAAATCCTTTCCCTCTAAATAATTTAAGTGGTAGAGCTGCGTTGTAGGCAGTTTTTTCTATAGGATAAATGGGCCGGCTCGACCGACTCGTTACCACTGTCTCACCGAAAACTGATCTAAAGTAGCTTGCTGCTGCGTTTCGTACGGTGAGTATCCGGGGGACCAAATCGCCCTCCCCTTCCCAATCCCTTAATGATCCCTTTCCATTAAGATTGGCAATTGGTTTTATCGGCGTACATGGGCTATGGAGACCACTTACCATCAGAGGATTCACTTGTTTGTTTGCTGGGCTATGCTACAGCATTTGTTATAACAAAAATGTACTATAATGGTTTCATATGTTCGCACACAACGAAGGACGGTTCTGGTGTCCACGACTACAGCGAAATTAACAACTCCCATGTCATCCATTTCAAGGTGTCTTTTGGTGAGTCTATACTACTAACTGTTGCGTGCGGCTCCACCCGCGTGAATGTATTTTTCTGGAATAAAAGTAGCCTATATTATACAAACTCTATCTCTGATCAATCAAATCATCTGATCAAATTTTATGATCCTAACTTTAGTATTTTTTGAGCTGTTGTGATTAATCAGTGTGTGAGAGAGTGTTATTTCGTTTTTATATTTGTTATATAGTTAGATTTTCCGTAAGTTTACTTACTATGGATACGTATACATATCGCAAGCGTTTCGATCGTGACGTAGGTCGGTCAACTTAATTATTGTTATTCGCTACTTGAAATTTTAAGTTTATGCATACGTACATATATTATGTAAATAGTTTAATTTACTGCAAAATATATGGATTGGTGTCACAACATTGCACAGTCTTAATGCATATAATATGTTGCGTATGGTCAAAAATTATAGTCATTAATAAGCATTATTTTTAATATAATGAATACAAATCGCACACTTTTAGAACCAATTTAGATAATAAGCTGTTTAATGGCTATAAAATCATAGTAATGAGCTAATTGTTGCATTTCATGAATTTATAACTGTTATAGGGAAGGTTAACAAATAAATTAGCACATTATGAACTTGAAAATGTATACCAAGTTACAAGGAAAAATCTCTAAATTATGTACATACATACGCGCTCACGCCTGTAATCCCCGAAGGGGAAGGCAGAGGTGTAGCCAATACACCCACATTTCACCACATGATGTGATAGGTGGTCGAAATTATGTATTATCGATTTTATATATTCATCATCATCATCATCATCATCATCAGCCACAAGACGTCCACTGCTGTATTGTATAGTATTGTCTATTTTATATATTAAGAGCTGGTATATTATTCAGTAATTAAGGTTTGAAATTACTTTTGATATGAATAATCCTTAAAATTGTTTTAATACGTTTATGTGCATAATATAAAATATAAAACGAAGCAGAATAACATAAAAACGTAATACGGCTTGTGTGTGTGTCAATGAAATATACATGTATCTAACAGCTCATTAAGATTTTATTATATTCTGCACCTGTTATATAATTAAATTCGTCAAATATACTTGAAATAAATCAAAGTTAATAGTTGACTTGAACCGTTTCGTAGAGGGTAATAAAATGTTAATTTTTTATGTACCTTCAATTAGGTTTAAGTCTAAGCTATTGTTTGGTCAGTGACCATAACTAATAAGTAATATTCCATGTTTTTAATTTAATATAATATGTATGTATGTAGTAGTATATTATTTCAGATTAAAATGCTTCTTTATAAAAATGACTAATGTTCTCGCAATTTGTTTTTTAAAGATCATAAATATATATAAGTCCTGTCTGACTCATCGTCAACCAGTATAAACTGTTTAAGATAGAAATTGAAAATGTTAAGAATGTGTTGATTTTTTATGTATTGGCGACGACAATGCCATGATTTTTTAAATGACGCGCCTGGCGCTATATCGGGCTAAAACTCCAATCCAGGGCAATTCATGCGTGGTGGTTCCAATCGAAAAACTGATTGTGACTGGGATGGTATTTAAGCCCATCGCCTCATTGGATTCTTTGCCTCAATACGCTGCCAATGAGACAAAATTAAAATACAAGAAAATAGATATCATGTTCACTATTTTTATGAAAAAATATTTTGGTCGTATACCTAATATTTGGTCAATGTTTGGTCTTTATTCGAAAAGACGTTTTTTTAAATTTTTAAATACTACACTAATATGACATTTAAAAAATGAAATATCATCCTCCAATGGCGAGGTCTTGGGACCAAACCAGCGGTGGTTAGGACACAGTGTGAAGAACCTTCTCACAATGCGTGACGTATCTAATAACAATTCTAACGCTTTCTGAATATTATTTAGCTCTTGACAAAATCAGAAAACCGCTTTAAATGAAATCCAACAATAAATATACTTACGCGTAGAACGCGGAATATATACGTATTTGTAAAGTGCTAGAGTGCAGTTTTGTCTACAGCATGAATAGGCTGGCTCAACCGAGTTGTTACTACTGTCTCTCAAAACACCAACGTGAAGTATCTGCTTGCTGTTGCATTTTGTACGTATGGTGAGTAACGTATCCGCGAGGCCCAACTCACCCTCCCTTTCCCAATTCCTTTAAAATCAGCAACGCATCCATGATTCCTCGGGTATTGTTATTTTATTTATTGTTTTTTGTGGAGCTCACTTACCATCAGATGATCCACTTGCTCATTTGCTGGCCTTTGGTATAAAAAACGTCACTTTGTGACTTTTGGTATAAAACTGAGTTTGGAAATTGACTGATATACTATGCTGGTTTTATGTGCTAGAAATTTATTCTACCGACAGTGCTACATCTACTTGTAGAAACCTAACTCAATAATTCCGTAGCACCAATGGACATCATAACAGTGATACTTGCGTTACTTTACGTTGCGCTTACTATCAGGCGAGCGACCTGCTCGTTTCGCCATTCAAGCTAATAAATAAAAATGCATCGATACCCGATACTGATAACGGTACTATAAATTGACCATTCCTAGACGAGTGTAATGAGTATGGCGCAGCAGACCGCTACCCGCTCGTCATTAGGACGCGCCCGTGCATCATCTTCGCAATTTCTCACATATCAAGCGTTTGTTCTACACGTCGACCGCTCGGCTGTCCGTACTCGCACTTAGCTGAATCCCTGCATAAAAGGTGACGGGAGGTGTAAATAGAAGAAGCGTGAAGTGATTAACTTCAGCCTTGCCAATTTTCTTTGGCGTATTGTACTTTTTGTGTACTAGCTGTTGCCTGTTGTTCCGACTACGCGATCCTCCTTTTGCTCTTTAAAATGTTAATTTCCAATAATTCTTTCTAAGCGGGCGCCTGCATTACACAAACTATCATGTGACCAAATTTCATGATCCTAGTTTTTGAGATATCGTGATTAATCAGTGAATGAGTGAATAATATTTCGATTTTATTTATATTAAAGCGGATATCTTAATTTCGCTTTTATATACATAAGATATATAGATGGGGTGTGTGACCCGTTTTTAATAATACATTATAGATTAACCTAATTATATTTAATCAGTTGATTACTTTCTTTACCCACTTTATTTAAAAGCGATTGGAACATAATTTAATCTATCTACGAAATGTCATGGTCTGGCCAAATAATCATATGAATACAGGTGTGTATATAATTTGTAAGCACATTTAGATAAGCTTGTAGATAAAAATAAGCAATTGCTTTTATTTAATGCGAAACCGACCGTGAATGCTAACTTGATACGTCACATCGCCTCGTCAGCAAATGAGGTCGGCTGGTTCGGGTTAACTTCGCGTTTCTGTAACAATCGGGGCATTGTTGGCAATTTTCGATGCGCATTTGCTTGTATTACAAATAAAACGTCTCATCGAGGGCATACTGTCCTAAATGTATTACAATAGTGACATGAAAACCTCAATTTATTTGCATGTTAATTGAATTGTTTTGGAAGTTAATAGTTTCGGTGTTATGATAATACTAGCACAGCCTAGGAATGCATACAGCTGTTACTATGCATATGCTATGTATGCTGCATATTCCGCCTTTCTAGATCGGGTAGATCGGGCTCACACCACCCGCGTCTCCCCGTCCTCCCATCACACGATTGCTCTATCTCTATCTCCTCGAAACGTCGTTGATGGACGGCTGTATGTTTTCCTAGGCTGTGGTACTAGGTTTTTCAGGCGACTGCACCCGCGGTAGTCTCTTTTGTATTACATCCCATAAGCCCGCGTATGCCTGCCCATACTACCAAGATAAATGTATTCAATAGGCTAATGGTCTACCTGTAGGTATACCATATTCCGTCCCAATCAATTTCACCGTTACTGCCTCATTTATTAACAGACATGCAAATTCTTTAACTGCTACACGCAACCTCCCAAAATCATACTTTTAGATTTATAAATAAAGGGGTAAAGGCATTGATGTAAACCTTTTTTGACGTATAAAGTGTACAAATTAAATAAATAAACAATGGCTGTCACCAAAACACGTATCTGTGGTACAACACTTGTGTTTTTGTTACGTATATCGCATACGACATATCTGACACGGTCACGGAGTCTCGGTGCGTCGAAGTGTCTCAAATATGGACGCAGTTTAAGATACACATCAACTTGGGGCAAAGCTATTATCAAAACTATCAAAAAATCAAAACTAAGATGAAATTTAAGTAAATACCCATAAGCAATGAACAATAAATGAGTGTGATTAATAGAACGGTAACAAGTTTCTTATATTAAATTAATCAAACTGTGGCCACTTCACAAATATCGTACACTTACTTCATAAATATATGAAAGATGTGTAATCTTTTTCATATTAAGAGGGAAATGTTCAATAAAACTTTTGTATGAATTAATTACCAAATCGTTCATGGTTCCTCTGGTATTGTAGGTGTTGAGCGTTCGAAAATGGAAGTTACCACCAGGTGACCCACTTGCTCGTTTGCCAGCCTCTGCTATAAAAAAGTGAATTCATTAACTCTTTGCAAGTTTCCAAATTATTTATTTGAAGATATTAAAGTAAAGGTGTGGCAGTACCTCATTTGTTTCCTTTGTCTTATGAATATTCCAATAAATAAAGTACAAATTTATTACTCCTCGATTAAAAGTAACCATCACAGACTATCTTATCACGGTGAAAGGGTACATTTTTAATAGTAGCACCTGTCATTAACGTTTGTAGGCAAAATACTTAGCGGCTGTTTTATCACCTCTGAGCAAGTACTACTTACGAAATAAAATATTACATGTTCAAACTTCAAATAAAAAATTCACAGAAAGATGTCTACTTTGAACTTAAAACAATAGTTATCTTATAATATATTCTATTTTGGTAATTAAATGTTAGATACTCAAATTTATTGAAGCAATGGTTGACGTACAGATTTGATATTACATACTGAAAATCGATTATTTATTTATTTATTCATTTTAATACAGGAAGTAAAATGAAAATGAATAACTAGGATTGCTTACATATAACTTTAGAGATGGTGACCACTATTAGTTACAACAACTTTAACAGTACTTAGTTTTCACAGTATTATTATAGTATTATACCTACTAATTTGAGATAATTTAGCTAAGGAAATATTATACTCGTAATGTTGGTTATAAAAATACTTAAGCAGCGTAAATCTGTACTATGCTGCTAACCGTTGCTTGTTACAATAACTTTATATTTAACTAAGTACCTATCTACTTCGTACAGAATTATAGTAAGAATTATATCAGCCGCCTTACAATACTACTTATATTGTCCAATTGATTGTATACTAAATTAAAAACGTATTGTAAAGGCAGACTTCTGATGGTCGCGTCACGACGCATCATCTGTGCAATTCATTTCGAATGGTCTCCTATAAATTATAGGAGACCATTCGAAATGAAATTATGAAAACTGAAATTTATTAGGGTATTGACAGACGATAGCATCACTGAAATATAGGTGTATAGCTAATGTTAATTAATAATTTTTAACCTGTACACATGTTACATCTAATTGTGATCAGTCTGGGTATATCATGTTTGCTCTAATGTTTGTGCTTGCGGCGGCGTCGTGTGCCGGATCGGTCACTTCCCTTATAACATGGTTGAGGAAGCTAATGGCTGGCACATTCGTCATACTCGTGAATGGATGCTTCTTGTGTGGACTGGTCTGCTCGGTCTGTTCTGTCTCATTTATTCGTCATGGTATGGAGGTCATTTATCCAATGCATAGATATCATTTCTGTAACTGCTTATTAATATAAATTATTATTTTCAATATTTATTGGAATAATCCAATTAAATATTGAAAAACCTTTATGCTCTCAATAATAATTGTAAACTAGTTTTGAAAAGAGGAACGCTGGAGTTTCCTTCCCGTTCTTCTTTAGCGAACATCCTTCCGAACTGGCTTGCGGTAGAATTTTGACGGAATCTCAATAATGTATAACATATTATGGATTCGATAAATATTTTGACTTAGGAGTTTTTTTAAAGAAGAAGAAGAAGACCTTCGTGCCAGACCACCAGCCCGATGGACTGATGATATAGTGAGATACGTCGGTATACACTGGATGCGTCTCGCACAAGACCGGAAGAATTGGCGTGAATTGGAGGAGGCCTATACCCAGCAGTGCGTACATACAGGCTGAATAGTATATATATATATAGCAAAGGATGGCAAACGAGCGAGTGCGTCACCTGATGATAAGTGATCTCCACCGCCAATAAACATCCACAATACCTAAAGAATCATGGACGCGTTGACGACCTTTAGGGAAGTGGAAGAGAATTTGGACCTCCGGATCACATACCATACGAAACGCAACTGAAAGCTGCTACTTCACACTGGTTTTTTGTAAAATAGCTATAATATAATATAAAATAGCTGAAATAGATAGATAGATAGATAGTTTTTTAAGTCAATGTGATGTTTGATGCTACCATCGGAAATCGGCCTTATTGTATTTGACGCAGCTAATAGTAGGTCAAGTGACCAGCGTTGGTGTCAATTAGGCGACGAGTATGTGTATCAAAATTAGCCTCGTCAACTACAACGAATTCATATGAATGTTTATCGAAAACAGTGTACACATTTTGAATGCATAAACGTACATGCAAAATGAATATTAATATTTCATATGCAGAATCAGTTTGTTGCATTTTAATTTTAACGCTTGTTTACAGTTGTTTACATAAAAAGCAAAGTATTATTTTTGTAACAAATGAGAACAGGGTTTTCTTAAGATATAACGAAGAAGCATAATTTAATACGTCTTATACATTTCGTTATTGGGGTTTAAATATTAAACTAACAAGCGTCTTGCTTTTATTTTATTTTTCAATTATTTTATGTTTTATATCTTGTGGTTTGGGGAGTGTAAGTGGGCCACTAACATCTTAGACCCAAAGCCAACCTCACCTGCACGAAGGTTGGCAGTATTATGCTAGCCCGAAGATACTGGATATACACTGCCTAATCCCGGACCGCAACTGGTCATGACGATCCACTATGGATTAGGAGGAAGCGGCTAAAGGGGTGCACATGTTATTAGATAGTAGACACTTTTGTCTACAACATAAATGGGCCGGCTCGTCCGGATCGTTACCACTGTCTCACAGAAAACCGTCGTAAAGTAGCAGCTTGCTGCTGCGTTTCGTACGGTGAGTGAGATATCCGGAGGCCCAAATCCCCCTCCCCTTCCCAATCCCTTACTATCCCTTACCTGTAAGGTCGGCAACGCTCCCATATTTTTTTTGTATTGTGAGCGTACATGGGCGGTGGAGATCGCTTACCATCAGGTGACCCACTTGCTCGTTTCTCAGCCTATGCAATAAAAAAAAAAAAACATATTTAAAAGGTGACAAATGGGTTTAAATAATGGAATGTTTAGGCACGAATAATTATACAGTTAAAGGTCATCAAGAGGAAGTAGTTCATAGGCATATTGATCAATAAAAAAAAAGAAATAACTAACGTAATCTTAGGTGTGTCTAGTTTTAGAATTAAGTAAGCCTCCCTGCACAGATTTAAGAACAGAATTTGATAGTTGGCGATTGAAGAGGAAAACTGTCGGAGCACTCGTCAGTGTTCGCTAGTCCACATGACAGTCTAAGCACAACACATTCGCCACACTCACGCGTAGGCGAGATTTCGGTCCCTTCGGCCTCACCAGAGTTTCACGACGCCTTGTCGAACGTTGTACCAATGCCATGCCCCACACAGCGTCCCATAACACGGTGCAATCCCCCCGAAGCTATTCGGGGGAGGGTAAGAGGACAGTTCTACACTAGGCATCAACCAGGTAGCTCACCAAGGCTGGGACCGATGATGTCGGTTAATCCATCCAAGATACCGGGCCTACAAATAACACTGACTGGTGGCGGGCAGCAGCGCCACTGGTGCGAGGGCTTCGGTACTGCGCTCACCAACCCGCCTGCCCAGCGTGCGTGAGTATGGGCAAATCTTCCAATGTTAAAAGCGCAAAAGAAGCCCCTAGTTCCCGGCAGCCCCGCTATTCCCAACTACGGTGGCGGTTGTGGTAACGGTGGGGCAGGGGGTGCTAAGAATCTCCGGTGGAATGGCCACCAACACCGACGACTCTTTTTGGCGACGTATAATGCTCGGACGCTCCGGGAGGATGGACACCTCGCTGAGCTCGAGTCAGAGTTAGGTGGAATCAGCTGGCACATTCTGGGACTATCAGAAGTCCGACGAAAGGGCGAGGACACGGTAACCCTACAGTCAGGCCATCTACTCAACCTACAAAGAACTATAGACCGATTGCGCTCCTGAGCCACACCCACAAGTTGTTTTCAAGGGTTATCACGAATCGTCTCGCTCAACGCTTTGATGACTTTCAACCTCCGGAACAGGCTGGGTTTCGAAAAAGCTACAGCACCGTAGACCACATTCACACGCTTAGGCAAATTATACAGAAAACTCAAGAGTATAAACCAGCCCTTATGCCTAGCGTTTGTGGACTATGAAAAACTGGAAAGGACGAGGCATAAACGTAAACGAAGAGTACATTTCACACCTTCGCTATGTCGATGACATATAGTCATTATAGCAGAAACGCTTCAAGAATTGGAGGAAATGTTGTGCAGCTAAGGTGATTCTTCTGGACGTGTAGGCCTGAGGATGAATTTGGATAAGACTAAAGTCATATCCAACTGCCATGTCATCCAAAGGCCAATAACCGTCGACAGAGTAGGCGTCGAGGTTGTTCATAGATACATTTACCTAGGTCAGGTTATCCAACTAGGAAAAAACAACTTCGATGCCGAGGCTGACAGAAGAATTTGCTTAGGTTGGGCGGCATTTAGAAAGTTGCGTCACATATTTACGTCGACAATACCGCAGTGCCTAAAGACCAAACTGTTCGACCAGTGCGTCCTGCCTGTTATGACGTACGGCGCAGAGACGTGGACTCTAACAAAGAGCTTAATCCACCACTTTAAGGTCGCTCAACGAGCTATGGAGCGAGTTATGCTTGGTATATCTCTGACGGATAAAATCCGGAATACGGAGATCTGTCAGAGAACTAAAGTAACCGACATAGCCCGCCGAATCAGCAAGTTGAAGTGGCAGTGGGCTGGTCACATTTGTCGCCGCAACGATGGCCGTTGGGGTCGAAAGGTGCTAGAGTGGAGACCACGTCTATCCAAGCGTAGTGTAGGCCGACCTCGAGCCCGCTGGACCGACGACCTGATACACGTAGCGGGAAGCGGCTGGATGAGGAAGGCGGAGGACCGTCAAGGGTGGCGCCAACTTGGAAAGGCCTATGTCCAGCTGTGGACGAATTCAGGCTGATGATGATGATGATGATGACACTACTCTTAAGTAGGTACCTTTTTGGTGGCACAATCACTATCAAAGCCTAGCCTTTTTCGAACCTATCGAAAAATCACGGAATACTTAACTAATGTAATTACAAAACAACCAAATCATAATGTGTTGAAAGGTATTTTAAGTGAATAAACATTAACACTTTTGTTTGATAGCTGTCCTGTTGATACATCGGTGGCCCTGCACAGAGGTCATTGGGCTCGACCCAAAACTAACAAAATGCTCATTTGAATTTCCAACTACGAAATTATGAATTTGTATTGTTAACAATATTACGTATAAATGTTATTGGCTTTTGCTCGCGAATCAACGCTAGGTATGTTTATACTTTGGCCAATCTGTCGTTTGTATTTTTTAACTACCTGGACGACGAAATGTGGTGGTCGCTTGCCTTATAGTAAGTGGCAAGTCTATCCATAAGCAGTAGGTAGTGACACCAGCCAGAACATCGAAGTATAATGTATTGCATGGCATTTACAGCACTCATCGCGTTAAGCGTGATGCTAAGTCTCATAATGCCCAGTAATTTCACTGGCTTCAATATACTTCAAACCAGAACACAACAGTTAGAATACAACGCTACGTAGTGGTAAATACCAGAGCGGTACATATCCAGACAGACTACGAGGGACCTATTGCCTATTATATGTGTTATTTATCTAATATCAGCTATTATATAATAATCTGTTTAAATACTCCAAAACTATTTTTATTACTAGAAACAAGTTAAATATTTGAACTGTACTATATTTTAACTATGCGAAAAATACGAATGACTGATGACGATGCCTTAATGTAGACCATTTTTTTTAAATTTATTTATTAACTGCCTCGACTGCCTCTGTGGCGCAGTTGTAATGCGTACGCGTTACAATTGAGGCTAACGCTGAGGTCTCGGGTTCGATCCCCGGGTCGGGTAAAGTGGTATTGGGTTTTTCTATTACGAAATTCTCAGTATCAGCCCGGAGTCTGGAATTTATGCCCGGTATGGCGATAAGCTCGCCCCCCTATCGCATCGTAGGACGGCGTTACGCTCGGCAAAATGTGGATGTACTAGTTACACCTTTGCCTACCCCTTCGGGGATTACAGGCGTGAGTGCGTTTGTATGTTATTTATTAACCTATATTGTCCCACTGCTGAGCAAAGGTCTCCCTCAACTCCTTCCAACGTTCTCTATCCAAGGCTGTTGTCGGCCAGTCTTTGTCGAAGTGGTCAAGATAATCGCGCAGCCTCTTTCGGGGTTGCCGTTTACCATCTTCAGTCTACCATTGAATGACAGTCCAAGCCCACCTTTCCGGAGGCAGCCGGCTCAAGTGACCTGCCCAATCTCATTTTACCTGGCCCACGAGCTCAGTGCCGGACTGACGCCCATCAAGACCAAGTCGGCGACCAGGGCTGCCGGGCACTAGGGGCATTCTTTTACTTTCTGTTAGTTGTTAAGGTTATGGACCATAATCCACCACGCTGGTAGATCTAATACAACAATAAATTAGTTTTTGCCTTAAATGACTGATCGGATCGGAAATTCTAATATATATCGTACCTAATTTATATCGTCGTATTGAAAATGACTTGTTTCGCTAATTTACTACTAATAGGGTATTAGGGTAATTATGCCCAACTGAATCGCTATTAAAATGCACGATATAAAAAGCTCGTCATAGGTTTTCCGCAAGACAAGTTTTAAAATCATTCAGTTTGTCGCTCGCCTGATCGGAAGCGCCACGCCTGCCTATAAACAGAAGCAACACAACACAGAACTTTGAATTACAAAACACTGCATGGTAATCGACTGCGCTCGTCACCATGACACATAAGTTTTTTTAATTTATTTTAGGAGCTTTGAAGTATTTTACCTGCGGGTACATATACCAACTTAGCTGCATCCGATATTCATTCAGATAAGATTGCTTTGAATATGCCCATATTGAACGGATTTACATTAACATAGTCAATTCTTGTCGCATTTATACACTCCAAACACACTCTGTCAAAAAATATTTCATCACACTCGCCTAATGCAGGTTGGTAGACTTCTCATACCTTCGACATTCTTATAAAGAATTCTCAGATATCCAGGTTGTATTATGCGATAATTTAATAATGAATGCACTCATAACTTCAAAATGTCAGGGTAGAGTGCTCTGGGGGCTGATTTCAGATGAGAGATTACCATCTCAGCAGTTCATACCTTTACACGCCAAGTATTGTTATTTTTTAAATATAATAATATATTTTTATACATCTTCTTCAAACTTAACACTCGTTAATCCCAAAAGCAACATACTCAACCAAGATATACATACTATATAGAAAAAAATGCAAATGGTTTATTTAAACAAAATTGCTGAAATAGATTGCGGTATATTTAAAACGTGGTATAGCATAGTGGGAAGCGGTAAAACAAACAAGTTTAGAGACAGACAGCGGATCGTTTAATCAGTCTGTGCTACAGACACGACCGGGGAAGGAGTCGGGGGTGTACCTTCCACTAAATGACCATCCCTCCACTCTGTTAACCCGTGCCGCCGTATCCACAAACAGTATACTCGGTGAGTGTGGCAAACAACAACACCAATGCTGCTACTAGAACTCACAAAATATTATAATTTTTTTATTTCAGAGGTCACGTCTGAGGACTTTGGCTATGTTTGGCGCTTTAATATAGCTCTTGGTAAAAGGTTGGTCCATAAATATTCTCAGAAATGACATTAATTGTAGCCATTTTGGCGCTTAAAGTTCACAGCTTTGAACAAATTTCAAAAATCTGCTAAAACCCATCCGCACATTGGATGCGATTAGATATAATACATTTTAAGAAACCTAAACCTCCTAGTACTTATGCACATGGAAATCAATTAGGCGTTCATATTATATTATAATAAAAGTGTCGTAGCTTACATATGACTCAAACTCTACGAAATTGCAGTCAAAATGCAGCCGGCGCAACCCCTCTCGAACTAAAAATTCAATGATACTGTTTCGTTGCGGGAGTGGGGGGAGTATAACGATGTCGATGATAAAAGGTGATATGTACTTATTGATTATAAGCAAATGATTTAGTATCATGTACTAAATCATTGACTTTAGTTATAATAAAGAAATCTCTAACCAAAAATAATCTGATGGTATAAAGGTTGATTTCTGATGATCACAGCAAACGTACTAAATTTCAGCTGGACAGTTAATGACGCCGTGCGTAAGTAACGCTACCGTTGTATGGGGGCCAATAGATTTACTAGACGCAGTGTCACTGACGCCCGAGACACAGCCATCGGAAGTTTGCCTTTAAAGATGAACAGTAAGCCTGGCGGTTCTAATAGCGTCAATGTCTATGCCCGTTAGCCTCCCATGTTATTTCCACGCGCTCGCCCGTCGGGGCCGGGCGGAAACACTCCGCCCGCCCGGATTCATTTCTGGTTTTCGCTACTCTTTTGTCTTAAATTGTTTTTGCAACTTGTCCTCTCCCTCCACCAAGAAAATGTTTACCCACTTATCTCACAGATACACGTTGGATTAAATAAGTCGAAATGGGAATGAAAAAAAGTGCACTCTACAACTAATTAATGAAGAAAATTAACTAAGCACGGATGGAATTACAGTTTATAGTACTGTTGACTCGTTGTAGACATTCTTGCTTGCGTTCATTTAGCCATACTTGTACTTTATAATTTTATTGATATTATAAGGTAGGCTTTTATTATAAGGTATTTAATTTGTATATATAAACGCCAATTGTTTAAGTTATAAATTTAGGTAGTATACGTTTTATGAGAAGTATGTGTCTTTTAGCGTACAATTCTTATTTAATTGGTATTTATATAAATATGATTATAATTATTATACATTATTGTACATGCCGCGTAGGACAAGGCTATTCCTCAGCAGTGATTAAACCGTTAAACCAATTGACAATTCTCACAACAGTCTGGTTACTGGACTTATGAACTCTGTCCATCAGCCAAGCCACACTGGGTCAGCGTGACTGTATGGGGAATTGAACTATACATCAATGCACACTGCAAATTCTCAAACTGGATGTACAGCTTAAATGTTACAATAAGTTACAGATCCCGAATCGAAAAGTGATATGGTGTTATAAATTAGACCCCTTTGTTAGATTGTGTGTCTTGTGTCGGTAATGCCTATGGTCCATATCGACCCATAAAAAAGAAGAAATAATAATACTTAACGATTCTGGACTATTCCATAATAAAAATATTGTAAAATTTATAGTTGCCCAGTGTATTTTGATGATGCTATGTATTTTATGTATACATTAGTTGATATGATTTCTATACATAAGTTTCTTTATTTTGTACTGACTTGTCATAAGCGCTATTTTAATTATTTTATGTATACATTAGTTGATATGATTTCTATACATAAGTTTCTTTATTTTGTACTGACTTGCCATAAGCGCTATTTTAATTATTTTATGTATACATTAGTTGATATGATTTCTATACATAAGTTTCTTTATTTTGTACTGACTTGTCATAAGCGCTATTTTAATTACCTACATGATAAATAAAACTATTTCATTTCATTTATCTCTCATTAATGGTATGTTCCATTATCTTCAGTAACATACTTTTACTCTATGTGGGTATAATAAACACACCTTTGGGATTTTTATCAAGAACAATACAATTACAGGCAGATTTTTCAATTTCATAATAAATATTATTTATCAGATAAAATATAAGGCGGCAAAATGCAAAATTATCACGCTTTCAATATATTAAATACCGTAAAGCGTAAATCAGGATGGGTATTCTCAAATTGGCTGCCTTATGCGTTATTTGGCGTTATAATTTATTTGGACTGTGAAAATCTCGATTATGTAGTATATTTTCATAGTCAAGATTCAATATATTTTTTTAATTTTGACTCTGATACATTTGAATTACATTTTCAACAGTTCTTTATTCAAAGTAACAAATACATTTTAACAAATAAATAGGTGAGACGTGGTTTTCAAACCCTTATTAACCCTATGAATAAACCATTATATTCTCGAATGAAAAAGTGAAGAATCCATATCCGATGTGTACGTTAACCGTTTTTAGATATTTGCAAACTTATATTAAAAAATTAAAACAAAATAGACTGCCTCGGTGGCGCAGTTGTAATGCTCAGTATCAGCCCGGAGTCTGGAATTTGTGCCCGGTATGGCGATAGGCTCGCCCCCTATCACATAAGAGACGGAGATACGCTCGGCGAAATGTGGATGCACTGGTTCCACCTCTGCCTACCCCTTCGGGGATTACAGGCGTGAGTGCGTATGTATAAAATAAAATACTATGTATACAACATTTGTAACAAAAACCTGTTACAAATGTTGGTCCTTTTAGCTGTGTTATGAGAATCAATATTCAAACATAAGGAAATATCTCTAATGAGAAAAATCTATCATAAAAATGGGACAGATGGTGGGCCAGCAGCAGCAATCAAAGTGGTATTATAATGTAATACTACTAAAACTATAATTTTATGTGTATTAGTAATGCGGCGACTCGCTGTAATAGTAAAAAGGTGCCGTACCGACTAACTACCACCATCGGGTGATCGCCAATCGGTTTTAGAGCCCCACTGTATACAGTTTTGTCTACAGCATGAATGGGCCAACTCGACCAGATTGTTACTGTATCACATAAATTCAACTTGAAGTAGGATCTTGCTGTTCGTGGTTCTTTTGGTTTGTAGTCGTTTATGGGCGATGGAGATTACTCACTATCAGCTGAGTAGTGACCGACTTGCTCATGTGCCGGCCTCAAATTTAAGATTATTTTATTAACTTTATTTAAAACCAAAATTATGTTCGTCATACGTCACATGAAAAAGCTACTAACAATGGGCATGGTGACAGCAAACCAAGTATATTTTTTTATGATGTATTATTATGGATTATAAAAAACGTATTTAATTCATAATAGGTATATCTATTTTTACAAAATAATACTACGAAATACAACAATCCACCATAATGGATTGAACACCAATCAGAACGAATTACGTCACGTTTATGTAAACGTCATTTTGTTCCGTTTGAACTTCAACAATCTATATTGACTTTCTGCGTTTAGTAAATATTTTATGGTTTTAAGGATCAGCTGCCTAATGGTGTGTTACCAAAAACCAAATCAAGAAACGTTATTAATTAACGATTAAGCAAGGATTTAGCTCTGAATTGATTTGTTGATGTTGGGAGAATTTCTTGCATCAAACATTAACTTTTGTTCAGCAGAATTAATTGCCATATATTTTACCCATTGATTTCTTTATTTTAGGTCTTCTAGCCCGCCCTATGGTTATGACTCTGTAAGCTACGTACAGCTTTAACGTGATGACAATCTATGAACAGTGAAAGGTGTAATCGGCCCCTAACTTAGAGTCCACGCAAAGCTATGTGGAGTGACGTTAATAGTCGATGAAGAGGGATGAAGTAGTTAAATCAGCAGAATTCCATTATTGTGTTGCATCACAAGGAGGCTGTAAGCATCCTGTAATATTTCTCATATGGGTCCATTGCAAGAGTAAGGAATCATCTGTACATTTGTGGAAAGTTACTGGATGAAGTCAAAACTGTACAGGGATGGGACTATACTATAATATATTACTTCAAAAGAATTGTCTAATGGCAGGGCCTTGCTTGCCATTAAATAGTGGGTTATTTAAAAAGTTTCTACAAAAAGTGTATATTTTACATTCTTCAATTAGGTAATATCTTTCTTTGTGCTTTTAACCGATGACGGGTTTTAATTTTTTGTATATAACGCAAAACTCCGCCAAATGTCGACCATTTTGTATAATTCGTTTATCATTTGAAAGAGGGTGAAATCGGTAATAAAAGACTAGAACTTCGCTATTTATGGACTGATTCATCCACAGAAAATATTGAAATAAAAACTATATTTTTAAAATATAATCGTCTCGAAAAAAGTAATACGATGAAAATAAAAATAATTAATTATGAGTGGGGTTTTCTATTTATTTTATTGACCAATATTACCGAACCAAAATTGAATATATTTTTGCTTTTTGTTTTTTGTAAGAATAAAATATAATATGGTCGTTCTACGTACATTTAGACTTGGTCAAACCGTAGGTAACTCATTCACTTAGAGCAGGGTTTCTCAACCTGGGGTCCGCAAACCCCTGGGGATCCTGTGTTAGGCGGTCCGCGGACAAAACTAAAATTATGAAATCAATGGTGCGATCGGTCCGTGGATTACATTAAGGTAACGCTCGCTATTTGTTTACTTGCTTTTGCTAGCGGAGCCGCTTGCATGAAAATCTTTATCCAGGATAATTGTGAAAAATGAGTCTCATTATTTTGAATAAGCAATATTTGTAATCAGACAAACTATCAAATAAATTTCATGATCCTAGCTTTAGTCGTTTTTGAGATATCGTGATTAATCAGCGGTAGGTATTTAGCTATTTTATAGTTTACTTCAATATTTTATAGGCGAAGAATATAAAAGTGATCTAACAATAAGCAAGATAAGAATAAAAATAATATTGATGTTTCGTCAAAACCACGTATGTACAATACTGATTTTCATTTACTTTGCAATAATAAACCGAAACCGTCCATACTCCGGATTCCAATAACACGATGAGACGGCTCAAAGCCACTCATATACGTGGGGCGCAAATCAAAAGCGCGAATTAGTTTGAGGTATCCAAGTCTCCACACGGAGGTACCTACCAAGTATTTACCGGCAATAAACTCGCTCTCATCTCCCCCCCCCCTCTCCGCCGTATACCCCCCATTCAAACAACCGTACACCCACGGACTCTCGGTCTTCTCATTTCGTATGCAATTTTATTCATTATTTGTAATCTACTTCAATCGAATAGGGTCTCAATATAAATCACTTTTAGGATTTGCTCAGTAGGACGTATGTAGATTGACGCTTTTAGTGTGGTATTTAAATGTGATGCGTTGTGACGGTACCGAGCGCTAATAAAGGCCTCGACTCCGGTATGTATGAGATAGACGTCAGAAACTCATTTGACTAAAACAAATAAAGCTCACTCTCTTTTTATTTTCTTGTGCGCGTTTCAAGACGCCGGTTTATTTCAATAGGCTGTTGGTGAGAGCGTCATGTGGAATGATCTTGGCACGTGGTCGCTGCAATCAAACGCTTTAGAGCTCACTCTTCAGCATATGTTTCGGTTCATGTGTGATATTATTAAATTATGAGGGTTTTTCACAATGATTTCTCGGTACTGTTGCGAAGTGATAGATTAATGCATCCTGGAAGAATCTAATTTTAATAAATATTTAGGTGCATTTTTATGCAATTACATATATTGCTCGCAACTCCGCGCGCTTGAGTCATTTTCTTAATAAAACTTGTATCTTGATATAAAGTAGACTATAATGTAATACTCAGGCGTGATATACTTTGTATTCAAAATCGGAATCGGATCAGTAGTTTCAAAGGTTGCGCCAAAAACACATAAATTCAACAAGTTACAAACTTTACCTCTTCTTCTACTTCTCTCTCTTTCTTCTCACTTCTCTTGTATTCGAAACAATTATTATATGTAACCTTAAAAAGCATGAGCCGACGAATTACTTATCTCCCACGCCAGTGAGAAAACTAGCGATGACAATTAAAGTTCGACAGTAAGTCAAAGTTCGTAGACAAAATATCGCAGAGAAGTAAAATACACTATATTCTCTACTTACATATATCTCCTCCAGGTCAGCCTCGATAAAGACAAAGAGACAACCAATTATGCAGGTTATTTCACGAAAAACGTATCGACAAATTTAATTTATTACAAATTACTTTAGATTATATCTACGTTAATAACATTTCTTTCTTAGTAAATACGAGTTTAAAAGTAGGTACTCTACTTTAATTACTATAATATTCGCACAACTTAACTACTGCATGTAAATTTTTCACTATTAATACAAATAGCTTATACTTAGTTTATCGATAGATAGGCATATTTGTGGAGTGCTATGTATGTATGTATGTGCTACAAGCACAATAATATTATTATGTAATTTCAATTTGTTTAACAAACGCATCAGCTATCTTCCTATACCCTTTAACAAGGAACGTTCATTGTGTCCGTACAAACATATTTCCACGTACGTTGCACGTATTTCCCATCAAAATGCACCGACTCCTACTTATACATATAGTTCTATTAGAGATTATAATAATATGACAGTACGTTTTCAGGAACACTAATTCGCCATGGCCATCGTCCATGTCACGTCACTCTTGCGCAGTCGTTGCTCCTGACGTATGACCAAATGAGAGTTATGAGCAATTTCATTACCTCTCTTGCATACAATTTTTCCAGGAATCTATATTTATTATTCCGTTTCCTATTTACTTCCCATTTCACTGAGGGCAGGCATTTCATAATTGGAGAAGATTTATAGTAGGCAGTTAACAAGACATCAATACTGACGTTAAATCCGTTCTTACCTTATAGAGAACTTATTAAATTTAATAAATATCCACTCTACTACTGTAAAAGTAATAAAATAAATATAAAAAACATACGATAAAATCCAAAACATTGTTAATTTTATATACTCGTAAAACGCTTACATTATGTTCGTCTATTTTATGTTCGTAAATAATTACGAAGCACTTCGGCCAGCACGCCGATGAATTTACGGGCAAAATTATTAATGTAGCAGATCAATTCGTGGCTCGTATATATGGTGTTTCACATAGTTCACAATCAACGTTATATTGACTGACAGACTACAGAAGTCAAGTATGCATCCAATCATTAATGAGAGTTTGACGGGCCATCGATGAATCTTATTGGAAGCGTCAGTTGAAATAGAATATTCAAATCGTTAAAATACTATCACTGCTCTATCAGGGCTTTGGAAAATGCTATATCTGTGTTTAAAATGTGCATTAAGAAACTCTTATAAACACCTTAAACTGAACATTATTTAAGTTGATATAATCAATGAAGAATCAATGGCTATCATTTATCGTCGTCATTTAACCGATACTGCGTCATAAAACCAAATCGGCGTTATGTCTCAAATTGAACAATATTAATTCTGTCTTCTGTAATTTGAATACAAGTAACTGATTATAAAATACCACCGGTATACGATAGCCTAGATTTCATAGGCTTTTGCCTGAGATAGGATGGTATCATTATATTGTTATAATAATATGAGTTTTTTTTATTATCATGATGAGCTTTTATTGTTAACATTTTTAAGAAACATTACGTAAAGTCTATGAAGTAAGCCGCATAAATTAATGTTATCTACCACTATAATCTTATCTTATTGCATAAGGTAATAATCGGGTTAATTATTTTCGAATTCATTGCTGATGAATGCAAATCGATAAATTCCCGATCCACTAGGTCACATTCATCCGCATTTTCTCCGCCTCTAAAAATTATATAAATTACTCAATTCCTCATATACCGTTTCTCCGAGCTTAATGTTTCAGAATCATTTGGGTTCTAAAAGGACGATTTCCGACAGTCGCGTCTAGCGTCAGACGATGGTATCAGTATCGTTCTTGTCTGTCAAAATCCCACAAAATTTCTTATTGAGAGCTATTGGCGACATATTATGTTAGTAATGCTACCGTCGAATGGTCTCCCATAGATTTACATAGTACCTATATATTGCGGAGTACTAAGACGTTGCATCGCCTGTCCTTGACGCGACCATCAGTATTCCACCTTAAAGCGTAAAGTAGAAAATTATGTTTATACAAATGAATGACAATTATAACTTATCTCTAGTAGTCGTTAAGAAATCCAATAATGGGCAGTTCTAGAATTAGTTATCTTCTACATATTTGATACGTGAAGAGAAAACTTTGTACCACTTTTTAAGTAATATAATATGGAGGTTTGTGAGATTTAACATTTATATGGAGGATGAATGCTAATTTAAAATAAAATAAATACACCCAACAGTCACACACATAGTCCTGACCCCACACTATGTAAACCTGTATCGTGGGTATCAGGAACTACGAGGGACTTGCGGTCCCACAACACCCAGACCCGAAACAAATTTTTGTGGATCACACAAACATTCGTCTCAGTGTGGGAATCGAATCCACGGCCTTTCACTTAGCAGCCGGCTACTCTTGTATACTAAAGGTGATACTATCCTTACGGCTGTGTCCACACGCGCCGCAGTCAACCAGTTGTATGAAGTATGTGACATTACAATGCGGCTCGTGCATCGCGAGGTTATATAATAATTTCATACAACATATTCTAAAATATAATTTGTAGGGTAGTAGCTCTAGACAGTTTTGTCTACAGCAAAAATGGGTCGGCTCGACCGGGTTGCTACCACTGTCTCACAGAAAATCCACGTAAAGTAGCGGCTTGCTGCTGCGTTTTGAGATTAAGATTTCCAAATGTCCAAATCCCCCACCCCTTCCCAATTCCTTAATTATCCCTTTCTTTTAAGGTTAGCAACGCGTTCATGATTCTTTTGCTATTGTGAGCGTGTGAAGATCACTCATCAGGCGAACACTTGCTCATTTGCCAACCTATACTATAAAAAAAAAACAATTGCACACAAAGCGGACGCGTACTCTCGTACTCGTCGCAGTTTCCTGTCTGGATCGCGCACTTTCAACGTCTACCTTAACATTAAGTGTCTATTATATTAAGTATTGTTAATATTGAGTATTATTTTAAACACTCATTTGTTAAAACGGGATATATATCTTTCAAATATGTAGATAATAGAATAATGCATGAATAGCGGCAACGTGGTGCAATTCGTACTGAGTTTGTAAAGATTCAATACAGGGAAAAAAATTATTTAATAATAATTAAGTTAAAAAATAATTACAGTACATATTGTCTTAAAGTATTATAAAAATTTGTAGATTATTTTTGATAGACACGTAAAAGCAATAGTAATTTTAACCAACATTTTACCATGATCTTACTTAATTTAAAAATTAAATTAAGTAAAACAGATGTTTTAATGTAAACAGACTTTGATTCGCTTTATACTGTGCCATAAGTTTTTGAATAATAAAAAATATTATAATATATTAGATTTTACACATTCTAAAATCTTTTAAAAAATGCTCTACGTATCGCTTGAAATACTCGTAGTGTTATTTTGTACCTACATGCATTTTTAAACTCATGCAGCCTTAGGTAGGTACTATAAACGCAAGACTAGGTTTATCAACTTGTTAAATCCATATCAATCGACCGATATAAACATAGTTTAATGTTACTCTACATTTTATATTTAAAGTTTTATATTATAGTGTCGCGTGGTTTTTTTAATTAGTTGCCTAACATTTCATAATTAAACATTTTAATAATAATAATCAATTATAATAGTATTGAAGCCGATGATTGAAGCGTAATTTAATACAAAAGCATTTCAATTCAATGATAATTTCCAATTTGAGGTTTATTTGCCATGTAAATATTTTCATGCCATCGTGAACTAGCAACGTTTTATGGATCAGTATTATTTATATTATGAAATTATGTTTCAATCAAGCAAAAAGCCGCCAAACAGCTATGAGCTAATAAACTCCTCTGGATTGTATTGTGGTAAGAAAATTTCATAATTTCGTGTACATAATGTTATGTAGAGCTGCGGTCAAGCCACCGAGAATCGTATGCGAAATGAGCAAAGGATTAAGGTCAGGGCTTAGTAATGGCCGGCTCGGGCCAGGGCCGGCAGCAGACGCGTCGCAGCGTGTTGTGTCCCCGAGAGCGTCGCGTCGAGTGAGTTTGGGCCGGAGTCGCGCGCCGCTCGTCCCAATTGGTTGGCCAACAGCGGCCCGCCCAGAGGTGGGGGCAACGCACACAATCTCACACTCACCTAAGATAATTTATTTTATGTTATACCGTTTGAATATTTTATATCTGTGTGAGTTTTTTCGGTCGGTATGCGTTCAGTGTGAAATATTCGCGCGATAAGAAAGAAGGGGGAACAGATCGATCGTGGACGTTGCGCTTTTTATTTTGTTACTTGCTTGTTATTATCATAGTTTAATTGTAAACGTTTCGTTCGTACCGTTTATTTTAGAAAATTATAGGTAGGTATAAAGTCCGTAAACGTCTAATAAACCATAAAATACATATGAAGATATTCAACATAAAACTGTTATAACCTTATTAAAGGAATATCAATAATTAATAATTCGGGGAAATATATTTTTCAATTATAATTGTATTGTATTGTCATTTGAATAATTTAATAAACACCAATACAAAATAAAAAAATCTAATCTTAATTAATATAAATATATACATTCTTCATTATTACATAATTATATAGTGATTTCTAAGGTTTACGCGAATATTACACATTGAAATAAAACTAGTTTATACGGATTTTACGGTCTCTCCCGTGACCACGAAGGCTGAAAAGCTTTCGAAACGTCGGGAATAAAAATAAAAATTAAACCGCGATAAAATCCGTATAAACTAGTTTTATTTCAATACATAATTATATATTTATAAATAATATTGAAACCCAATAAAAATTATAAAACATCTATAGAGTATTTATAACTGCTTTATAAATGCATACTAACGAAAATATTTCACTAAGTTTTAATATGTTTATTTTGAACAAAGTAAACAGATGTTTGTGAGCTTTGAAAACAATTTCATAAGCATTGAAACATGTTTAATTAAAACATAATTGCCGCACAGCTTCTTTTTTTATTTTTATGTAAGTCGCAAGAGTTAAAATGTTTATTGAGACTCCGACTGCGGAGAGCTACTTTATGTAGGAGTGGTTCAGCGTACAGGTCGGTACGCAATACAACATTCAAAAGATCGTTTAATACTGTCACCGCTAACATGTTTCCACCGCTAAAGCGACCTCTGTAATATAAGCCATCGAGCACTCCGCAGCCCGCAAACGTCGACTCTACAGGCTGCCATCTATAGCTATCACGCTACCGCTTCACATGGTCGGAAAATAAAAATTACAAATGTCGTGGTTACCTTTAATCAAATGCAAAGCTATCATTAAGTGGACGCTTCGACAAACTCGCTCGTCGTGCGCATCGTCACTGTTAATTATCACAATATATATGTATAAAATAAAATAAAAGAGACCGCTCCGTACCAATACTAACATAAAAAATACGAAAAAAGAAAGAGAAGCTTTAAAAAAGAAAGGAGTGCATCTACCCCCACCTCCGGCGGCCCCCACCGCATCGGGCCGCCCCTGCGGCGGGCGCCACCCACCACACCGCAAAAATCGAGAGCGGCGACGACGGCGCGGGGTCAAACGGCGACGCGAGCGTGAAAAGAAGGAGCAGTGTGCGAGCGGCACGCACACAGCAGCGAGTGTGCGTGTGCGCGCCGAGAGGGACGGCCGACGCGAGAGAGGGACAGCGGCGCCAATTACTATCACCTGGCGAGCAGCTACCGCATTACCCACTGCCGCCGCGCGCGCGACCACGCGCCCGGTGCACCGCGTCTCGCTCCGCTCCTGTGCCACCGACGCGACGCCGAGCCTGCACCGCAATCGATACTCGCACCATCGTCGACCGCGACTGCCGTCCGCCGGCATCGCGTGCGCCCGCTCCACGCCGCTCGCCCATCGCTCGGCTCGGCATGCACCGCGCTCGGGTTCGCCCCGCCGTCGCCGACGCCGCCGACCGGCTTTAGTGGCACCGCCAGTGGCGCGACACAACATGCGACTGTGAAGTGTGTGCGGACAGTGACACGGGCATTACGCGTATCGTGATTTATTTACTAGTTTACCGGCAAGTTACACAGTGAAACGATGACTTCCCAGTTCGCCTTCAGGGGATCTCCGCCCAATCAGGTAATTACATTTCACAACACCCCCGATGCGTTTGTCTTCTCTATCAAAAAATTGTACAACATTGCAGAGCGATTTGTGTTTAATCTACATAATTACATTTTTCTTTTTAAATGTAAATATTATTGGTGTGAAACTAGTGTGATATGTTCACGTGAATATACGAAATAATTTTGTTGTTATTTAGATGTTTGCATTTAAATATCGGGCATTAAATTATATGTATCGGTTCCTATAAGAAAAATATTTTTTTAAAGTCGCTCTACAATAAAAGAATCCGAATGTGGTCAGTTGGCAAGGCAAGTTGTTAAAAGTCAGAAAAATTAAATCATACCTAGAGCTATTATTCCCCTTTATTGCTATATGAGTAATATTTACTAAGAAATAATACATACAGCACTCTGCAGTAGTAGTAAACTCATCTTTCAGTCGATTTTTTTTATAACTTTTAAACCATTTAAATGTTGTATGTAGGAAGCGCGAACAAATTCTTAACCGATTCGATTAGGCTCATACATATGTTATAATAAGTGTACACACGTCGCGTCGCACTGTACAGTGTACACTCGCTGCTTTACTAAGCCTATATGATAATTATTATAATCTATAAAATATTTAAATTACAGTTTTATGTATTTACAAAATAATATTTAATTTATTAATTGAAGTTATAATTTAATATTATACATGGATGGTCTCTACCGATGGTCTCTACATTATAGCAAAGAAATTATCAAATGTTTAAACGAACAATATTTTTAATCATAGAATTTAAAATTTCGATCGTGTATTGAAATCAACACCAATCAATAAACAATAACAAGAAAATCAACACAATGGCTAAATTATTCTGATAATATATTTAAAAATATAATATATTGCGTGTTCAAAACCGAGATAAGACGCTTTAGAATGTGTATAGATTTGCTATTTACACTAAACAAAGATTTGAATAAGCCTATGAATATAAAACTGTCTATAAAATAATACGTGGCGTAATTTAAAATATAATATCAAAAGCATTTTCATAAACAGAGCTCTTCATATCCATAAATTTATTTCCTAATAAATGTTAGTACTCAATCAATAATATCGATAATCTACAATAGGTACCGACTATTCATACCTTACTTTTATAAACATTGGGTATAAATATTTAACATACAAAAGTATTACGGTTTAAGTTATGGGATTCGGGAATCGTCCTTTACATTGGAAAACACAAGGGCGATGATCCAATATAGAGAAGTTGAAACGGTTAATATTATGTACTTATTTTCCTCTAAAAATCGTAAAAATCGAGGGTTACAAATGCTTATAATTTAAATTGCAGCACTGTAAATAATTTCTAACATTTTCCATTCACAAAACGTATTGTTCGTCAACATAAATTAAACGAATGGTATCACTGACACAAAAATAAATTACAATTGGACAGATTACAAGAACAATAACATATGCAAGTGACCTGGTGGAAGACCTTATGGCCGTTAACTTTATAAAAAGGCACTAGTTTATTTTTTACGATATGGCGCATGACAAATCGTGTTCCGAAGGAATTGTTTCGGGATAAATAATATCTGTTGATACGTCGTGTCGTCGCTTTGAGAAAAAAGACAAAGCTATTTTTGTTAATACATTTTTATAAATGACATTTGTTATTTTTAGATTATGGCTTATGAGTCTGAACGGTTAGAAATGTTGCATCACATTTAGATTTTTAATATGTAGAAAAATAGGAAAACGGCTTTAGCCATGTAGAACTGTATACAACAACATTAATAAGATATAATCATGAGATTATATATAACATCCTATATGTTGATCGCCGCTATATATACAGAAATGCATGAAAAGGTCCCAACTCAGCAGTACTTAAAACTTACACAGTAATAAAATAGGTGAAACTTATAAACACTGGTGTCCTATAAAAGTATGAATGTATCTTATACCGCCACAAAGTGTATGAAAATCTTATACTCAGACAGAACTGCATGTAAAATCATTGAAACATGATGTCGAACAATATTTAATGAATGATATTTCTATGAAACCATGGAACATGTCATAAAAATAAGTTATATCCGATCATAATATATCATGCGTATATAATATGATTGATGAGTGTGGCTTCAGTTGATTAGACAAAGTATCTCTTATCCTTACGTAAATCTACATTTATAATTACGTAGATTTTTCTGAATTGTAAATCTGAAGAATGATCCTTATCTACACATTATAAAAATAATGTAGTAGTACAAGACATGTTTTCGAAGTTTTCAATGACGAAAATTAACTCTAATGTAATGGATGACAAGAGAAAATAGTAAACTTTCAATAAAACCGTGATAGAATAATTTTTCATTAAAGACGCAAAAACACATTTAGGCTTTTATGTTAAATATATAATATATTCGCTTTTGCTCGCGGCTTCGTTCGCGTAAATGGCTTTATTAGGATAAAAGCTTATGCCCTAATCCAGGTCATGGTCTACCTATGTGCCAAATTTTTATCCAAAACCGTTCACCTGTTAAAGCGTGATTGACTAACAAACATCCAAATTCACCAACTCACAAACATCTAAAGTAGGAGGTAGTATTTTTAATCTTTAGATGTCATTAATAGGTTATCAGCCTTTATTATCGGATATTAAACTAAATAAAGTAAAATCAAAACAGAATTTACCAATGGACCCATCAATTGGTCCACCTGTACAATTTTTCAGAGCGTGTAACATGCTCTGAAATACATGGATAAAAATCTATCAGAATCTAAGTAAACAATACAAAATCGAAACGAAAAACTTTCAGTAATTATGATAAATTATTATTCATAGTGGTCTCATAGGGGTAGACATTAGACCTCTATAATCATATACCTTTGTTCTATAACGTCCGCTGCGAGATTTGACATTCACACTTTGACAGTATAAACGTAAACGAAGAATATATTACTTAATTTAATTAAAAATGTAATTGTTACAGACATTATATTTAAATAGCTTTCTGCACTTCTCTTCCATATAAATTTTAACTATGTCAAATCAGCTAGTCCTCCGTGCGCACACATTGCTTATAAAGGGATCCAAAGTGTTTTCTTTACGTATATATAGAAGATATCTTTAATAAGCAAAGACTTAAATGTATACTATTAGACGGGCTGTTTAGAAGTAAAATTGCGTCATATATCGCGGGAGTTTGACAGCTCACAAACAGGGAGCGCGATAGGGGTTCTAGTTGAGAGTAAGCGAGATGGTAATATTGAGTTACGGTCAATTGACACAACTTAGTGGTACAATTTCTATGTACCGCGCAGCTTGTCTAGTAGTATACATTAACCCTTTACTTCACATCGTTGCACCGGTGCAACTATTAAAACAAAAACATATTTTGAAGAAATCGTAACATTTTATTTTAATTTGACTAAATGGTTTTATTGGACATACTACTGCCATATATGGAAAAAAAAAATGAATCGACTCTTACACACCGTTACATAGTTGTGACCAACATGGTGTCGCATCAACACCGTGTACGAGGACGTCCGGTAAGTTTTACTGAATAATAACAGTTTTTGCATATTTTATTTTTGATTGCTAATGAAATTGTGTTCTTTAGGAATGTTGTAAATTGTGACAAGTTATAATTATGTTGTATTCATATTCGACTACGAAGTATTTGCACATATTCATAGATGTTGCGTATTCGCAACATTGCGATGCTTTCAATAATTTAGTGTTTATTTTAAATGTTGTACGGGTGATACGTTGCGCTTTTACTAGCTTCGATGGAATTTATTTTATGGCATGGCTTTTCGAGCTTTTTTTAAATTTATTGAGCTATGTTCAAATTTAAGCGGTTGTTTTCTTGGCTATTTAAAATAAATGCTTTTTACCGCGATTTTGGCTATGAAGTATTGCTTATCTTCTTCCGCAAACTCGAATACACAGACAAAAAAATTAACTTTCACATTCTAATATTAGGTAGTATGTTAGTTCAATTATCTGTTATTTATTTACTAAATGTTATCTAAAGAAATGTGTTTGATGTTGGGTGAATGTTTTTTTTTGTTTACTTACTAACAAAGACGCTTGAAATCGGAAAGAGCAAAGAACATTTTGGCTTTAGTTACACCGGAAGCTATCTCATAAACCGACAATCTGAGTCTGAAGACGAAGTTATCATTCATAACATCACTCAACACACATCAACAATACAAAACTATGAAGCTTCTGACTTCAGTTCAGAGCCAAGGTCCCAACGTTCTTCTTTAGAAAACTTGAAAACTATCCTTGATAGCGCAGAACTTTTTTCTCTTTTCCCATGAAGAAACAGTTCCACTCACTCCAGTTATAAATAATATAAGATAAGAAAAAAGAAGATATAGTGTAGACGAAATGATGGGACCCTGTAAAGGCACCAGAGCTGGGAGTAGGCGCCAGTATTTTACAATACCTTTAAAATATTTGTCAGGGCTGGAGTTTCGGGGTTGATATATGATTGTTTACCATATGGAGGATACGATTTACCTCTTTTACAGATTGAACCACTTTTAAGACTAAGCGATGGCATATGGCTGTATTGTCATAGGTCATTGGTATATGTGCTAATAACGCCTAGTTGTTATATAGAAGAGACCTTTTGACAAACTCTGAACAATGCATAACACTAAATAGTTTAGAAGCCAGATATATGTAAAACTGTTACAAATAAATCGTGTACATGGTCCTTTCATCTGATCTTCCACTAGTACTAAAATCCTTACACCTATACCTAGACCTACATTCGCTTTATCCCGGTTTTGTACAACGCGATGGGTGCGAATAAGTATTGTAAAACTTGGTATACAAATGTTAATTGTTCAAAATGTGAACAATGATTGTGTGGTTCCCAAAAGAAACTGTTTTTTTTTAATTTTTATTATGTTGATTATAAACTTTTTTCATATTTTGCGTTTACTTTCTTTTAAATGTCTTATTTTCTATCATGCGCAACGTTGCAAATATGCTACATTATTTCCAGCATGTACTTATCTCTGTGTTTCGCAATGTGGCATATTTGCAACGTATATTATTTACGTATATATGTATAGCAGATTTTTTAAATTATTTTTTTGGTTATTTATAAGCCCTAAATATGACATAAATTCAAAATAATAACCAGACCTCGTAAAAAAAAATAGAGCGTTAAAGGGTTAAAGTCTTGTTAATAAGCCTAAATCTTAGGTATCGATCACATAGTAAGCATATCCATTGGGGAGACTTTCCTCTGGATCGTCTTCAGAGTCTTTTAACCAATAGTGTTACCTTATAGTTCGAGTTAGCTGTTGCAGGTCTTTCGTTCATTAGTCTTGTAGCCAACAACCATAAGTTTAATTTTGTGTCACAGCTTTTATTTAGATGTGAATAATCAAATGCTTTTAGTAATGTAAGCTATTTGTTTACTTGTTTGAGGAATAGTGTGATAAGGGATCGCTGTAAGTTGAAGAATGATGTGGTGACTAGGATCGAAAAGGGTATGCTGAAATGGTTTGGGCATATGGAGAGGATGGATGAAAGACGACTTACGAAAGGTATTTATCGTGCGAATGTGAATGGTAGGGTTGGAAGAGGGCGCCCGAGGAGAACATATGCAGATCAAATAAATGACATTCTCCGAAAAGGGCACGTCACGAGTACCCTCAACCGACGAAAATGTATGAGAAGATGTATGAATGTGGAAGAGGCGAAAGAGGTGTGTCAGGATCGTAGCTTGTGGTACTCAATAGTCTCTGCCTACCCCTATGGGACATAGGCGTGAGTGTGTATGTATGTATGTATGTTTCTAAAACGAAACACCATCAACTTAGATCTAGACATTCATATTAAGGAAGTAACGAGGACAACAATGCTAAATGACTACAGGTGTATACAACATTCAAAACATGAATAATTTAAGACTACAATTGTTAAACAGTGATTAATACCAATTAATAATAGTAGGAAGTATGAACATAACAATTTAAGAAAAAAGACAAGTATGAAAATTAGTATGATTTAATTAGAAACAAATATATGATATACGGCAATCGCCTTTACGATTAATAGAAAATGAAATACATCTACGCGGTGGTAGATTTAGAATCTACGTAACTTTTATTTATATCATGGACCGGCGAGCGAACAAGTGGGTCACCTAATGGTAAGTGAGCTCCACCGCCCATGTATGCCCACAATTCCAGAAGAATCATGAGCGCGTTGTCGATCTTCAAGAACGCGATAATTAAGGGATTGGGAAGGGGAGGGGACTTGACTCTCTAGATATCTTACCAACCATGCGAAACGCAGGAGCAAGCGGCTACTTTATGTCGGTTTTCTGTGAGACAGTGGTAACGATCCTGTCGAAACGGCCCATTCGTGATGTAGACAAAACTGTCTACAGCGTGCCTATGATTGTTCTGGTATTGTGGGTGTCCATGGGCGATGGTGATCACTTACCATCACTACTCATCAAGTGACCCACTTGCTAGATTACTAGTCTATGCTATATAAAAAAAACTAGAACATTTGTGACTTCTGGCATTATAATAGGTATTTCTCTATGTTTACAGTTGCGTTTATTGGCAACCTTTTATAATGTACTAGCATCCTCCGCGGTTTCACCCGCGCGAATTTTACTGCTCCAATCCCATGGGTCATAGCGTGAGATATATATGTATATATATAAATAATCCGGAAGAAACTGTCTAAATGATAGTGAAAACCGCATCAAAATCCGTTGCGTGTTTTAGGGAGAGGAAGCAGATAAACAGATAGACGCGGAAAGTTTGTTTTATACTTTGTATAGTAAATATCAAATCAAGTTAATTAAAACTTTTCCCTAAATGTCAGAAAAAATAGAATAATTAAGCTGAATACGATGCTTAATATATCCAACATTCCAAAGTACAATGCACTAATAACGTTAATTGTTTAAGGCCTACTTGCAAGAAGACCCTAAACCGAATTTAACCCACTAAACTTATTTACTTATGTCAAATTTTCATACGATTTTTTTACGTTTCTCAACCAGGTTTAATGGGTATAACCCGATAGTCGTGCAAGTGGGCCTAAGTAAAAACGTTCATTAGTAAACCACGATTTAGAATCAGAGTGCAAGTCGGGCTTAAATGCAAAATATTTTACTATTCTGTGTTTTCCAATGTCACTGTCTTTGCACTTCAAAAATGGATTGTAATGGTGACATATCCATAGTAATATAACAATATTAATGCGAAAGCAACTCCGTCTGTCTGTCTGTCAAGTTTTCACGGCTAAACGGGTGAACCGACATTTGGCAAATTTTCATTTCATGAAATTTGGCTAAAGATAGGTAATAATTAGACAGCCTCCGTGGCGCAGCGGGCGAGTAGCCGGTTGCGAAGCGTGAGGCCGTGGGTTCGATGCCCGCACCTTGACAAATGTTTGTCTGATCCACAAATATTTGTCTCGGGTCTGGGTGTTGTGGGACCGCAAGTCCCTCGTAGTTATTGATACCCACGATACAGGTTTAACCTAGTGTGGGGTCAGGACTATGTGTGTGACTGTTGGGTGTATTTATTTATTTATTTAATTTTGTCCCGGTAAAAGACACTCACGTGAGCGGAGCCGCGAGAAAAAAGCTAGTTATATATAAATGCTTGGTACAACATAAAAATAAACTATCAAGAAAATTTATCTTATATATTTATTTTTTATATATGAGCCTAAATTAGGAGATGCAGCAAATCGCTCGCATGACGGTAAACGCCACGCCAGAAATAGAAGCAACACCTCTCAGAACTTTCAATTACAAAGCACTGAATATCATTACAGACAGCACCACAGCACAGACTATGTTTGTCGCTCTGAGTCTCATAATTCCCAGTAGTTTTATTGACTTCAATGTCCTTTAAACATGAAATCAGCGGTACTTAAACATTGCTGCTTGACGGAAGAAATAGGCAGAAGAACTCTCGCTACATAACACTCACTGTCAGGTGTATGTAACGACCCTTAAATAAGACCACACATTTCCATAACACGCTGTATATGTAATTTATCTTTTGCCCGCGGTTCTACCCACGTAGTGAAGTTTCTTATTATTATTCTTGTCCAGCTTTTACTCATGGCTACGTCCGCTTGAATGAACTTTTCAAAATTAATATGATAAAGATTATGTCCTAATCCAGCTCATGGTATACCTGTGTGCCAAATTTCATCCAAAACCGTTCAGCTGGTGGTGATTGACTAACAAACATCCAAATACAAAAACTCACACGACATCCAAACTTTCACATTTATAATTGTAGTAGCACAGTAGGATGTCTATTTATCCTAGACTATCAAGAAACTTCTCTAGGTGTAACTTGTCACACCTTTCAATAGTAATTTTGATACTTTATCGTAAAACAAAATTGTATTTGAAAAGTTTCATTAGAATGTCTAAATGATTTATGATTTTTTATTATGACGCTCTCCTGAAAAATAGAGGTTTAAAAATGTTACGTTGATCTAAGATATTGATCTAGTCATGTAGACAGATAAAACTATGAATTATACAAATATAAATTTATCTAACACGTATAAATAAAATTTGCTACTAATCGGTTGCACTAATTACAGTAGGAGCTAATTTAAATAAAAAATATATTTAATAATCATATTTGTTACTTTTTTTATTCGTTTCTATCCACTGGGGAAAACATAAGTAGTACCCCGTAGTTTCAAAACCTTGAAACAAGAATTTTCTATCCATAAAAATTCATACATTTAAAAATATAATATAGTTAAAATATTATTTTCTTTAATGATTGTTAAATTAATTCATAGCCGTAATTAGCTAAAAAAGAAAGAACACTTTCACGTGAAATCAACAACTACTCAATTAAAGAAATAATTTAAAATATAAAATAGAATAAACAAGAATCTCTACAGAAATACTTAATTATATTAAATATATATTAATTAACAAGTTACAAATAAAAAGCTCTACAAGTTATCAAAGTCGAGTCTATTTAAATCAATTGAATGGTAATTATAATGAAGTTTCCAAGATATGACTGCAACTATACGATGGAAGTTTTCATCGGTCCATTTAGATGTGTTTCAACACAAACAAAGTACCCAAACAAGATCGACAAGTGTCACGCGTACAGATAATAATTAATTAAACCACATTCCTCGAGCGTGGTCGTTTCCTCCACACTCCACGGACCATAGCAAATAATCCAAACTTTCATAGGTTCATCATTCAAACGGCACACGGGTATAATCTCGAGTATATTGTGATTCATTAATGAATTATTAGATCGACAGTCCGCCCTTATTTGCTGTTGATAACAATTTATTAAACTTCACGCATGTCGTATTAATATTGGACTGATCACAGTTATCTGACAATTCAGTTAGCACGGTAAGCCATAATTAAAATTGTGAATTCTAAGTAGGTAGGTATGGCAGTGTTAATAAAGATAATATTATTATGATTTGATTTAGTGAGTGAGCGGGCCGCGTGACTAGTACGGTCCACTTTCGCTATCTCGATGATAAGGAAGCTTCGCTCCCTTTCAGGGGTGTAGATAATCCTCATTATTCCTCATTTACGAGGTCCAATCCCTCTGTTCAGTCCGACGTTACATTCCGAAGTATGCGGTCAACACTCGTATTCCTTCTTTGCACTTGCAATTACGATCCCCTATTTTTCATTCCATAATACGAAACTGCTATAAAACTTCAGCTTTAAATACACTTAGGTACTTAATAAGAATTCAAAGTTTTTTTTAATACCAGCAAGGTCCCATTGCTTTCATGGTACGTTTTTATTTAAATAGCAATTAAGTACAAGAATGGGCTGTAAACGTTTATGCTGCGTTGTGTCGTACGTTTTAAGAGCCCAGCCTCGCTAAAACTCGGGTGGCATCACTTTACTTTCACAAATAAAACATTTATACAATACATGCCAACATGACGTATTGCTATTGTAATATTACGTACTTTAGATTTCGCTAATAACGTATTGAATTAGTGTGACCAACAAAAAAGTATGATTTGGGATAATGATATGTGTTGATTTACACGTCGCATCTCATATCCGATGCCATGACTTACGAGGATCTTATAAAATTCACGAACGATTTTTGAGCATTCCTAAACTCAAGGGTCGGAATTGAATCGCATTAGGAGGCCTTTTTATTTTACATCAAACGGGAAATGTTCTTATCAAAAGGGTTATTGTTAGCGATCATAAATATCAGTATAGAGTCTACGTACTTTGATTCCCCTTTTTATCTTTGTACATTTAATACTTACAGCTAATTTTAATCATACTGCTTATGATAAACTTGCTCAGTATTCAAAAAACAAGTCGTGTAAACTGAATTCACCGCTTAGCTCACACAAATAAACATCTATTTCATCTCGCATACGCTCCACATGTACATTTCCATTTAATAAATAAGGTGGAACAAAAGACGACAAAGTTGTTTTTATTTAGGTCATGCGATTCTCGTCAGGTTCGCGTTTCGAGTGTCGAGTTCCAGATTAATATTTTGTGAGCGCGTCGCGGAGTCGCGAGCTAAGGGCGAATACACATGTAGGCGTTTACCTGGCGTGTACTAAACATTTTCGTTTATAATTGGCATAACATGGCGTGGCGAAGGCAACTGCGGAGATAAGGCGAGGCGTGGCGTACACAACTTCTGTACAATGCACTGTTGTTTCTACGTCCATAATTGTGTACTGCAATTACAACCGAAGGTAATTGAAGCTAGTTGAAAGGGCGAGGCAAGAAGGCGTGAGCGGTGCAACTAGAGTGCGTCTCTATCACAGTGGCATGTAGTGGCAGTAGCGTGTCTGGTGACGCTGAGCCACAAGTGTGTAGCGACACGTAAACCGAAAAACAAAAGCAACACCATTCATTTAACTTCATAATGAGCCATGAACAATGTTCGTCATTTTTGCAGTTTGCATTCGACCGATGCCCACTGACCTCTTTTTATTCGGAATCGTAATTTAACGTACACACTGCGACTTTAATAAAGCGTGCCTAATAAAAAGCCACGATTAAGTAAATGTACGTTCTGTGTGCTATTGTTCTTGATAATGGGCCAATGCTTTATATTATTTGTGTATATATTTTCACATTTGTTCGTAACTTGATATCTGACTCAAAACTACACTAATTAGTGAATGTTTTGTTTGATATTTTATGTACAGCATTTTAACGTTTGTTATATTCATTGTCAATTTTTTGGTTTTTGGTTTTTGAACGAGTGCGCGTTTGAGAACGGGTAATACGAGACTAAAAGCAGTAAGCACATAACTACATCCATCCTACGATTTAAGTTATGGGCTTCGTTTTTACTAACATTATGCAAACAATGTCCGGCTTTCCTGGCATCCTCACGTAGTTTAAGAGAAAAATAAACACATAATCTAATGCTTAAACAGCTCTATATTTTATCATCATCATGGTCCTTGTGTTTTCCAGAATGAACGAAAATTGCCGAAGCACATTGTTTAAATCGTAGCAATACATCTACAATCATTAATTGAAATGAACTAGGGATGATAGCTGTTTTCTTCATAGAGGGATTGACGTCAGGGAGGCGGCCGGTAATTAACAACTACAAGCGAAATCTTTCTGTAACATGTGTTAAAAGCATGTTGCGCCAACCCCACTGCGAGTGGGATAACGAAAGGTGGCAGAAGAAGAATAGGTTTTGTAATATGGTTAAGAAAGGTATTATCTTTAAAAAGTACCTAATAAGCCATACTAAAGATCGTTGCCTAAATACAAAGTATATCAAAACAAAGATGAAAGAAGAATTTGCATCATCATGCACTTAAACGTTTGCCGAACAGTACTGACCATATTTATATATTTAAAGAGATACATATTTGGCTTATCAGTATGCACTTAGCCACAGTTGTAATTCATAGACGTGAGTAACTATGTGAGTCCTTTGTCGCCCTTTAGAGTGTTATAACATTTAAATATGTACAGAAATTCAATATACATACACTTGGCAATCATTCTTCTTTCTATTCTTAAAATGATCTAATTATAATCATCATTATTATTATCATACTATTTTGTATGTGTTATAAAAAACAACATAAAATTTTCCTAAAAAAATATGATCACCATATTGACAAATTAAGAAAAAAAACTTTTGTTTCATAATTTATTTTATCAAATAGCAAACCAATCCGTATTGTGAAAAGAAAATTTCAATACAATTCGTATAATCATTACAATATTAAGGTAACCACTTCTTGTTGTTACATTGAAATAAACAGTACCTATTACGATTTAAGTCATACGCTTCAGCAATCTTTTTTTACCGTTTAGTACGAATATACAATAATGTGTAGCAATCCGTGCCATAAGATTAGATTATGTTCTATTTTTTCTCTTTAGAAAATAGTTCTGTATTACATCGTCATCATCTAGCGAGACGAAGACTTCCGAAGAACGTTACTTTATAATTAATACACATTTGATTAAAATGGATTATCCCACTATCGTTAAAAAACCGACTGCAGCTTCACTAGCCAGGAGAATGCCTACGTACGGATATACAGGAAATTAACTCACTTGAGTCCCCGATACCCATGCGTTAATCTTCTAATCATAGCAGTAGGTAATTAGGTGGAGTATCAGGCTTTTGTTCATAGAGGACTAAGGGATTTGTTCCCCACGCATAAAACGATACTGGGATCCTTTTTGTCGGATAGGTTACCGTACACCCGACACCCTATCTGGCTGAAAGACGTCGACATCAGCCCGCTCCCGGCAGATAGGTCAATGAGACGCTCGTTTCTCGGAAATTTTAATTAATTTCTCTGAAATGAAGCCAACGCGACGTTCACGCAGTTAGTAAATTTTGTTCTTTCGTTACGGCACCGACGAATTTTATTGTGATAGTGTTTCCCATACTAAAGCGCAGGCGCAACCGGATTTTTAGGTTCGTGTGAGTGCGCGAGCTCGTGTGTGTGTCGCGTACCGGCGCGACATCGCTTGGTCATCGCAGCGGGCTCAACTGAACGTTTCGAGAATTCCGCCTATGTACTTTGTAATGCAAACCTTTACACTTACGTAATAGAGTACAATTTCAACACACAATACCGAGGGCAGTTGGATGGAACCAGAAGACGTGTTACAACGTTTTGATGGTAATATATTTTTTTCGCGTTCAAACATCGTAATGAAAAGCTTATTTTAGTGACATACTGATACATAACATTTCTTTTACAAAATTTTAATTCGCTTTTCGCTGGGCCGTATATATACGAACTTGTACACTCGGTACATGTGTGTCGTAGTTCCATATTTAATTGTATGGTGTCAAGACTGCCGCGTCGGCTCGCCGTGTCGACGTTGGAATAAATTACACACTCACCGTATTATTATGTTTAAATATCAAAGAAAATTACTAATCACAAACAGTTATGTCTACACGTTCCGATTTTTTTGCGGAAACATAATGTGTTTTTATTCCGTTAAGTTACTTGCTAATGATTTATTATTTTTTATATTACATGCTTCAAGCCCTGACGTCTATATTCCTGATAAGTAAAAATAGATTTATTTCTTAAATATATTTCGACTACACCAAAGATGTACCTATACTTTGCAGAGTGCATAAACACTATCTAAATAAAATATATATTCTACCTATCCATAATACCTCGTAAATGATCTCAATTTAAACAAAGCACTTTTAACACCGAAATAATTTTAACATAGAAATGTAATAAAGTGAAAACAGTTGTATTACACGAGCAACACGAATTGAGCAGAGTTTAGACGGTAGAGTCCATAGATCTTTCATCCGCGGCCCTAATCACGCCGGGCGTGAAACTCATGAAACTTTATTATCTACCAACATTGTGAACTTAAAATACACTTGTATGACAATTACCGGCGGTGTTTCGCCCACGTTCGTGCGATGTATGAGGTGCTCACATGTCATTAGTTCACACCTCGTCGGCTCTGAGTCGCTCGCGGCCTCTTTACAAATCAGGGCTGCCAGTAAAGGCAACTTATTTTATACCAATAGGCCTATGAAATAAACTTTCAGGATACAAACTGTATAAAATCGAAACAAAATACAACAATGATTGAACACTTTTCACATAGATTATTTGATTTTGTGCTGCTTATGTATCTAATTAATCATGAGATTACACTGTACAAAGAGGATACAATTGCCAACCCAACTATACAGTTGTTTTATTTAATTATACAATCTGGCAGCCCTGTTACAAATGTAACACACGCGTAGCTTTTGGCGGGAATTCTGACGGTGTGGTCTGTCGCATATTTTAATTATTTTTATAACTAGTTTTAAGTTGCGTTAGTTGTATAAAAGTGGTGTGGGTTTGTGTGATTGTTTTACTCAATGACGATGAACGGAGTATGAAAACATTGCAATAAGTGAATATGTGTGATTTTTGACCACGGCGGGTCAACTTTGTGCATTCGGTTTGTTTCGAGTAAGTCGTCTAAGAACCATTGTACTGAAAGGAATTAACACCGAACTCCAGCAAGACCTTGAAATCAAGCCCACTCGTGTTTTAACGTCGTTGGCAATAAAGGAATAGCAAAAATTATCTAGGACGAACTCAAAGGACAAGTAGCCGTAAAATAATTTGTAAAAAAATGAAACACACTGCCGCGGTCGCGCCCGCGCCGCTCCGTTGAAAATGCACATTGCACATGTCCGATTTATTGGCTGACTTATCCAAGTTAACACAAAGACGGATTTATCTACCAAGTCAGCTATAATAAAATATTATTCACTTTAACCATTGCCAATAAATTTAGATTATGATGATACCTGATAGTGCGAAAGAAAATGTACACCATACTTCTACAATTTCTGGCTTATAAATAGTCAAAGATGTTGGCATTTTATCCGACATCATACAATATTTGACAATACGTTTTATTTAATGAACACAAAGGAAACGAAAACTAGTATACAATAGAAAAAACGCATCAAATATGTTAAGACTTTTAATGAGGACTATGAAATGACTCATAAAAAATATACCTACTTAACAGTATAAATAAGCAAATAAACACTTTTAAAGATGAAAACAAAGTCTTATATATTGAATGGGTCTGTAATCGGTACCTATTCATTCATTCAAACAGCTTCATTTCAGGAAGCCTCATACATAATGAATACTAACTTGTATTAGACTTTGATTGCTTAACTTGTATAAACTTGTATTCCTGTATTACTCTGTCCCACTGCTGGGCATGAGCCCCCTCACTAATGATAGGGGTTAGACCTTGGACCATCAAGCTGATCCAATGTGGGTTGGTATATTGGCTTCATATACCTGTGAAATCCTCCTAAAGTTTTCCATAGCCGTTAAAGTGAGGCATAACTAACAATGGATACACACGTCAAAAAAGTCAGATGTTCGTGCCCTGTGAGCTTGTTTTGAACTGGCAACTTCCTTTTTGACGAATTGAAATCCCCACTAAGCACTACTCACTGCTAGAAAAAACAAGATACAGTTATTAATTCAAAGGCACTTTAATATAATTGTTCTATTCTTGTCCTTAACGAATCTATCAAATTTCACTTTCCACATATATTATAATGGAGATAAAAATCTGCAGGCCATTTGGACCACTTTCACTGAATTTGACATAAGAATGCGTAGAAAGTCGTTCTAACTGAAACAAGCTTACTTATCGTAATGAGTATAATAATTAACATATGGTAATGGAAATTAGTCTTATAATAATTTTTAACAATTTTAACTTTAATTGTTGTTTTACATATATACGCACTCACGCCTGTAATCCCCGAAGGGGTAGGCAGAGGTACACCTCTGCCTACCCCTTCGGGGCGAAATGTGGGTGTACTGGCTACAGCCAGTACACCCACATTTCGCCGAGCGTATATTTCTCCGTCCCACGATGTGATAGGGGGCGAGCCTATCGCCATACCGGGCACAAATTCCAGACTCCGGGCTGATACTGAGCATTTCGTAATAGAAAAACCCAATACCACTTTACCCGACCCGGGGATCGAACCCGAGACCTCAGCGTTAGCCTCAATCGTAACGCGTACGCATTACAACTGCGCCACCGAGGCAGTCAGTCAGTTGTTGTTTTATACACTGATATTTTCACTACTCCCCTTTTAGTGCAATAAAAATATAATAATTACTAGCTGTCCCGCGCGGTTTCTCCTGCAACTACAGCAGCTCCACCTACCGGGTCCAATTGTGAATCTAAACCATCCAGGACGCCTTCCAAACGCATACAAAAAGATTCATTCAAATTGGTCCAACCGTTTAGGAGGAGTTCAGTGACATACACACGTACAGTAGAATTATATTATATATAAAAGATATGCTTCGGCAATATTCGGGTTTTCAATAGCACGAATACTTTACCCGTGAAACGACATTTTTTTTTATTAACATACATCATCTCACTGCTGGGCAAAGGTTTCCCCTCTCTCTTTCCATATATCGTGATCCACTGCCACTACCAGCCATTGTGGCTCAAATGCGTCCAGATCGTCTCACCACCGTTTCTTATGACACCCGCGTCGTCGCCGACCACCAGGTACCCATTCAGATATATAGAAAAAAAATAAGTAAACTAATGGAAAAGAGATGGAGAGACGAGTTGGACGCATTCGAGGCGAAATGGGAGAAGCTGATAGAGGACCGAACCCAGTGGAAGACTAAAGGGGAGGCCTTTATCCAGTGGGACACATTGTACGCTATTAAAAATAAACTAATATTTTATTTAATGCTTTTAGTTCATCATCGTACTGCGAATTTTCTGAGGTAAACAAAAATTGCGAAACCGCATTATTTAAATCACAGTACCTACCTACTGTAATAAAAGCACTACGAAAATCAAATTAATTTAACCCTTTTAGAAAATAATAGAATATATTATGTAAAAATATTTAATTATAGCTATAACATTACGCTCAACAAGCACGGGCAAGAAATTAAAACGGTTAATTAATAAACAATGGAATAATGTAAAAAACATGCATATTACATAATCCCATGGAATACGTAGTCAGAGACATGATTTATATGCCATGTTTACACCTTGGCATGAAATCAGTCCAACTTTATTATGAAATACTACTTGTTATCCGTGATTCCGCCCGCGTAAATATCTTTTTTATTACTTAATTACTTTTATCAAATAAAAAAAACAAATCGCTAAAAGTGTTCTAATTAATGTATTGGTCTAGTTTTATAAGACTTGTATGCTAAATTTTAATGAAATCCGTTCAGCCGTTAAGATGTGATTGATCTACAAACATCCAAACTTTCACATTAATAATTCACTCGATAGAGTTTAGCTGAGATGTGGTCCCATATAAATTTGGTTAAGATCTAAAGACGGGGTACGGAGTAAAAAAATAAAACTCCTCAACGGACAACAGTACACTCGTCGCGATTATGTTATTGTATTGGAATTTACATGCTATTGCTGTAACTACCGCTAAAAATTTAAGTCGGTTTCTAAGTTTTATTAAACGTTATGTTATTATTAATATGCAATATCCGTGTTCAATTTCACTGTCATATTCCGTTCTATAAAAAAACATACTAAGATCACTCCCCTTTACTCCCTTTATACCCTCCGCGCAAGTGCAACCAATAAGCTAACACAGTTTTATCGCAATCGGATAAACGGTATGGTATATAATTATAATAATAATAATAAATACACCCAACAGTCACACACATAGTCCTGACCCCTCACTAGGTAAACCTCTGTCGTGGGTATCAATCAGGAACTACGAGGGACTCGCGATCCCACAACACCCAGACCCGAGACCAATATTTATGGATCACACAAATATTTGTTTCGGTATGGGAATCGAACCCACGGACTCTCGCTTCGCAGCCGGCTACTCGTCCGCTGCGCCACGGAGGCTGTCAACAACGAACAAAACACAATACGAACAAACAAACATAGATTTTTATATATAACATTACTTGATTAACATCAATACAGAATGTTAAACAACAGTTGATATTAATGTGCCAGTTAGTAAAAAGCCAATGACATTTTCTAACATAACAGTAATAGAGTAGTAGTAGATTGCGTTATTTAGAGTTCCATACGAAAGTGTACAAACGGTACCTTATTACTAAACCTACGCTGTGTCCGTCTGTCGATCGGTCTGCCTACCTGTACTATCTTTAATGGACTCTATCTTTTGAACTATAATTGATAGCCGCTTGAAAGTTCCACAGAATATGTGTTAGATAGCAGATATCCTACAAAATAAAAAAAAAGTAAAATTTAAGGAGTACGGTACCCTTGTGCGGGGTATTGACTAGGACTTGCTTGTTTTTATAAGGAAGAGCAAAATGTGGAAATTAAGTTGGTCATATTGCAGATATAAAGACGTATAAATGTATCATAATAAGTGTAAAAAATAGTAGAGTAAATAGATGCCAAGACATATAGAGCACTCAGATCTTTTTGAGTATTTTGATCTTTGGTTAGGAACATACCCACTCACGCCTATAATGTAGAGGTGTAACCAGTACACCCATATTTCGCCGAGTTGACTTCCGTCCCATGATGTGATAGGAGGCAAGCTTATCGCCATATCGGGCACAATTACAGACTTCGGGCTGTCGTGATTTCTATTATGAAATGCTCAGTCATTTCATAATAGAAAAACCCAATATCACTTTTACCCGACCTGGGGATCGAACTCGAGACCTCAGCACAGCAATTACAACGAGGCAGTCGTAACAAACAACGTTCTGATATCCACGATAACTTGTATCGTACATATCAGGAGCTATGAGATAATTTCGATCCCACGAAACATAAATTTGACACATTTTTGACAAATTACATACATTTCATAGACGGTTACTCTTCATGATATTAATGGTAATTCAGTTGTGACTGAATTAAACTAAAATTAAAGTAAAGTTATGTTTAGTTTAGTGTTAGTTTAAAGTAATTGAATAGTGTCTTATTAGTAGAGTATTAATTAATACTATACAGCGTAAACCAGTCATTTTAAAGTAACTGCTACTTTCATACACATTGTTTCACTTTTGTTTGTTATGTGATTTCTTAAGATTTGATTTCCGGAGTGGTAGAGCCACTGCCTCGATGGCGCAGTTGTAATGCGTACGCGTTACGATTAAGCTAACGCTGAGGTCTCGGGTTCGATCCCCGGGTCGGGTAAAGTGGTATTGGGTTTTTCTATTTCGAAATGCTCAGTATCAGCCCGTAGTCTGGAATTTGTGCCTGGTATGGCGATAGGCTCACCCCCTATCACATTATGGGACGGAGATACGCTCGGCGAAATATGGGTGTACTGGTTACACCTCTGCCTACCCCTTCGGGGATTACAGGCATGAGTGCGTATGTATGTATGTATGTAGAGGCACACTGTACCCAGTTACGTAAACCTATGCCCTAATCCAGGATATCGTGTCATAATCTACATCATCAGCCTATATTTGTCCACTGCTGGACATAGGCCTCTCCTAAGGCACACCATTGAGCTCGATCTTTGGCTCTTTGCATCCAGTCATTGCCCGCCGCTTTCCGTAGGTCGTCGCTCCACCTTGCTGCAGGGCGTCCTACTCTACGAGTACGTTTGCCTAAACGCGGTCTCCACTCAAGTACCCGTATACCCCACCGGTTATCGGTTCTTCGTGATATATGGCCAGCCCACTCCCACTTCAGCTTGCTAATAATTATCGTGTACCTGTGTGCCAAATTTCAAAACCATTCATCCGAACGTGATTGACTAACAAACATCTAAACTCACAAATATTCATTACACCATCACTAATTACTTTTCTTGTGCCACCATTCCGTCCTAAGGTTGTCTGGCAGAGATCACTATTATCGATAAGACCACCTATTGTAATAGACATTTTGATTTTATTTTCCTTTGTTATAATTATCCGTACAAATGGTGTACAATAAAGAGTTCAATCAATCAAGCATCCAAACTTTCATGTTTATAATAATATCTATTATAAATATGTAGGAAGTAGGATTTCACTGACGGTAATAAAAAACATTCGTAATATTAAATGGTTTTTTCAAATTTTATTCAAACGTAGCTAAGAATCATCTCGATTAAAGCAGCTATGAAAAAAAAACCGCGTTCAAATCAGTCCATTCATTCACGCGCTATGATGCCACAGATGCAGACTAAGGGGTCAAACTTATAACACATTTCTTTTTTGTTAGCAAATGAGCAAATATTTCTAAAAACAAAATAAATATTTCCCATTTCATTTATTCCGGGACAACATTAGTGGCCGCACAATACAACCAATATAAAAACCATTTAGCCACATAACGAACAAAATCCATTCAATTAATATTCCATCGGGCAATATTTGATCACAGACTGAATGAAACACACATAGCTAGCGTGCGAGTTATTTTGGTAATACAGTTGTCGATTAGTGGGTAACGATAGGGTGTGGGCAATAAAGGCTCAACCGGGAACTGCGCGGGATGTTTTGAATCGCCACCGCTTTAATGGCGTCTGTATTAACCGATAATTCAAATTTCGATATCCCGGCCAGTTCCAAAATACTACCTGACATAACACAAGCTACGACACTACGAATGCTTTAGTGGATGTTTTAGGTTATAGAATATTTATTTTGTAAAGTTTAGATTATGTAGATGATTCACAAATTTGTTTTTAAGATTGAGAATCATTATTTTTTTTAGATTAGGAGTAGTCGGTGAAATTTATAAATTCTCTACTCAGTGCTTCTTTACTTCATAGGGCTCCAATATTTATTTAAATAGCTTACTAACCAAGGTATGTAAAGTTACTTTGAAAAATAAAACAAGTCTTATCGGTGAACACACATTTTTGCTTGCTTATTACTAACAAAATAAACTCAAGTCGACATCACATGATCAAGTATTTGAATTCTTTCTTCGCTAACTTATAATATTTCCATTGTCTAAAAACTGTAATTCATTCTGATTTTTATATTTTATGGTATGAATAAGACTAGAATTTTCTAAGAACGGTTTGAATTTATTGAACTTACTAGACCAAAACCCGCTAGCATAAGATTACTATTTAAATAACGTGTAACATGTATTCCAACAACTTTTTTATAATGTCAGAACTGTCTAAATGCATATAAAGTAACATGTCGTAATGTGACATCAGCCACTATATTGTTCTTCATTTTATTTTGTAATATCAAGCGCGTTTATACTTTGACTCGACAATTATATTACAATGTGTCTTGTTTTCTTTTCATGCAAGCGGATGGTGTCGAATGCTATTTTTAATAAAAACAATCACGTTATTATACCTATTGGATTGTGAAAGCAAGGAATATTGTTGCGTTTTGTTTTCTGCTTTTTATTAACTGATATAAAGACCTCATCTTAGGTTGTTTCAACCGTTTGTAATTTTAAAAAGTTTGTAGGAAGCTTTGACTTTGACGTATTTTTAATACTAAAAACAAATTAAATTTCCTTAATATAACGCAGGTAAACTGTTGCTTCACAGACTGTAGAAATAGTCCATGCTTAGAGTATACCTACTATTTGTTGTAAACAACTACGTATTTTCTATAAACCTTAACCAAGTTATGATTATCATTCGCAAATTAGTTACAATACAGTTCATATAGCGACACAAAGACATGAAAGTGTATTTAAATTTCCTATGGCATGAGTAGGTAGGTAAGATTATAAACAAAACTTACAAGTGTAGGTACAAAAGTTGATTGCAAATGAAACAACCGAGTAGTCTGTTTAAGGACTTAACACTACGATGATTTCAATAATCTAATTTGAGCATTGTAGGAATGTTTGCGATCGCGTCACAAGGGTATTAAGCAGAATAATGGACCAGTTATTAATAGTCTAATACCCGAGGCACTAGCACATGTTTATTCCGCAATAGAGACCAATAAATCTCGGTGAACAATCTGAAACAACTTCATTAGCAGAATCAATGTTTCGTTTGCGTCACACTGAGTGATCGGACGGGCTCGTCGCCGATTCCCGATACCAAATGTTAACTTGCGTATAATATCGAATTTAAATGAATATGCAAAAGTCGCCGATGTCCAATGTCCAGGTTTATGGAAGCGCTGAAGTGTGGCAACGTGCTCTCCGGTTGCTCCTTAAAGTTGCAATTTTATGAATGAGTTGTTTGAATGAAACACAATAATAATACGGTATCGGATGCGAACCGAGGCGGAAAACGCTCCGCGGACTTGTACGTGTCCGAATAGCCTTTTAAAAGGGCATATTTGGTTTGACGTTAAATATTTCATCTCATCGTATAACACATAATAATATTGTAGATCGATTTACAGCGCACCGCCGTAACTTATTATCTTGTTCAATTTCAGTGGAGTTTTTTGTTTTTTGTACGAAACGCTTCATTAAATTCAACGAGGTATATTCGATAAATTTTCGCTGAATGTCGAGCCGCTCTATATTAATAATTCAACCCGATTCAACAGATCAGACGATAACACTTTTGAATTGCTTTAATTAATAATCACTGTATCTGCCCATTTGGGTATTTCGGATATATAGGTATACAATATTAAGTGGTTGGTGGAATATTGAAGTGAACTGGGAAACGGTAGACAAGTAGAGGGTTACAGTGAGCGTTAAAAGTCAACATTTAGAGAAGCGTAATTTAATTTGTTGTTTAGCGTTACAAAAAAATTAAAGTGGAGTATCTTTTACCCACATTACTAGCTGATCAACGGTAGATAAGGCGGGTCTGTTATAAATCGCCGACACTTTTATTTCTTTTTGTGTTCGCGGCCGAAATGTGTAAAGAAGCACGTATACAATGTGTTCGCAAATGCTTAGCTGTATTATAATAAAATGGATTACGACTTCGAATATTAAAAAAACATGAACTCTTAATTACGGAATGACATTATCGGTACATTTATTTAATATAAAAACACAGTTACATAAATTCAGCTTACAGAAGATACTTTACCAAATTACTGAAATAAACATGTAACAAAATAAAACACAAATGTGCCAAATTACTTATTACTCCAGATAAAAAAGACATAGATAATACTGACGGTCTACCCGCGCTAGCCACTCAGCTCATTCGCCCGTTTCGTACTTTTTGGTGCTATTATACTAATCAAATTAAATAATCGATTGTAGACCGCCTATCAACTGAGTCGTAGAAAATTGGTTAAACGTACCTATAAAGAAATTGCATCGTCATTGTGGTATATAAAGGAAATTATAAAAATCTCTATCACTTATAAAACTTATATTTACATATATTACCATTGTGCATTTACATATTCAACTCAGCGCGTTTTACTAACGTCGTATTAGAAATTAAAGTAATTCATGAAGTTTAATAAATTCTAAGAACAGAATTAACCAGATAAATGTTATGAAGATATATTTTATTAGTAGTTGATAATTATTAAATTACAATAATTATTGTTAACATCTATAATTGTACCACATGTTATAGGAACACCCTGTCGTTACCCGTCCGATCGCGAACACGCTCTGTTGCGGACGAGTTTTATGATATTAATATACATTTACGAGCATTGTACACCATTATTACGTACTTATCTTTGTATTCACTCTTTACAATATTAGAATAAAAGGCGGTATCTTTTTAATATTTATCCTTCCCCTAATAATATCCTAATTAGGGGAAGGTGTGAATTTCTTTAAAAGCATCATGCGATCGAGGGTGGGCCAATTTCGTTTTATCTTTAAGGATATCTCGATACAGGATGTGGTTGGAATAGACATCCACTGATCCACCATGTAATTGTCCAATTAAACTCACAATTTTATGTAAATAACTTGCCAACAGAATACGCAGCTTTTGAGTTTTTCAAATCACGTTTACAACGCAAGGTGTTTGTTATAATTGTCGATCTGTATTGTTACAACATAATAAATCTAATATATTTTATTGGCTACTCCATCTACATAATAGTTCCGAATCAAAGACCATTTTAAATTGATCGGTGTAATGTATGACGACACTTACTTTGGATAGATCCATCGGTATCTTCTATCCGTTCTATCCGATTTACATTAATAAAGTTAGATGATATGCTTTTAAACTTAAATGTCTCATTAAAATTGCTTCTATAATTTTAATGAAAGAAACAGACAAGTTTTTTGAGTGGTAGATCCACGCTGTAGACACTTGTCTACAGCATGTATGGGCCGTCTCGTCCGGGTCATTACCACTGTCTCACAGAAAACCGGCGTAAAGTAGCAGCTTGCTGCTGCGTTTCGTAAGGTGAGTGAGATATCCGGAGGCCCAAACCCCCTCCCCTTTCCAATCCCTTAATTATCCCTTTCCTTTAAGGTTGGCAACGAACCCACGATTCTTTTGGTATTGTGGGCGTACATGGGCGGTGGAGATCACTTACCATCAGGTGACCCACTTGCTCGTGTGCCGGCCTATGCTATAAAAAAAAGAAATAAATTCCTTATATGTTCCTTCCCATCAAGGATTGGAAAACGAGACATCATTGACATTGACAATTTGTTAACTGCAATCCTACGAACTTCGTCGTGAATTAATTAAACATGATTAACTGCTTATGTACTGTAAGCAAGGGAGATATGTAATTATTACGGAACACTAAATCATATACAATGCCTTAATAAAAACTCTATGCCATATCGTTAAATCGATTCCGTACGTGTCTATTGGAATTTACAGATTTAATCACAAGAGAGTTATCAATAAAAAACTGCTGTTAATTAAATAAAGCGGTATATTCACAGCGCAAGCGGCACGTTAGTAATTAAGACCGGATCACACGATACGTTACCTATTGTCTAAAACAGATCACTGATAATGTAGGCATCAACGTACGAGTATACGACGGAATTTTCAGTTTTTATTGTATGAAATTATTGTAATCAACAATAAAGCCGTTTGCACACACTTTGGTAATATGCAATTTTTTTGTTAAATTAATTTCGTTATTCTTGATTTAGACTAGATAGCATTAAGTGAGACATATGCATGAAGCATTGCTTTAACCTGCGGTCGTATTGAAATAATTAAAGCTACTCACTCAACGGCTTCCATAGTTCTGTCATTTATAGCAAGTTGGACGAAGTTACGGTGTAGTTTATTAGTTTAGCTTTCCGGTTGTTAAAGTTCAACAACATAGCTGGCAATTCCTTTTGAACATCAGCAGGCCTATTCTCGTAATTTTAAATGTTCAAAATTTCATTCCGATCTAGTCTCAGCGTCAAGAAAGTTGCAAATGGCATTCTCTTATACCAATAATCAACGTCAAATGCACCTAGCATTAGCAGCAGCATTACACCCTTTTGGTTTCAGTCAACTTTTAATCTACATTCAATCTCATTACGATCTATGTTTACATTTGACGTTGATTATTGGTATATTTTGAACATTTAAAATTACGAGAATTGGCCTCCTGATACGTATAGTGTTTTAAACTAGTTATTGGGACATACATAGTTTTTTTTCAATTCCAGAATTAATGTTTATTTTAATTTCAATTACATTTATCTTCTTTCACGCTTATATAATTCACGGTGAAATGACAACTTAACTGCACGTATAAAGGAGACTAACGTACTTAAATACGTAAAGATCAAAGCAACAACTTTACTAGCAAAGTGAACTTGATAGTCTTTATAGTCGTGAAATGTCAATTAAGTTTAACTCTAAGTAATAGGCGTAAATAAAGTACAGATTTTAAATACCTCTCGGTAACGATTTCTTGTAGAACTATACCGTATTTAGGGTAGCGAAACTAAAATGCCACTAGAACAGAGAAGGATCTATATTTTAGGTTTATTATGGTATCCTAATTAAACTGATCATTATTTAAAATGGTCAGAATAAGGCTAAAAATGTAAATATTTCTGTAACTAAAAAATTACGAATGAATATCTTTTAATTTGCCTCAACATCTTTGTTAATTGTGAAAGTTTGTTTCTTTTTGCATGTTTGATTTATTGTTTATAACACAAGCGCTCTTTTAATTAATTATACAAGAACAAAGAAGCACTCTTTAGCGTCCGCGTTAGTAGTGAAACAAATTATTTTATTTTAGTAGATGTTTGTAAACCTGATGTTTAGTGGTGAAAAAATGTATTGAAATATTTGCACACGCTTTTCTCAAGAAGCAAATGCAAAGCTGCCGTCCCGTGACGCCTTATCTTTTATAATCCATTAAATGTTTCTTTTTCTTTGTTACGATTAAGTCTCAATCAGATGAGAGCGTAAAAACGCTGATCATTTTGGAAATGAGTATTGTGAATGGTTTTCTATGAACGTGATTGTGATGCATGTTATTTAGGTTACCAATAACTTGGAATACAGTACTGCGATTAAAATTATATGCTTCAACAAGCCTTGTAGCATGGCCTTTAGATCAGTATTTCTTTACAAACTTTTAATTTAGATTATAATTGTTAGTTTGAATTGGGTTTTATCTTTTTAGTATTTACGTAACTATTAAAATAGTGTGTTTTTATTGTGTAAAAAGATGGTTGTAGAAACTATGATAAGAACAAAATGTACATTATTGAGGAAATATAATTTAAATGTCACAAACGTAAATAAGATAATACAGGTTCAAACTTTAAATAAACCAAACCACCTCCAACGTCAATTAGAAAACATCTGTGAATTTAAAAGGCTGAACAAATTTTCTTCAGACATAGCTAAGACCCATCTCAAATAAACCAGCATTCAAACAAAAATACTGCATTCAAATCGGTCTATTCGTTTAGGCGCTACAATGTTACAGACAGATACATACACACACATACAGAAAAGGAGTCAAATGTATAACTTCCCACTTTCATCTGGGGTTAAAATTCCATTAAGAATAAATTAAGACAACACTAAGATACTATAAGATTTACTATAATAATATGTAGTTTTTTTAACTGGGGCATTATGGTGAATTGCGACATGATGGCTATACAGGGAAACCGTCTTTGGTATCATTAGGAATTTCAATTTAATATAGAAAGAGATAGCGTTTTATATTTGTTATCTAAATAATATTATTGCTACAAAAAAATACCGTAAGTAATTACACTACAAATGAAAAGTATATTTTTTGTTTTTACTCAATAAATATAAATTTAGTACTATAATTATTTGTATTTCTGTAATTACTTGCAACAAGTACGAAACACTGATTGTCCAAGAAAAACTTGCACTTGTCCGGTTTTTGTGCTTTATCAGATAAAGATGACGGAGGGAAACATATTCATTGCAGTTTAAAATATACGACGTAACCGCAATTTGTTTCACATCCTTCGATAGCTTTATCACCTATCACGATGGAGACCTTATTAAATCTAGACAAAATGTTAGAACCAGACACACCTCAGTTCAGATTTGTAATTTTGTATATATGTATGTGAGGTATACAGAGTTGGTCATTCGACCAATAACTCTAATGACATGTACATAAGGCTCTATCTAAGTTCAAACTGTAAAAATTTCGTTAGATTCGAACACATTTCTGAGAAACCTGCTAAATAAATCGATTTGCAAAAAATATGTGTAATATAGTTTCGCTGTGGAAATTTCTGTCGAAGTAAAATTTGTTTAAGTGATAAGGGCGCTCGACTCAACTTACGTAATAAGTTTTTATTACCTATTGCTATTTTAATATAAATTTTGACGAAGTATTTCTAATGATGACATATCAATGCAAATGAATACTTAAGACTGTACCTCATGCCAATGACCTTGACGATTTGCGCCATACAAAACCTACCGAAATGGTTGTTTCGCGCGACCGAGATATAACGCGGCAGCGGCAGTTTTAAAAAGATTTTATTTCATATTTCAACTTTTTGTTTAAAATGTTAAAATATATATCGCCTTTTTTATTTTATCAGAAGGATAAAACGCTGCCATCGCACTGCATCTCGTTCACGCGAATCCTTCATTCTGGTAGATTTTTGTATGGCGCTAATCGTCAGTGTCATTGGCGTGGGGTACAGTCTTAATAAAATTAATAGATATTTATGATATTTTTTTATTTTCTTTAAGATTTAAAAATGAAATTATTTATTTTAAATTCTTAAAATATATTTGTAAAACTGATAGAAATCGTTTATACTAGAGTGACTAAAGATACAGCAGCACCGCGGATAAGTAAACAAGTAAGTAATTGGTTACATTTACTTCGAATCCCTGTTTGTACAATGCCGACAAAAGATATAATCTCTGATGTATTGGAAAACAGATATAGATAAAATTTAAATCTATGTAGCACGTAATCATTGTATTTGTTGAATATTTAACAAATTTACGAAATACATTTCCGGTAACAGCTATTCATTTGAGCCAAATGATAACATGTGACCGCAATAAGCTTAGTGCAGTAAGCAGTGCACCTAAATCCATATTGATTTACTGGTTATGTAAAATATTGTTGGATGATCGACGCTGAATATAGTTCGGATGGTCGGCAACAACGCTACGGCAACTGCGACGTTTCGAATTTAATTTAATATTAGCAAGAATTTCCCAATTATCGTATAAGGTGACCTTATCGTAAATTTAATACATTTAATACTCTAATGATGTCTCCGGCCCGAGTAAGATAAAAACTCGGTACCTGAACAAAAGCCATCGGTTGCCTTACTCACAGGCCACGGTTAGCTAAGCGACATGTCATCGATATTTTTTTGCCCGGCTGATGTCTTTAACGAAATTCATGTCATTGGGTCCGATTTCTCTAAGATTAACTTTTTTACATTATTTAACAAATAGATCGGACCTTTACACGCTCGAATATTCAGTTACATGGTTTAACACTTAAAAGGTCTTAACGACTCTAACACATCCTGCGGGTTACGATAAAAAAGACGACAAAAAGGGAATACTTCTCGTGTTTGTTTTTTAAAAGATGTCTGCCCGAGATAAGGTGCAGCGGCACTTTAATCCTCGTACCGTCCGATATTTGAAAAGGATATGATGACAACGTTTTTGTGCTCTTTATCTAATAAGCACACATAACCAATACTTAGTTAAAGACGTGGGTACTTACTTCCAAAGTTTGTCTAACTTGATAAAATAAATAAAATCAACGTGTCAAACTTAGTTTAGATGTCATGTAGCTTTTAATCAATACGCTTTGAAGCGGCCCGCTGGCGATGACTAAAAATGTCGTACAGTTTTGTCTATCATTAGAGAAAATTCAAATGGAAACCAACTATTAATTTTAAATGAAACAATTCAGCGGTGACAAATGAAGTGCCGTGTTGAGGATTGTTCGCCATGCAAGTGTAAATTAAGTAGAGAGTCACTAGACGAGTGTCACGCTGTGTCAGATGTTTAGATTATAACCACTTGGAACTGTCTCGGCAGTCGTGAACGGAACTTAATAAGCAACTTAAGCGGCGTGTCGTGTATATATAACTTGCGCTAGTGCTGTCGTTTGTAGTTGTTGTAAATGTTAGACTCTACATTATTTAAAATACCTGAACGTTTCCATACTCCAAGAATTCGAAATCAAAAAAGATTATCGTCGACTGTGCAAGTACGAATTCTCAAATAATTCGGCCCTGTTATCCGTAACCAAGAGTCTATGGAGCGTATAATTGTCCCGGGTTCTGTGGAAGGGAAATCCCATCAAAGCTGCCACATCGCAAAGGCTTCTGTATTGACTAGAAACTATCGATAACCCAACATCACTCGTCATAAACCACGACCACTCTGTCAAGAGTGTACGACTGAAGAAGAAGAATGTGAATTATTGGGACAATGTTGCATACAAAGTTGTTGTCTTCAAGTTCGTATTTATTTCTTGGAATCTTAACAGGCGTTACAACTCAATAACAACTTTTCAAACGAAGTGCATATACCGTTTCTTACTAAACTGCAATATCAACTCATTCGTTTCCATGCAACAGAAGTAAACCTACATGTACTCATTACGGCTCAGATTATGTTTATTCATATTCTAACAACATAAACTACCTACATTCCTTTTAACTTAAATGTATACACTAAATATACATATACGACATCGATATAGATAAAGTTGAGTTCGTTGTGTCTGGTTAGTACAAACCTGCAAACATAATGCACTTTAGTTTACATCCAACGGGCGATGGTCGACTGGCGAGTAAACAGAACATGCTGTATGTACTGTAGTAATTATATCGTATCATCCAACAGAAACTCGTATCGTTTGAACGGATTGAATCCCTTTTAAGCACCAGCGTCGATTTCAGCCACATCCCCCCCTCGTATCGATATAATCTCTATTTCCACAGCCGTTAGGTCCAATGAGCGAGGTCGCGCACACCTCTTCCTAGCCCCTCCGCCTCGCGCGTGTGCTTTACGGAGCAAGGATTAAATAACTATGCAGGGTATGTAATGTAGGTAATGCAGGGATTCCGCATTTAACGGCTTCAGGATTACCTCAATAATTCCCTCGGCACAACAAATGTTTTTAGCCTATAGAGTCAGGGCGGCCATGCCGAAATGTTAGAACGCTGGTTATAGCTGTGTCGTGTTGGAAGCCATACCTCAGGCAGATCCAGCTTAGTTCTCAGTCAACCGCGATGGACTTCACTAGGCTTATGGCGCTGCAACACTACTTTACACAATGAAACGTAGGCTCGCCTCTACTAGATAGGTAATATAGTCACTGCATAAAAAATCTATAAACTGTCATTCATCCCGTTCCGAAGGTTTAATTGGATAATATAATATTTCCGGAGTTGTCCTCGAACTGTGAACGGACACAAACGCTGTTTTGCTTTAGATTTCTATTCAAAAAATGACACAAAGTTGTATCGTGTGACATTTCTCGGTGTCTAATCCCATTCAGAGCACAATGCGCGCCGGACGGTTGGGACCATATTTCATTTCAATGACAAAATATGTTTAGAAAATTATTTATTATCGTTCAAATCTGCAGTCCTCAATTAAAAGGCCGATCTCGAAACGATTCTTTCGCTTTATGATCACAACGAGCGGATGTTTATTCTACAACCGCGATATTGATTCAGGTAGTCCGAAGAATTACGACATTATGTCCGCCCTGCCCAAATCCCTTTGTCATTAATTATCAAATCTTCAATCGCATTATAGCAGAACTGTTACGAATGCATCGTAGCGTTTTTTGAATAAGTATTTAAAAGGGTTCGGGAGCGTTTCAAATCGGCATGCAGTAAGTCGACGATGCTGACGACGCAACAGGCACGCCCAAGGTCGTCCTGCTGTTCACCCCTTTTCACACAATCGTTAAACGATCATTTATTATCCATCAATTCAGTTATATTATGCTAATGTCATTTTAATATCTACCATTCGGATTCTTTATGAATTAATGTTTAAATTATCGATGTAAACCGTCCACGTGAACATATCACGCGAGGTTTGTGTATCGTTTATTGCTATGCGAAAGTAATGCTTTGCGCACGGAGGCCTCCTATAAATCATCGTATCTGCAACAGCGAATGAAAAACGCGCCATAAAGGCATTTCAAAATTTACAACTTACAGAGCACCATATCGACAGCCTCCAACAGTCCGCCGCCGGCGCAGGCGGGAATGAGCGCGGGTGCGGGCGGCGCGAGCGGTGCGCCCCGGCCCACCTCGCCCGCTGCTGCCCCTTCGCGCTGCTGCGACACTGGCCGCCCCATATTCCAGGACCCGATCACAGGACAAACTGTTTGCTCCTGTCAATACGAGTTTCTCAACTACCAGAGACTCGCGTCCGGCGTGCCTCTGTCTATGTACAGCGCGCCGTACTCGGATGCAGCCGCGGCCACGGCGGCCGGCATGGCTGCCTACTTCCCGGCATTAGCTGCCGATCAGCCGCCTTTCTACTCAAACGCGGTAAGTATTATATTGTTAGCGAAAACGTGACCGGCTGTAATGAAGCCCCCGAGGAATTATTGGCAGCGTCTCGTACATTGCGGTTGCGGTAGCTTTCATTCCATGAACGTTAATAAACAACAATAATTCATTTATATAAAGTGATGTCTTGGAGTTGCTACAAATGCAGAGGGCTGAAAAGTTAATTAGAAACTTTCGTGAAAGCGTACGATTTCGGAGTTGCCGAGATTGGATATTTCCTACCGAGAATAATTCAGATCGCACTACAATTAATTCCTACTTTCCCACCGATAGAACGAGACTTCGTGATATGACCGAGTTGCAATTTTCCGCAGCCAATTTCTGCGGTTGAGATCTGACACTCCTTATGTGGCAATGTAACAGGAATTGCTGATATCGTATAGAATTGCAAACATGAACACCGATAAATTATAATTTAATTTAACAATGACACAAGGGTTATTGTTTGTCGTACGAACAAATTGTATTTTATTCAGTTTCGTTTACGAACGCGTGTAAAATATGATAATTGGTACATGACGTTTATGGCATAGTCAATGCGTTTTTCCATGATTATAAAATAACAAACGAACGTCTATCGGGAATATAATATGAAAATGTATCTTTTACCGCTCCATCCATTACATCGATAGTTAAAGTACGGACGTATCTGCGTAATTATAGAGCCAAGTACAAAACTAACGTATTTGAGGTATATCTGTGACACGTTATTGGCTAATATAGACCGTTTCTATATAATGAATGAGTCGTATAATTTAATTTTAGTGCAATAAAATTTACAGGCGGCGTAGACCACTTCATGAGTGGTTGTCGTTTATGAGACTCCGACCAGAGAACCACGTACTTACATATTTAAAACAAGTTTTGTTTGACAGGTTTCTATGCTATCTAGTATATAGTAAGCGTTTGGGTAGTTCTTTATTTTATTATTACAATAGTAATGACGTTAGGGGATACCTTTTTATTGAACGCGATCAATTTCTATTGGCACCGTTTTAAACAGCCAACGGAACAAAACTGAAACATTTCCTCAATGTATTGATATCGTAGTATTATGTTAATATTCATTCATATATTATACAATGCCATATGAATATGATTAACATGTCACAGTGAACCTATTTGAAACGGTGAACTGGCTACTAAATTCTAATCTTATTAAATTAGTAATTAGATTCACAAAAAGCTTTTAACTCACATACCTTGGATCTACCATCCGAATCAAAAAGATTATCTAACCCATCAACGTCGTAGATCTATTTTATAACGTAGTTCTTTCTCGATACTTTATACAAAGAGTATTACGTTAAAATAATTAGGAGCCCATGTCAAAATAGTGCCTCAGAAAGTCAGATGTGAACTCCACGGTGTTAAGTAGCCATCACAATGAGGTTTACGATATAAGTAATACATATAATTTAGAATGATAATCCGTTGATGTATGTCCTTTTGTCCATCGAACCAAAAAACTCGCTCTCCTCCCGAGTCCGATTTAATAACTTAATATGTTTAACAATCCCTTTCTCAGGATTAGAATATGTCTTTGAAATTCCATAGTCGTTACACAGTAGGATTATATTTTATTTATTCGTACTTCGTTATTGATTGATCAAATATTTATGGATCTTATTAGATAGTTTTGTTGTTGAATGCGTGGTGCAATGTCAGCCGACCAGCAAAAACAACGTGTCGCTGTTCTAAATAAAAAGTGTAAAATAAAAACGAACGCGCTCTTCACACGTTTAAACTAATATGAAAGCACAGTATCATAAAAAGCACTCCTGTGTTAGAGCGTGGCAGAGCGCGCCGCACTGAGCGCCCCGCGCCGCACCGGCCGGCCCGACCATGTGTGTGGGTAGACACTTTGAATGATAATGATCATAACAACATAAAAGTAGCCACGGTACGTAATATATGACACGTAGTAAAACTTTTGGAGGAAGGTGTTAAAAGGTGGGCCGTGAACGTGTCCCGGCAGATGATTCAATCATTCATGAAGATATGATCATACATCATCAGTGGCGAAAGTGTTAACTCCGGCCGGCCGACGAGTCGCCTTCAATGGGATCCTGCCACCTTCGTTTTTTTCTTATTTTAAGCTTTTTATTTTGTCTATAATATTTCATTCTACTTCTTGGGGGTAAATCCACGCGCTTAAAACCCGCTGTTATAGCGCTCCTTTGTGTGGTTTTAAATTTCGGTTGTTAGATTAAAAATTATATGTGTGTCGACGGTTTGCTGACCTTTGAATAGCAGCTGTAAACAAACACAACCCGAGCCTCTCCTGGCTGATGGAAAATGTTGACTTTCAAAATTCATTCAACAACTATGAGTTTTATATAATCTCATCCATTCGCACATGTGGTCCCATCCGTGGCGCAGGAAACGGACGTTATTATATTAAAAAATAATAATTTATAGTTCTAGCGAAGCGTTCCAAAATAAATCATCACCTCGCACTACTGCTCTTAATAGATTTGTGGTTGATGTCCGTCATAATTTATGATAATTATTACATCTATGAGATTTATACTAATTGATGAATCTTTAAATTCTACTTTATATCTGCAACACGGCTCTAATCAGTGTCCGCATAATTTAAAGATTAATATTTATTGCACTCTATTTTAATGAATAGTGGTCAACGTTTAGTATTTCGTTTGCGAAAATAAATATAACAAACATAAATGGTTGCAATCCGCGCTTAAAGATCATCTTGTCATAGAAAGCAACGCTGTCAATGTATTTTTAATTAATGCTTTTAAAGAGCATACACAGTTTTTGCCTTAGTCGACGACAATTAAAAAAGTTGGCGTTTGCGTGTCTGTGGAGCGGACCGATGGATTAAACTTATTTCTTCCATAAAATATAATTATTTAACATGTTAATGTTAATGTATAGGCAGGTTTAATAGAGCTCACGTATTTAGTTTTTTGGTTAGCTCTATTATTATCTATATATATCATAATAACAGTTTTAGATTTATTGGAACTAATCTCTATACACTTATTGATGTAGAATTCTTTAAGAACTACTTAGGTAATGACAACCAATTTACTTTTTTGTTTACGAATGCTCTTAACAATGGTCGATAAGATACCTAGACCTAAGACCTAGTTTATATCAACATGAGAATATTCATAAAATAATAAAACAATTGTCGGGCAATATTAAATACGTTAAAGCACGAGTACACACATGTAGTTAGTGATTTGGCACGTTAGTTGATTCGTGAGGCTAGTACAGTTGTGAAAAGTTATTTTGGCGATATTGGGTGTTTGTTTATAATAAACATAGGGCATGACAAATGATCTATAAAATTAATATCGTTACGGCGGCCATAATAATAAGTCGAGATGGAGATTTGCGTTGCCGTTTAGTCCGATTATTCGAAATAACAGAAAACTGTAGTCATATCAGAAAGGTCGAAGCAACAAAGAGCGGAGCGCGACTGGATTACGCTGTCGTACTTGAGTAAAATTTATTATCGGATTTTCGTTTCGGCCACCAATGAAGTTGTTGGACAACAAAATCTTTTGATAGATTTATCCTGGTTGACCGCATTAAGACTCGCTCCTGAGTTATTTTTAATGCACAGCTATAAATTTTTGGACCCTTAGCGACATACGGACTTTTTACGCGATTTTTTTTATCACAAATCTTTTAATCATTTATCAATATATAAATTACGTACTTAGTACTACGTACTGTATTTATTTACAGGAACTAGCGAGTAACATAGTTATAATATATCAACGTGTTGTTTGTTTATTATTTGTTAATCTTGAAGACATAAAGGAGAACAAACTCGTATAATAAGAACAGAAACAAAAAATAAAACATTTGTTAACCGAAAGATGATGGATGCACTCGGTCCGTATCTTTGGCCATTAAGTAATAATAGTTAAGACCGAAATGTTGAAGTGATCGATCAAGAAATCAATCCGTCGAGGATCATTTTGGTAATGGATTACGTTAAAGCTACCGGAAACGTGACAGAAGATATAATAGCTCGTTTTAATAAGATTATAAAGGTTTTATTTGCTGCCAACAATTCACGTGTACCGGTTGCGGGGAATGCATTAATTTATGACGTTTTGAAAGGTATTCTAGTGGTGTTTGTTTGTTGTGACAGGCGGCTAGCATCGAGCTGAAAGAGAACCTCGCAGCCAGTGCGGCCAGTTGGCCTTATCCCGCTGTTTATCATCCTTACGATGCAGCATTTGCGGGATATCCTTTCAATGGGTAAGTTTTTAATGATATTTTTCTCTGCAATTGAACTACGCCAAGTTTTATTCCATGCCGTGAATGTTTATGACTGAATTTCATGTTTGAAGTTTCTTGTTAGGATAAAATTAGGTGTGTAGTTTTACTATTGTCACAAATACGTATCATTGTATTTTTTAAATTCAATAGTAATATGTGTATTTATAAAGATTTTTAAAGTAAACCAGCAATAGGTATAGAGAAAGACCTTATCAAGAGACCGATCTTCTAAAGATGTATTTACGATAACTTAATTTTCAAGTCATAAAATTAAACTTGAAATAAAAACGTAATTAATATAAAATAAAACCTTCCAGCAGTGATTAATAAAGTGGAACCTATTAAATTAAACCACCGTTTAATTGATAACCAATTCCACATATCTATTTTGTGAATTGGGAGCATGTCACGGCAAGCAATGGCCACCATTCCGATTTAGAATCGCATCGCACTGAGCTGTCCACTATAAAATTCACGCTTCTCGCGAGGATTTTCAACTGACAGCATCGAGGGGTTTCGGGCTAGGCATCATTAATTTTTAAGTAATTTGCGATGCTAGCCAACGCTGGCATCAGGTCCTCTAGCAGACATCTCTGATGGCTGCAATATCGACAGGATGGACGTGGAAATCTCTAAAAATGGAATAAGTCGCCATCAGGGGTAGTCTGACCCTATGCATTGTCAGACCGAATTTTTCGTGTCCCGGTATTCGTTTTGTAGGCTAAGCCTCATTGTCTTTATCTGATAGACACGTGAACTCTTTCCATGGTAGTGTGAGTGCAGCTTTTGTTTTTCTGAATTGTTATTTATGAATAGCGCTTCGAGGCGGGAAATTGTGTGGCTATGGCGACTATGTTGAATACTGAAACTGTCGCAGTAACGTTTTAAACAATTTAATTTTATATTGGATATATATAGTTAAATTATTTTGTCTATTGTGTCGTGTGTAAGCACTATTGTGTTTCGGTTTAAAGGACACTGATGTCAGTGAAATTATTGGGTTTTAAAAGCTTTAACAACTTATGTCTCGGGGTGTGATGAACGCAGTCCAGTGCCATACAATGCTTTGTAATTTAAATTTCTGCGTGGTGTTCTCTTTATAGTTTATAGGCAGGCGTGGCGCTTACCATCAGGCAAACGACCTGCTCGTTTTGTCGTTCAATCTAATAAAAAAACAGTGTCTTTTATGGTATTTTCTCTTAACAATATTTAAAAATTATTTCCCTAGTTTAGTAAATCTTATTCATATAAGAATGTAAAGAGGTCAAAAGCCTGACAAATAAAAAGCCTTGTGTAGTTAGTTGTAAAGCGAACCGGGGGCATGTAACAAGATCTTTCTACAGTAGGGAGGCGATCGGCAACACCGAGTCCGCCCAACGAGGTTACGTCGCACACACCCGACGCAAATCTCATTTAACTAACCTTGTTGTAACTTGCGTCCATCTTGTTACGGCAAAGCTATAGACCGATGTATACTGCGTACTTTTAACTTTGATTTCAAATAATTTATTTTCAAACAATTTAGTTTTTTTTTTCAGCAGGCAACAATGTTAATTTGTGGAAATTTAATCTAATCTAATATTTTTTATATATCATAGGCCGGTAAACGAGCGACTGGGTCACCTGATGTTAAGTGATCTCCACCATTATGTACGCCTACAATACTAAAAGGATAATGGGCGCGTTGTCAACCTTAAAGGAAAGGGATAGTTAAGGGATTGGGAAGAGGAGGGGGATTTGGGCCTCCGGATATATCACTCACCTTACGAAACGCAGCAGCAAGCTTCAACTTTACGCCGGTTTTCTATGAGACGGTGGTAACTACCCGGACAAGCCGGCCCATTCATGCTGTAGACAAAACTTTCTACAGCTGGGCTCTACCACTCAAGAATATGTAATATCATATCCTCCTCCTTCTTCTTTCACCTGCCCTATACGTTTAAGCATCGATTTATGCACAGATTTTGATAATACTTTCACAAAAAAAATAGTATTTTTTTTTAATAGCAAATGAAAACAGTCAAAAAAGAATTCTAAACAATTTTGAGTCCGTGGTATCAAATTGTTTAGTTTTATTAGTTTCCTAGTTTTTTAAGCGGTTTTATTTTAGAAGTTTAATAAAATGTGACGCCATAATATTTGAACATCATTAATATATCAAAATATATCAAATGATGTAAATATATCAGTGAATGAAAGTTACAAAGTATATAATATATTTTTAGGTTTTGGCAAAATATTCCTTAATCTCTATGACGAGTCAACTGTTGAACGGACATGCTTATATTGTAAACAAACCCTTGTGGCCAATGTACTGGTTTGCAATATGATCGCTGCCAAGTTTATAAATGCTCACTTGATCACCAAATTTCTAGTCAGTTATTCAATTAAATAAAAGAAAAAATTGTCGTACATAATAGTACCGACTTGAACATAATGAAACAGATCCGTGTATTTATAAGATAAGCGAAATTACAGTATTCTTTTTAATAACATAAATGACTAGGTAATTCGCTCGCTTGTTGGTAAGCGCCATGCCTGTCCATAAACAGAAGCAATACCACAGAACCTTGAATATAAAGCACTGCATGATATTGGAATGCGTTTGTCACCCCGAAATATTAGAAGTCTCATACCCAGACATTTCATGTCATGCTTCAATGTCCTTTAAACTGAAACACAACAGTGCTTATACGCTGCTGTTTAGCGGCAGGAACAGACAAAGGATACGATGGATTTATCACCTAATTTGTAAAATAGTTTAAAACATAGCTTTCTGTTAAACGTAGTTTTTAAATTATAAAGTTTAGAATAAAAGATTAAGGTCGACTTGCACGACGCTCTTAAATCGAGATTTAACACTAAACTTATTTACTTAATTATGCAAATTTTAAGCACGGTGCAGAACGACGTATCTGGATTTAGAAATTTAATATTTAGACATTCACTTTTATGAAATAAAGTTGATTTTGAACGTTCATTAATTTTCATTAACGTGTGATTACCTTTGAACGTGTAAGTAAGTGGAGTCGTATTTTTGGCAGATTCATATAAGAGTTATCGTTCTAGTTATCTAATATCGATGCTACAGGGTGGAAAATTCCAAAAATATAAGGTAATATAACATAAAAGGCGGAACCCTTGACTGTGCGTAGTCCGACACGCACTTGGCCAGTTTTTATTTTTACACAATACTAGCTGTTGCCCGCGGCTCCGCCCGCGTGGATGCCTATTTCCAGAATTAAAGTAGTCTGTCTACACTTGACAAAAATACTAATATCCCTATAAACAATAGGGGTTGATGGTAGAAGGGTGAAAATTTAGGGTTGTATGTATTTTTAATGCTGTATCATAAAAAAATAAAAACTAAAAATTTTGTATAAAAAATAAAATTTTGTGGTGGACCACCCTTAACATTTGGGGGGATGAAAAATAGATGTTGGCCGATTCTCAGACCTACCCGATATGCACACAAAAATATTATATTTCATTTTCATTTATAATTTATATTTCATACAAATCGGTCCAGCCGTTTCGGAGGAGTATGGGAACGAACATTGTGACATGAGAATTTTATATATTAGATATTAACTGACATAAGCGTTATCTAATAGAAAGTAATGAGACTTGTATACATTATGGACAAAAGCTAAGCTTGAAATCACAGTTTGATCATCTCTATAATAAACTCAATATAACTTTCATTTCCGTTCACCCCTGCATTCCTATTCACCCCATTTTACGGTACATCTAATCCGCAATATAATTTCGTATTGAACCGTCTATAAAAAATCTCTAAACATTTAATTTGATGAGATTGGTGGAGAGTTGGAAAGAATAGTATAATATAGAAAATGCCTATTTCCAGCAATTTATATTACGCTGGTATTACTCGTTTCATTATGTAATTATGCTACTACCTCAGTGGCGTAGTTGTAATACGTACTTGGTACGACTGCTGTGCTGAGGTCTTGGGTTTGATTCCCGGGTCGAATAAAAGTGATATTGGGTTTTCAATTTCAAAATGCTCCGTTCCGAAGTATTTCAAAGTGCCCGATATGACAATGGGCTCGCCCCCTGTCACATTATAGGACGGAAATGGGCACGGCGATATGTGGGTGTACTAGTTGCACCTCTGCCTACCCCTTCGAGGATTGTAGGCGTGAGTGCGTATGTATTATCATGATGTTCAATTTGCCTGTAGCAGGCGATTTCCTCAAAAATCTTGATTCACCGCCAAAAGGCGGCATGTTTGATGTATTAAAAAAAACAAATCATTTTCGTCTCTTTGATGTGTATTATCATAATCGAAATATACGTACCGATGTAGATACGATTTGATACTCGACACGCTTATGTACACTGATAGCGGCAAACTGTAAAGGTTACAAAACATGAGTTTATTAGATAATTATGAATGTCGTGTCCGATTATCGGAACCGCGTCCGTAATGCGGGCTTGAAGTAGGATTCAGCCGCTGAGTGTAAATGCGCAAGCATTGTCGACCTCGATTTCTGAGAACGATTTCACCGAATACCATTTGCCGTTTTACTATTCGTGAATACAGTTAATAATAATGGGTCGGCGTGTTCAATCAAATATCCCGACAACCGCCCACCACCGCGTCCACCTATTTGAATTCTTAATCATCAAACGTGGAACAAGCCGTGTTTAAATTTTGTACAACCTGGTATTACTTTACGATTTTGAATACAGTATCTATAGCTTTTCCCGCATGTGTCATGATAACATGAGTTATGCATTGACTCGACTTAAAAATAATGTCTACGCAATAAAGGGTTCACACAGGTCCTTTTAGTTGATCAACTGCCAAATTTGGACCGCCTGAAAACGTTTTCAATAGAATTGATCCACAAAATCCATACAGCGTTTGTTGATTCAAGTCTCTTGTTGAAAACAATTCTACCCGTCTGAACCTGAAATAATAAATTGTAACGGGCAAAAAGCATATGTGTGATTAAAAGTAAACGCAAAGTCCGTCCCTTTTTGTTCTAGAAACACTTCATTAGCTTCACGCCTTGTAGTTTTTTTGTCATGGGGAACAGCCGGCTTCGCTATTGATGTTCTAACTTGAATGCGATGTTACTTTGCTGTGACAGCGTTCACGTGTTTTTACTGCATATTCAACGCTCCGCAATGGTGTAATTATAATTAGCATTGGTTTCATGTCAATTTGAAGAGCATACACAGTTTTTCCTGTACAATTTACAATTGTAATTTACACTACGGAATAATGATATATGATTTTGTAATTTATTTGCAAACATTCATGCATGAAGTATATTCCTCAGCGTGTTAAATCATTGCAACGGTTTAACATCTTCACTCAATACATAATGAATTACAAATTAATTATAAAATATGGGCCGAGAAAAATAATCTTAGGGGTGCGTTGTTTGAAACAATAAATAATATTTAAAGAGATCCTAAGAATCAATGGTTTATGAACCCTACAGAATTTGACCCACTGTTAGTACTGAATATAAATAAAACAACCTGACGTCACAACCTTTGCTAGTTATCAACCATTTGACTGTTACTGACGATTTGGTCCGATCTAAGTTTTTAGCTCTAAAACATTCTAACATGTCGCAACTCTCATCAATATTTCTATTAACTTTCTGTCACATCTATTTGTATACATTGTATATAGGTAAATACCTACATACACTATGTATATAAAAAAATACATCATCAAAATCGATGAAGTGGACTTTAAATATCAATGTGGATTTTGAGAGCGTCACTAGAAATATTGGCAAGTATCGATAAACTGTAAGCTACACGGTCTCATTCATACATTTGAACACTGTATTTTCATTTCAATCCTTTCCAGTCACCACCGCAACCCGCAAGAGAACCGAAAAGCTCCGCTTAAAATAAATATGAAATGCATGCGATAATATCCGAAAATTGTTCAATTAAATTAAATACAGTGATGCAATTACATAAATTGCCGCTACGTATTCCGGTCAGTAGTGATAACGGCACTTCTACCACCCACCCATTGTTATCTTTAAAATAACTACTCGTAATATTGAATTAAGTGGTTTATAGGGTGCTCACAGATTACCACTGCGTAGGATATTCTAAGCCGAATGACTTGATTTATACTATTTTAATTGCAACTTCAGTTTGTGGTAACTTGACGCTAAATGAATATAGATGATACGTATGAAACGTTTCCTTATGGTGCGTTGATATAAATTAGTAATGACAATTTCATATTCTGTGCTTGTCCACTGTTGGAGTAATTATAAGCATTATATATTGTGGACGCAGTAACAGTTATAGATATTAATAGTATTCTTTATTTTAAAAGGTTTTTGTACATTTTTAAATATATATCATAAAAAGATTAAAAAAATATTAGTTATTATTAAAGCGTTTGACCGTACCGTATTAATATAACGCTATATTTGAAGTATCTGAAACATCCGCTAAGTCTTTCTTTCGCTTTCTTTCTGGCTGGTGGCTTAATACAAATTCAGCTATCTCGTACTCTAGATTTGACGGTATTTAGTATTATATGGAGCGACTCGCTGTCTGACCGCCATAACCCGCAGTAGGCACCAAATTTCGCCATTGCCTCGTCTGATAATCACCAGAGTACCTAAATATTTTAACTTGCAAGTAATTTTATATGCAGTGAAAACTTATCAGCTTCTAAATCTTTAACGATACTTCAATTTGCATCCATTCTGTTATTAGAAGTATTATAAACGTCAGTAACTTGCATCAAATTACATGCTTCATAAATTGACTATATTAAACGTTTTAAATCACTAAACCGTAGTACCAATATAAACGAGCCAAACATAACTATTATTATGACACAACCTTTTGTATTTTTTTACAAACTCAACAAAAAGCACGTCAGGCCATTAGGCGCCTGGCTATCAAAATCACATTTAATGTGGTGAATCTGTTACAATACATTTAATAGCGCCATCTAAACTGAATCAAATCTGAGACATTTTAATCCAAGATTGAAGTTATTAATAATGCTGTAGGTTTATTATTTTGTGATGGAAAAATTGACATGTTTATTGATGTAACGAATCCATAATTAATTTATGTAAAGAAAATGGCTAAACGTCTTATCTATGATCATATGAGGCACAACATCGATTATCTTTTATATATTAATACGTTATGAGAAATGTAATATGCGCGCACGAAGGAGTCTTACATTTGAAATAAAGTGAATATGGAGAAGCAGTGCAGAAAGCTATTTAAAATAATATCTGTAACAATTTTACACTAAATAAAATTAAATAAAACACAGAAGTGTTTATGTTCATACTATCAAATCACGCAGATGACGTTATAGAACAAAATTCAAAAAAGTATTATGATCTTTCTACCAATACGGGATCCCTAGTAATTATAATTTGGCTCCTTTAATATATCACGTATCTTTACAGATCTTTCCGCTAGTTTATATTAAGGTCGAAAAACTGAAAGGCTTCCTTTTTTAATTATTCATAATCTTCTCTATTTGAAATGCAACACAACCCAAATAATATACCGTGCAAAACAAACATTTCACTAGTTATTTAGACGCTGCAATTAGATACGAATCCGCAACGGCGATGCATAAATCATGCTGTCAGTTGTGGAATAACAAGCGTTAAATAACACAATTAAAATGTTGTAAAAGTTTGAGGGGCGTCTTCGTACTAATAACAACGTAATAGAAGGTTTTGGGACGGCTCTGGCAGGTGTGGGCCCAGACAGCGGTCCTCCGATACGCATCGCCTTAATCACTTACGCGTCAACAATCCCTAATGATAGGCACTAAACAAACACGAAAACGAACCGTAATTACACGTAATTAAACGTACCACGCTAAAGTTGGATTAAACTTAGTTTAACGTTGAATTTGTAATTAAAACGCGAAGTAGCTTGATAACGCAACTTTGAAGTGACGCGGACGGTTAGATTGTTACACCCTTAAATAACATAGAAATAAAATAATAATTAGGTCGTTTTGATATATTCATAGTAATCGTATATGTATATCATGTTGAATTTACTGATATTATTTTATGAAGCGCTTCGGAAAGTTTCGTAAAGAAAATTCTAACCTAGCATATTATATTCAATATTTGCCATAACAGGACTATGTGTGTGACTGTTGGGTGTATTTATTTAGATATAAATACAGATAATAAGAATTAAAACTCCCGTCAAAGGTAAATCCGATCTAACTGCTCACGAATAAATAACTGAAATTTTTACGCCATAACACAAAAATACAGAAACGTTAATATTTTTTCACTGTAATAACAAAGCGGTTGTCGACGAGTTCCCACCGACAATTAGCCTAGGGGCAGCTTGTCTGGCAATGAAGAGTGACAACGAGGCCGTCCCGTGATGACTGGAACAAACAAACCCTCTTAGTGGCAGCCGAAACCTCCCCGCCCCCTATCCCTCTTGAGTCAGTTTAGGAAACTGTACGAAGTGCTCATAGTTAATTCATCTTATAGGTGCCGCGTAGATGGACATTCGCCATTTATATCTTAACTGTCCAAGACGGGCTTCACTTAGTTCAATATGTAACGTCTAATTCTAAAACCGACAAATATTATCCAATTTTGAACTGGTGCTATCAATTCATTGAAAAATTATTAAACTGCAATAGCACCGACTCAAAATTGGTTAATTTTGTTTATAGCTTTTTAGTTTCTTTTTGTGTCGGTTTTTTTTATTTGCTAAACAGTTTTTGTTTAACTATTTTAGTGAAATAATCACCGTTGCATAAATATCTGAATTAATCTCTCGTCCCCAATTGCATCTCCTTAGGGGTGGATTTTTTCTTCAAAATTAAATGGACCCAACTTTGAGCTATAAAGAATCATCAGAATTGTTTAACTTTGGAAAGTGACATAGATATATACATATGTACTCACGCCTGTAATCCCTGAAGATGTAGGCGGAAGTGTAACCAGTACATCCACACTTCACTGAGCTTATTTCCGTTCCATGATGTGATAGGAGATGAGCCTATAGCCATACCGGAAAAAAGGTATGCTTGGTTCTTCTTCCACCTACCCTAATCTCCTAAAAGTGATTTTAACACACGTTACAGAAACATTTAGCTTGTAGTTTTTACGATCGGCCTCCTGCCTGACGTCAACCCCTCTGGGGAGAAATATTGAAATTGGCAAAAGTTATGCTTGCTTCTTATACAAAAATTAAACAAATATACGCATCGCATTAAATCTCGCAGATTATTTTCCTCGATGAAAAAATAAGAGAGATACGAGTCATTCCTTAATTTAGAATATCAACCACGACATCTTGTTCATATTATAATTAAATCATACATATTTTATTACAATGTTGCCCATACGATGATATTCTGTTATAATTTCTAAACAAGGTTATGTTGTTCTTGACCCGTCTATCAAATTTAATTAATCGCAATAAAATTTTGGTGATATTTTATTTCAATTATCAAATTAAAACTTCCATAATGAATGGGATAAATCAGGGCAATATAACATTTAGGTAACCATGTTTCCTACTGATAGGATTTTTTATTGGTACGATTTACGAGCTATCAAAATTAAGCGAACATAAAATACAATGAAGTATGTTATGACGAAATATTGTATTGCAACCATATTTTTATTGAATATCTAATCATAAATCTAAAAACGAAGTTCCTGTAAATATGATAAGGATGGGTTCATCTTTGCTCGTCTTGCTATATGTATTTTTTATTTAAGTAGAGATATAGAATAAGAGTGCCTGTCACTTTTTCTTCTTCTTCCACCTGCCCTTACCAACTCGCAGTGGGGTCGGCAACATACTAATTACCCATATTATAGAAAGATTTGGCTTATCATTTTTACGATCAGCCGCCTGCCAGACGTCAACCCCACTGGAGTGCTTGTCACTAATTTAAAACATGATGACTGACGCCTTACTTTCACACGAATTAAAACTAAGTACCATATACCATATTTACATCCTCACTCTCACGTTTGACGTCTACATAAGAAGGTTTATGAAAATAAATTAACAGCCTTCTAAATTGCATAACCTATTTTTTAATATTTTTTCTCTTCAACTAATATTTCCGTAATAAACTATATTAAATGCAAAAAAGTCGATGCTTTTCGCGTTCAAAACAATTAATTAAATCATGAATGTTGCGGTCTTAATCCTAGCTCTCAGGTCACACGCTGCTGGCTTTTCGAAGTTATGTCTGTATTTATTGTTAAATAATTGCTTGTTTTAATCGTGAATATATATCCTCAAGAAACCTATGCTAGAGGATTCTGAAAAAAAATATTTTTATAAGCACATACATGATTTCTAAAAAAAGATTAATAATTAATTTTGTTAGCAATTGAAGTCTAGAAAATGTTAAATTCATTAAATAGACAATGCAACTTTTGGATATATTCCAATATCACTCGTGACACTAATCATACAAAATAAGAGAATTTTTTGTTGAACGGTATATGAGGATTTCAGGAAATTCTTGTCCACATTTTCAACATAGGTGAGACTGTATTGACAAGATGCCAATAAATTTACCTCAAAACATCATTCACAACTGACACGACAGTAAATAATGAAGAAAACACTATTTGTATGCAAAAAATAAGAGAAACACAAGAAAATGGAACAACATTTTACTTCTGTTTAACTAATGACGACACGGTCATAATTTTTGTTAACCTTTTGACGATTCTAAAACCAGTGTCACTATATTTGCGTTGAGAATTAGTTTAGACGAGCATAATTAACAATTTAGTTGCTGAGGTCCAATATTTATAAGTGGGTCATCATGTATTTTGCTGATGGAAATTTTACAATATTACTTATGTTATAGAGGTAGGCTAAAGTTATCCTAACTTATTATAGTCCTTAAGCTAAGCAGCGACAGCTTAGCGGGGAGTGGTGTAGACTGCTGAGACGAAAGTCGCAGGTTCGTAATATCTAATATCCCAGGTGATATCTTTTGACCTTATCTAAGGGATACTGCGTTTGAGTCTCATCATATAAGATGCTACAGCTTAGCAGGAATTTGGCATCTTTTTATCTTACTTCTTCCCTATAACCCCATTTTACAGTCTATATGTTTTTGATGGGATACAATTTATACAAGGAATTACATTTTGCACTGCATATCTACAACTTTGTTTAATCGTGAAATCCATGTTAAATAACATTTGTAACTTCCTTAGCTTATCTATATGTTAATGGAAAAATATCCTCTACTTTCAGTGACTTTGTAAAAGATAACTTATCAATCTAGTGAAATAATGGTTCTAAGATTGCGGTTTGTAATCTAATTGGGGAAAAAGTGGTAACATTGCATTGGTATCACTTGTTTTCTTCTTATATATTAAGTAAAGCGGTTAGATTCCATCATTGAAAATTCTAAACCAGCATAGAACTACGCCGGTTAGACAGCTCAACCTAAACTGTACGAATATGCAGAAAAATTGTTAGAGTTGGTTCTTTCGTGCACAGTTATTTAAACCACTTTGCGGAAGATCCTTGTTAATACTATAATTATGAAATAAATGCTTTGTAAAGTCACATTTTTTGTTCAATGATGAAGCACATGTAGAGACATTTCAATGTAATTTATTCTATTATTGACGTGTACAAGGGTCATTTTTACCCTACTTGCAAAATAAACGTTTTAATTTTGTTTGTTATCACTTTCACCCGCCTGAAATTCTTTGCTGGGATAAAGTAGTTCATGTCCTTCAGTGAAATACAAATTTCAATAAAAATTAGGTCTAAGAGTATTAACGCCAAGTTTAGTATCTCGGCTTTTTAGGTCCAGTGGTTTCTTCCAGGCTATGCTGAATCTATCAGTCGCGACATGTATTTTTATATTTATTTATCTACACCTTCGCTTTGTTTGGAAACGGTCGCTCGCTATCTTTTTCCCTTTTAAAGCACACAGTACTAGTCATGTCATCCATACTTTATTTTTCTGTTCTGATATCACTTCCAATTATACACAGCAAATATACTTTCCACACATGTTTAACAATAATTTCAACTTAATTGCACTCGTATAAGTGTACACTTATTTTAAACCATCACACCATGCTCAACATTGCAATGGCAGTAACACAGGTGATCCTTAATTGAATCGGACATGACATTTCGCTCAGTTGCTGCTATAAATCGCGACGATCTTTTTCAAAGTACCTACATGAGAAAATGACTGCGAACATGTTTCATCGGACTCTGGCTTTTAGTATGGTTAAAGCACATTAAATAATTTAAATCGGTTAATTTAATGATAATTATTATTGTTCTTTTCTTGGACCAGGTCGACAAATGACCCCATGCAAAAAGGAACCATGTCATGGACCTTTCTGCCTCGGTGGTGCAGTTGTAATGCTTACGCGGTACGACTGCTGTGCTGAGGTTTCGGGTTCGATCCGTGGGTCGGGTTAATGAGATATTGGGTCTGTTTAGGTAAATTTATTTTTGTGTGATGACCATTATTTCATTTATAATAAAATGAGCCACAATAAAATAAAGTTTTTTTTTATATATAAAAAAAACTTTACGGCTGGGTCACCTGATGATAAGTGATCTCCACCGCCCATGTATATACAATACCAGAAAAATCATGGGCACGTTGCCGGCCTTAAAGGAAATGGATAGTTAAGGGAATGGGAGGGGAAGGGGATTTGGGCCTCTGGATATCTCGCTCACCGTACGAACCGCCGCAGTGCAGCAAGACGCTACTTTACGTCGGTTTTCTGTGAGACAGTGGTAATGACCCGGTCGAGCCGGCCCAGTCTTGCTGTAGACTAAACAGCGTGGCTCTACTACTCAAACGACAACATGAGCGTATTACCGAGATCACTAAATAGGAAAAAAATACACTCGTCCCAACATTACGCTTTTAGGTTTTAATTTTGAACTTCGTTTTTGCGTATCATATTCTTTACTTTTTCGTTTATTATTTTATTTGATCAAAGCCTCAGTACATTGTATTTATTATAACATACACCGTATAAGTAATATACGACGAATGTAATTAATTTTACTATATATTATATAATAATTAATATATACGCATCGCTTCAGATTAGACGACTTTATGTATTAGTGTACAGAAGGTTATTGGATACTTAGGTATAATGTGTACTAGTCTAAGCTTTTCACCCCTGAAGTGGATGGAACTTTTTTTAAAAAGCTCTAATAATTTTTTCATGCAATGTATCGAAAAACATTAATACTAATTTTGAAAAATATTATTCCCACCCTTATTCACCCGTTTATGGAAGAAAAATAAAAAAAATACTTTATTAGTAAGCAGTTGATTCATTATATAAAACAACTGTCAAAATTTAGAACCTAGCGGTATGCTCTGGGCGTTGATGAATTTGTCAATCAGATGTGGAGGCAATGGATGTTTACTTACTATTCCATCAAACTCTATTTATATCTAATCCGGCCCTATCAGAATGTTGAAAAGTTATAATTCGTTGCCAAACTTAATTGTCCCACGCACTTTAGAATTTTTAACGCCGTCAAAGTGGAAACAAGATTATGCATCCGAATAGATATTACCGAATTTTCGCAACAAACCACTCCGGTTCCAGACATGATACAGTAGCAAACCCGCCGCCATGCCGTGGTGAATACAAATTGTATACAATACATATTGTTATCTTACTAAGTACCATAACAGACGGGTTTCCTTGCCACATTTTAATAAACTCAAACCTTATGGAATCATTCATGTAAGAAAGTAAATCATCAAATGACTGCCACACCTAGACCCGTACACGGTACTCTGGAATCCAACAGTGGCTCGTACAAAACTAATTTAATATTCACAGTGCAAAGAAACAATTTTTCAACTCATAACTGATTAATAGCTAGTTTTTATGTAAATGCCATCGAATATGGAGTGTTCGTTTTGACAGACTATTATTTATGGTTAAGTCAAGCTACACATTTTATATTAATGTGATAAAGCGTGTTCTTACCTAATAAGTGGGTGCGGCGATACAAAATAATAACAAGTGAACAAAATTTAATAAGGTCCCTTATGAGTGGAGGTAGTCGCGCCGATGACCAAAGTCGGTAAGAGCCCGTTAGACGCGCGACGCTCGTCAGCCGCTGCTCCGTGACTAGTATAACAACCATCGGCGGCACTTCCGCTCTCCACACACATAATTACAAACGGAAAATTCAACTACACCATACAGAACTCAGTAGACGAATTTCGTCGAAGTGATAATAGTGCAGAGCCGCGGCACCGCACCGCCTTCTTCGCATGCACCGCACGTAACAATCTATTTGGCCCCCACCCGATATTGTGAGCACAAAGTAACGATTACTCATGCCCGCCGAAGTTTATTTACGACAGGAAGAAATTGCAATTGTATTCTCTTAATGGTTATAACTTCCCAATATGACGGCGCCCGTCGGTTTTTGTTTGTCCGAAATATTATCGGAATTACTCGATGCACGACGAGTTGAAATATAATCAGCTTGCAATGTATTCAAATATGCGTTACACTTTAGGTTTGTTAATATCCGATGGGTATTTCGATGCCAAACTTTATTTTACATCCATATGATTTATACTTACTTTATTTATACTAGTTTGGAACCGTAGTACATAAAAAACTTAAGTTACGCCAAGCTACAAGATGGTAAGGTCCCTCGTATATGAAAGGCCGTCTGGGTTGGTACCACCGCTTTGTCTATTTTTGCCGCCAACTGGGCATTATGAGACGTAGCGTCTTATATCTCGCGGTGACGAGCGAAGTCCATGCACTGCTTTGTAATTTAAAGTTATGTGTGGTGTTGCTTCTGTTTATAGGCAGTATCAGGCGAGCAACGTGCTCGATTCGTCACTCAAGTTATAAAAAAAAGCTAAGACTCATAATTGTGAAGGTGGCATAAATTAAACCAATCTTGCATTTTAAACCTTTTATTCACAGAAACTGGACAGGATTCATATTTCATGTTAGCCAGATATCTCGTATAGCTTAACAACCAAACAAGAGCATAGTTTGAGTTGCCTGAGATTGTGTCCTTACCTATGAAATTGCTGTTCTGTATTTTCTTCCCATTATTTATTTCTATTAATTATTAAAGTAACCAACCACCTATGCTATCGATGCATCTTTGCCAGCGTAGTGGCAATTTATCGATGCCCTTCTTGAAGAAATCTGCTGGACGGAAGGCAACAAACTTTCCAAAGGCATTTTGTACTGGGGTGTTGAATTTTTTTACCTATGATGGTTTAGAAGACAGAGCTTTTTTAAATATAGGAGAGGCAGACAGATAGTCATACGGCATAGACTGTAACAAGATTGTTGATACCTTTTGGGTGTAAACCCTAAAAACAACGTAAAACCTTCGAAATATTTTTAAAAATTTTAAGCATTGCCCGCTTGCTTACAAACATGTAGGGTCTAAATGAGCATTTGAGCAAAATCTTAATAATAACATCAGATTACCTGCAGGCACGAAGTAAATCTAATGTTATTGATGATATACATGCAGACGCTCTCACGCATGTAATCCCCGAAAGCGTATACAGAGGTGCAACCAGTACACCTACATTTCGCCGAACTTAATTCCTATGATGTGACAGAGGCCTATCGCAATACCGGGCACAATTCCAGACTACGGGCTAATAATACTAATAATTTCGTGATAGAAAATCCCAATATCACTTTTAACCGACCCGAGGATCGAATCTAAGACCTCAGCACAGCAGTCGTACCGCGTACGCATTACAACCGCGTCACCGAGGCAGTCCTGAATTGAAGTCCTTTTTAAACGAATCTTAAAAAAAAGCATTCCTTTAACGGTGAACGGCGTCTTAGCTTAACCCCTGGCATTGCCGAAGTCCATGAGCGGTGATGACCGCCTACTATCGAGCAACTTGCTCGTCTATTCTATTCTATATCTATCCAGGCATTAAAAAGTGTTGGTAGAAGTTGTAGTACGCAATTTTATATATGACACGAACTAGCTGGTTAAATACCCATAAGACAAACCCAATCTCAATTATTTACCTCAAAGGATGGCAAGACACCTTGTTCAACTGAACTCAGTCTACCTAACCAAGGAAGTTCTTTGCCAACTTTTTGAATTAAAAAATCACTTTAAACCAATAGAATATCTAGAACACAGTTGATATTAAATCTATAGTAAGTAATATAGCTACTCCAGATTCGTTAACACCGTGAAAGCCGGTCAGGCTTTGCCAGGATGGTACCGCTGACTCACAGAAAAACGACGTGATGTGACCAGCTTTACTCTTTCATTACATACGGTCAAAGAGATTGGCGGAGAGCCGAAGAATCCCCCGACTTCGAACGCTAATCCTTTTCTAAAAGATCAATAACATGCAACCGATTCCTCTGGCCTTGTAGGTATTCATAGTCGGAAGTAGTACTATCAAGTGACTATACTTCTGGTTTGCTTGCCTTCTGCTAAAAAAGAGCGTTTGCATAACATGTGACGTGGAGGGTCCAATAAGTAACATAAGCTATCATCGGCGGGTCAGTTTCACAACGTGAAGGGCCGTGCGTCACCGCACGTACCACTCGGCACCTACTGTCACTCATACACGTACCCTCACGTTTTCTGTGTGGCCGATCATTCCGGACATGATGTCATCTTTCCACACTCGCACACGGCGGCTTGTACTAACACCGTACCCGCTCCGCCTATGGCTACAGCACACAGTTAATCGAGGATACGTGTACAGACAACGATTTACAGCACAAAGTGCCAGTCCTCCCGTGTATTACCAATCTATGGAACAATAAAGAGTACGCGCGAAGGCATATAAATGAGCGGTGCTGTATGCAGGGGACGCCGCGCGTGCCATTAGTAAGCCACACTCGGTTCGGAGTAATTGACCGACGGGCTAATTTCATTCTAGGCGCATTGGACGCTTCCTCTTTCCTTTTTCCTATCGGTCAACGTCGGCCACGAGGCGTTCTGTGGTCGATATTAACTCACTTACTCACTGGATACTTACTAATACAAAATATTGATTATATCAATGCCATTGTTTTGTTTCTTCATCTGTTTTATTATTGAACAGCTACACTGCTCGAGTAAAAGATGTATGTATTATACGTTTTCCAAAATACCAAAGTTTATCATCACTGACTTTGGAATAGTGATTAGCAAAAATGTTTAAAATTACAATAGAAAGCCTAATTAATTACTTTTGCTAAAAATCACTAGCAAAATAAAAGCGTACAGTTAATATTTTGATAATACAGTTATTGACACAAGCCCTACACAAATTATGAACCGTTCGGGTCAATTTGTAGACACTTGCACACACGCGATTAGTGCCTTAACCACTCCTTTAGCAAGCACCACTGTTTGTAGAATTGGTCGTGTATTGGCAAGCACGCCAAGTTGGGCGTGCCTTACTAAACCGTTTACTGTAACACACCGCAGTGATATTGCACTGATACAGATACCATGAGCAAATGAAGTGGTTCTAAGGGATTTATCGTACCAATTTTTTTGATCAAATTCATCTCATTCACTCTACTATTCTTCTGGTAATTATAGTTCTTCTAGTTTATACGGTTCAATTTTAGTAGACCAACTGTAATCAACAAAATCTGAATGGTTTTTGTTGATTAGTTCGATTGAAAACATTTTCAAACAGTTTGCATGAGATGTAGCAGTTGATCAAATAAAATCGAATCATATGTACCCTAGATAAGATTTAGTATCAAATCTTGCATATTTTTATATTCAGGCCTTATTATTGCGTTCATAACTGCAATTACTTCAGGATTGGAGTTGTCAAGGTTGCATCAAATTTCAACGTATTTAAGACGTCGACGATGTTCCATTTTCAAAAGTTTATTGGATGGGATCATAACATCTCATGTAAATTAGTAGTTTCTGCCCAAAACTGAGATAGTAATAAATAATATTGCTAATAGGTCGCTCTGTATAATTTTAAACCGGTGACCGCCTTAATAAATATTTTAAGCCACCGGACAGTTTCGGTTTATTTCGGCTGTGACAGTTGATATCTTCATTGAATGAAAATAGTTGTCATTTCAATCCAAAATATATTCTCTTCACATTGAATAGACGTGACAAAAGGCGGGATGGATTTGAAAATTCTATAGTAGTATTCCTCTATTGAATTTATTTAGAGCAATTAGGTCGAGACTACAGAAGATGTCGTCTTCTAGATCAGTTCCTAGTACGATGTGTTACTACCTTAAGTCTGCTACTTTGTAGTCGAGAAATGCATAATTTTCTCCGCTATCTTGGTGACCTAAGATACTGCCTTGCGTCTAAGCGCGACCACCTTGGTTGATGGCGATTGATGTACGATCTATACACGATTGTTCTAATGATATAATTAAATACTATTTTCAGTTTGTGACTTCATTTGGGTAAAGGTCTCATATGAATCTGTACTTCAGAAACTGTGATCAATAAAAATGTTTGTTTAATACTACTAATATTATAATATTACAAACTTATATTACAAAAACTAATATTACAAATTTGGATGTTTGTTAATTAATTACGCCTTAACAGTTTCAAGGATTTGGGTGTGATTTAGTACTTAGGTAGACTATAGGCTATTGTTTTATCCGGGGAAAAGATATACACGCGGCCAGAGACACGAACAAAAGTTAGTTTATGATATAACTTTCCACAAAAGGGGTTAGTAATGTATTCGATCTCTATCTACCAACCGATATAAATTATTGTTATAATTAGGTGAAATTAAAGATTAAAGACTAATACTTAATTATGTCACTATTAGAAACATTCATGCTGTAGACGAAAGTGTCTAAAGCATGAATGGTTCAACCATTAGAGCTTGCAAGAGGTTGTACTATTTTAGGAAATATGCTTATTTAATGAACCAATAAAAATAAATTAGTAACTAAATGGGCAAATTTCCATTCGATATTTGTCACATACTACAGAAGTGAGTCTCACAAATCCACACCTTACAGTTCTGAACAGATTGCCTTCAACGGCCACTAGCGACCTTTGCCAGGTCATCTAATAGATAATGTAAAGCCCGTGTAATGATCACATAAATATAATTCGGTAATTAAATAAACTTTTACATGTTTTATCCATTAGAGTGTTGCAGGTGTCCATAAGCGACGATAACCGCTGACTATCTGACGGGTGGTCTGATTGTTTCGACTATAAAAAACTAAAACATTAAGAATTAAACATTTGTCCAATAAAAATTAAAGCTAGTTCTCAACGCTTTATACGTTTTAATTTTTTTATTTGCATGAATGACGAGACGAGCAGGTTGCTCGCCTGATGTTAAGCGTCACGCCTGCCCATAAACAGAAGCAACGTCATACTGAACTCTTTCAGAGCACTGCATGGCGCTGAACTGCGCTCGTCATCCCGAAACATAAGATGTTAAGTCTCATAATGCCCAGTAATTTCACTGGTTTCAATGTCCTTCAAACGGAAACACAACAGTGCTTACGCACTGCTGCGGCAGAAATAGACAAAGCGGTGGTATCAACCTGGACGGCCTCTTATAAACGAAGGGCCTATCACCAGTAACATGAATATTGAGTTTATTTTCCTTGATACCCTATAATTTGATTATTATTATTATTAAAACATACTGAAATTAACTGAATATTAAAACTCCCTATGTCAATACAACAACATCTGTAAGTTTATGGCTGTACAAATTTTCTTAAAACATAGCTTGAACAATTTGAATTAAACCAGGAGGTCAATTCTCGTAATTAAAAATGTACAAAATATCATTACGATCTAGTCTCAGTGTCAAAAAAGTTGCTAATGGTATTAATCAACATCAAATGTGAACATAGATCACGTTGAGATCGAAAGTAGAATAAAAGTTGACTTCAGAGGGGCTAGCACGGAAAACTATCGAAATCGTAATGTAAAGGTATCGAGGGCTCGATAGATAATTCCTTAAATATCATTGCTCTATATTCCATATATATTAGTTTCTTTTACGTACGATAGAGGCGCTGTACCAAAATCTCATAGAAATTGTTGTCGATGACAGCTCGAATAACTTTTCGCAAGTTTTCCACGCTAGCCCCTCTGATTTCCAACAACAAACAGCATTCAAATCAGTCCCGTCAGTTGCATTTACCGCGATCTTAAATGGGTATAGTGAACAATATTTTTGGATAGTTGCGCCTTTTAATTTGTGGTACATATATTTATCAATATCATGAGCCAAAACTAAGTCTTAAGTCGCCCAAACACATTCGTCAAATTTGTATTTTATTAACCCCTGACAAAAAGAAGGGTGTTATATTAGTTTGACCCTTTTGTGTATCTTTATCTGGGGCATTGTATCACTCGAACGAAATGGCCGATTTAAAAGCAGTTTTTTTATATGAAAGCTATTTTAATCAAGATGACTCTAAATTATGGTTGAAATAATAATTCAAACTTGTTTAGGCATTTAGATAATATTATAATTTACTTTGAAATCTATATAAAAATCCAAAATTCGTCGTGTTTCAATTAACAAAACAAACAAGCTAAAGTTTAACCGCGCAGATAACATCATCGATATAAATGTATTAAGCGTTCGTAAACGAAACGATGATGAAATGAATTGCACAATTCAAATTAAACAGTTGTTACGGTGGTTGCGAAACAATGCGAGCCTGCCGCATAATATTCAATGTTCTCGTAGATATTAATAATATGTCAGTAATAAAATGAGACGTGACCCCAGATAACAAATGAACCGTACTAGCGACACTTAATTTTCACTAGTTTATACGTTCTACATTACGCGTCTTGTGAGGTCCATCGACTATCTGTACGCCAGTGGCGCCACCAAGCCCAAGCAGCGACAAATGACCAACTTACCACGCTCCTCACGGATAAACATGTAACAAAAATCGCATAATATCTGCATCATTTTCACATAAAGACCTAAGCAATTTTAAAAAATAAAAGCTCTTGTGTGCTATTAGAAAGTTTAAACATTTTTTATTCATTTATTGATTAAAACAATTGAGATTGAAAAAAAAGAATGATATCATACCTATACCAAATTAATATTTTTTGGTTTACCTATGTTTTATTGATAATATTTGTAAATTAGGAGAACTTATTTATATATTTGGTTCATTTGTTTGATAGAATAATATATAATTTAAAATGTTATTTTAATACGTAATATAGGTACAATTATTGATATAACAAATAAACCACCACCAAGTATTACTACAGTGATGAACTCATGTTTTACGAAAGCTTTAGAAATATTCATAATTTCATTCTATGAAAGCTAGCTTCGAATTGATCGCGAAAATGACGATTTGTGCATTAAATTATATTCGAATACAGAAAAACCACGTTTTATAGACTCTACAAATCCTCCAAAAATGATAAAACTTATATAATACAAAAGTATTTAGTATCTACTTTATTCCATTCGACGACATTTAGGTTGGAATCGTGTGCGAAAATTATGTTTTGTTACATAGGATAAATATTTTCGTTCAATATGACTACGTTTATGTATTTATATATACAATCCGCCAACGGAGATAAACCCATATAACCAAATATACAGTTACCGCGGCTGCTACTTCATATCATTTTTCTGTGACACAGTGGTAACAACTCTGTCGAGTCGGCCCATTCATGTTATAGACAAAATCTACTTCTACCACTTACAAAATATTTTTTCACGTAACATAACACATTTGTCATGCTCGATTCGAACTTAGCTCAGACTGAAATAAAGTACACACCAAAATCTAGGTAAATATAGCTAGCATATGTTTCATCACTGTTGGAGACTTAGTGTTAAGTTCATACAAATTTCCCATTGTTCTCTATGACTTAATAGTGAGAGTTTTATATATTGATTTATTGCCTTACAAGACCGTTTAGAGAACTGTTCTATTATTAATAGGTACATCATCTAACTAGTATATTTTTAAACTATCAAATACGGATAATATTAATAAAAAAACACGAATTAAGCAATATATTTCCTTTGAAAATAATGTTTTAAAATCCTGACTTTAACATTGCCTTTTTATTTAATAGGGCCGCGATACGCTCGGCAGGCCCACGGCAGTTGACTGACGTTTGATAAATAGCATCTGTTGACATCTCACTAGCAGTACTTGAACATCGATAAGTCTTGGGAGGCCGTAAGTAAATTATAAACAAAGCGTAAACACGAAGATTTATCGGACGTTGATAAAATTTAAACGAGAACTGAGTTTGTTTAATGAGCCGTTTCGATGTATGAATTCCTTCATCATTATAATTACACGTAAAAATAGATTGGTATAAGTACCATGTCCTTATAGGTTTGAGTGAATCATTCTTTCAATTTGTGGTCGACCACGCTGAGTGAAAATGGATAGAAAGTAGAAAGTACATACTTAATTACTCAACATTAAGGGCTAGAATTTAATTTTCATTGAATAGATTCTTTTTTAGTCGCATATTTTAGCATTACTTGTGGTACATATCCGTATATTTAATAAAATGCCCGTATCAATTTGTTATGAACGCCTATGGCACGGTGAATTATCGCCTACAAGAACAAGTGTCTTGGAGGTGTATGCCTTCTGGTAAGGTTCTAGAATCTTCACCATTTCTATATTAAACCCATCATAAATAAATAAAGGCGATGTGTTTGTTACAAACACTAGCTCTTGTCATTTTGTTTTCCTTCAATGGAAGGGACGAACAGTCTATGTAATATTATCATATAAATTTATATGTCTTGACTGACTGACCAAACCGTTGGATCTAAAAAGCTTCAATTTTGACAACGTATCCAATATAGCACATATAATTATTAATAAAGGTTTTTGATTTAATATTCCCATAATATAATAACACCCTTAGTTAAGGAAAAGTTCATTTATGAAGACATATTTTGGTCTTTTTCAAGCGCACAAAGCCGCGAGCAAATATTAGTGCATAATAAAGATATTTTCTTCTTACTGCCTGGCGTTCTCCCGGCTTAATGCCAGGATCCGCCTTATCGTACCATAGATTTGACGTTATTTGGTATTATGTGAGGCATTCCGCCGTCTGACCCCCACAACCTGCAACAGGAACCATTTTTTGCCATTTTCTCGTCTGTTAAAATCAGAATCATGTACCATGCAGGTGAGGCAAGCTTTGAGCATAAGATGTGATAATTTTAATAGGTGGTAGGTCCCTCGTATGCGAGAGGCCGCCTTGGTAGGTAGCACCACTTTGTCTTTTTCCGCCGCCAAGCAACAGTGTTGTAACACTGTTGTGTTCCGGTTTGAAGGACATTGAAACCAGTTAAATTACGTGGCATTATAAGACTTAACAACTTATGACTCAGGGTGACAAACGCAGTTCAGTGCCATGCAGTACTTCATAATTCGAAGTCCTAATTCGTGTTGCTTCTGTTTATGGGCAGACGTGATGCTTACCATCAGGCGAGCGACGTGCTCGTCTCGTCATCGAAAGCTAATTAAAAACATGTTGCTAGCCCACTTAAACTCTAACGTAACTAATGACTATCACTTGAAATACAATACGCTACTCAACACTGTATTAATTGTAAATTATACTCAAATATTAGATTAGATCTGTTGCGATCCGACGATGTAACCAGTAACTCGTGTTTCCTCCTCCATTTTCTATAAAACTTGTTTTTACAACAGTGATTGATCACTTTCATAATTACAATACAATACAGTGGGAATGCTCGCCGTATTATTCAGATTATAAGTATTTTTTAAAACGTGAAACCCCAACTGATAAATAATGTAACGGTGAGTGTAATTAATACTTTTTAGACATTAAAAGATTTGGATATGAGATTACGAACGACATCAATTTATTAATTACTGTTTCGTGTACTGTAAGCCTTGTGATGTGCGCGGCATGATAATGCCTCTTTATCTTGGTAGCTATCAATCGACTTACACACTTCTGTAAGTAGAGCCACGCTGTAGTCAGTTTTATTTACATCAAGAATGGACCGGTTCAATCAGGTTAGTACCACTGTCTCTCAGAAAACCAAGGTAAAATGTGCTGTTGCGTTTGAGATTTCCGCAGGCCCTAATTCTACCCTCCCCTATCTCTATTCTTTTCCATTAAGGTAGGCAACGATGATTCTTCTGATTTTGTGGGTGTTCCTCGGTGTTGGAAATCAAGTACTATCAAGGGATAGGCTTATTCGTTTGCCGGTCTCTTCTATTTTTTTTATTAGCTTTAGATGATCTTGATAGCAGATCGCTCGCTTGATGGTAAGCGTTACGCCTACCCACAAACAGAAGCAACACCAATCAGAACTGCCAATTATGAAGCATGACACTGGACTTAGCTCGTCACCCCGAAACATAAGTCTCATAATGCATAGTAATTACACTGACTTCAGTGTCCTTCACACCAGAACACAACAGTGGTTTCACACTGCTGCTTGGTGGCAGAAATAGACAAAGCGGTGGTACCTACCCAGACGAACTCTCGTATACAAGGGACCTACCACCAGTTAAAAAATATGCTGAAGAATGTAGCTGTTCTAATGATTGCATTTCAAGCTTCTCGCGTTACAAGGTTTATAGCGTTTGTGTTTCAGTTAAAACTTCCCAATAGAGTTTTAGTCGACTTTTCACTGAAAATTGTATAATATTCACATTCAGTAATCCAATAAGCTCTGCTGATTTTAGCTTACACCTAGCTAGGTAAAGCTTTATACCTGGCTTTATACCAATAACTATTGGATACACTGATTTTTAAAGCGAGCTGCCTTTAATCAGTACACTGATATTTACTTTTAAGGTCCCAACCCCCATCATTGACCATTAAACTGCAATAGAATGGAATCCATTTTTTTATTTATTTAAAGCTTATAATTTTTGAGGCAGTTTTATTTTTTGTAAAAATATTTTATTAATCTTTTTAAATTTTTATCTTTACTATCATCGCAATAATTAACAAGCGATTAAAACGTTGGAATCTGAACAAAATTTTGGTTTTTAAGAAGTCCGAGCCTCTTACTAGTGGTGTAAGTCAAGGTCTGAACCTTGATTCACGCTCGTCCTACTATTGATAAAGACACTTCGCTTCAATGCTACTTAAAAAATATTTTACATAGGTCGTTTGTCGAGAGGCTCCACGTGTGATCGAATACTCACAGTTAAACGTGTTTTATAAAGACCATTCACTCTCACCACAAAAATGTAATTCTTCCTGCCTTTATCCCACTCGCATTGGGGTCGACGGAATATATTTTTTAACATATGTTACAGAAAGATTTGGCTTATAGTTTTTACGACTGCCGACGGTCTAACAATAACCCTCTGGGAATTAGCACCCAGACCCATATTTTGTGGGTCACACAAATATTTATCTCGGTGCGGGAATCGAAACTGCGGTTTCTCGCCTCACAGCCGGCTACTTGACCTCTGCATCACGGAGGCTGTCAAAAATTGAATTATTTTTCGTAATCATGATTATATTACATACATACGCACTCACGCCTGTATCCCTGAAGGGGTAGGCAGAGGTGTAACTAGTACACACACATTTCGCCGAGCGTATCTCCGTCACTTATGTGATAGGGGGCGAGCCTATCGTCATACCGGGCACAAATTCCAGACTCCGGGCTGATACTGAGCATTTCGTAATTGAAAAACCCAATGCCACTTTACGACCCGGGGATCGAACCCGTGACCTCAGCGTTGGCTGCAATGGTAGCGCGTACTGCGCCACCGAGGCAGTGATCATATTATATCTGTATTTTATATTTTATCATCACATTTAGAATATGGGTTAAATACAGAACCTCCTTTTTAAATCGGTTATAAACAAATATTTTTTTGTTCAATGTGCGGCATTGTTGAATAGCCGTGATATCATTTCAATAAAACATTTTACAGTTTACAATAAACGTGGCTCACAATTCATGTTTTAACTTGTTTTCTGTTCGATGTTAATTACTTGCCGCGACAATGTTATTGTTATAATATATTTAATTGTAAAATTAATTAAAATAAGTACATCTTTGCGAGTGTATCAAATAAAAACATTATCGTATCGTATAGTACGTAAGAGACCGGGTCAAGTCACAAGTTAACAGAAAAATAATTTGCCACTGATAAGTGTCACAATTTATGTATTATTTCGTTAAGTTCCGTCGGGATCTACGGAATGGCTCTTAATGTGGTTTATTATTGTAATACGTATACATATATACGCAGTCACGCCTGTAATCCTCGAAGGGGTAGGCAGAGGTATAACCAGTACACCAGATTTCGCCGAGCCCGGTCCCATGATGTGATAGGGGGCGAGCCTATCGCCATACCGGGCACAATTCCAAACTCCGGGTTGATACTGAACATTTCGTAACAGAAAAACCCAAAATCTCTTTTAACCGACCCGGAGATCGAACCCTAGGCCTCAGCGTCAGCAGACGTAACGCGACAATAACATCTTGTGTCTCAGGATTATGAGCGCAGTACAGTGCTTTGTAATTGAAAGTTCTGGGTAGTGTTGAAACTGTTCATGGGCATTCGTGTCGCTTCCATTAAGCGAGTGGCTTGCTCGTCTCGTTATTCGGTTTCACGGTAAGCAGCGGCTTGGCTGTCAAAGCCATTGCGTCTATCGGCAGTCGGCAGAATTATGCCGGACTAAAGTTATTGGAAATATACCGGCCGACCCCGGCTTACCGCTCGAAAGAGTCACCATGTTTAAGATGGTTGCTATCTAGTCAGGTACAAATATTTTTTATATTTTTTCAGGTTCCCAAAAGCAGCTTACCTACTTTGAGTATTAGGTAATTAGGTAAAAAATCGGTTAAGTTCGAGCCGGACTCACGCACCGAGGGTTTCGTACCCTTAAATGTTTACCTTTTATTATTAGGAATATATTATATTATATTTGTTAGGATGCCTTGGTGGCGCAGTTGTAATGCGTATACGACTACTGTGCGAGGTCTTGCGTTCGATCCCCGAGTCGGGTAAAGTGATATTGGGTTTTCTATCATGAAATGCTTAGTATCAACCCGGAGTTTGGAATTGTACCCGATATGGCGATAGCCTCCTATCACATCATAGGACGGAAATAACATCGGCGAATGGGGGTGTACTAGTTACACCTTTGCTTACCCCTTCGGCAATACAGGCGTGACTGTATATCTATTGTTAGGATATCCGCCATAATAAGACATACTCGGTGAAAATTTACGGAAATTTTACATTCTACAGTTCAAAAGATTCCTTTAAAGATATGACAGACAGATGGACGGCCTAGGTTTAATAAGAGGGTACCGTTGGCCTCTACGACTATGGAACCCTAAAAATGCCTGCTCATCCATTACAATCATGTGTCTTAGATGTGTCCTCCAACGTGTTGATAAGCACGCGTTTTGGAGATAATATTATGTCTGCCAAACTTACTCTACGACGCAACTATACTAACTTTGTTCTTGTATTTGGACTGTTAACGATGCGGCCCCACACAGACATCTCATCACCTGGATGTAGCGGTCATCAGTCAACAGGCAGCTCAGCATGAACATGCTAGCTCTTGCTGGCATTAACGGCTTTGGTTTAGTTCATAATCAAAATAAAAATAACTTAAAAACGCCATAATTTACAATATAGCAATCTTATTATATAACAATCTATATAACCATTAAAATAAATACTACACACTACACACTATAAATAAAATATGTATTGCGCCATATTACGCTAGCAACACCCTAACTCCATGGTTTTCTATCATTTATGTAATCTCTAATTTTATAATAACCTCTGCTATCGAGGTGTTTTTAACAGTAATTTTGAAGTTGTGATACGGTAGGTCCAAGATACTACTAGGAATTAGGTTGTAGCAGCGTACACCGAGTGCCTCAAAGGAGTTTTGTGTTTTGTTTAAGCGATGAATTGAGCCAACCAATTTATGTCTATTCCTAGTGTGTATATTATGATTGTCGCAGTTTTTAGAGAAGGTATGTAGATTTCGCCTGACAAACAAATCATCATCACAAAATCATTTATTTAACAAGGTGGTAGATCGCCCTCTGAGTTGGTACAACCGCTTGTCTAATGCACCGTAAAATATGCGTCCAGAATTGACCATTACTTTACTAAGGTGGCGTATATTAATAGATGCCGTATGCAGGTCGAGGATCTTCCAGGCATTTAATATAGTGGTGGATTCCACTTGCACCTGTGCATTTCCCTTTTATTTGCAGATATCAGGAAATGCCGTAGTGCCGTATAAATAAAATAATATATGATATGGCAGGTTTTTCAGATTCCTACGTCTCAGTTTCAGAGGTTATGTGGGAGCGCTCTACAGGAAATATATATACCTAAATAGAAGGGAATGTATATTGTTCGAATACTAACTACCGCTCTTAGAGTCATTAATTATCTTTAGTCATTTCATAAAATTAGATTATTTAGATCTAGATATTTTTTTATGTTCTACAGTTTTTACTTGTCTTTTGCGTCGTGGCCTCCCCGTATAGCATAGCATACCTCAAGTCGTGCCTTTAAACTTATTTAACGTATTTATATTATATAAAACGAAATACTACACACTCACTGATTAATCACAACATTTCAAAAACTCGTGAACTTAACATTATGTAATTAATATTGTTTATGTAATGTAGGGGCCTGCTAAGAAAGGATTTTTGTAAATTTACATTTTAAGAGTGTAAAATTGTTCAAAGTTGTATGAAAGTTGTTCATGGAACAGATATTTTATCCCAGATAAAGATATTCACGCGGACGGATCCGCGGACAACAGGTAATGAATGTATATAATAATAATCAAAAGTGACGGGATTTTGATAGAGACATCATCAATCTTGATAGCTTATTAAAATGCAATATCATTTTGCCATGTCGTCGCGTCTGTGACGTAGTCGTCGACTACTTACTACATTGAGATAGTCACGATAATGCTCTACTTAAATTCACCTGCGATAAAGGACGGTCTCGTCACGGCCGGGCAGGGCACGGATAAAGTCTCATTGATATGATTACAGTTTATGGTATGCCACAGACGAGAATATAACAGAAATACAAGGAGGCCGAGACATAGAGTTTGAAAGATATCGTATATGATGCGGTCACGTAAATGACGGTTTCCTGTTTTATTCTCAGCCATATCGTATGAGAAACTAAGAGAAACTCTATCAAATTAGATGAGGCTTAAGTACACTTAAGACCTAAGAACTTAATGCCCTGTAACGTCTATGTACACATAGACGTTACAGGGCATTAAGTTGAATTACCTAAGATGAATAATTGTCAATGACAGCCTCCGTGGCGCAGAGGGCGAGTAGCTGGCTGTGAAGCGAGAGGCCGTGGGTTCGATTCCTACACCGAGACAACTTTTTGGTTGATCCATAAATATATGATTCGGGTCTGGGTGTTTTTTCCCCAGAGGGGTTGACATCAGGCAGGCGGCCGGTCGTGAAAACTACAAGCCAAATTTTTCTATTACATGTGTTAAAAAGCATGTTGCGCTGACCATATTGCGAGTGGGATAAGGGAAGGTGGAAGAAGAAGACCTAAGATAAATAATAATTATAAATCTATACATAGTGCTGGGATAAAATTTAAGCACCTTGACAATCTTCAGATATTTCGAAAATAAGGACACGTGATGATGATGACCTAACTTAAACCTGTTACTAGATTATTAGATTATGTACTTATTTTACCCGGATGAGCCGATTCATTCGTTTCATATTAATGCTAAAGTACACAATTCAAATCGTAGTAGGTGCTGTATCTATCTTAGATGTATTCAACATTTTATAAATGAAACATACGTCGTACAATCATTGAAGAATATAATTTATGATAATAATGTAATGTTTGTGATTAGCGTTAATTATGTACTATTAATTACGACTGTGATGACATTATAACATGACGCGATTTAATTAGATAAAACTAGAGCTGTTGTAATAATTTGTACTCAAACAATATAATCTCATGAATAAATAGTAGGTATGATTTTAGCCCACGGTACTGTTTCAGGGAAACCCAGCTAAATTAGAAGGGATTCGTCCTAAGAAATTACTGCTGCGACATTATGGGAAATAGGAAAATTCCGGGAAATCGGGAACGGGTTCGTAAATAAAATGAGCCAGCGTTATTTGGGCCGTCCGCAAGATCGTACTCCTCCTTAAGTGTAGGCCACGTCTCACACCCGTACAGGCCGAATGACAGTCTTGTATACGAGACCTTTAAGTCTCATCGGCATCTTTCGGTCGCAATTGACTCCTGTAACCTGCAGCCACTTGGGCCAAGCAGTGCCAATACGGGCCTTGACGTCACCGATCGTCGAAATCGATGTCACCGGGCTCATACAGATACCATTATTTCAATAAAATATGGTATTTTTAATCCGTTTTCGTCAATCGATTGATTGATTGATGATCGATTGTTTAATAGTCGTCACGTTTTGCGTAGTCAATAATAAACATTACGATTACAGATATATTTATTTGAAAATAAAATTAGAGCGTTATAATTTTTTTTGGGATTAGATAACCTGAAAAAGTATTGCGACGGCTGAATTAAAAATGTTACCTACCCCTTTAGTGAAAGCAAAGATGGCGCCGCGTTGAAGCCACGGTGGTGAGTTCACGGTTCGATGGTTTCGTGACGTGCACCGCCCAGGACGGTCAACACGCCCTTCCTACAACAAACTTAACGATTGGCCTTTATTTAAAAATGCCACAAAACAAACATATTCGGTTGTACGGTGCGCCGCGCGGCTGGCCCGTAGCGCCTCGTGATTATTTACGTTTTACACCGTAAAGCGGGCTTCCCTCGCCGCAGTTGTTTCTATTAGGGGTTTTTGTGCATGAAGCTGACCAATTAGTCGTCGGATAGCATGTTCGGGTGGCAGCTATCGGCTAACATGAACGCGTGCGGTTGGCCGTTATAGCACGTTGCAGGCTCGTAATGTGTTTTTGGCGTGCCGCGCCCCACACCGCCTATCTACCCAATATTTAGGAGCTGTATAGTACCTTTTAAAACTTCGTCCATAACCCGAGATTGGACGTTGCGTGCGCCCGGCCCTACACCACTACGAATAATTAGCTTTATCTGATATCATTTTTACGTACTGTAATTTATTTGTAGCGTGAAACGCGATATTAACGTTGAAAACCTTATTTATACATTTCCTCTATATTTGTTTCATGAAGCTTAGTGGTCTAATTAAATCGTGTTAAGAATGTTTTCGGTTAATAGCCCTTTTAAAAATGTGAACATAATTTACAGCAATGGAGTACATGAACGCATATTTCCACTTCAAATACGATATCAATCATATACTCATTAAGACGTAATACTTAAAACATTGAGGTATTCGAACAAGAGCATTAGTTTTTTATAAAGCTTGATATGTAAATCCGTGCTTAAGTTTCCTAATACTTATCGGTAAAACAGTGCTTGAGCCCACGCTTCGGAGCGATGACGCGTCCACTTAGCTCATGAACAGTGTACATTTTACATATGAACGGCGACGATAGATGCCGACTGCCGCGACACCCGACACTAGGTCACAATCCTCGACGAGACTCACAAAAGCATTTTAACTCAAAAACTGTCACCGTAGCCCCATGCCCCTTAGATTTCACAGTGGACGCCTAACAATGTTTACCAAACCGATGGAGCGTTATGGAAAGGTGTACATCTATTACACGACTAAACTATCGCACCTTGTAACTCTATATGGGGCCGCGATGTCATTGGTAAATTCAAAGTGAACGAGTAACACTATATCAAAGTTTCCTCTACCTCCGTCAAATGGCGGCACGATCAGTCACACACGCGTATACTGTTACTGTCTTGTGTACATATCCGTTTCATTATGTTAAATTAATATGAGTTGATATCGACGGTTCAAGTATTGGTATATTGACAAAACGCTTTTTATAGCGTTCTGTTTGGTTTTATCTTGCATCCAGTTTAATGTACTTGTCCGTAGATAATGTTTTTATTTATAGGTATGTAGTTGTAAAAGTATGACAGATTAGCCTAAAATAATATTACAGACCTTACTGGAACTCTACGAGTACTTTAAGTATTAATAATATACACCCAACAGTCACCCACATAATCCTGACCCCACACTAGGTTAACCTGTATCGTGGGTATCAAGGCCTACGAGGGACTTGCGGTCCCACAACACCCAGAACCGAAACAAATATTTGTGGATCACATAAACATTTTTCTCGGTGTGGTAATCGAACCCACGGGCTCTCGCTTTGCTGCCGGCTCTTCGCCAACTGCGCCACGGAGACTATCAAAAGTCTTCATTGGGATGATTCTTTATTTTTTTTTGAGCTGGCACGGTAGAGTGACTACACTGGACCTGATGTTAAATATAGTGCAGACTAAATATGATGTCAAGCGTTTGCATCCCTAGACGACCGACTACGATCGTAGAATCTCCAGAAGCAGGGCGTTGGGTCAAGAACCAGATGTAGAAGGCAGCACTGCTAAACACGACACGCATTGTGAGAAGGTTCCTCACTCTGAGGGGGTCCTAACCATCTCCATAAAAGGATGTCATAAACATAGCCACACGATGGTACCAATATCTCACAAAAACGCAAGGGAAGGGGCAGCTTAGTTGTTTCTTACGGTTAATGAATTTCTGCCTCAGTGCACTCTGCCTGCAGTAGCACAGTTGTAATGCGTACGCATTACGACTGAGACTGACGCTGAGGTCTCGGGTTCGATCCCCAGGTCGGGAAAAAGTTATACCTATTGTTATATATTTTTCTAATACAGTATGCTCAGTCCGGAAGTCTGGAATTTGTGCCCATTGACGATAGACTCGCCATATAACATCATGAGACGGAGATATGTTCGGCGAAATTTGGGTGTACTGATTACACCTCTACCTAACCCTTCGGGGAATACAAGCATGACTGCTTAAGTATGTAACGAAATTCTCGGGGCCCAAAAAACTAACAATAAAAAATCCAGTGCATCTATGATTCCTCAGGTATTGTGTTATTCGTGGCCAGTGGTTATCACGTATCATCCCACTTGCTGTTTGATATAGAATAGTTCGTCTCAACAAAGCCTAAGGCCTAATAGACAAGGAGAATTAGTAACATAGGGAATTATTCATTAATTTAATTCGTACAATTCCCTTTTGACTTTAGGTTAAACTTTGCCCGATGTTTAGCAATTCCGATCGCATCTCATGCATAGTTTCACAACAAGCAGTACTTACTGAATCTGAATTGGTAGATTTATACGCGAAGATTGAAGCTGAGCAATTAAATATATACTGCTTTGGTGAATACCATAGGAAGTTACGAATGATAATTTGCTTTTATTTTTCTGACTAGTGATTTTGAACCGACTTCAAAATGTAGAGGTTCCTGAAATCGACGCTATATTGTATGCCCATTGATTTCTCCACCAGGGGTAGATTGATTGTGACAATGTTTTGATAGGGTTACCTACCGTTTGATACAGAGTGAGTTTTATCAAAATATGATGATGAACAACACTTAAGTCACCATTGGTTATTGTATTGGAATTTACATGCAATATCTATGTCTGCCTAACACTAAAAATTACAAAATAAAAATAAGATACTTAAATAAAATTAGCTTAATAAATCGAAAAAAATAATTTCAATAATTAAGGTCCTGGGTTCAATTCCCAGGTCAGTCAATCACAATTTGTGTTAGTGTTACCAATTCGAAAAACCACACATGAATTGCCCGCCCTTAGCTAATGATGGGACGGAAATAAGCTCGGCGAAAAGTGAGTGCACTAGTTGCACCTACTCCTACCTCTTTGGGGATAACGGCGTAAGCTTATGTTATGTGTTCAATAATTCTCAATGTATGTTACAAATAACAATAATTTCTAACATTTACGATTGCACAGTACCAGTATTTTTGGATTCGATGCAATATCAGTTGTCCAACACCGGCACTAAGTGTTAATTAATAAAGTTAATTAAAAAAAATTATATATTTTTTAACATCTTTATTTGTATTAACCCTTAAACTAAGTTTAAATGGCATTATTTTTAAAATAGCTGGTAAACTTTTAAAGTTATTCCCAAGATCCTTCGGAAGCAAAGTGCTGCAAATTAATACGAATGCGAAGAGCCGTTGGTTAGTGGAGGAATCATATCGCAGATGGAAATTAATGGATAGCTTAGAGAGCTCTAAGACCTCTAGATGCACAATGCACATAACAATGGCATGAGATGTGAATAAGCGGTATCTATTAGTTTGAAATATACCTAGGCTAACTGGCTTTATAGGTCATAGACAATAATAATTATAAGTACTCACTTACGAAAATTACTTGTTAAAATTCATTTATTCGCATTACGTTCATATCAAATTCGACTGCTTGTTAATTATTGTGTTGGCAATCATTTCATTGATGGGTCCGATATTCTGAATCAAAAGTGCTCGCTTACATTGGCTTAAATTTTGAGTGTATCCCTTAGAGCACGTTAAGCCGTTGATCTCGCTGGTTTTCAAATGGCAGACATATGAGAAAGCCTGTGGGCGGCTTGGTGATTGACTCTAGCACAAACCTTTTAACCTAGCACATTGGATAAATAAATAAAAAACCATCACTATTATTAAATCGTCTTAAAAGAAAATATAGAAATGAATACTGTATAATCTAATCATAAAAACAAATAAAGATTATTTCAAAACACAAATAAAATGCTGCATTCTAACGTAGTTAATTTACAAAAACTCATATGGGACTGAGCCAGCGTATCGTCCTATTCAACGACTTCATACCTTTCCTGTCCAGTTCATTCTTTTACCTTTATTTCATTATTATGACTCTCAATTCACGCCGCCCCGTACCGCCCGGTTTTATGATCCGACCTGTCGTCCTACGTAATCTATTGCCGTTTCCACGTTTACTAATAGATATATATGTGTGTGAATGAGTATAATACTTCACGATGTTTTTCGGATTGTAACTAAGTAGATCAAAGTTTTGGCTAGAATATACACTACAATATCATTATTTATTACTCATAAACGACGCTCAGTAGGTTGCCGTTCAAAAGTGTTTTTTTAATCCCAAAGAATACCCTCGGAAAAATGTATAGTTCCGAGCATAAATAACATAACAGACAGACCGGTACACTCCAATCAATCAAAACACATGTGTCCGTGAAACAAAAATACACGTGAAGCGTTTTATCTGCAAATATACCACTACGTCTCATGTGTCTTGTCTAAATATATTAAAAATGTAGGTGACACACATATGACAAATAATTCTAGTTCATTTTATGAAGAAAGTTCGTCCGATTTTTGGTGAAGCACCCCTCGGAAGAATAAACTATTGAATTAACCCAACACCAGCGGATTACTTTAATAACAAGAACATAAATGCGAGCAATATTTTTGTGTTTATCTCATTTTTATGAGTTTAAGTCGGAAGCATGAGGTGGCGCGAGAGATAGGGATTTAATTGAAGCCGAGGTGGCGTACGTACGAGGGGTGGGCAGCCGCAACCCCCGACGCGGGAAGGGGGGCACGGGAAAGGGAGCAGCACACCGCGGGGGCTGCAAAATAATAAAAAAATGAAACCGCTCAGACCTATCCCCCGCGAGCTCGGATGCTGTGAAAGTGGCACGCCGTGGATAAATGAAGCTTTTTTGTCTATGGAAAACGCCTAAGCCTGGCGTCGCTCCACTTTCGTATTGTCACTTGAATTCTATGGATGTTAGTTTATTCATAGGGCTCGCTTCGCGGCGAACGTCATTAAATTTATGTCGCTTTTAAACACTGTACTCCATGCAAATTATCATATATGAAGCTACCTTCTCTGCTCGTTGTATGTTCGACCTTTGAGATGTTCATGCGAAAATGTAATATATTTATTTTTTTTTTTTTTTTTTTTTTTTATTCAGGATTTTTTCGGGACTTTTAGTCGTGCAACGACTACGTCAGCCCCATAGTTCTAGCTCTTATAACTACTGCATGCTCTTTAATCTAGTTATTATTTAGTAGTCTGTAGACAGACCGATACAGCTGTCTAGCCGCATCTGATGTTCGTGTGGATAGAATGCTTTGGAACATACCCACATCAATACGATTAATGTGTAACTCATTGTACAGGTTTTCTCTCATGCTTGCGCTCCGGACACATTCCATCAATAAGTGATATAGGTCGTCTTTTGTATTGCATAAATCGCAGTTTGGGCTACTAATTTTGCGCATCAAATATTTAAAACTATTTGATGGAATGTGCCCAGACCGCAGCCTGTGAGCGATCACTATGAGTTTACGACTCAAGTTAATGTTGGCGAACCATGGTACGTGAGGAGGCTCACTTTGTATGGTTTGATACCAGATACCTTTTTCTCGCGATGTTACATCAAAATACTCCTTCCAAAGTGAACGTATATTTTTTTTATATTTGATAAGGACTTCTAAATATTCTGGTTTGATAAATACTTCGGTACCATTTGTTATTCCCTCTCGCGCCATTTTATCGGCCTCCTCATTTCCCGGTACGCCAACATGTGAGGGAACCCATTGGATCCCCAGAGACACCCCCTCAGCCAACAGCGCTATGACCTTCTCTAAAATAGTATAAGCTATCGATGCTCCTCTGTGTCCAGAGGTGCACCGAGCTATGTGTTGCAAGGCACTTCTGCTATCAGACAGAATAACTACCTTTTTAAATCCTGCGCTGCCGACATGAGACAAAGCCTCCGAAATAGCAAAGAGCTCCACATACATAATAGAATAACTTGAGTCATTCACTATTTGAAAAGTTTCTCTCACATTGTGACTGGGAACATAGTACGCTGCACCGCGACCAGATTTTGTTTGTGAGCCATCCGTATAAACTTTATACCAGCCTTCGTATTTAGTATTAAGCATGTGTAGTGTGTTTGCCATTAATATTCTTGTGTCATATTTATTTTTCGCCTGCGATATATCCTCAATTCTAGTTTCAATAATGCTAACATCAATATTAGATACCCAAGTATTTAAATTAAACATATGTAACGGATTACAAAAGTTGATGTTTTCTTTTTTTGTCTCTCCATAAACCAAGGCCAGTAATGGTTTCTTTTTTCTACGGAAGTAAGCTGAATTACTAAGTAGTAATAGATCTTCTAGAGCATGAATAGTAATATTATCAAACCAGGATTGGGACTTAAGGCAATACTTTGTAGCTAAATACCTTCTTCTCAGATGGAGCGGTGGTAAACATAATTCATATTCCATCACGTGAATAGGTGTCGTTTTAATGAAACCTCCTACTACGCGTAATGCCACATTTTGGACTCGGTCTAATTTGAGCAGATGAGTCTTTGCAGCATTATCATAAATAAAGCTTGCATAGTCTAATCTGCTCCTAATTAATGAAATATATAGTCTCCGGAGGTGTATAGGATGGACTCCCCAAGTTGCACCTGATAAAACTCTTAGTATATTTATTAACTTCAAAGATCTTGCTTGAGTTTCATTTATATGTCTATTCCATAAGATTGATTTGTCTAACCAGACCCCCAGATATCGTACGCAATCCACCAACGGTATAATATTTTTTCCAACGGACACGGTAACCTGATCTCTTCTTCTTCCTTTACTAAATAGACATACTTGAGTTTTTGTTAAAGAAATTTGTAAGCCAATCTGAGCTAACCGCGACGATACAGCTATAACACTATTTTGTATATCCATTGCATTCTTTTGAATATTTTTATCCTGCACATAAAAAACAAAATCATCCGCATATTGTAAATATCGTACATTATTGTTTAATTCATGACATATGTTAAAGGTGATTATGTTGAATAAAAGTGGAGACATTGGATCGCCTTGAGCCAGTCCTACAGACGTCCATCTCATTACTGCACTTTTATCACTTTCATCTATAATTTTGAGACATCTAGATTTTAAGAATGTAAACAGGTACCTACATATAGTAGCTCCAACATGCAGTGCATCTAAAGTTAAAACTAATTGATCGACCAAGACGTTATTGTAAGCACTCTCTATGTCCAAAAAACACGCTAATGTCGGTGTATTTTTGGCAAATCCCAATTGTATATGTGAGACTAATCTAACTATACAATCAACACTTGATTGACCTTTTCTAAATCCTGAAGTTGTAGGCGCTAAAATATTATGTTTTTCAACAAACCAATCCAGGCGTTTGTTTAGCATAGAATGGAAAATTTTACAGATGCACGAAATTAAGGATATCGGTCTGAACTTGTCATTATTACAGTTTGGTTTTGGGATAGGTATTAGCTTTATGTTTCGCCATTGATCGGGAATTATTGAATGTGTAAATATTAAATTGTATATCTTGAGCAGGAGTAATTTCCCATCCTTTGGCAAGTGGTAAACCATGGAATAAGTGATGTTATCTTCGCCTGGAGCCGTGTCCTTCTTTTTCAGGCACATGAGCAATTCTTGAATAGTAAATTCATCCTCTAATTTTGGGTTCGAAGAGGTGAATGAGGGCGACGGAGGAAATTTTGAGTGTATCCCTTAGAGCACGTTAAGCCGTTGATCTCGCTGGTTTTCAAATGGCAGACATATGAGAAAGCCTGTGGGCGGCTTGGTGATTGACTCTAGCACAAACCTTTTAACCTAGCACATTGGATAAATAAATAAAAAACCATCACTATTATTAAATCGTCTTAAAAGAAAATATAGAAATGAATACTGTATAATCTAATCATAAAAACAAATAAAGATTATTTCAAAACACAAATAAAATGCTGCATTCTAACGTAGTTAATTTACAAAAACTCATATGGGACTGAGCCAGCGTATCGTCCTATTCAACGACTTCATACCTTTCCTGTCCAGTTCATTCTTTTACCTTTATTTCATTATTATGACTCTCAATTCACGCCGCCCCGTACCGCCCGGTTTTATGATCCGACCTGTCGTCCTACGTAATCTATTGCCGTTTCCACGTTTACTAATAGATATATATGTGTGTGAATGAGTATAATACTTCACGATGTTTTTCGGATTGTAACTAAGTAGATCAAAGTTTTGGCTAGAATATACACTACAATATCATTATTTATTACTCATAAACGACGCTCAGTAGGTTGCCGTTCAAAAGTGTTTTTTTAATCCCAAAGAATACCCTCGGAAAAATGTATAGTTCCGAGCATAAATAACATAACAGACAGACCGGTACACTCCAATCAATCAAAACACATGTGTCCGTGAAACAAAAATACACGTGAAGCGTTTTATCTGCAAATATACCACTACGTCTCATGTGTCTTGTCTAAATATATTAAAAATGTAGGTGACACACATATGACAAATAATTCTAGTTCATTTTATGAAGAAAGTTCGTCCGATTTTTGGTGAAGCACCCCTCGGAAGAATAAACTATTGAATTAACCCAACACCAGCGGATTACTTTAATAACAAGAACATAAATGCGAGCAATATTTTTGTGTTTATCTCATTTTTATGAGTTTAAGTCGGAAGCATGAGGTGGCGCGAGAGATAGGGATTTAATTGAAGCCGAGGTGGCGTACGTACGAGGGGTGGGCAGCCGCAACCCCCGACGCGGGAAGGGGGGCACGGGAAAGGGAGCAGCACACCGCGGGGGCTGCAAAATAATAAAAAAATGAAACCGCTCAGACCTATCCCCCGCGAGCTCGGATGCTGTGAAAGTGGCACGCCGTGGATAAATGAAGCTTTTTTGTCTATGGAAAACGCCTAAGCCTGGCGTCGCTCCACTTTCGTATTGTCACTTGAATTCTATGGATGTTAGTTTATTCATAGGGCTCGCTTCGCGGCGAACGTCATTAAATTTATGTCGCTTTTAAACACTGTACTCCATGCAAATTATCATATATGAAGCTACCTTCTCTGCTCGTTGTATGTTCGACCTTTGAGATGTTCATGCGAAAATGTAATATATTTATACACGATACATTGAACAAACTTATTACGTGACTTGCTGGACTGTGTTAAATTGGAGAAACAATATAAAAGAGATTTCCCTTCATATTTGTTTAAGAATATCTATTCGTTTGGGGGAGAGATGAATTGAGTCAACTACGAACTCGACAATAGAGATCGTGTTCAGTTAGTTACTTTACTCGAATTGTAACTATCCTGGTTACGGATTAAGACACAAAGTTGTTTGCGGCACGAGAGCGAGGGTCCCGTTGCGTCACTTCTGCCGTTTTAAGTGACAGTTTTATTAATTTCCCATACTGCTCATCCCCGCTTTCCACCCTAGCCTGTTGGCGACGATGCGTTGCCGACATATGGTACCAGCACCGATACAATCACCACCAAAAACCTATCGACATTTTCACAATAAGAATTTGTATTTGACACTTGAAAAAATTGTGTAATTGCAATGTGAACTGTTATTTGTTAAAATTTTATAAAAATAACAATATCACTCAAAAAAACCAAAGCTTAAAATAAAATAACTAGTTTTGTATTGGTGCTATGGAAATTTAATAATCCATGATTGATAAAGAGCACCATCTTAAAATTGGTTAGTTTTTTTAATGGTTTTCTTACATTTATCACTTATAAATTACTGCTTATATTAATTCGGTTACAATGTGTTAAATTATTGATGATCCTGAAACCCCAACTAGGAGGAACTTGTGTTTTAGGTGTTAAGCTTTCTAGTTTTGTTCTGTTTTATTTCTGTTAGAATATAAATATTCTAATATTTTTATAGTGGAAGAATCATCAGAATCTGATTACACTGTGAAAAGCTATGCGTGGTTATTTATAAAAAAATGCATGTACGCGTCAAATTAAGGATCTCCTCCGATTTTTCATCGGTTAAAACATAAATGCATTCTGTACAGACAGAAAAATAGTAACAATAAAGCCATACGCGAATACATTTAAAAAGTAAAACGTAAGTACTTAAATCTTAAAGAGTTGAACTTAATTAATAAATCACTACACAATACGTCAAGGATGTCTTTTAGTCGCAGTAAAGCTTAGTTTAAATTAACGCATTAAACAAGTATTTATTTGTAATTAAACATATCTAGAAACGTTAATTAAACGTAATTCTTGCGATGTTTACTATATAATATATACATCAAATAAAATATAAATCATGCATAAAGCCGTCAAAGTGCTGTCGACATTCTAGTCTGGATTTCCTGCACTATAAATTATACCTCACTTTTATATGCTTTATGACGCCACACATTTTTTTTTCAAGTTCGAGTATTGTATACAGATCAATAACAATGTGTTTCCGTACATGGTTATAGCCAGGAATATTTATTTCAAATGGGCTTTTATTAATTGTCACTAGATGCCGCCATTTTCTGAGCTTTATAGTTGCCTAAGATAAGATATTTAACTAGTTTTTGTGCGCGGCTCCGCACGCGTTTTGGATAAAAAGGACCCTATGTCCTAATTTAGGTCATGGCCTACCTGTGTGCCAAATTCCATCCAAAACTGTACAGCCGTTAAGGCGTGATTGACTAACAAACATCCAATTTCACAAACTCACTTCCACCACCAAACTTCCACATTTATACGAGTAGTAGTAATAGGAAATAAGATAGTAGGTAGTAGGATAAGCGCTCGAAAAATGGATGCATCTACAGATAATAAATTATATGCATTTCATATAAAGTGTATATTATACACCATAGTCACAATTATGACGTGGAACTCTTAGAATAATTATTGTATGATTATTAATTGAAGGCATAATGTATATATTGGATTTACTGAAACTTTGAGAAAACTGTTCTGTAAATTATATTATTAAGCTAAGCGGGTAATTAAAGTAAAATTACTAACAATAATTAACCTATTACATTTTATGATTGCAATCTTTCTTTCTGGCATCATCCCGCCTCAGTGCCAGAGTCCGCCTCCACTTCGCCTGATCTTGAGCATCCTGAGTTGTTGGCAGTTGGCACTCATGTCTCCATCTAATATTTCAAGCCAGCACTTTTTTTTATTATTCAGCAATATGTGCAATTTAAACGTCTGCACCATGCCGAAAAGGATAAACTTTTCGAAATCATACCTATTTTATTAAATAAGTTTATTAGAATTGTTACCTCAATTTGATTGGAAACTTTTTCTAAAATATAGCTATAAGTATACATAGCTATTATACATATTATAATGATTACAATGTATATAAATTCTTCAAAAGGCGAATCCATTAATTCAACAATGAAAATTGCGCAAAGTATAAATGTCTATTATATGAGGAATTCCATCGGGACAATATTGCAAATGACACTTATTTAAACAAAGGTATCAGGAACTAAGCTTAATGTGTTTGCGAAACGGTAATAAAGATAGGACCATTGGAATAGCAATGCGAAGTCCAACAAATGCGTACGTAGGGCTGTCTGAGATAAACTGAAGCTTAACGCTGGCGCAGTAGTCGATGGCTTATCTCGATTTCAATTATTATGCTGGCGCTTTCATTGGCCCGAAGTGCCGACCGCGAGTCCGGGGGGCGCACGCTACGGATTGGGGCGGTCTCGATCCCGCTATCTGAAATCTCATCTAAATCACACTTTGCCATTTAGGCTCGATAATACCTTTAATTTTTTTTGTTTTGCCAGGCACTAACTTCTGTACGGCCAGTGTGATTTAACTTACGACTGTTTGAAACTTTTTCTATTTCGCTAACATAAATTATTATCTTTTGCCAGATACGGAATGGATTTAAATGGTGCAAGAAGAAAAAATGCCACACGAGAGACAACAAGTACTTTAAAGGCATGGCTCAACGAGCACAAGAAGAATCCGTACCCGACGAAGGGCGAAAAGATAATGCTGGCGATCATCACTAAGATGACGCTAACCCAAGTGTCGACGTGGTTCGCGAACGCGCGGCGCCGCCTCAAGAAGGAAAACAAGATGACGTGGGAGCCGAGAAACAGGGTTGATGATGATGACAATAATAATGATGACGATGATCATAAAAGCAATGATGGAAAAGATGTCCTAGGTACGTACCGTCGTGTTTTAATAAAAATGTCCAACTTTACTTAAGTAAGTAATAGACTTGCCCAGGAAGTTCCACTTTCTTTGGTTTGTCTCAAAGTTGTGTTTGAGAAACAATAATGAAACAAATTAACTTAGTTGTTACTTTTGCAAAACTAAAGTTTGTGACTTGCAAATTGCATTATCTTTAGGCTAAATTACATGGAATGAATTTCAAAATACTTTTTATTTTAGATGGTAAAGACTCCGGAACCGGATCAAGCGAAGACGGTGATAGGCCGCAGCAAAGATTGGACCTGTTGGGGCAAAGAACTGAATCTGAATGGTCAGAGTCACGCGCTGACAGCGGTCCTGAATCACCTGAACCCTATGAGAGGCCAATTCACCCGGCTTATCAACATTTACCATCGCGCGCGCCTCCTGGCAGCACGCCAGCCTCCGCGAAGCCTAGAATATGGTCTCTCGCAGATATGGCTAGTAAAGAAGGAGAATCCCCAGCGCCACCTCCATCTGCCTCAGCTTTCTATCAATCGGCAGCGGCGGCGGCGGCTCGGCTCGCCCATCCCTATGGTCGGCCGGATCTGTACCGCGGCCTGTACCCGCCGACGCACCCTGCCGACGTAGCACTCTTGGAGTACTCGCGCTCGCTGGCGCTGGCGGCCCCCGCGCCGGCGCCGCCCGCGCCCTCCCCATCGTCGTCGTCGACGTCTTCGCTGGCCGAGCCACCGCCGCCGTCCCGTGCCTGACCGCTGGCCCCCCGCCCGCCGCTGGCGCATCGACAATAAACGCGTTCTCGCCCGACGAGTGCCGCGAGGGCCCCTCACGGTCTGTAAATAGCAATAGACTAAATAATGCAATTATATATTATGTATATGTATACATACGTATAAATACGTGATAATGATAATATGCACCGGTAGAGAAGATTAGATATTGTGATAGTGGACACACGCGAGATCCATGACTGCCGTATGCCGTGAGCGGTGAGACCCGCGCGCGCACCGTGAGTTTGACAACTCGCAAACGACGTCGGCGCTCTCTGCCGACCGACCGACAATACTAGGTGCTAAATACAACTTGGACCTTGCGACATGTTGCTATAGTTATTACTGGAGGTGGTTCATACGAAGTGATTTAATTCAAATATAGGTATTAAAATGTGTTACGTTTCTTATAGACAACACTGTTCTAGACTATTATTTGTATGTAGTGTAAATTATTATAATTTTCAAATATTCTCTTTATAATTAGTGCCTAACTACGTCCAGTGTTTTGTTTGATAGTTTCACGTGAATTAACTTTGGATTATTAATATTTATTAATACGAGGTCAGTAACTGTAGTTGTTGTAATGAGCCTTTACTGTAAGATCTTATTTTATACATTTTATTTCGATATTCAGATTTGTTGAGAATTAAGGACCTATGGAAATCTGTATAGTTAATTTCTAGTCAGGAAACTATGATTGTCGTCTATGTTACATATTATAACTACACATACATTATATGCTTTTCATTTGTATAATATTTTTGTATTTATAAGTTGTTCTTATTTAAACTAATGGGGCTGGGTCTGTTATAGTTTGCATTCGAAATAAATTCGGTTCAATTCGCAATAATTTTCGTAGTATAAGTGAAACTCAATAAAATACACAAACTTCACATTAATATTCTTGAATTTATTGAATATTTTAGTGAAATATTCACTATCTTCTTCTTCCACCTGCCCTTATCATACTTGCAGAGGGGTTGGCGCAGTGAAATATTCAGTATATTAATCTGAATTAGCACTCGTTTCAAAATTTATTTTTAATATCTTATAAATAGGGACCAAGTAAATATTCAAAATTATAACTATATTTTCATCGTTATAAAAACAGAATTTTATATAAATAATTATTATTGGATGGTTCATACCGATTTATTAAATTGCCCAAAATTAAAAGAAAATACCTGTATAAAACAAACCTTGAACTAAAATTTAAAACGGAATTTATTTTGTTATGATGCAATAAACTAGCCAGCCCTATTCTACACGTGAATAATTTGCAGTTTGAAAAAAAAATACTATAATTTGTCATAATTGATATGGCCTTGTAAGGTGGTAACGTTGAAACAATTTAGTTATTATAGATTTGTTTCTATAATATTATGTACTGTAAAATATTTTTTTCAATATTGTAGAGACTGAAAGTCCAAAATTGAGTCTATAGTTTTGTACATATATCACTGTTGTAAGTATATATTGTAATGATATCGCGAATATTTAAGAGAGGTACATGCAATAATTTTTCTGTATTAGCAAACCTTTTGATGTAAATAATAAGGAGAGCTCTACTCTCCATGTAGTATTGTAAACAACGAAGTACTGTTCTGTATAGATATACACGCGAACGGCTTATGTTTCTAAAATACACTTGGTAATGGAAGTTTAATGTACGATTACGTACGTTTAATCAATATGTAGGTTATTTTTAAATAATCTTTAACATCAGGAATATTCACTACTTGTTACTGAAATTAGCAAATCAATACCGATCGATGTATATTGTTATGTTGTTTACTTCAAACGTTTTAACCGTTTCCCGAAAAGGTGTGTGAATAGATGCAATAAAATTTAATACAGAAATAATAAGTTTTGTTTCGATTGTCAACCCTAATTTTCCTTCCTACATAATTCAAACATTGGTCCTAACCACAACCTACTAGTTATGCAATTAACCATAAATAAATATATTTCTTTGACCGACTCATACTACCTAATGCACAACACTACAGTACACTTGCTAAAACGAAATATTTCATAGACATCGCACAAAACGCATAAATTACAAACGGCACTAACAAGAACACACACATATCTTAATAATGACCGGACGCATTCAACACTGGACAATACTTAAAATAACTTTTGGACAGTGCAGAATTATGTTAGTAGCCCTCACAGCTCATTCATAATAAGCAACACGGGATACAATCCAAGACATAGCAATTACATGCGCTGCAACGTCTTAGAGCACAATCTCACTTTGATTTCAAATGTGTCAATAAATCCATCAGCCAAGCCCACAATGACCGTATATAAGCCCGGAGCTCCGACTCGGCTGCCTAATTATACATCAAAGCACTTCGATGGTAAACACTTTATAACGAAAGTGCACAAATTTTCATGAACGTAATTGGAACGTGGTCTAACAAAATACGCATAAATCATGTTTGTTGCGCCTTTTGATGTGACCGTGTCCGGGGTGACGTCACATCGCCCTGTGATATGTCGTACATTCATTATTTGCTCACGTATGGTAGATGAAAGGCGACTACAATATAAATAAACACACCGTGTGAAGCACAACCTGTGGCGACGTCGAAATGACTCGTGATAGAATTATGTTGGCATTCCAAATATATATATTCATATCGACCCTATATCCCCACTAAAATTTTAATTGATACTTAAACAGCTTAGATCGGTGGTAGGCATTGTTACATATGTAGCTCTTAAAGTATTTTTCTACCTATGCTCACTAATGATGACGTCGTCGCGTCGGTGAGATGAAATGGTTTTCACGCTATATACATACTTACATCGAAATATGATCATACATATTTACAGACGTATTGTTTGAACAAAAACACGAACAACGCAGCCTATTTCAACTGCGGTGCGTTTCGGCCTGTAGTTTACACAGTTATAAAATAAAATAAAAACTAGTTTATTATTAATATATAAACATATATTGATATAATAATATATACATACGACTTCGACAGCAACGCACTTCAAAAACAAAAATGTTATAAATATGAATCAACACAACGATTTTGACTCGATGATGGATTAGTTTATGTTGTGAAACTATACCAAAATTAAAATACTCTTGAAAATAACTACTTTAGAATATAAGCCCTTGAAATAACGTTATGAGAGCTTAATGGCGACTAACAATCACAAAATCTTTATTAGATCACTCGTCACAGTGAGAGTCCGTCGGGAGTTTCCCAAGGCTAATTAAAATTGTTGCCTGTTGACTCACATCGAAGCATATTTGAGTTCATAATTCAATTACAAACTCTCACATAGCAATCACGCGTCATTGTCACCTCGATATGCGTTCTTTGTTGTACGTTTACCAGTGTATATCACCGTTCGGCGTCCATAATAAACCTATCGAAACTACTCATTATACAAAAGCAGATTCTAACGTCGCATCGCATCGCACTAAGTGACTTGAAGATTTCATTCAAAATCGTGAGAGCGATATGTGCTGACCGACAAGAACGTACGGAAAAAAGACGTGAGTTATTTTTACAAAAGGTGCTCTCAGAGCAACGTGTTGTGTAAATAGTCCAACATGTTTCTATAACAAAGAAATCTTAATAGCCGATGACGGGCAAAAGTCAACATAACAATCTACGGGTTGATTGGTCATAATTCTGTGTGCACACTTAGACGTTGGTGCTCCATCACAAAGCACACTTCCCTCTGATTCAACTTTAGCGGCCTCGAAGGCTCTCGAAAATTTGTAAGTTATGTTTCTGTTTATAGGATTAGCATAAAACCTGGTTATCTATTGCATACCTGGTTACTAAAGCGTTGTTCGAATGTTCCGATACAGTCTCATTGTACAACAGATGCTGCATTGAAATAAGGACTTTAGCATTGTTCGGTTATAGATGAATTTTCGCGTTACCGTTCAGGAGAATCCTTGGGTCAGGAATTCCGACTTCGTAGCGGCGACTGCTATGCCATCTAAAATATTGGACATCTCCATCTTGGTTGGTGTTTTGCTCTTTCTTTGGTCACAAACAATGAGTCGGGATCGTCAAGGGAATGTATGCATACTTTAAAATACGCTAAACCTTTCTCCCACGTGGACGGCAACAATTTCATCCATGTATGTGGTATATCGGAACGGTCAATAAAAACAATATATTAGCATATCACTTTATGACTGAAAATAATCTTCGAAATTACTTCTAAATAGTCAAACGTTAGACGTTAAACGTAGGAAACCAAAGATATAAAAAAATACCAAAAGCAATAAAACTATTTAAATAATAAAACCGTTTCGTTTTGGCATAGACCGGCAAACGAGCAACTGGGTCATCTGATGGTAAGAGATCTCCACCACCCATGAGTGCCCACAATACCAGAAGAATAATGGACGTGTTGTCGAAAGGAATAATTATAGGAAGGGGAGCGAGATTTGGGCCTCCGGATATCTCACTCACCGTACGAAACAGCGTGTCTACAGCGTTACCAGCGTACCACAAAATGAATATTATTTTTAAACATAAATATAATATCATCTTTGCGAAATTCGATACAATAGATAAATAAATTAGGGACCATTCTTCATATTAGCATTCATTTTAAAATTGTCTTTTGCTCGTATCTGAATCGTGATTGGCTAAGGTTGGCAAAAAGCAAGCCAACTCTATTAAAGATACATAATTTAAAGTCTTATAATTCCAGATAATATCTCCGATCGGTTTTATTTTTCATCAAACATGAAAGACTGATTGTCGAAGAAGATTTTGTCGATATCAATCAATTTACAAGCCATAAATATTTTCATTAATGTACCGCCAATGCCAGATTAGCTCTAATACCATCTATAACTATATTTACAATTAATATCAACACCATTACTGTTAGTTAAGTTGATGTTCAACCGTCTAATCACTCGTCAGTTAATTGATACACATTATCATTGTAGCTCGTTTCTTCTCAACGCTTATCTCAACCCTACAATGTGAGCTTAGCTCCCACCCAATTCTATGGAGCATCTGAATGATAGCTTGTATTATTTTTTGTGGGCATGCCATGTCATCGGAACGATTGTGGTCGGTTCCCTATGATTTATCGATGTCCATATTACAAATACGACACAACATTATGCGATTCTTTATTTCTTCTTTAAGCCATATTAGTATTCCGCCAACAATTCTGTCCAGCGTTGGTTTTGTCATACCGACTAAATGTTATTTTGTTGGAATTTCAAATAAACAATTGTTGTTTTATTTCCATAGGCATTATTTATAATATAAATTAATGCGAGACTTCAATCAGCGCTGACGATGTCCGTTGGCATATTTAGGACTCTCATGAATTAAAACAAAGTAATTATGTTTTATTTGATTTGAAATACAACTTAATTTGTAAGCAATAATTTAAACAATTAACGACTGACCGCATCGTTACAGAAGGCTTCTGTATATTAAAGGATATTATTAGTCCTTAAGTAGGTACAAATTTATGAAAACACTTGTTACTTTGGTAAAAGAATAAAATATTATTTTTGTTTTTATCATGCGGTAAATTAAAAATAAATTTTGCGTGCTGTTTTGATATGATGTAAATTAAACTTAGCTAAAGCTCGCAGGCCTGCAATTGTGTATTTTTAAGAAATATATATCGAGACCAAATAGAAATAGTGATGAAATAGTCGACCATTTTATGAAATTTCGCATTTAATAAAATAGTCACCTGTAACTGACCTATCATTAAAACATTCAACGTTTAATGATCTGTTTATCGACCTTAACATTAATGTAGATTGCCCATACAAATATAAGTTTTATAAGATGGTAGGTCCGTCGTATACCTCTACCTACGAGAGGCCGTCTAGATTGCTACCACTACTTTTTTTATTTCTGTCGCAGTGTGTAAGCACTGTTGTGTTTTGTTTTGAAGGATATGGAATACAGTGAAATTACTGGCATTATGAGATTTAATAACTTATGTCTCGGGGTGATGATCTGCGTATATGAACGCAGTCCAGTACCATGTAGGCATTTTAAAGTTCTATGTGGCATTATGTCTGTTTAAGGGCGAGCGACCTGCTGTTTTCGTCCTCCTAGTGAAAAAGAAAATAATACAAATTTGAAATCTTGTTATTCCGAACTTTTTTTATTGTTAATTGGTAGGTTAGGTTAGAATTGTGACAACAAATGCAAACTTTTATTTCATCTAAGTAGTTAATTTAACAGTCGGATCATCAGTCATTATTATGCCGGAAACACCGTGCATACGTTTATTTTTTAAATTAAGAACTCCTCATGTGCAGTTTTGATGATGTCGTATTTTGTAAGCCAGTAATTATAGTCCTTTGAATTTGGTTGCATAGTCACCCTACCTTCATGTATTACATATACCACATAAACAAAGCGCTATCAACGCCTCCAGTGGTAAATAATGTAACTATTGTTGTACTACTACAATGTTTGACCATATCATGAAATAGCCATATTATGTTTAGTCGATTATTTCGTCAAACAATCACGTATTCAATGATTTGGTCAAGGTATATCGTGAAATGGTCAATAATAAGTGTAATATTTCATGAAATGTTTGAATATTTCATATGATCAATTTTTCTATCATAGGGCTTAAAATATGAAACACAAGATAATTTTTCGACTCGTTTTGTCGTGAAAAAACAATTTAATCTGGTTACCTTCACATGTCTATCGACGCTAACACGATGGCATAGAATACTCTACTCTTTATGTCAAAAGTACATATAAAGTAGAGAAAATGGTACTTTCAACATCTCTGTGGTATTTACTGTACGAACCCTAACAGGAGGACGTAATTTCAACGAATGTTGACAGATTTTCCCGAGATATTTGTCTACGATAGTCATCTCTTTCGCGCATCAGTTATATCGTATTGCATATGCTAAATCTGCTGGTCTAACTAAATATACATACATATACATAAGCTCTTCAGCTTGGACTTCTGTGACTCGGTAAGTGATCAAGTTTGATCACCATAGGTCAGGACAGCCAAGATAAACAGACTAAGGTTATAATTTCAGCGAAAGGCCTCCATTCATTAGCTTCTTCATTTACTAATACTCTTCCAGTAGTTATTTACGAGACGTTCGCTTTTTTTCTTGCCTGTTTTCAGAGGAAACTAATTGGTGCAAGTAAACGAACTCATCGACATATTGTATTTCCTGCCCAGCTTCAACTACGTTGGGTATTGTTAGTTATGGAATTGTGTTTAACCGGATCAACCCGCCCCATGCATGGTGTAGACAAAAGTTTCTATAGCGTGCCTCTACCACTTACAACGAGTACTTCAGAGAGACTATATCTTCCTTAAAAATCTCGAAAACTAAAATCGTAAACACGTCAGAGAAATTATTTCTTCGTATATAATATTCTAATTCATACACATAAAGAACTAATCATAGGTACTCCAGATAGTATACTGATTCAAAGACAAAACTATTTAGACGATCGTTAAGATCAGAAGTTTTCGCAATGAGCGCGGCGCGGCACGGCGGTGAGCTAAAGAACCTCTCTGTAGAACGTTAAACACAATAGATCGATAGGACGTGTTAGAATCCTTACAAGTGGCTCGTAATAAATCTATTTCAGCACGCATGGGTATTAATTGGTTGGTGACACACTCCATCGCGTTGGGATGGAGCCTTTATGTGGTCAAGCGGTAATTTGCTGCAGCATCGCGTTTCTAACCAATTGTTACTTCATATATTCCAGGTACGGCTATCGAATGAATTCTTGTCTTTGGATTTTATAATCGAGATTGTTGGATCGATTATTCGTTTCGAATAGATAAGGTGATCATATGCTTATGAGATTTTATTTCGAATAGATAGGGTGATCATATGCTTATGAGATTTCATTAATCTTTTTCTTGTAATGTTCAATTATTTTTTTAAGTGTTTCACATCTTCTTAATTTACGTAACATATTGCAAATAATATTAGAACACAGCACTATCTAATACCTTGTCGTTACTATTAAAGCGAACGTTAAATCTAAACCTTGCAGTTTCTTTAGTCAAATATTAATTACAAGTTTAAATGTAATTAATATAAATTATGACGATAGACTCCTAATTAAACTCAAATACACCGTAGTTATAGTTGTTTTCTTTACTAAACTAATGCAGACAGTAAACAGTTTAATGTCTTTCTTTATAGCCTACTTGAATTAACTAAGCAGTGTAACACATTATTTAAAATTTTTAGTTCGTTAGTTACATTTAGTGCGCTACGAATTTCACGCATAATTATATGTTAATATATGTATGCCACAATAAACATACAACAAGAATATAATCTAGCAATTATGCTAAATCTTTAAACGGGTCTGCATAGAATCAGAGCGTGAAGTTCCAATTTCATTTAGCAGAGCACTTTGCGTTATTTGAAAGTGACCCTAAATCCCGCGTCCTCTGTGCAGATAACTCTTAATTTGCATATTAACGAGAAACTTTGCATCGGCAATACCGAAAAATTTCAGAGGTCGAGTGTGAATGGACAGGTGGTGCGGCCGACTAATGCCGGAATATTCTCAAATCCTCCGCCAGTGCTTTCGGCGCCGCCAATTTCAAGCTTAACGGTATGTTGTTGCCCGTGATAGCATTCTCGATTGAGAGAGATTCATTTTCGAGGATTCTTGTGTGCCGTTTTTATGTTTCTCTTTTCATTGGATAGATCGCGACCTCTATTTAAGTTGTTAATATTTGATTAGCGGTGTAAATCATACGTAGTTTAACTTCGCTTTGTCCGTAATCTGTGTCTATAATTAGGAGAATCGCTTCGAGCGTGAGCCAGGTAATTACATAAACAAACAGTAGAAGAACCAAATGAGAACCACCACACGACATTAGAGACGGCTCATTAGATATTTAAGTTGAGATGACAGCTCTATAAATAGCAGCCGGCCGTGCTCTTAAGTACACAGACTTTTTATTTTAAGCTGTGTCGAAACTCGAAACTAAAGGAAAGCGTATTTGTAGCGGAAAGATTGTGTTATGACAAAACATCTGTCCCGTGTATGGGAGCCTTCGGTGGCTATTCCGACGAAATCGTTTACCACGTCGGCGACACCCCGTAAACGAGCTTAATGCGAACGTCGATGACAAATATAATCTGCGCTCTAAGGCGAGTTGACTTGACACTGTTGTTATTCTGAGAAACGGAAAGATTTATTTTTACTCAAAGAGCTAAATATTCAGGTGAAAGATATCTGTGAGGGCGTTGTTTGGCTGGCTCGTTAAATCTGTCGACGGAGCGCCGTCTTCTGTGTAATCGCGCCAATGATACCCAAAAATCTGCCCGGATCTCGTCGCTTTGATATCGTCCTCAAAGAAGGAATAACATTTTATTAATATATTCGTGGGAGTAGTACGATATTAATGTTATAATAAGTGGCACGTGACGGATACCGGGTGTAAATATTTAGCCTCCGATATAATATATTGTGTCCGCTGTCGGGTTTTCTGATGGCAGCACGGCGGCCGCGGTGTTTGCCCGCCCGGCCTTACTATGTACGAGCACAGTAGTAGGTGATTACACGCCCCCCCGCCGGGAGTCTAGCTGTACTTCATTTACGTTAACAGGTGCTGTAAAGCAATTAATACTACGTTTACTCACTTAGTTATACACATAAAGAAATCTCTATTTCTATTATAATGATCTTGCTTACATTACTTCCTTATTATCACGTTTTAGACATTATATTTAATATACAGCGTTAATTATGAACGAGTTCTTTATTATACCGAGTGAAGGCCCGTTCAGAAAATATCTTAGAGGAAGTTAATCGCCATTGTTATTTTTTCATTTTGATTTTAGGGTTCCGTAAATGGGTTACATATTAAAATATGAAAATTTTACTTACGTGTTACAAATAAAGAATAAACAAAACTTTATGTTTTTATTATTGCTAATAAATTAATCTAATTCGCACGTTAAGACGATTTTTTAAATATAATACTGAATATTTACGATAGTGAAATTAATAAGTTTTGTAATATTTATATACAAGATATGTCGATCAATTAACAGTAAACCAAAGTACATACATACGCACTCACGCCTGCTATCCCAGAAGGGGTAGGCAAAGGTGTAACCAGTACCCTCCACATTTCGCCGAGCGTATCTCCGTCCCACGATGTGATAGGGGGCGAGCCTATCGCCATACCAGGCACAAATTCCAGACTCCGGGCTGATACTGAGCATATCGTAATAGAAAAACCTAATACCACTTTACCCGACCCGGGCATCGAACCCGAGAACTTAGCGTTAGACTCAATCGTAACGCGTACGCATTACAACTGCGCCACCGAGGCAGTCATAAACCAAAGTATTTTTAATATTAAGTATATATAGCTATGTTTGTAAGTCGAGAGTATGAATAGTGAAGTAAAAAACCCCTCAGGTGCAACCAACTCGAACTTGACCAAACTTAGGCTCATTTAATTAGCATACATGTTAAATTGTTATGCTGGGTAAACGTATTTAAACATGTAATTTTTTGATGTAGGTTAAATGACGTGTGTATAGTGTCTTGTTAAATTTTATTTGCTATACAAAAATGTCTTCTCCAACATTATTCCGTTCTTTTTGCGGAAGTGGAGACCTAAATGTGTAATGGTAACTTTCCGTAGCCAACACACTAAATAATTGTTAATGGATTTTAGTAGATTAATATTAATGCTGCAACGTGAGCTGGATTGGTGCGTATGAGAGATTTTTACATTCAAATTGTTATGATGTCGTTGACCTGTACCAATTTAGGTACACACGTTCAAAACAATGCAAATAATATTGAAATGTAAGGTAAAACTGACGGTGCCGATGAGTGTAATTAATTATATCCACTTTGGATTGAGGAATGGGTGTTAAGCTCCCGACGACAAGTTTAATGTATTCCGACAAAGCCTAAACAATACGAGCTTTATTAAAATGCGTATTAAAACTTATCTTGGAACGAAGCAAAGGTCGTTCACATCGGTTCGGTTCCTACAAACGTGGATTGCGACCGTGACCGTTGGTTGAACAATTTTTTACTTTTTTCCCTATTTACAAAATATTCAGAATGTAAAGAATGGCAAGTCAATAGGTATGAGGGTTTGTGTCGTACATTAGCATGCATCTTTTATGTTTTGTGGTCAGATGGTTTATGAATTTCAGACTAAGGTGGATTGGTGGAAAGCCAGTTCCAACAATCTTTTAAAACCCCATTAAAAAAGAGGGGTGATATAGTTTTTATCTTTTTATATGTCTCTGGATGTAAGTGTATGTCTGTTGCACCGTAGCGACTAAACTAATGTACCGATTTGATGCGTTTATTTTTTTAAGCTAGTTTAATCAAGATTTTCATAGAAAATCTGTTCAGTTTATCTAATTGACGTTAGGGGTTTTAAGGCTTAAGTTATTAATTATTGCTGACCAATTTCTTTTTTTAAAGATAAATGTGCGGATAAATTCTATTACTAATATAAATTAAATATTAAATATTGAACATTTGGATGTTTGTGACTTTGGATGTTTGGTAGTCAATCATGCCTTAAAATCTCAACCATTTTGGATAAAATTTGGCACACGGGTAGAACATGACCTGTATTAGGACATGGGCTACTTTTTATTTTTATCCCAGAAATCGCCGATTACGCGGGGCGGAGCCGCGGGAAAGTAAATAAATAAGTTTTTAAAGAAGCAATAATTTCAAAAGTTATGGAATTTATTGTCTCGGATGTTGCCAAACGCCAAAATTACAAAAATGGCCCGATATTTTACGATCAAGTTCGGAGACAAGGAGCCCAATCATCAAAATCAAGAAGTTGTCACTATATGGGATTTGATTTATGACGATATAGTGGTAGAGCCAAGCTATGGACAGTTACGTCTACAGCATGCATTCATACTGGCTGGCCGCATCAATGGGCTAGCCCGACCGGGTTGTTACAATTGTCTCAGAAAAAATCGACGTATACATTTTCTGGGGCATTTCGTACCGTGAGTGAGGCCTATGGATATAGGCCCAAAGACGGCGCAAATAGTATTTAAACACCTATTTTTAAATAAACATTAGATGTATTTGATAATTGAACAAACATATTAAAATACACACACATAGTTCTGACCCCACACTAGGTTAACCTGTATCGGGAACTACGAGGGACTTGCGATCCCAAAACACCCAGACCCGAAACAAATATTTGTGGATCACGCTAACATTTGTCTCGGTGTGGGAATCGAACCCACGGCCTCTCGCTTCACAGCCGGTTACTCGCTCACTGCGCCACGGAAGTTGTTATAGGGCCTCAGGATATTTACTTAATTTAAACTTGTACCATTATCATCATCATCATCAGCCTATCCAAGTTGACGCCACCCTTGAAGGTCCTCCGCCTTCCTCATACAGCAGCTTGCTGTTGCGTTTCGTACAGTGAGTGCGATATTGGGAGGCCCAAATCCCCCTTCCCTTCTCAATCCCTTAATTACACCTTTCCTTTAAGGTCGAAACGCGCCCATAATTCTAATGGTGTTGTGGGCGTGCGTGGGCGGTGGAGATCACTTACCAAATGACCCACTTGCTTGCTTGCTGTAAAAAGAAGAGTATTATAAACTTACGTCCTTTGACTGTGGGTATGTTTGTGTATCTGTCTATGGTGTCAAACTGTCTAGATTAATAGACCGATTTGAATGCAGTTTCTGTTTGAAAACTGATTTAATCAATGTGGTTCCTAGGTATATTTGAAGTAAATCATTTTAGCCATTTAAAACTTTTTTAGATGAGATGTTTCTCTTATTAACGTCGGGGGTATTTTTTACGGTTAATATAGGTTATGAAATCAGCCTCCGTGGCGTAGTATGCCAGTAGCCGGCTGTGAAGCGGGAGGCCGGGGGTTCGATTCTCGCACAGGCAAATGGTTTTGTCATCCACAAATATTAGTTTCGGTTCTGGGTGTGTTTTTCCAGAGTGGTTGTCGTCAGGCAGGCGCCCGATTGTAAAATCTACCAACTTTCGTTTGTGTTAAAAATATGTTGCACTGACCCCGCTGCGATGAGGATAAGGGTAGGTGGAAGGAAGAACAAAGAACAAGGCTATGAACTGTTCAATTTGTGATGAAGGCAACCACGAAATCGTAGTTACGCAGTTCTAAGTTGTTATTTACTTTAATAAAGAGCGTAAGATTTGATGATATCAATCGGATGACATCATCCATGACTCCTTCCATATCTATATAGGTCCTTGATATGAAGGAATTTATGGCCATATTGAATATTGGACACTAATTAACCGTTATTAGTCTGACGTAATATTCCTTTAACACTTTTTATTTATTTATATGCACACACATACATACATAAGCAAATACGCCTGTACTCCCCGAAGGGGTAGGCAGAGGTGTAACTAGTACACCCACATTCCGCCTAGCTTATTTCCGTCCCATGATGTCATATGGGGACCAGCCTATCGCCATACTGGGCACAATTCCAGACTCCGGGCTGATACTAAACATTTTATGATTGAAGAACCCAATATCACTTTACCCGACCCGAAGATCGAACCCGAGACATCAGCACAGCAGTCGTACCACGTACAATTGCGCCACCAAAGCTTTAATTGTATGTACTTTGGCAGAAATAAAAAAGGGCCGCAATTTGGGGAACACATTAAGCCGTTTGTCCCAAATGTTATCATATGACCACACTTTAAAGAAACACAATACTTGCTACAAAAAAACTGTCACAAGATATTTATACGAGCCGGTGTGATCCAGCAGAGACATATATCGACGATGGTTTTTTTCACCCCTGACAAAAAAAGAGGTATAGGTTTAAAACCTTTGTCTGTCTGTGTGCCTCTCTGAAGCATAAAGGAAAATCGTATTGTTATTTAAAAGCTCGTTTGAGCAAGATGGTTATTAGATATGTTTTAAGGAAATCTGTAGACCTGTATTATAGAAATATTTTTTTTTATTGATGGAGTATTTTAACGCTTAGGTTATTGTTAAAAATTCTGGATTAGTGTTCATTCTCTCCCTAGAGGGGTTGAGGTCAGTTACGCGGCCGGTTGTAAAACTACAAGCCAAATCTTTCTGTAACATATTATGTTAAAAATCATGATGCAAAGACCCCACTACGCATGGGATAAGGGCAGGTGGATGTAGATTGGGCTCGCATCTCACCCCGTACCCCCCGCACGATTGCTCTGTCGTAACCTCGTCATTGGACGACTGTATCCTAGGCTGTGGCCATAGTACCCAATGTCATGTTGAATGCAAGTCAAATCTGCGTGTGACCTTCCATTAGCTGGTAACTAACTGTACCGCGGGGTTATTTAAAAAAAAACTCTTTAATTAATACCCCGCATTGTGTAATTGTCTCACAGTCGCATAGCCTAGATTTTTCAATCCGCCTTCAAAAAACGAAGGTCTCCATGTAATAATATTGTTAAAAATGAACAATTCATACTATAGTAATACTTAGGTAATTGGGTATTTAATTGTACTAACACGTAAAGCCGGAGAGTTTTTTATATTTTATTAGCATGAGTGATGAAACGAGCAGGTTGCTCGCCTGATGGTAAGTGCTACGCCTGCCCATAAGCATTTTTATTAGCATGAGTGATCAGGTCGCTCGCCTGATGGTAAGCGCTACGCCTGCCCATAAACAGAAGCAACATCACGCAGAACATTATTACAAAGCACTGCATGTCATTGGGCTGCGTTCGTCACCCCGAAACATAAGATGTTAAGTCTCATAATTTGTGAAGTGATTTCACTGCAGAAATGAAATAGACAAAGCGTTGGCACTAACCCAGACGGCCTTTCGCATACGAGGGACCTACCATCTTGTAAATATGTAAGTAGCAAAGACATGTATTTAATAATATTTTTATATACTAATAAAATAATTTGGAAGGTATGTGAAGTCTACCAACTCGCATTAGTCTAGAATGGTGGACGAAAGCCTTATCCTTTTCATTAGTAAAAGGCCCACACCCAGCAGTGGGGCAGTATACATATACCTAGGCACTTCGTTCTTCCGATAAAAAATCTATACAATACTAACGATAGAGTCGTTCATATAATGCGATACCAGTCGAATCTTAACTCATCAGAACGAACACATTATCTATCTAACGGCACGCTGTAAAAAATATCTCCGTAAGTAGGTAGTTAAGAATCCGCCGTACCATTTATTTACAAGAGTGAATCCGTCTTAGAAAAAGTGGCGTTCATTATTAATGGTTTGTTTGAACGATGCGTCACACGGTTCATTGTTGGCGACTGCGAGCGCGGCGTCCGGATGCGTTTGCTGACACTAATTATTCCCATAGTGCTTGAATGATAGATTGCCCTGGACAAATCACTTCTAGCCACACTCGAGCAATAAAAAACTCGAGATTAGTCGTTTTTTCGTGACGGCCCCACCGATTGTGTGGAACGTGGGCTGTACCGTTTGTCTAAAAAGGCAATATGTTATTGTAAAATGCCGAGATCTCGATGCTATCTCGCACTGTCCGATGGAAGAATTAATCCTATTCAGAATTATAAACGTCATGTTATTTTAGATGTGGCATTATAACGACGTTTGCTGGGGTAGACAGACAGTGTCTGAACAGTACTAGGATTTTTTTAAGTTTTCTAAAATTATATGGGAAAAAATATTCTCCCCAGAGAGACTGACGTCATGCAGGCGGACGGTGGTAAAAACTACAAACCAAATCTTTCTGTTACATGTGTTTAAAAGCATGTTGCGCAGACCCCACTTCGAGTAGGATAAGGGCAAGAGGAAGAAGACAGCTAAATACATTGGAAACTTGTAATAATATTTAGATCTTCTATTGAATGTAAATTAACAACGTAATACTTCGATTACTGCCTCTTGTTTTAATGTTCATATACTTCTATTTTTCCGATATAAGATAAAAAATATACGAACCTATTGGTGTGAGTTTCATGCTAGTTCCCAGCAAGATGTAATTAGTTATGGATCTACGTAATTTTTGTAGTTTGTATGTTATGATAAATTTCCGATCATCACGTCAAGCGACAGACGCTCGCGTCAGAAATGTGCACATCTATCAATTACCTACATACAAAAAATGTTATATTTCTTTACTATTATTTTAGTACGGACTTGAAAGAAATGTTCGTTACGTTTAAACGTGCGTCTATTGCTTGACGCGACGATCGGAAATCCGTGATTACTTTAAAGTAAATTACTATTAGGTATGCCAGAGATAACGAACATGAAACATATTATAACAAAACAGTAACTATTGATTCATAAAGGTCAAAGCTAAAACAGGAAAGCAATTACATTAGTTTGAAGTTAGGCACAGGCAACCAGATTTCGTAAACGATACCTACCATAAGCTTGACCTATCAACCTCAAACAAAATAACGGAGATAACATAACAAATCGCTTCGGCAACTGCGATACTGACTGAAACGATAGCGTCGCGCGAGGCGGCAAGGCAAGCGGCAAGCGACAGGCGGCAGGCGGCGCGGCGGCACCGCACCCAGTGAAATATTATCTGCCATGTGACTTACGAGTACTGGCCTCCGAGCGAGCATAATGACATTTTAGTATTACAACATTTTATCTACATGAGATGAAAACTTCCAAGATAAGTTAAACGCCAACCGGTATATTGTTTCAGAAAGTTGACAGCCGGTATAATTTGTTAATGTCACGAGTTCGGCGTCGCCGTCGGAGCGAGAAGCTCGGCTGCCGGCTAGTTGGTAGATGCGCCCGCGCCCTCGCGACTCTCGCCTGCCGAGTGCCGAGTGTCGAGTGCCACCTAACCTAAAAATACTCACGGCCTATCTGTCGCATTTAAATAATGAGATTTATCATTTCTATGTGAACAAACGATTAAATTATTATCTAGCATCATTCTATTTGTGACGTTAAGTGCGGCTACCGAATAAGATGGTGATAATAATTCACTTGTTCATTTAAAATCCATTTCGTGTTAAGGTAATACCATTAAACTTACGTAAAATTTTGTATGAAGCATTTATAATGGCTAGTTGTTTTAGATAATTTGATAAACGCCACGTTGGATTACCGCCCACCTAGATATCCCGTAGTAAATTACATTTATTGTCGAATATATTGTCTTACATCAATCTCGCTACAGAAATCGCTTTATGCAACTTTACCTACTTTGATAAATATGAACCTAGTACATAGTCATATGGTTTCGAATAATCCACCAAAAGTACTTCCGTAAGACATAACCTTCAACTGTCGTGAAAGGCGAAGAAGAAGCACTTCTGATACTATATAGCATGAATGCTATAAGTACAAAAGTTTTAAATATTTACCATTGGAACTGGATTTGGGTATTATTTGATCTCAGAATCACTGACAATTAAGTTTAAATACTATAGTTTATATACCTACTATATATGTAATCACATGGACTTTTAATAACCACTACAATTATTACACTATATTAGAAATGGCTCTACTACCATACTAAACTTCTATCAACAAAGAACACGAAACAATCACAGTAATTATGCAATCTTTCAACTACACATTTCTTAGAGAAACATGGATATTGAAGTTAATATAATAAACGTATCTATAACCAAGTAAACAATATCAACTAAAAATATTAAGGCAAGTATTAAACGAGGCTTATATCGTGATTTATTCTTATAAAGATTATCCCCATAGCTGTGTCGCGGGTGCTCTCATTTTCAAATAAGTAAATTAACGTGGAATTGAATTAAGTTTCGTCCCGAGTTGAGATTATAGCGATTTAGTGAGATTATGTGAATGTGTTAAACGTAGCCGTTGGTTGTAAGGGCGGAGGTCAGGTCCTTTGTTTAATTATAGATAGTGCTCGGGTATAAAGCCACGAACCGTAGTCAGGTATTATGTTTATGTACGAAACGCACCGTTTTTATGAGCATATTGTGAACGGTACTTTAATTTTTTAAACGCGCAATATCGGCATGTATAGCTCTTCTCATGCTGATAATTAATGTAATACAAATTAATTAGGTGGGCTGTGTTTTCATTGTATATGAATGTAGTAGTATTTCATGGAAATTTGAACTTTAAAATTGTAAAGCTAGACAGAAGATATCGTGTGTTTGACCATACTACGTTAAAATTAAATACATAAAAAGTTTGCTAGATACTATAATAAAAAAGCTATTTGAATCATAACAAGGTACATAAATTATCATGTTACGAAAATATAGTAATAAATAATGAAACAATCAGATAAGTTAGTATAATATAAAACAATAATATAGTAACAAGTAATCCCACGGCATTAACCACTATAAGACAATCTTGTCTACAAACGTTTCTCCAAAAGGAAAACGGAACTCCAAAACTATTTAGACAAAATTAAACTCATTGAGCGGTCGCCGTCCGAGACGAAGGAGGCGAAGGCAAAGCGTAAGTTTTAGAAAGCCATTTTTTCTTTTTAACGGGGGACCAAGGCATGGCGTGTTCGGCCCTCGGTAGCTATCGTAAAGCCGCGTAGAGATCGTGGCCGATAATTGAAAAAACGTTACGACTGTTGAATCTTAACACCGATTTAAAACTGCGACGGATAAATTAAAAGAATCCTCGCGCTGGACGATTGTTTTTCTTTCCGAACCTTTGCCTTCGATTTAACAGATAAGCATGTTGTGAGCGAACTTTATGTTGCGTTCTTACTTGTGTAAGTTTGTGTAGGTGGCGCTATGTCGCGTGGTTTTATCGGTTACTTTTAATTAAATACAAAATGTACTACGCTTAAAGGCTAAAAGGCTTTAAGTAAATTACATTCTGTAGTGTAATGAAGACAGGCCACTGATTAATAGAATTTTATCATTTAGTTAATTATTAACAATGTTTTATGCAACTACTGTTATTAATCAGAGGGGTCTGAGTGTTTGCAATAGTATTAACGATTACTATGTGTCACTTTTCTAGCCAAAGTTAGAGAAGTTTAGCCGGAATAATGTTTATCCACGAGTCGGGTAATCTCTAGATTACAAACTGTTATTCTTTGTCAAAGTTTTTATATACAATAATCGAGACATTTAAGAAACATTATTTGTTAGGAAATTTATAGAAATAATAATAATATACACCCAACAGTCACACACATAGTCCTGACCCCACACTTGGTTATGTATCGTAGGTATCAAAAACTTCGAGGGACTTGCGGTCCTACAACACCCAGACACGAAACAAATATTTGTTGGTCACACAAACATTTGTCTCGATGCGGGAATCGAACCCACGGCCTCACGCTTCGCAGCCGGCTACTAACCCATTGCGCCACGGAGGCGGAGGAAATAAGGAGAGAAAATTCCACGCATGCGGGAATCAACAGGACTCCGACTTTATAGAAAGAATCCATAATTCGTACGTAAGGTCATGACGACATAAAAGTACGAGTATATGTAATAGTTTTTAGAACTTCATATTTCGTCATGCTTGTAAGGGACATCGAAACGAACAATGCGGTGGTACCAACCCAAACGGCCTCTCGCATGCGAGGGTCCCTACTACCTTGTAAACCACCGTCTGGATATCGACCCATATATACCTAATGTAAAATGCCCACCATAGGGGCTCGTTGGCCGAGTTCCGAGGTCAGCTAGGGTATACCCATTGGTAACCTTAAGGTATGGCACCCTAAACGCAGTATTTTTCTTTATAGCTAATTGATTAATCGATATAATCTACTAACTCCGTTTTCTAATTCGAATTTTAAAGACAAACATATTGAAAGCGCCTAAAAATATGCATCAGTCACAAAACCTCCAGGGGCTTGTTACAAAGTGGGTATGCAAATTCGATCACACCGCTCCACCTAAAATCCAGCACATTTTTAATAGGTTAATCGTTTAGGTTTTGATGAAACTGCCACTAACTTGGCTTTAACAACAAACGGTTGTATGAACAGACTCCGTGTTTTCAAGCTATTTTTACTTCTAAAAGACCTTTAGAAATTGTGTCGTTTCAGTGTAGTTTTTAGTTTTGTTTTATATTAATTTAAAAGCAATTTTTAAGTGTTTGTTAAAATTAATTTTATTTTACAATTAGTGTTAGGTATAACAGCTATCGCACAATTCACTACACAAGTTCAAACGCTATAACATGTTTGCTGTTATTCGTTGAGGAGTTTTATTTACTTCGCACTCCGTCATCAAATCTTAACCAAATTTGTTTGGATCCAAATGCCATATAAACCTTATCGAAAACACTACAAATCGAACCATATTTAGCGGAGAAATCGATGTAGATACAATACATAAAAAGCAAAGAAATTTAATGAGTGGAATTGCGAACCAGCTTGCTGTTGCGTTTCGTACGATAAGTGAGATATCTGGAGGTCCAAATCCCCTTCCCCTTCCCAAACCATTAATTATGCCTTTAAGTTCGGAACGCACCCATGATCCTTTTGGCATTGTGGGCGTACATGGGCGGTAGAGATCAGTTACCATCTTCACTGTTCATGAAAATCCACAATACCTGAGGAAACATGAATGCGTTGAAGACCTCCTGGTATAATTAAGGGATTGAGAAGAGGAAGGGAAATTGGGCCTCCAAATATCTTACTCACAGTACATAACGCAACAGTAAGCTGCTATTTCACGTCAGTTTTCTGTGAGACAGTGGTAACAATCCGCTCGAGCCGGCCTATTCATATTGTAAACAAAACTGTCTGCAGCATGGCTCTACCATTTTACACGGATAGAGTTTTTGCACGACTGAGGCTAGAAGAAGACAGAGAACTCTTGCTTACGTAGCCGCGTCATTAAGTTTAAAATCGAGAGCCGTGTGACACGAGCTTAGAAACGACTGTTTTCTGTCATATTCTCGCCAATATCGTGTGAAAAACTCTCTTCGTCAAAAGAGGAACTTTCAGCCCCAAACCCGGCAAACTTAAACGTTTACCATTTGAACATAGACCCGACATACGTTCCGCGCGTTAGTTATCCGCTACTCTCAAATTTGTGCTATTCAGCAAGAACAATTACGTCAAAATATTACAATACTTTAATAAACTAAGTTAGTATAACTGCACTATAACAAGAACTTAAAACCAATATGTCAGACCCTAAGCGATTTATAACAAACGTTTAATTTGATTAGAATCCCTTTATTTTTTGATTTTACTTCTTCCACCTGCACTTATCTTACTCACAGTGGGCTCGACGCAACATGCTTTAACACATGTTACTGAAAAATTTGGCTTGTAGTTTTTACGGCCGTCCGCCTGCCTGACGTCAACCCCTCGGAGAGAAAACCCGATGCAAATATTTGTCTCAGTGTGGAAATCAAACCCGCGGACTCTCGCTTAACAGGCAGGTATACGGCCGGTGCACCAAGGAGACTGTAGAAATCCCTTTATTTATCAAACATTTAAAAATCTTATTAAAATATGTTTAGGAGTTGTCACAGAACGGATGCAGGAATAAATAGACGTACAAAGACATTGTGGCGAGCGTCCTGACCGAACCGGAAGGCAGAGTAAGTGTTGTCCCTTACGAAACAGGAAAATGAATGGTTTGTCGATGGACCCCGATACAGACGACATTTGCGATGTGATTTATTATAATTAAAAGCTGACATATAGTAGAGAAGTTTGGTATGATTGATCTTACAAGAACGTACAAAAATACTTTCTAATAACTTCTTCCATTAAGGGCATTTTTACATTAAACATTATATAATTATTCTAATTATATTCCATATCATTCAAAATACCATAATTGACCTATCTACGCATTCATTTTTGTAATTAGTAATAATTGAGATTTTTGTCCCTCTTATGCGAGAGGTCGTGGGTTGGCACCACTGGAACTTTTAAGGTATGTAAAGTTTGCCAACCCCCATTAGACCAGCGTGGGGACTAAGACCTAACCCCTCTCTCAGTAGAGACCCCTACCCCGTAGTGAGACGTGTTTATACACGTATGTACGAGTATTAATACAGGTCTGTAAATTCGGTATTATGTTGAGAGTATCCAAAAAGTATTTATATTTTAATAAATAAGTCATATTTAAAATCCACTTACCAATTTACATAGATCCTAAACCAAAACAAAATACAGGTGTAAAGCAAGAGGTCACAGGTTTGTGTGATCCACAAAATTTGTTTCGCATATGATTTTAATCGCTAGTTTTATAATAGTTTTCTCAATTGAGATATTTCTTTACGTTTGAATATCGATTCTGACAATGCAGTTAGGTACAACAGGTTATTGTTACATATTGTATAGTGTTTACATCAACAGCTGATTCCCACAATATATTTTGTTTGAAATTATACAAGTTTGGTGGGACATATCTGCGGTCCCAACCACCCGATCCACCAATACCCCGCAATTAAGTGGCCCGCACTGAGTGCTAAAGGGCGTCGACGAGAAGGCCCTGTAACTGGGCCAGTGCCCAGGCGTGGCTTCTTGTATCGCACTGGCGGTCACTGAAGAAAGAGGAGGCGGAATGTTTCGTAGCATGTCACTGACGTGTCCATGCCCCAAGTCTTCCGCGAGGTGATTGGTATTTTCAAAAGCAATGTGATTGTACTGCACATGACGGTAAGTAAACTGCCATCCAAATAGAAAATAAACATCCAGAGACAGTACATCGCTCAACAGACATCTTGCAATTATTAATGACTATTATAAAATAATACTTTATGTTCCAAATCTCGTATTTACGACTGATAAAAATGCTCAATTCTCATTTAAACTCTGCAAAAAATCTTGCGTAAGACTTAACGAGCTGAATAGTCAAAATTTAGTATTAACGTGTAATAAAAGGCGAGGGTGTACAGTCGGGACAATAATTCACAAAAATTGTGAGCAGTTAATGTCGTCGAGGGCCTGAGAGCGACATAATCATCCGTAAAACTAAATTTAATGCTAATAGCACTTTTTAAAATAAAGCCCCGACAGGGTTGGCCGCTTAGTGGCATTATTTTAAGTGATTTTAATTATGTTGAAAGCAGATGACACAGGGTTCCCTCCTCTTCATTGTCTGCGAATGGCTCCCTCTCAACGCCATCTTTGGACATGGCTTGTTGGCGTTAGCATTTATGTTTGTGCCTTCAATACGTTTTGATTTTGAAATGAGGCATAATAATAAAGCCTCGGTGCCGCAGTTGTAATGCGCACGCGTTACGATTGAGGCCAACGCTGAGGTCTCGGGTTCGATCCCCGGGTCGGGTAAAGTGGTTTTGGGTTTTTCTATTTTCATAATGCTCATTATCAGCCCGGAGTCTGGAATTTGTGCCCGGTATGGCGATAGGCTCGCCCCCTATCACATAAGGGACGGAGATACGCTCGGCGATATGTGGGTGTACTGGTTACACCTCTGCTTACCCCTTCGGGGATTACAGGCGTGAGTGCGTATGTATATGCACATAATAATAACTGTACACGCCAATTTATAAATAAAATAAACTTATTCGTAGACTTTGCGTATTTCGCTAAATCATCACCATCAGGTTAAAGCATTGAGACGTTTATCTTATTAATGTCGCTTAAGGTGGTTTGGTCACGTTTTGCATAAACAGCAGAAGTCGGGTTTGCATAAACCGTCGGTTGCAGATGCCTGAGTCAGATCGTACGAGGAATACGATCCCGCCGTCGGCCAAAATAGCGCTGGCTTGACATATTAGAGAGAGACATGAGAACCAATCGTCTCACTATGGAGAGTGCTCAAGATCACGATCAAGTGAAAGCGTTTAAGTAGGAGAGCGGACCCTGGGACTAAGCTGGAATAATTCTAGGCAGAAAGAAAGAATCACCATACGGTTAAAACCACGTAACAGTGACTTGCTACCGTAAATCGCGCTATGACATTGTTTTTTTAATAGTCTGAATGACGAAACGAGTAAGTCGCTCGCCTGATGGTAAGCACCCATAAATAGAAGCAACTCACTAAACCTTGAATTACATAAGACTTTATGGCATTGGACTGCGCTCGTCACCCTAAGACATAAGATACCTATTGTCTCATCATGCCCAGTAATTTCACTGGCTTCAAAGTCCTTCGAATCGAAACACAACACTGCTTAAACACTATTGCTTGCCGGCAAAAATAGACAATAGTGGTCCTACCCCGACGGCCTCGCACCTGCGAGGGACCTACCACCTAGAAAACCTTTGATAATGTATACATATAATAACATAAATAAACACTAGGAAATGATTTTATGATATTACATCTCTAAAGGGGGGTGGACAATTTAGTATGAGTAATTTACTTAGGACTTTGTATCTATAAAATTAAATGAAACATGTATATCGGTGTTTTTTTTTTTTCAATTAAACCCCTATAGGGTAAAGAGGTATATCACAGAAAGATTCACGCTGACGGAGCCGCGAGCAAAAGCAAGTTAAAATATCACAAACTATAAATTAAAACGTTATAAACAAAACGATAAATACAGTAATATTATAAAATAACACATATTCGAAAATATGTGAACGCCTCTATAATTCAAACTTTTAAGACTGTCATAATGTCACACGGTACTGAAATCATAAAACGTGAAAGCACAAATCAACACTTCATAAAACAACGATACTTTGAAATAGGCAGTGTATCCTAGAAGTATCACGTTTGATCTAAATATTGAATAGAGACGGTTGTCTGCGCTTTGATTAGATCATAAAATATTGCTTTAATAATATTACTGACATTGTTTTATTATTAAAAGATTACTGTAAAAATATAGTAATAGAAATTGATAGACAACGGGCAATACATTATTTCCTTCTTACAGGAATTAAGTTTATTGAATTAGTACTTCACGGCTTCACCCGCGTACATCTACTACTACTGCTCCGCTCTTGTGGGTCATGGCGTGTTGATATATATATAGCTATAAACCATCGTACCCACAAAATAAATATATGGTGTGAATATGACAATTGGTTAGGATGTTCAAAAGTTGCATGGTAATACACAGACTACAAATTTCATAAATAAAGTAAGTAATAAAGTTCGTAAATAAAGTAATAATAAACCTTAAAACTGAGTTATAAAAATAACACTGAAAAGTAAATATAACTATTTCTATAATAGGTCTCTATGGAGTCGGTGTAATTTCATTTGACGGACAGCTGCATTGGCACCGACTCTAAAAAGACCTATGGAAATTATTATTTTTTGTGTGTTATTTTTTAATGTCGGTTTTAAAATGTTGTTATTAATTAATATTAAAATTTTCAAAATTCGAATCGCAGTGCATTTGGCGTAAAATAGCAGCTTGCTGCTACGTTTCGTACGGTGAGTGAGATATCCGTACATGGGCGGTGGAGATCGCTTACCATCAGGTGACCCACTTGCCGGCATATGCAATAAAAGATAATATTGCTATTATCCGTTGAGTAGTTGACCATTTTTCCTCATACTTACTCCATTATCAGATTTTATCCAAATCTTTACGGTGGTATAAGTGAGCCGCCAACATCTAAGGACCAAATCTAACCTTACCTGTTAGATAAAGTATATTTATTCTAGGTATACTCTGCTGATTAACGAACGAGGCAATGGCGAATCTTGGTTCTTGCTGCGGGTAGTGGAGGTCAGACGGCAGGTCGCTCCACATATACCTAATACGCCGTCAAATTATAACAGGAAGACGGACCCTGGCATTAAGCCGGGATAAAACCAGGCAAAAAGAAAAAGTGACTGACCAAGCGCCAGCTGAAAATTGGTTGCATATTCAAACTAAATCATAAAAAAATTAAAGATTGCCGTAGGGCATGACTTTCATATTAACACTATAAATATTTTTAAGTAATAGTACATTCTAATCCATACTAATATTATAAATACGAATGTAACTTTGTCTGTTTGTTACGTTATTACCTACGGTTGAAAGGGTGAACGTGTTTTATAGAAATTTGGTAAGGAGATAGGGGAAGGCCATAGGGTACTTTTTGTCCCAGAAAAATAAATTCACGTGGGTGGAGCAAAACCTAGTTATACATAATCATAATGAGACGATTTATTTATTTTTATTTTTTTAAGTCTCGTACAATCTTCCTTACTTTCTGTATAAGTACTTTAGTGATGATATTATGGCCCACTTTCAGTATCCATGATCTGAGATTTAGAAACACAAAAGTTCGATTAACATACACCACTTTATTACGACATCATAATCAGAGGGCGGGGGTGCACTTAATAGCCTCACGTAACGCGACACTAGCTCACTAGCGCCACGATAGTGCGTGCCTCTAAATCCGACGAAGCCAATAAATCACACGAAGGCAAACATTACCAGGGCTTTCTATGTATACAGTTACGCACGCTGCCCCACGTTTGTTGCGACTGTTTGCACGACTAGTTACAAAACCAGAGTGATTCACAAATATAACAACCGCCACGGTATCATTTGAGAGTATGACAAACATCGCGGAGAGCTGCGGGTCTTTTTGCTAGTTGCTTCTAGTTCTTTGTATTATCAACATTGGACTTATACTGCATTGTTTTATACTCGACTAATAAAATTACTTACTTTCAAGATTTTGCTTTTTAAGTACTCCTATCATGGATTGCTTTTATTTTGGCTTGTTTGCGCTTGATCTTAATAACCTGAGTGTTTTCATAACTATAATTACAGATCTAGGATTTTATATCTCGTCCGTATTACATGTGCAGTTTTTCAGTCTTCATTAAGTTATGAAAACTTAGTGCGAGTGGCTGACAGTGAAGCCACGGGTTCGATTCATTAATGTTGTGGATAAAACTAGCTAGAGCCCAGCTCTAGCATTTACATGAAATACATACACACACGCGCACTCACGCCTGTAATCCTCGAAGGGGTAGGCAGAGGTGTAACCAGTACACCCACATTTCGTTGAGAGTATCTCCGTGATGATGATGTGATAGGGGGCGAGCTTATACGAGCTTATCGTCTTACCGGGCACAATCCCAGACTCCGGGCTGATACTGAGCATTTTCGTAATAGAAAAACGCAATATCACTGTTACCCGACCCGGAGATCGAACTCCCGAGACCTCAGCGTCAGCCTCAGTCGTAACGCATACGCATTACAACTACGCCACGGAGGCAGTTTATATGAAAGGATATTTATTTAAAACACTAACTTTTGCGTAGTAGCTTATCCACGTAGAAATCTCGATAAAATGTTATTTCCAAATCATATCATACTATTAACTACCATTTAATGTAGACCATCCAATTTTATGTTAGCGCTTACAACTGAGAAACCGAGTTGTGTCTATTTCTGATTTTTCAAAGTGATTCCAATCCAGAATATCGCCGTGATTAATTGAATACATTGTACCCTTTTAGACTGTTCAAGTTCCGTCCAATGGTTAATTGTTGTAAATTAGATGGATTGGTTAGAGAATATTTGCCTGAAACTGTGATGAAATGAAGCAGAAAAATCATTAAAACAATAAATTTATGGAATTGCTAAATTGATGTATGATCATAGAAAATATGCTGTGAGATGTGACGAGAACTATTGATTGTCAGAGGTTGAAACATTTACAACTTTAATAAATCAAGCAGATATGTGTATGTAGTACAACAACAATCTACTAGTTGTTTTATAACATAGTCCAGCAAACAAGCATGTGGGTCACCTAATGGTAAGTGATATCCACCGCTCATGTACGCCCACAATACCAGAAGAATCATGGGCGCGTTGCCGACCTTAAAGTAAAAGAATAATTTAGGAATTCGGAAGGAAAGGAAGGAGGAATGGGAAGTGGTTCTGGGCCTCTGGATATCTCACACACCATGCGAAAGCAGCAGCAAGCCGCTACTTTATGCCGGTTTTGTGGGCGTTTATCAGCCCGGAGTCTGGAATTGTGCCCGGTATGGCGATAGGCTCGCCCTCTATCACATCATGGGCCGGAGATACACTTAGCGAAATGTGGGTGCACTAGTTGTAACAGCTCCGCCTACCCCTTCGGGATAACAGGCGTGAGTGCGTATGTATGTTCAATATCAATAAAAGTATAAAATTATATACATATACCTACACCATACGACTGGGAATCACACAATCGTAATCGTGCTGTACAACTAGTTAGCATGTAGGCATATCTTATTTTGTTTTAAACAAAGACTTTCATGTATACTACTAGACAAGCTGTGCGGTACATAGAAATTGTACCACTAAGTTACGGTCAATTGACAGTAACTCAATATTACCATCTCGCTTACTCTCAACTAGAACCCCTATCGTGTTCTCTATTTGTGAGCTGTCAAACTCCTGCGTTTTGTGACGCAATTTTACTTCTAAACAGCCCGTCTAGTAGTAGGTATATAAGTACATTAAAGTCTTTGGTTTTAAACGGTTAATACTCGTAACGTTAGCGATAATTTAATGGTTTATTAAACACCCTTAATTAAGGTCGTCTGTTTTTCTTCTTTATAACCGCAACATGTTTATTTATACATTCGAGTATACTTTTATGGCGAAACTTGGTTCTCGGTGTGTGGGTCAGACGGCGGGTCGCCCCACATAATTACAATCCATAATGTACCAAATCATGATGGGAAAGCAGACTATGGTATTGGGCTGGGATAGTGCCAGGCAGAAATAAGATACAGGTACTTTTAATCTCTAATGTATCTTACTTATTCGATAACTGTGACGTCATTCGTGACCGAGAAATGTGTATGAAGTTCATATGTTTTCAGTACATCCCATTAGGGACGCTGTACCGATACATTACAACTATTTTTATTATATAGGCCTGAATATAAAGTATTTATTAATAATACTAGCTCTGTATTATACGTGTCCTATTGCTGGGCACGGGCTTCCTCTGTTTAATGAGTGTGGGTTAGGCCTTAGTCTAACATAAGGTGGCAAACTTTCAAAAAAGTCAATGCGGGACATTATTGTGGGGGGGGGGGGAGGGTAAGGGTGAAATGATATAACCCGATCACACTCACACTCATGCAAGTGGCTTGCCGTATGGGAAGTAATATGTAGGTAGGCACAGTGTAGTTAAATCGTTATAATGTACCTATTTAGTCGTCCGTTTATTCTTTTTGTTGCCCGTTGGTTAAACTTGGAAATCTACGAGTCAATGCTGGATAATATCGAAATTCGGGACAAGCGGGACGCATTTGACGTTTTGCGGGACGATTTTAATACGCACTCATACGCACTCACACCTGTAATCCCCGAAGGGATAGGCAGAGGTGTAACCAGTACACCCACATTTCACCAAACGTATCTCCGTCCCATGACGTGATAGGGGTGAGCCTATCGCCATACCGGGCACAAATTCCAGACTCCGAGCTGATACTGAGCATTTCGTAATAGAAAAACCCAATATCACTTTTACCTGACCCGGGGATCTAACCCGAGACCTCAGCGTCAGCCTCAGTCATAACGCGTACGCATTACAACTGCCCCACCGAGGCAGTCGATTTTAATATGCGTTGATTACAACGAATTATTATTGCATTAGCAGAACTCCAGCTGCCAATGCAGGACGGTCCCGCAGACGGTTGGCCGCTTTAGTCTAACACGTGGGCCTAATGTGGGTTCACATACCTTAAAAATTATTATGGAGAACTTCTCAGGTATGTAAGTTTCCTCACGATGTTTCTTTCACCGTTAAAACAAGCGACAATTATCATAAATAAACACGTAACTTAGAAAAGTTAGAGTTGCAAACTCTTGAGACTGGTTTCGAACCTGCGATTTTCGTTTCGACCCTCCATGCCACTCCCCGCTGAGTATATTACACATTATATTATTTACACGCGTACCTATCTATCTGCAAACTGCTCAGGTTTCTTATTATGAAGATTTTTTATATTACGACTCTACATTTTTTGTACTTCAAACGGATTCTCCTTTTTGGGGTTTCGTACCCAAAAGGTACCATTGGAACCTTATTGTACCCTATCTGTTTGTGTATCTGTCTGTCTGTCCTACATTTAAAAGGTTATATCTTCTGAACCATAATTGGTAGCGGACTGAAAATTTCATTTCTGATATCCGGAGCCTTAAATCTCTCTCCTTCGCAATCTCTCAATTATTCCTTTCTTTAAAGTCAGCATGCATCCATAATTATTCTGGTATTAGAGGCGTCCATGGGCGGTTAAGATCAATTGCCATCAGGAAACTCACTTACTCATTTGCTGACCTATGCTATAAAAAAGTAATAAAAATTCAAATTGAAGGGTGTGGGTACGGAATACACGGTGCGCGAGTCCGACTCACACTTAACCGGTTTTTATTCTTTTATAATTTAGACTTACAGTCAAGTACTCTAAATACGTTCATTACTATTTCTTCTCGAAAAGAAAAGATGTTATCAAGACAACTCTCGTAATTAGATCTTGAAATGCCTACAAATGTCCTAGTTAAACTCAAAGTAGATTTACTTATTATAATTATTTTACAATCTACACAATAAGATCTCTTTTTTATTACACACATTTTCGCGCGAAATGGAAAAATTGAGCTAAGCCTGTATTATTTCCTCTTTTTTAGTATTCTTTTAGTTTACAAACTCATAACAGAGCCCGAGAAAAACATTTCTCAAGTTACACAATGTAGCGAGTGGGTATCCATTATGATTTGAAAAGGACTTTTTGAAAAGCAATATCCGCCAATGTTTACCCAATGTGTTTAATGACGGGGGATGACCTCAGCCAGCGACGTCCTGATCCGCTGGTTTTGATAAATCACACGAATACAAACATGATTTCGGGGTTCGTTTGTCGTGTAAACTCACACCGGAATCAACCCCGGACATATTTTAAAACGTGCCGCTTACCTTCACTCGACTATTTGTACCAACAAAACGTGATGATTGTAAGAGTCCTGTCACGCGTTATGCCAAACAAAAAATAATATATTTCTACTATCTATTTTCGTAAACGTAGTGAAAGACATTTGTCTGTTACTGTAGTCATTTTACTGTTGAAATTTACATACATGAGCAGTGTTCGTCAAACGCGCATTCAGTTTATTGACAAAAAATATATTGCTTTGAAAGAAATGCAGTGGCTTAAATCGTTAGTTGCTCATTATCACGGCGACAATGGGAGGCGGTGCGCAGTTAGGCATTAGAAAGGCCAAGCTTTCGCTAATGACATCCCGGCGCGCCTTATGTATGCCGACATAGTGCATTTTACCGAATAACTCTTTGTTCGAGAAACGACGAGCTCATTTTTTTCTTTCCGACCGTTCCGCGGGGATAATTTGATAAAACTTTTTAACAATCGACATCGCACAAAAGCGGACGACGATGAATCAGTTCCGTCGCGTTAGGAAGTGTCATCGAGAAAAATATTTGTTAACGTAATTAATGTATTTTTAAGATGCTTTCCGATGCATAATTAAAATTAACTCGAGTCTGAGTGGTGGAATAATTAAACGGCTTGCAGTGAGGCAAACTGGATTAGTGAGGAAAGGCGAGTCGAGCAACGCCATCTGTGTGTGGCAACTGACGGGTGTACAGAGTACAGCTTGGCGCGGCGCGGCGCAGCGCAGCGCGGCGGTCTCGCACGGTGCATTTATCTGTACCGCACCGGTGGGACGTGTTAAATGCAACGACCGACAAAACCGCTCCGCGTCAATATTGACACAAAATCCCATAATTTCGACCGCCACGCACACAATAGATTTATAAGATAAACACAGAGTAAAATGTCTGTAAATAGGATTGACAACATTTTAATATAATGGTCTCGTGTTTGCTTTGGTTCGGTTCGTCTCTGTTATGCCTACATGCGTTAATGCTGTACCGTGAAATCATTGTTTTTTGTAGACGCTCCGGAGATTAAATATGAATAAAAGGACAAAGCACTAAGAACATATTGTATTTTTTCAGCAGTTGACTCGGTGAGCCTGTGGGATTTTAGCATTGTGGCTTTTCATGCTACGTTAAGTATTTTAGACGTGTGTGAATTTGGATTATGCTTTATTTTCAAATTTAAGTTAAATTTTGTGGTCCGCGAAAAATGTATTACCAACGACATTAATAATAATTTATTTCGCGTATAATGATATAAATACCGTCAGCAAAAAACTTCTAATAATAAATCGAATCGAATTAAAACTTATTATTCAAAATTTGATGAGCAATACGCGAAGGTAATGTGACAAGATAATTCGCCAGCCTTTACTTGTTCGTTCAAAATGTGTCATCAAATTTGCAAAAAGGTCTCGGATGGAATGACGTTGGAGAGGTTTAGAACTGATATCGTTATTGTCAAAGGCTACACCTGAACAAACTTGCCTGTCTCGCGCCATCAAAGAGCGGATTTTAACAGTTTGTGTTTACGGATTAGCCAATTCACAAACATAGATGAAAGCAGGTAATCTTCTATTGGATATTAACGTAGACAGGCCGGATGTTAGTCGCGTTTCCTTCATACATGTCAGAAATATTTTGCGACGCGTAAATTCATTTCAAAACTGCTGATCGTTAGGAGCAGGTGATATTGAAATATGAAAGATAATAATTATAATAAAAGTGCAGTTTTTTGGCAAATATGTGTCAGCACATAGAAAAAAATGTAAGGGCTGATTAATTTAATAAATTTAATCAATAGTTCTGTAAACGAGAGTTTTTAACATTTTATGTCTCGGGGTGACGAGCCCAGTCCATTGCCATGCAGTACTTTATAGCTAGTGTGGTTTCTGTTTATGAGCAGGCGTGACGCTTAAAATCAGGCGAGCGATCTCCTCGTCGTTGTCATTAACGCTAATAAAATAAAAACCAAATTCAAATTCCTAATAAAGTGCAGCGGATTTTTATTAATACCCAACATGAATGTAAAATCTTAGGAACTAGAGTCTTCTGAAGATTTTTTGGGATTACGGTCTAGTTTCACATTCCTACATACAGCCAACTTGAAGAGTTAAAATTTAATTAAAATTAATTTGATTTTTACCTTGATCAAAACGTTAACTTCAAACACTACATTAATAAACAGAGATTGTAGTTAATTCGAGTTCATAACACTTTGTTTACTGTCTCAAAAAGTTACAGTAACCCTAATCAATTCCTTCTAACAATATATAAATAAGTTACATACGTAGATTCATGCCAGACTTCCATAGGGGTAAGCAGAGAGAACGAATTTCCACGGGTCTAAATGCATTAAGTGTAATTTAAAGTTATACGTAAAGTTTCATAATCATTTACTTTTAAAAACAGCAAACAAGCAAGATGAAAAGAGCCGAAGAAAAAGTTGCATCATGTTTATACATATACATCTGTATACAGAGATTTTGATACGTATGTATGATCTCAACCGCTTCGCAGATGAATTAAATAGCAATTACAGAAGCGCACATTAAACGCACTGTCGCTGATTAATGACGACAGCGAAAGAAATAAAAGAACTGGTAACAATAATTCATGTCGCTCTGTTTGTACACGTCCGCGGTACAACAATACACGATGGAGGCAAAGGGATGATATTTAATTCAAAATCAATGCCAACTCCATTGTATGCACGCCGCGTCTGCTGGGAGGGGGGACTTTATGTCTTTTGCTTATACTAATAACACCACCCCTAAAAGGGTGGTTCCTTTCAAATAGGGTACATCTAAACTTTGTATGTTAATATAAACACTCGTGTAGGCTTCGTCGCGAACATCACAAAATTCAATGTTCAAAAAGCATTATTATTACTTAAGCATCTCTCGAGAACCGGATTTGTTTCGTAAGGGTTGGACTTCTTTGTGTTTACACTCAAATATGTATTTGTACGCCGGATCGTCGAGCATTTTGTGAATTCTAAACCGACGTAAACACATTGCACACAAAAATAAATAACACACGGATTATTAAGTTACGTACAACTTACGCAGTCTGAAACGAAGCGTAAAAAAGTGGTAGACTCTACCGATACTCTGGCCAAATAAAACACGATGCGATGACTTTAAACTTCGACACAAAAGTGCAACGGGCTTTCATGAAAATAATATATACCCTGTTAGAGAGAGTTTGAGAGAGGCTCAAACCGGAAGCGGGGGGTCGTCTACATCGAATACAAAAATCTTTCTCGTTTCATGTAAATATAGAGTGGAACAAACTCTGTAACAGACCGAATTCGTAGTCAGACTCGTAGGAGAGTGTTGCGAGCAAGATTCACCGTTCACTTACACGTGTAGAGGCACGCTGGCGGTGCGGTGAGGCGGCGGCAGTGCGGCGGGTGGCGCTGGTGGCGACGGATCCGGGGGGCGGGGAGGAGTGCGTCGCGACGCTGGGCGGACACATGTACTACGTAGCCTCCTCCTCCTTCCGTACTCTTATCATAAGGATGTGGTACCGACTACCGAGTCGTCAGCGCCGCGTCTCATGCGGCCCGCGTACTCCGGTACCCACTTAAATTTGTATGCACATTATACATGAGGCGACGTGTCAACCGATCATCTTTATATGGCCGCCACTTCAGCTCAAGACACTCTGTAAACACCGTTAAGCCTTAGGCCCGATTTGTTATCAACACCCGAAACTCCTTTACATAAAGATTTAGTATAAATAGAATATGACTTATGAAAGAACAAAAATAACTTTTTAGATAGATACCACTGCTCTGCTTTTATTTTATGAAATAAGTATCACAGTCAGTCAACACATTAGTCAACTGTTTTATTCTTTGTAATATCTACACAGCGATTAATAATTTCGAGTATGTATCTATCTATTTTATTACCAATTAGATTCTTCTTCCACCTGCCCTTATCCCACATGTAGTAGGGTCGGCGCAATGCTTTTTAACACATGTTACAAAAAGATTTGGCTTGTAGTATTTACGATGGGCCGCCTGCCTGACGTTACCCTTCTGGGGGAAATCACCTAGACTCGAAACTTGTCTCTGTGCGAGAATCGAACCCCAGTCTCTCAATTCACAGCCGGCTACTCGCCCACTGCGCCATGGAGGCTGTTCTTACCCAATTATAATAGCTTATGACTTTTTTATACAACTTAATATGGCTAAACTATAACCGCTAATTGACGCTTTTCTTGTAGCATAAATTAAGCATAATTTAAACTTAAAATAACTATAATTATAACAGTATATTAAAGGAACCATTCTTTTGTTTAATTACGCTAACGGCAAGTGGAAGAATAACAAGCCTGTATAGCAATCTATTAATGCTTATAATATGTACCTAATCTGGAAAATTGCTGAAAATAAGGAATAAAAAATTACGTAATCTTTTCAATTAGCATAATCCACAGAATTCCCCAAATTCCATTCACCCCAAATTATTATCTAAAAAAATAATTATTTTTTGTATACGTTGCACCTAATTATTCTTTCGTTAATAATAATTATTGTGACGGAAATTGTAGGTACTTCTTTAGAGATATTGTGAATATCTTATGTTTTCTGATAAAGAAATAAACACTTAAATGTATAAGGTTAAAAGAAAATATGTTCTAGTACATTATTCTTTTAAGCCCTTATTTATTATCATAAATCATAGTATTTTAACACAAGTGAAAATAATATTTTAATAGGATACTTACTAAATTGTACATGTACTACTACTATGTTACTAAGTTGTACTTACATTCAATTTGTTACTTTTACCTATGACCAAAATCAAAACGTATTTTTTATAGCGCCGGCAAACGTCCAAGTGGGATAGGTATCCATCCTAAGTTTACCATCAGGTGATGGTAAATTATATTCATTGCCAATACCAGAAGAATCATGGGCGCGTTACCGACCTTAAGAAAGGGACAATTAAGGAATTGGGAAGAGGAGGGGAATTTGGGCCTACGGATTATTCACTAACCGCACGAAACGCAGCAATAAGCCGCTACTTTACGTCAGTTTTTTGTGAGATAGTGTATAGGTAGACAAAACTGTCTACATCGTGGCTCTACCACTCACTAATTAATTAGCGAAACCTATAACCAATATACATAGTCATACACTTAACCGTACCTAAACGTTCTGCGAGTGCCATTTAACATTACCAATTCGCGGCTCATTGAATCCAAATTGGGCACGGCTTTGTGAAATCCCTTTTCTCCCTTTTTCATTTTTACGAGCGTTGCTTTGCCAAGCTACTAATGAACTTCGTTTATTCCGCTCGCCCTTGAATTAAAATTATGTTCAAAATCTTTCGGTTAATTACTATTTGCTCATAACCTGCTTGAAGAAATATTGAGAGTTTAATTGCTTTGATTTTTGTAGAGATTATGTTAGTAAGTGGTAAAGAGGACGGTGGATCAAATTGATTTGATAGCGTATTTGATTTAACATATTTGACAGCCTCCGTGACGCAGCGGGCGAGTAGCTGGCTCGGAAGCGAGAGGCCGTGGGTTCGATTCCCATGATGTTTGTGTGATCTACAATTAATATTTGTTTTTGGTGTGGGTGTTGTGGCACCACAAGTCCTTCGTAGCTCCTGATAGCCACGATCTAGGTTAACCTAGTGTGGGCTGGCCCCACAGCTAGGCTATGTGTGTGACTGTTGGGTGTATTAATTTATTATTTATACTCCGATAGTTTGATATAATATAACTACACAGTGATAAGATTTGAGGTACTTATAGTAGAGGATCTTGGGCTTTGATTGAGGGAAAATTTCAAGGTGTTATTCGAAACCTTTGTACTTTTTACACTATTAGGCTATTATCGAAATATGTAATACATAGACAAACACTATATTTTGTATTTGTAGTTTTTGTAAGGTGCGTTGTATAATATCGCTATCAATTTAATAATACCCCATATTTTTCATGTTCGTCAAGACAACGTCAATTTCTTTGTTACAGTAAAGATCTATATTTTATTAGCAAGGAAACTTAGGCGACCTGGATAAGAAACCAACGGAATTGGCCATTGTCGCAAGAGCCAGATTAGTTTACCTTACCTACTTCCATAGCTTTGCGTCGTTTGAGGTTGTCTTATAAGACTGCAGTTGATAACAGCTCAATTTTCACTCTAAACCATTTTAGAGTGGGCTCTGTATTACAGAGTTAATTGGTTTTGAGAATCTGACTATGTGGACTAGGTAAGAAAGAAGGAAAGAAATCCAATTTATTTGTCACAGACAACGACATACTTACATACGCATGTACAAAAAAATACCAAGTTAATTAACTAATTATTACGCAGTTGCATGCCGTGACCATGATAGGCGGCTGACCACTCAGCATATTTCTGTGCTGTGACGCAAAACGCAGCACAATACTGATTTTCAGTGGTCACCCCATTCTTTATTTTGCGCCTTAATCCTCGCAGAGGTAGGCTGACGTGCAACTAGTGCTGCAACTACGTTTCGCCAAGCTTATTTATGTCCTATGATGTGATGAGCTCATCACCATACCGGGCACAAATTCTAATCCCGGACAATACATGTGATAACCCGTGAGAGAAAACCCTAATATCACTTTTACCTGACCCGGGGATCGAACCCGAGACCTCAGCATAGCAGTCGTACCGCGTACGTATTACAATTGCACCACCGAGGAAGTTTCAACTGTGTCTATATAATTTGTTGTCACCAACTAACCTAGGTATTAATTAAACATAGGTCATTCCTGGAGGATACATAGTTGGTTGGTAGGTCAGTCATTTAAAATGGTTAAACTAACTTGAGCCAAAACTGGACTAAACTAAACATTGGTTTTAGTTTAGATGGGTGATAATAGAATTGCTACGAATAAAGTAACATAAAAACAAAAACATAGCCCCGAAACATCAATGTACAAAAAAATGGAAAAGAAATCGAATTTATGAATTAGTCGCCTACAATAGTATAATTAAAGTACATCACCCAAATATGACTGTCAAGCATGGAGTGCGTGACGAATGGATGTGCGATGTTGGCGACATGCTACCGTGCCAAGGGGAACTTTTAATATTTTGTAGTCTGTTTCTAATTGCCTTGCCAACAATTTTATACTTTAAAAAGGACGGTTTGATATTGTCAAAGGGTGTAAAGGATCCATTCCCTGATACTAATACCGTGCTTTCATTTCCAAACTTGTTGGACGATTTATATTACGCGCAATTATATTTTTAATTTAAATCCATTGCATGTTAACAATATTTATTATTGTTTTATGCTAATCAGCAGTTTTTTCCAGATTTTCGTTTAGAATAACTTCTATCATATCGACACCCAGGTTAACCCAGTGTGGGATCCAGGACTAAATGTGTGACGTGACTATTGGGTGAATTTATAAAAAAGAAATATATTTGGCAAGTAGTAACTATTTATTAACACAGTCCAAATTATGCAATTAGTGTATTTTTGTAATCGTCCGTATTCTAGTTATCTATAAAATATTGGTAATTATCATTATGATGATATAAAACAATATGTGAATGTCCGTGGTAAACAAACTTTACAAAATTCGCTTAAGGTGGTTTGGTCACGTTTTGCAAAAACCGCAGGAGTACGTCGTTCGCAGATGCTTGAGCCAGATCTTAACAGAGGTACCAAAACGTGCTGGCTTGATGTATTAGAGGGAGACGTGAGAGCCAATGGTCTCACTACGTAGAATCCTCAAGATCGGTTGATGAAAGTGTTAAAGTAGAAAGGCGGACCCTGGTACTAAACCGAGTTAACACCAGGCAAAAAGAAAGGTGTGTATGTCAGTGACGACGCAATCAATGTATGTACATAGATTGACAAATCAAGCGAGATACCATCAGGAAGCATCGCAGGATCGTGTTGCAGTGCCAGATATGCTATTAAATTTAATATTAATTAATAAACCTATTGATCCGTATGCGTATGTTATGTAAACAGTATTTAACAATTTTGTAATAGTAGCGCCTGTTATTAATAAATACATCTGCAACAAAAACTACAAAGTAATTAGTTTGCCACACAAAGACTGTGTACTGTGTTCAGTAGTTCCGTTTCGGTGAAATTGCAATTGCGAGCAAAGTTTGCAAGGTAAGCATCTCGAATCATCTCGTATCGATTTATTACTTTCCAGTTTTTGCTCGTGGCTTCGCCCGCGTGAAGTAGGTAAAATATAAGAACAAAAAAAGATTTTCCACACAAACTTTGAAACTCCCTTTCTCCCCTTAGGGGTTGAATTTCGAGAAATACCTTCTTAAACGATGCCTGCAACATAAGATCAATAAGCTCCTAAAATTTAGATTTTCTATCCCATCGCTTTGAGTTGAGTGATGATGAGTAACTCAGGAGTCACTTTATCTTTCAAATATACGACGTGTTACATAAACGTGTGGTTTTCTTTTAGGGTTATAACATACATCTGTAGGCCTAGTACAAATTTTAATAGTTTTCGAAAACCATGATAGTTTTCGTTTTCTCTTCAAGCGCCTAGTATTATTAGCCACTAGTGGGAACTATAATGAATTAAAATTAATAATATGGTTAATTTTTTGGTTAAGACCGAGATGGTTGGCGCTCACTTGGGGAGGCTTACGTCCAACAGTGGACGACAACAGGCTGAGATAATTTTATTTCATATTAGTCGAATATGAAATTAGTTTTTAAGCGCTTCTTTCCTTTATTACCGTTTGAATTACTAATTTGACACTTCGAAGGTAGTCATTTTATACGAATTCGAAAACTATGAATGTATTTGTAACTCGTACTAGGCCTACTGACAGTGAGTGTTTACATATCGGACCTTATCAAATTCTAGACATCTTAAAATTTCATGCTAATTTCAATCACTCGTTTATTACGATCGTTAAGATCAATCACATAACTATAAATTATTTACATTACCTAAACCTAGCGTTCATTCGTATCAGCTGTTTACCATTTAGTGTTTCGAAGATGCAAGTTGAATATCGGCATGTTACATAATAAAAAAAAATAGAAATGCTTTATTTATGTCCTAGCAGTGTAATCGGAGTTTGTACTATGACCATATCTTTCTGTAACATATTAACCCCACAATCTTGTGTCGTTGATATCAAGAACCACGAGAGAAAACTAATATTTGTCTCGATGCAGAAATCGAACCCTCGGGCTATCATTTCACAACCCGCTACTCACCTACTGCGCCACAGAGGTTGTCAGATTTTAACGACACTTATATTAACATTTTATTAAATAATATGTAGGTAACTAGAAGTTACATACCAACTGTTTTTATTTGCTGTTTTACATGCAGGTTCCCAGTTTCCGCGCCAATTTGATTTAGGACCACAACAGAGATAAAGGCCATAGACTAAAAAATAATCACAAAATCGGTTCACCTTTGACGGAAATATCGCGTAATAAACATAAAAATACGTGTTGAATCTCAATTTAACGCTTCCGATCATTTAAATTCTCTCCCTTTTGGGACCGTAAAAAAGAAAATATTTTAGTTACTTAGTTGATGGTACTATTTGTATAAAAATAAAGACATGACTTATCGATGGTATGTACGAACCATTAATATACAATCCCTAGTGTATAATGGTGCTTCCTGCCGATATTAGGGAGGTTCTCTATGCGACTTCCACTCTAACGCAGCGGCTTGAACGGTAAACACTTTTATTTTAATAAAAAATACAGTATAGGCATAGCGCCTAACAAACAAACCAAACTCATAAGTAAGACACAAATTGAATTCGAACAAAGCTGACTCGCCATGCGAGGGATAAACAAACGTTATACAGTTAATCAACACTGACTCGACTAACCTAATGGAAAATGATAATGCAGCGAGCGCACGACACTGCCTCTGTGTACATTCGCCTTTAATGTAGTATGATTAAACATGAACCGAGGACTTTATCAAATTTTGGCACGCGTTTGTTCGTCAGGATGGGGCGATAGGTGTTTGCCGACCGCGTATGCATTGCCTGAACAGATAGAGCCATCAATACAGCTAGCGACTCTGAGGGATGACTTGATAAACACATCGCCAGATCTCATTTTTAGATATTACGATCAGTTTGTAATTTGACGTCAGACTTGGCAAAGTTGAGAGTAAATAGTTAAAAGTTGTTAAGGTTGTCCAACCAAACTCTTCTTGGCAATTTTTTCTAATTAAAATATACCTGCATATCTAATGATCTCTTCCTATTTATACCTAAATGATTTTATTTGAAGGAAATCATGTTTCCCATATAAAATCTAAGTTATCAAATATTTAGGTATATTCTAGAGGTCTTCGCCATCTCTTGAGAAGACACTTATTTTGTATCCTAAGCTAATCTGAACAATTCTTGAACTGCATTATTTTTCGTAAAATAAAGATGCTATAAATAATGCATGCAATAAAAAATGGCACCGGGAGTTGTTATTGCTAATAAGACACATCGTATTAAGCTCCCATTGCAACACTAATATTATTTTTCCTCAATATTATATCCTATTTTTTATACTAGTACCACAAAGTTGACACCACATATTATGATAGGTACAGCGCAGGTAGAGCCACCCTGTAGACAGTTGTCTCTACAGCATGAATGGGCCGCCCGGGTAGTTAGTTGCCACTGTCTCACAGAAAACCGATGTAAAGCAGAGGCTTGCTGTTTCGTACGATGAGTGAGATATTCGGAATCCCCTTCCCAATCTCTTAACCCCTTTCCTTTAAAGTCGACAATACGCCCGTGGCTCTTCTGGTTTTGTGGGCGTACATGGGCGGTGGAGAGCACTTACCATCAGGTGACCCACCTGCTCGCTTGCCAACCTATATGTTATAAAAAAACCGTTTGTTTTACTATTTAAACACATTTAAATGTCTTCCACTTTAGCATACTTACTTGTGAAAACTGTTTTTGGTTTACCTATGTTAAGATCATGTTATTGTAACCAAATGTTTTATGTGCTGTATGTTAATAATAAAAAAATATTATGATTTTTATTTGCTATCCTCTCTCCTAAAATATTATTTCCAAGAACTGAAATTAAATTTGACTATTTCATTGACCACTTTAGTGTATTAATTAACGGTGCGTTTTAGGAGCTGTATGTATCTAATATTTGCATATACTTATACCTGAAAGTTTTACCTTAAATCTAGTATTAGCCGAGATATGTGTATTTCATTGAAGCCAGTGAAATTACTGGGCATTATGAGACAAACCATACATACATATAACACCGTATGTCCGTACTTTGTAATTCAGAGTTTTGTGTAACGTTGCTGCTATTTATGGGCAGGCGTGATCTTAACATTAGGCGAGCGACCTGCTTGTCTCGTCATTCAAGCAAATAAAAAAAACATGATACGCCTAAATTTAACAAACTGCAACTACCATAAAGATCACATATCAGACCATCTTTACCAATAAGAGTAAGTTACATTTTTTTTTATTAGCTTGAATGTCGAGACGAGCAGGTCGCTCGACTGATGGTAAGCGCCACGCCTGCTCATAAACAGAAGCAACGCCACACAGAACTTTGAATAACAAAGCACTGCATGACACTGAACTGCGCTCGTCACCCCGAGACATAAGGTGTTAAGTCTCATAACGCCCAGTAATTTCACTGGCTTCAATGTCCTTCAAACCGGAATACAACAGTGCTTACACACTGTTGCTTTTCGGCAGAAATACACAGAGCGGTGGTACTAACCCAGCCGGCCTCTCGCAAACGAGGGACCTACCACCTTGTAAACCACATATACTTTCGCTTACGTTGTATTCATCTACCACGTTCTGAATGCAGTTTCGTTGCTTGTCTCATATGATGGGATACAGTAAGCCTATTACGGAACCCTTAGGCACCGGCGAACGTTAAGATGGTATTCCAAGCTACGCTACTTCGGAGGCAGGCGAACGTAAATCTGTACCACGTATGCTGATGGATTCATGAAATAGCTCAATATTCTTGGACAATGCACGCCTGAGCCTAAATTACTGGTTTTGATGGGTTGGCGTGTGAGACAAATAATAAAAATTAACGTCAGTGCTTCTTTATTGGCTTATTGCATCTATGTGTCAGGACACAGTCAAGGGACTGGCGAGTTTATTCTTTCTTGAGACAATAATAGAATGAATGAGAATACATATGCCTCTCTTTATTTGTAGTATATGGTTTGCTTATGTCATACAAAAATAATACAAATTGAATATTAAGTAATCGTATTTAATGAAAGGTGCAATAAGAATAGTTTATTTCATAAATTCTTAAATATTCCTAATAAATTAATGTACGTACACCTCGGATATATCGGATTTTTCATTTCAGGTTATTTATTTATAATTACAACCAAGAAATACTTTAGCCTTATCAAGAACCTCAAGCAAATCCTAATCAACACTATCAAGAAAAATAAGTCTCGTTTGATACGTTTTAATTACGAGATAACGAAGTGCGGTTTCGTAGGTCGGCGTCGGGCGACTCGGGCCTCGAGAGCCGCATGGGCCGCGAGATGCGGTGGGGTTACTTCGCCATCCGTCAGGCTGTCGCGCTCGGCCCACTACACGGCTCTGCACTTAACTTCACGCCAACCGTACATGTGTCTGTACCGATGAGGGCCTAACTTGCTACTTGTTAATAGTTATGAAGGGGCCATGCCGAGTGGCCAACGCAACACCAATTATAAGGCTCATCATGACAGATAGAGGCGATTTTAGAACATCCATTTTCAATCTGTATCGAGTTTGTGATTTAATATTTTAAACGTTGTGCTGTGATCATAGTCATGTTTAGAATTCGGTTGCACAGCGTGTTTAACAAGTACTCGTATTATTCAACATTAATGGAAATACAAAAATACGTCATTAGGTAGGTACCCAATGGAAATGTCACTGTTATGGAATATGTGCTTTATCATAATTAAGTATCTACTTATAGTGTAAAGTAAATCTGACCACATATTATAATTGTTTATATTTTGACTTGATGTGCAATAATGTGTTGCAGGTAACCAGATTAATCGAAGAAAAATGTTTAGCTAAAATTTACTGTTTCATTTAGGCACAATACAAATAGGGTACCAAGTGTCTGCGCTTGTTTGGAAGGATTGCAGTTTTTACACTTGGGCACTATATGTTTCGACGAGAGAATCTTTTTGAGAAAAAACTAAGCAAAAAAGAAAGTGTGATACAGCCCGGGATAAAGAACTCAATGAAGAAGACCTTTGTCCTGCAATATATTGATACAGGCTGATGGATGAGAGGAATTGGTTGGAGCAAGAACAAGGTAATTAACGCAATGGTTTTAAAAGTAACTATAATTTCATACAGCAGTGTAGTAATATGTGTTGTGAGATGTACTTAGGTAGACCTTCGTAGGGAGACCATTAGCTCTTATATATCTAAATATAAGAAGGATGTTCAAGACAGAACGAAATGAAAACGTCTTAGTAGGAATGCGGACTCTGGCAAAAGGCCGGTATTACAACAGGTGAAAGAAGTGTAGTAAATTATGTTTAATTCTTCTTCTTCTTCCACCTGCCCTTATCCCACTCGCAGTGGGGTCAGCGCAACATGCTTTTTAGCATATTATATGTTACAGAAATATTTGGCTTGTAGTTTTACCAATGGCCACCTGGCTGACTTCAACCCCTTTGGGGAGAAATTATGTTCCATTAATTACTAAAATTTATGACTTTGTAAATCCTATTATGCGTACCTATTAGCCCCCTAATGACCGTGGGTGGAAAGAAAACAAATATTCGAATATTGTGTGAAAAATGGAAGCTGAAGCGCTAGATATGATTGGAAACGAATGGGACTAAGGTAGCTGGAGCTTGAGCTTGGATTAATTATTATTGACCCTTTCAATTGCAAGGATTAAGGTATTTACTTACATCGTATGAGAAATATAATAAAATCGGTATAATATGTATTCTTTAAAATACGATTGTGCTGTCAAGAAAATAATTTTGAAGAATATGGACTGTAGGTACAGATGGTTAGAATCTAAATTACAGAAATATCTAATAAATATATGCCACTCACCTAGCGATGCCATTGACGAGGCTATGGTATGCGCTGTCCTGGGATTGAAGCTCCTTGTCTGGAATCTGTCCTATAGAGTTCTTCCCTAGTTGATGCTCGGTCACCAGCAATAATAATCAGTTAGCTAGGTTCACATACTTGAAATAACACGTGGCACAGTGAAGTCCGGAGACGAATCGAGTAGATCCATGACGGAATACGTGGACAAACAATAACGATAATACACTCTCACTACTCATGAACATACTCGATAACAACTCTACAAATTGCAAGTACCCACTATACATCAAGCGAAAAAATAAAAATAATATATTTTACCTACCCTTTAATTATTAAGTAAGTAGGTATAGACTTTTTAACACACTAGGATAGTAGTATTGTGTATATGTACAAAATTTAAACATTCATAAATGAAATATGTATTACATGTAAAAACTAAGTTAAGTACTACTTAGCGGAAATCAAATAGATTTTTTTTATTTATAAATCATTTTTGCAAAACACTTCCAACATCAAAGAAATATGATTTCGGTATTTAAGTAATTACTTGTAGGAATGTCGAAATAATACTTGCCATAGTTACAAATTAATAGTTGTATGTACCTAGACTTGCCAGGTATTATTTCTTTAAAATTTATAAAGCTATATATAAAGCTGTATCCCCGAATGAGTAGGCAAACGTGCAACTTTTAACTACCTACATTATCCGTTCGTTGAGCGTATTTCCGTTAGATACTTACCTATATAGATCTCAGCCCGTTGCCGTCCACTGTTGGACATACGCCTCCCCAAGTGTGCGCCAACCATCCCGGCCTTGAGCAGCCCGCATCCACCTGTTACCCGCCATCTCTTTCAAGTCGTCACATCGGTCCACGTGGTCTCCACTCCAGCACATGTCTGCTCCACCGACCATCTGTCCGTCTGCAGACATGACCGGCAAATTTAGCGAGCAATACCAATGACTTTGGTTCTCTGGCGGATGACTTCATTCCGAATTCTATCCACCAGAGAAATTCCAAGCATTGCTCGCTCCATAGCATGCCGAGCGACTTTGAAGTTGTGGACCAGTCCGCTGGTCAGTGTCCACGTTTCAGCTCCGTAGGTCATTACTGGCAGGGCGCACTGGTTAAAAACTCTCGTTTTCTAACACTGAGGGAGATGTATATACCTCATTGGTCAAGTGCATGGTTAGGTTTAAGGTTGACAACGATATATTTAATAACAGCGCACTAATTAAAATGGCAACAAATACAATACATTACAGGCATTTCGTATGTAAATTTCAACATGCCTCGGTCGAAGCCATCTTTAAAAAAGCCTGAAAATGCAATGAAGTAGATGTCCACTCACTATTATATTAATTAAAACTGCAGCACCCTCTATTTTTTAACATGTATAAGCCCTTATTCCAGTGGCAAGGAACGGTTAATCCCTGAATGTCATTTTTCTACGAGTATATCGAGAGTGCCAACATTAGCCACGTTCCCCTGGGATCTTAAATGTATAGGGTGCTTGCCGCTGTAATCCACCCTAATAGGACTAACAGAGTGAAAATGAATCCTAGTCAATTTCAAATGAATCATTTGTTTTATCTAATTTAAATATGCTGACAGCACAATCTCCGTTTATGGGATAGAAACATGTAGAATTAGATGGTATTCACGTCAATAAGCATTGCAAGCACCTACTTACCTTTTTTCAAGAATACCTAATAATATTGTTTTATACACAGAATAGTGATTAATAGAAGGCAAAGCTTATGCACCTTAGGTCATCCAGATCTTGTAGATCGGAGCTAAAGTTAGTCTGAGTGACTGTGATAATTGACTTACACAAACACCATATTCACTTATCAGCGCCTCGTAACGGTTACTTTTGTAGGACTTGCTTGACTATGCCCTGGCATTTATGAAGTGTCATGGGCGGCGGTAATTGCTTGCCATCAGGCTGGTGCAACCCATACCAGTGTCATAGTAAAATCCTACACACATAAAAGTAATTCTGGTGATCGTGCCAAAATAAAAACACACTTCATTTTTGTTGTTTATTCTCGATATACTTCGCAACAAATCTGTTTTACAGACGTTTATATCTTACATACTGTAAATCTTATTCCTCTTACAGTAAATTAATAAATAATTTAATATTACTAACAAGATCACGTCTTTTGTTTAGAATTTAATTTGTAAGTCACGGTTATAAATAGACTTGACAGGTGTGGTTATGTTATTCAAAAAGCTAACCCAACTTATCCTAAAATATCCTTCAAAGTACTACTACACTCTCATCACGTTTTTGCAAAACAGTTATAAACGACGCCTCAGCTTATAACCGTAAAATATAAATCTATATTTTATGGCCATTACAACGCTTCCTTATAAATTACATTTAATAAATATTTTATCTTTTTAACTACATATACCCAGACAATAAAGATATATCTACGTTCTTAATTATATCTACTATGAAATAATTATTTAGATGATTTCTTAGGTTTACGTGAATATTACACATTGAAATAAAACTAGTTTATACGGATTTTATCGCGGTTTAATTTTCATTTTAGTCCCGACGTTTCGAAAGCTTTTCAGCCTTCGTGGTCACGGGAGAGAAGCTTTCGAAACGTCGGGACTAAAATAAAATTAAACCGCGATAAAATCCGATTAAACTAGTTTTATTTCAATAATTATTTAGAGTCCAACACGGTATCAGTTGAGGGGCTAATTTCAATTATGATAATAATAGGTTTTACCTATGAAATTGCCGTTCTGTACAGAGCAGTTAAAATATTTCATATTTTTCCATCTTTTTTATTTCTATTAATCAAAGTAACTAGTAATCTTTGCCAGCGCAGTGGTACTTTATCTATGCCTTACTACAAGAAATCGGCTGGACAGAGGCAACAAACTCTTCAAAGGCATTTCGTACTGCCTCTCGGGTGGGTATAGATTTTTCTCCCACCAAAAAGTTGCTCAAGTTATGGATAAAGTAGATATCCGCTGCTCCTGCACGTCAACGCGCGATCATATACTGCACAAAGACGATATTCAAGCTACAAGAGCTGGAGTTGGAAGCTCTCAGTCATCCTCCTTACTCACCAGACCTTGCGCCTACAGGCTTCTACTTTTTCCATAATTTGGTCAATTTACTATTAATTTTTAATGCCACATTCTGTCGCCAAATATTATGTTTAGTGACTAATCACTAACACAAAACGTCAATCACATAATAAGTTATTAGAGAGTGGTTCATGATGAGATATGGTACTCCCTATAAAAAATCTCAAAGTTAATAGTTAGCGATGCAATTAATTGATTGATTGCCATTACATGTGACATTTTTTTTGCGTCTGGAGTAGGTACATAATATTAGAATCAGTAATATAGTTACAATTATAGTTTATTAAACTAAGTTTAAATGTTAATTAATTAATATCTATATGGGGTATTCACTTTTAAAAAGGCACTTATCGGGTATTCTGTCAGAAAAACATATACTTAATTTACACAGAAAAGGAACGCATTTTTTATTAGGCACCGAAATTTATCATAATTAATGCAAAAAAAGAAATATTAATTTACGGATATTGTACTTAGTGGTACTAACTACTATTGGTACTACTTTCCAGATAGATAGATTATGCTTTCCAGCATAATGGCGATTTAGTAGATTAAAAGTTGTTTATTCTTAATTAAGAACAAAAGCAGATAGCAATGTTAAATGTTATATAAAATTATTGATTACAATCGTCCTCGTATAAGAGAGGCCGTCACGGGTCAATACCGCTTTGTCTATTTCTGCCGCCAAACAGCAGTGCCTAAACACTGTTGTGTTTCGGTTTGATGGATATTGAAGACAGTGAAATTACTGGGCATTGTTTAAGTTATGCCTCAGGGTGACGAATGCATCCCAATGTCATGTTGCGCTTTGTATTTCAAAGTAGTTTGGTGTTGTGTCTGTTTATGGGCAGGCGTAGCGCTTGCCATCAGGCGAGCGACCTGCTCGTTTTGCCAATCGATACTAATAAAAATATATATTCTAAACGAAATATCCTATATCAAAACAAATATGATGATATCATAGGCCGTTCACATCATTTGAAATCCAACTTTTTTATATGTAAGGGTTTTTATTTATACTTCGGCTTAACATTGCGAAGATATAAATAAGTATATTCATAATTGGTATCAGGGACCGGAGCGCCTAAAGGATTAACCGATTTCCGATTAAAGATTTTTTAAAGCTAACTTAATCGGCTGAAAATTTGATCTAATGGTCCAATCAAGCCATCCACAACCCCCAACTCCTCGATAAATACACCCAAGCCAAGCCAGCCAAGTATGTATTAATAAAATCAATATAAATCATACATAAACAAAAAATATACATAAACTTTTCAACAAAAAATAAAACGCACTAAAAACTAATAAAATAAATAAATAAGTACACCCAACAGTCACACACGTAGTCCTGACTCCACACTAACCTGTATCCTGTATCGTGGGTATCAGGAACTATGAGAGACTTGCGGTCAGTCCCACAACACCCAGACCCGAAACAAATATTGTGGTTCACAGAAACATTTGTCTCGGTGTGGGAATCGAACCCACGGCCTCCAGTTGCCCGCTACGCCACTGAGGCTGTAAATATCAGATATATTGTGTTTGGGCTCAGTCAACAGTTCTTGATATCTAGTTAGTTTACAGGGTTTTATGATGGAGTAGAGAACTCAGTTTTATTAACCTATCCAAGTTTGATTTCGTCAGATTGGTTTTGGTTAATTAAAGGTGATCGACAAACTTTAAAAAGCTCGAGATAAAACTTACAACTTAAAAATAAATTGTTCCCGAAATTAGTAAAAAAATATACCCCTAAAAAGTTGTTTGAAAATTAACATAATATTATAATTAATGTGATTATATTTTATTACCATTTACTAGTTTTAACTTTTAGAGGTAAATTTTTTTTGGTTAGTTTTTTAATTTAAAAGCATTAGTATTTTTGTGTTCGGGGTGTTTTTAATTTAAGTTTTTCATTAAGAGACGATTAATTAAGGAAACAACGTGAGAATAATTTTATTGTCATTGATGGTCGAATTGTTAAACTTACCTTAAAAACATACATTAATAAGTAATGTCGGAACAGTACGGCATTATCATTAAAATTTAAATATCATGCAAACAATCTTCTATATTCCTAAATAACTCAATGTATCAAATGTATCTTTATAATGTATATTATTTTGTTGTAGGGTCTTAGTTTATACCTGTTCTTCGTACATTGTGTTAATAGATCATTATTCACCGTCGTCGTAACATTGCACCATTGTATTCGATTTACTGTTTGCTTTGCCGTGGACTTGTGTTGAGAGGATATTGTTTATTTTAAAACAATGAAAGTAAATAAGGATCGGTATATTCAGTAATCTTCTCATATATAAAATTCTCGTATCACAATGTTCGTTCCCATACTCCTCCGAAACGGCTGGACCGATTTATATGAAATTTTGCGAGCATATCGGGTAGGTATGAGAATCGGCCAACATCTATTTTTGATCCACCTAAATGTTAATGGTGGTCCGGTCCACCCGTAAATTATTATTTTTATTTTTACACAATTTTTTTAGTTTTTATTTTTTTAATGATAAAACATTAAAAAATACATACAACCCTAAATTTTCAATCCTCTACGATCAACCCCTAGTTTTTAATAGCGACATTAGTATTTTTGTCAAGCGCGTTTCTAACACCGATCGCGATGACGAGACTCGCTTGATGCGACTAGACTACTTTAATCCTGGAAATAGGCATTTACGCGGGCGGAGCCGCGGGCAACAGCTAGTACGTTTATAAAAAGTTAGAATTACATACCCACTCACGCCTGTACTCCCCGAACGGGTAGGCAGAGTTGTAACCAGTACACTCACATTGCGCCAAGCGTATCTCGGTCCCATGATGTGATAGGGGGCGAGCCTATCGCCATACCGGGCACAATTTCAGACTCCGGGCTGATACCAGCATTTCGTAATAGAAAAACCCAATACCACTTTACCCGACCCGGGGATCGAACCCGAGACGTCAGTTGAGAAACGTTGAAAAATATCAGATTCTCGAAATGTATATGAATTGTATGCAATTTTATTGTTTATATCTTACTCATCCGATTCAAAAAATGATTTCACCACTAAAAACTACGCTATCCTTAAGTAACACACATATTATTATTCTATATTTTGTTGTTTCTGAATAAAAATATTCAAATTGTAAGTTTTTACTGACAATTTATTTCAATGTTTGTTTATGATATTTCATAAGCTCATAGTTCCGTAACTACGTGGTACTAATTTAAGCTTGAAGTATATTATAAATATACATTTATTTCTATTCCTATTTTTTTTCAACTTTGTTGGTCTTGTGTAGAATGTACCTACAACCTCTCAAACATTTAATATGCACGAGACAAGCTTGAGCACTGTGCACAAACCATCCAAAATATTAACAACCAAAGGTTTGCCTTGTCAGTGTGGTGCAGTCACCAGTGGAAAGCGTCATACGCTTGATATGAACGCTGCAGGAGAATATAATATATTCTTCATATATTCATTTTTAAAAAGAATATAGTCCTATGTTCATTTTTAAAAAGAATATAGTCTTCCAATGTTCGTTTTAAAAAATATATATTTCTCCTATGTTCATTTTTAAAAAGAATATAGTCTTCCAATGTTCATTTTTAAAAAGAATATAGTCGTCCTTTGTTAATTTTTAAAAATAATATATTCCTGTATGTTCATTTTTAAAAGAAAAAGGAAGACGTGGCTTTTGTTCATTCCAAAAATCAATAATTGGTTCATCTACGACCAGCAGTAGGACGTAGAAACCTCCTTAAACATTTAATACACCACTGGGTTTTAAATTACTGAATTATGATGGTAATGATAAACTATTCTTTAATATATAAGGGGAGTCTAGCGTGATTCCAGACAACGATTTACTACAGTTAACGAGAGTGGATTTTTCATTTGGTTTTATCGCTGAGAATATTTTATGGGTAAATCCTGTCGTTTTCTTCTAAATTTATTGTTTGCGTTTGCTTTACGCGCCTTCCCCTCTTACGCGATCGCTTTGAAAATTCTTCCTACATATATTTTACTACCGAAATACATTTTACACTATCTTTTGCTGCTTCCTCCGGATAACTCGTGTGGTTTTTTGTTGTTGTATGGTTTTGTGGTGATATTATGATTATGTTTATACATACATATGTACCTAGCTAGGGTCGTTATCTAATATTTTCGATGTGACAGTACCTGAACATAACCGACCAAAGCCGTAAAGATTTTTTTCACAAATCTAAATTGCTGCATCATTATTTTGAATGGCAATAAGCTTTGTAAAACACAACTCAAAAATTACATACAAACTAATAGACTGATGTCGGGCACATCTAAAGAGGCGAAATTAAATAAGACACATACGCACTCACGCCTGTAATCCCCGAAGGGGTATGCTAAGGTGTAACCAGTACACCCACATTTCGCCAAACGTATCTCCGCCCCACTATGTGATAGGGGGCGAGCTTATCGCCATACCGGGCACAATTCCAGACTCCAGGCTCATACTGAGTATTTTGTAATAGAAAACCCAATACCACTTGAACCGACCCGGAGATCGAACCCGAGACCTCAGCTGAGAAACGTTGAAAAATATCAGATTCTCGAACCATTATATGGAACGCTAGCAAAGCCTGGATTTGTACAATTAAAAAATAATGCCGAATTTTATGTAAGGGACATTAACTTGAAATAATAAAGGCTGGACTAACAAATAGCCCGTTAAAGCAACAAGAAATAGTTAGAAATAACCAACACGAAATTCTAGTGGGCATGTACGTAACTCACCGAGTAAACTGACATCAACAAAATTTAATAAAATGATGGTAACTTTCGAACCACATACCAAAACTAACAAAATTAAGTAAGAGATTATGCCAAATGTGTTTATTGTGTATGGATTCAGTTAAAAAGAGCTGCAAAATAAAAATTTGCAAAGCACACAAGAAAAATTCCACGTAGTCTACATACCTTACTTGAGGCCTGTTTTGAAGGTACAACAGGCTTATATTTGCTTATAGAACCACAGCAAAACTAATTTACGGCGCTTTGCCATCGAAATAAGATAACTAGAACGATCACTCTCATATGAATCTGTCAAAAATACGTCTCTACTTACACATGCAAAGGTAATGTAACGTAACGTACTTACACACATAACACTCATACACGCAACAAAAATTAATAAACGTTCAAAATCAACTTTATTTCATAAAAGTTTATGACTAAATATTAAATTTCTAAATCGACATACGACGTTCTGCACCGCGCAAAAATATAGACGTATTAAGTGTCAACTAGAGATCATGAATCAATTTCTATGAATTTATGAATGAACGAGCTGCACAGACTTGTATAGCCCTGCCCCCTTGCACAGAGTTTTGGTGGGGTCATATTTTTTCTTGAGTTACGTTTCTTGTCACCTTATTTCGCCGAACCTATTACTGTACAGCTTCTTGTGGAGCTTGTATACTGGTATTGTACAATTGAATACATTGCGTACTAATTTGTGAATAATATGCAATTAGACACAAATTATCTTATTATGTGACCTCTAATAACAATAAAAAACAAGCACAAATATAAGTACTTACTTCGCTAATTATACATAGTTTCATAACAAAAATAGACAAACTTTAAATTAACATAATATATAATAGCACAAAATAAGTTCTAAGTTTTTCTTTAAAACAAAACAATATGATACAATATATTTTTTAAATTCTATTATTTACCCTGGCAATGTTTTATTGGCCTAGTATTACGTAACATAACAACATACAAATAAGTTTAATTTTCGACTGCATAACCAGTTTATAAACATATTTTACACATGTATAGAACATTATTGCATATAGTTTCATATAAAACTAAATCACAATGTTTTAAGGCAATCTTTATGTGTCGCCAGTTGGTAATAATTTCGTGGAATGTTCAATTTTTTATGCATATTCAGGCAAAAAAAACAGAAGTCCCGATTATAATTAAATACCCAGTATTATTTCTATTCTAACCATGGTAACAGTAATAACCAGGTTTCATCGTTCTTGGAAAATAAAGGAATAGAAGAAAGTATCTACGACGGCCTCAAAGGAGAATTATCCAGAGCCGTAAAATAATATAGTATTATTAAAACATAAATAAATGACGGGATAAAATATTGTGACAAATATTGAGACCAGATGGTACTGTCAGCAGAAAAGTTCTTAATTTTGTAAAAACTGCCAATTTTATATTTTTATTGATAGTGCTAATGAAGAGTAGTGGACATAGTCAGTCCCATTATTTAACTATGCAGATTGTACAAAAATCTAAAATTAAAACCACATACCACGGATAATATATAGATTTCGTATGTATATTCCCTTTACGTGCCGCAAATAAGTATAACGTTCAGCGCAACGTGCTACTACTACACAACATCTATGCACACAACGATGGCGTCACTCTACGAAGTAAACATTAGAAAGTTTATTTTCTATACAGACGGATGTATATTTTACATCTACTATATTATCCGTGATCTGTGATAAAAAAATATATATCTAAAAATAACGCTACTCTTGTCTTTCTGTGTGTGCATCTATAATGCTTTTAACAATTAGTATTTTTTGCTTTAATTTTGTTCCCATCCCAAGGACCTATCAACGGCCATTTTCCATTGCTTGTACCTCATATCGCGCTCATCATCCGATATACTTGGTATATACGTGTTACCAATGGTCATAGGTATAGCGACCCCGTGTTTGTTAGTTTCCACACCCCAATAAGCGACCATGGCCGCCCCTAATGCAGTGCTTTCAGTAAATGCTGCCCTTATTACATTGATGCCTATCAAGTCGGACTGCATCTGCATGAGTAGAGAGTTCGCTGTCATGCCGCCGTCAACCTGTGGAGAAAATAAAATAAAACAAATTGTTTTTGCTGCCGTTACTTCTTAACTATTGACAACAATGTGATATATAAATTGATTACACAATTAATGTTAAAGCGTTTGTTCGATCCAACTGTATTGCAACACACATCATATCTATCTACTGTCATATTACTATTGATATGCCATAGCTTTAAATTATTATAAAAACAAATAAAACTAGTTCTAACAATACTAATATTCGGGTAAATAATGCAAAAAAAGAAACACGGACTGCGACGGTGGCGCAGTTGTAATGCGTAAGCGTTACGACTGAGGCTGACGCCGAGGTCTCGGATTCGATCCCTGGGTCGGGTAAAAGTGATATTGGGTTTTTCTATTACGAAATGTTCAGTATCAGCCCGGAGTCTGGAATTTGTGCCCGGTATGGCTATAGGCTCACCCCCTAACACATCATGGGACGGAGATACGATTGGCTAAATGTGGGTATACTGGTTACACCTCTGCCTACCCGTTCGAGGATTACAGCGTGAGTGCGTATGTATGTAAAAAGAAACATTATCTCCATATTAAAAAAAACAGTACGACAGTTGACAGGTCGGTTCGCATAGTATGCCATCGATTTTTACTTTTTAGTAATGTTGAAGGCAACATTTTTAATAATACTTAATATGTATGTAATATATAGCAACAAAAATATAATCCGAACAACAATAATGTAGCGATGATTTTTCAATATTATCGTAATTCATTATTACAATATCATTATTCTTTTCTAAAATATCAATAGTTCAAATCTACGCCATCTAGCGGGTATTTGAGTGAACTAAAAAGTATTGTGGAACCCTAAGGTTTCACATGAAATCAAGTTTACACAAATCAAGCAATGCAGTATTCAATAATGCATAACAGATAACAAAGATGGCGCTGTACATGAAATAAATACAGTCACACAGTCTTAACTCTACAGTTAGTTAACCTGTATCGTGGCTAATCGTGGGTATCAATAACTACGAGAGACTTTCGGTCTCACAACACGCAGACCAGAAACAAATATTTGTAGATAACAGAAAAATTTGGCTCAGTAAGGGAATGGCCCCCAGATTTTCTTATGATATTCCGCTACCGTCTCAAATTCCAAAAAATATGCAATAATGCCAGACAAAGAACATTAAAACAATGAAATTAAAACAACATTATTCTATAAATAGGTGACCCGTGCGAATACTTCACACTAATAGTGGTCATTTACGTAATATAATACAAATTAGTTGATTATTCTGTCAACAGATGGCACTGTTACTATTTCCTGTTTATTTTTCATACATTTATCTATTTCTCGTCAATAGTAGCAAACATAAGCTTTAAAATGGTGTTTGAATTATTAAATTTGATGAAGAGTTATGGAAATTATGGCGTTCCGAAAAAAACGCCTTTGGTAAATGTGAATGTAAGTTTGTTTGTTACGCTTTCACGCGAAAACTACTAAACCGATCATCATGAAATTTGTACACATATTGATTGACATACACATTACATAATACATATATTTTGATGATTTTGATGTAGAGATAGATGGGACTCTGGAGATGGTTAAAGGCTACGTTTTATTTCGGAAAAGTCTATTCACGCGGGCGGAGCGGCGAGCAAAAGCTAGTAATATATAAATAGTCATAATGGACACGTTGTAGGGCTTTGACAAAAGTTTGCATTATTGCAATACTTGTAGCCACACATTTCTGTCTTTTGACACGAATTATTTCATTGAGATCACGCCAACGTGTATGCATAATTATATGGAAACACCATTCATCTTGTAATTCATCGAAGATCGATAACGAACTTTTGTCGCGACAATACTATACGAATGTTCGTTTCACAAAGTAGGCGTAGCAAAATAAAAATGAAACAAATAGGTGTTTACTTGATTTTTGTAATATTTAAATCAAAAGTTTACGTTATCGTATAGCAGAAAGAAATTTATACATCCGTCCAAAAAGAAATAAGTTAGAATCCATTCCAATCTGGTAGAATGGGTAATTGTCAAATGACAGACGACGCCAACTATGACGTTAGGGTGCACGCGAGATAGTGTGATATCTCCACTACGCACCCACTTATTCTCATACCAATATTTATTTAAAGTCATAATTGAGGGCTCATTTCTTGATCAATTTTGATAATGTTTTAACAAAAGGGTTTCTTTAGTATTCTTTTTTGTTGCTTATAAAACGACCGTATAATGGTATTTTTGTATACAAATACTTCTGCAATACATTCAGTCCAAAACCACTACAACCAACGAAAAATTGTAAGTAATCGGATTCGCTATGCAGGTTTCCAACATACCTTCAGTAACTGAAGCGGTATACCACAATCCTCATTCATGGCGTCCAATATGTCCCTCACTTGGAAGCAAACCGCTTCTAACGCCGCTTTCACAATGTGATTAGAGTTCGTATCTTCTGTGATGCCACATATCACACTAAAATTGACAAGAGTAATCCAAGAAATGTGATATTTTATATTGCCAGATAATTTAGCTAAGTTAACGAAATCTAGCTGTTACCTCAATATCGAAAACATTTAATTTTACAATGTTTGTTAGTTCTTACAATATGAAATCCCTATATATCTTTTTTTAAACAAATATTTTTTATTTTTAAAAATATGATGTTAATTTTTTGTTTAATACAAATTAAGATCGTTTCTTACCCTCTCGCATCTTGTCTCCAGTAAGGAGCATACAGACCACTGAAGGCCGGCACAAATACGACGCTACCGTTATCTTTAGCGCTTTCAGCAATATTTTGGGATTCCTTAGCATTTTCCAATAGACCAATATTATCTTTTAACCAGCCTAAGGCCGCACCGGCAACAGCCACCTGAAATTATACAGGTTCATAAATAAACATATTTTTTGTATATTCTGGCACATAATAATATCTGACATCAATTTTTTTTTCTAAGTTCCATAAAAATATTTCACCTCATTTTTTTTTTGCTAATTCATCTGAAACAACTCATCTCAGATATTTTACTACTTACATAATATAATAACTGTTATTAGTGTGATAAGCATACAGACAATGAACAACTGCTCACAGTTGTCTCAGCCTCAGTCTCGAGTTCAAATCCCAGGTCTGGCATACACAATTATCGAATGTTTTCGACTCGAATCATGCATGAATTGTTCGGAATTACAATTCCTATGCAGTACGGCTGCGGCTGGATGAGGAAGGTAGAGGACCATCAAGGGTGGGGCCAACTTGGAAAGGCCTATGTCCAGCAGTGAACGAATTCAGGCTAATGATGATGATGATGATATGATGATGATTATGATGCAGTACGACAATATGCTATCACATCACGAGGAGGAAATTATCTTGGCCAACTGTGGGTGCACTAATTGCACTTCTACCAACGTTTCAGGTATACAGGGTTGAACTTAAGGTATATAAAACTAACCGAACCCTCCAACGCATAGCAAGGTGGATTGTTGCTTCCCAATTGATAAGCAACTGTTGTCAATAGACCTCTACTGGAATTGACACGAATATCCCCTGTGTTATACAACACGAAACATCCAGTCCCATATGTTGCCTTTGCTTGCCCTTTCTGTAGGCACATTTGCCCTACCAAAGCCGCTTGTTGGTCTCCAAGACAACCACATATTGGGACCCCTTTAAGAGGACCATCTGCAATGTAGCCATATATCTGTAAAAAAATATTGTTTCTATTAATTTCATTATTAATATGTATATCAATAGTTTAAATATTAAAAGACTGCCTCGGTGCCGTAGTTGTAATGCGTACGCGTTACGATTGAGGCCAACGCTGAGATCTCGGGTTCGATCCCAGGGTCGGGTAAAGTGGGTTTTTATATTACGAATGCTCAGTATCAGCCCGGAGTCTGGAATTTGTGCCCGGTATGGCGATATGCTCGCCCCCTATCACATCGTGGGACGGATACGTTCGGCGTAATGTGTGTGTACACCTCTGCCTACCACTTCGGGGATTACAGGCGTGAGTGCATATGTATGTATGTATTAATAGTTAAAAAAATACTGTTTACTTATAGCTGCTGAAGGAACCTTTCCCTCAGTAGAAGCAAAGTTCTGTTTGAGTTTATCTTATATTATTTAGCTGAGGTTGGATTTTGAAGATTCTGGGTGATAACATATGAATGGTTCTAAAGAAAAGGCATAACATACATTGGCATGCTTTTTGTTGTAACATTTTGTCTGCTTCCTTTTTTATTTTTATGTATTTAACTAAACATAGCTACAGTAAACACATATTATCTCACCTCAGAACTGGATTTGATTTCAGGCAACACAGATTTAGGCACCTCAAAGAACCTCATCAACAGTGGGTCCCAGTTTAAATTCTCTATATTCATCAACATAGTTCTTGATGCATTGGTTACATCTGTTATGTGTTTACCGCCATTCGGACCACCTAAAAATCATTTCATAGGTAAATACCTAATATAATCTACTAGCTTTTGCTCGCGGCTCCGCCCGCGTGAATAGACTTTTCCGAAATGGAACGTAGCCTATAACCGTCTCCAGGGTCCCATCTATCTCTACATCAAAATTCATCAAAATCGGTTCAGTGACTTAGGCGTGAAAGCGTTACAAACAAATAAATAATTATTATTTTTTTCATAAAAAGTATCCTATTTTACTTCTTATACCTCCAAGAATATGTGTACAAAATTTCATTATGATCGGTTAAGTAGTTTTCGCGTGAAAACGTAAAACCAAACTTACATTCACATTTATAATATTAGTATAACATAAATGCTCAATGTGATAAAAAAACCCGCCATTTTAATTTCATTATACACTAGCAAGTATTATCGTCGATCCTTATAACACAATTTTTTCACACTCTGATCGATCAGGCTCATTACAGCAGGTTCGATCTTAGTTTATCTACTATTAAATCGCATGCAATCGCATTGGAACTGTCTGAACAGAATTTCAATTAATTAAAAAACCTTACAACTTATGTTAATACAAGTTGCATGTTGAAAGCAGTTGGACTCGTCGGAACCTGTCATTACAATACTTACCTGTCAAATTCCATATAATCCAAGTGTCAACAGTGCCAAATCTGCAACTTCCCTGCTTCATAGCAATCTTCACAGCATTAACGTTATCACTAAGCCATCTCAATTTCACAGCACTGAAGTATGGTGACAAGGGAAGTCCACACAACGGCTGTAAAAATGTTATTACTTTGTTAAATTTGACAATTGCAATTCAATGCAGCCTTTAAGACCATAGAATTATTTGCTAATTATGTTTTAGTAATTAATTGCAGCCATTAAGACCATAGAATTGTTTGCTAATTATTTTTTATTAATTTATTGACGATGGTTATTAGATACAATTATACCTAAGATCATAATATGTATATTTGAGTTAACAAATAAAAAACATTGGATAGCACTTAAAGATTTCTATTGTTTATTACAATTATTGTATTAGAATTAATTACCTAATGTACTTTGAAGTCGGCAATTTCAACATGCAGGAAAAGCATGATTTAAGACTTATATATTACAACATAAGACTGAAGTTAGAAGGGCGTCATCTAGTACTACAGATTCAAAGTCATCTAAATAGTACTGACAGCCTCCATGGCGCAGCGGGCGAGTAGCCGTGGGTTCGATTCCCGCACTCTCAGTTTGTTTAATCACAAAAATTGTTTCAGGTCTGGGTGTGTGGGACCGCAAGTCCCTCGTAGTTCCTGATATCCACAATACAGGTTTACCTAGTGTGGGGTCAGGACTATGTGTGTAACTGTTGTATTTATTTATAAATAAAAACTGGGAACCAATACAAATTTTATCCTTCACCTGCTTACATAATATGAAGTGAAATTGATATTCTTTGAAATTACAGGTTTTCCATAATACAAGAAAATGCAGGAGTACATAAATTATTATTATCCTATTAGCTATTGCAATACATTTTTGGCTATTTTTTAACCCGCGACAAAAAAGGGGTGTTAAAAATTATCCCTTCGTCTGTCTGTGTGTGTATCTGTCAGTGGCACCATATCACCTAAACAAATCAATCGATTTGAATGTGGTGCTCTTTGTTTGAAAGCTAATTTAAATCCATATTTGTTTGAAGAAAATCGGTTCAGCTATTTAAAAGTTACAGATGTTTTTTATTGATGTCGGGAGTGTCAAAACTCACCTACATGTGGTTTTTTTATCTTCTAATATATAAAATTCTCGTGTCACAATGTTCGTTCCCATACTCCTCCGAAACGGCTGGACCGATTTATATGAAATTTTGTGTGCATATCGGGTAGGTCTGAGAATCGGCCAACATCTATTTTTCATCCCCATAAATGTTAAGGGTGGTCCACCCCTATTTTTTTTTTTTTTGACTAATTTTTTGTTTTAATTTTTTTTATGATACAGCTATAAAAATACATACAACCCTAAATTTTCACCCTTCTACGATCAACCCCTATTTCTTAAGTCATTTTAGTATTTTTGTCAAGCGCGTTTCTCACCGGGGGCGCCCACTAGGCATTCACGCACATTTAATCCTGGAAATAGGCATTCACGCGGGCAGAGCCGCGGGCAGCAGTTAGTACTTTTATAAAAGCGTAAAAGTGGTACACTCTGTTGATTAATAAACGAGGTAATGGCGAAACTTGGTTGCCGTTGGGGGTTGTGGGGGTCAGACGGCGGGTCGCTCGACATAATATCAAATACCGTTAAATTGTGATGGGAAGATGGGCCCTATCATTAAGCCGATTCCTTTATAACTCTGATTTTGTTGTTTTTATTTTTATTATCTAGGGATTGTCCTTAGAGAATAAGATGTGTCAGACAGTAATTTGTAAACTGAGTGGTGTTGCTATAGTTTATGAGCACTGGGCAGGCAGTGTGCTTAATATCTAGCAAATTACCTGCTAATCTACTCATTCAGGCATATTATATAATTTCTTTATTTAATTAACTTTATATACAAATATTATTAAGTATGTAATTTAACAAAATACCTTGTATTGAGTCATATATTCTTCAATCCATATAGAATCGAGTAAACAACTAAATGAGATATACAAGGAACAAACATATAAAGGTTATCTTGCAGTAAACCGTTAGCTATTAAAACTCTATGCAGTTATCAGTTTATCAGCAGAATTAAAATAATATAATTGGATCATGATCATGATAATAAAAAGATAAAACTCTGTTCTCACTGCTAACAGATACAAATTGCTAAATATATGTATAATATAACAAAACCGAAATACCTATCTATTATATAAAATCGTTGGTGTGTCTGTGTGTTATCATATAAGTTTTAAATGACTTCACCAATTGTGGTCATATTCAATATATTTGTTTTATTGATATGATTGTTCATAGCTATAAAACGGTACACTACGGCCCACTAGAGCAGAGCAGTATAAAGTGAGTGAAACTGTGAGGGCCAGCTGGTACATTATTAAAAATGGTTGTTTCTTGTTTTTTTATTGTCCCTTATGCATTCCTATTTATCCCATTACAATGAAACTTTAGAGTTGTTTAATTCTGTTTATGAGTAATCATGAAATTTTTCATCATATAAGCAACCTGCTTGTCTTGTCATTCAGGTGAATAAAAAATACTTAATTAAAAAGTACTCATTATAATAATATCTAGGTTGCGTGTGAAACACTGGAATTTACTTATAAAGGTTGTTCCAGCACTGATTAGTTAAACATTTTGTTTTTCTCTGTCAACACAACTTATAAAGTTGCTGGAATGAGACAAAACAGTTTTCCTCCGTCGTCGTCCCGAACATGTTTTGGCAGATCCCAACGACTCCATCACAGTCGCTATCGAAGCAGCACTTTCTCTGCCCAATCCGAATCGCAATAATAATACGCGACCCCGACATAGGACACGCCTACGAGTCCGAAGAACTCCCACAACTGACCATCGGCACAATGATGTGCAGAGACAGCCCTAAACTATACTCCCCAGCGATTGCTCAAGCTGAGGTCTTCTAAAAGGCACCTCTGTGCTTAATCGCTACTAAGTACATTATACATATTTCTGGCTAGAGAGCCATAAGCACCGGCTTTATTCTCAGGTGAAGCTGTAAAAGCAATATAAGCTAACAGCACAAATCTATTCGAAACAAAACCGTGTTTAACTAATCAGTGATTGAATAATACTAGTTTATACGGATTTTATCGCGGTTTAATTTTTATTTTAGTCCCGACGTTTCGAAAGCTTTTCAGCCTTCGTGGTCACGGGAGAGAGTTTAGTTTTATTTCAATGAGTAATATTCGCGTAAACCTAAGAAATCACTATGATTGAATAATGTTTATAAGTAAGGCCCATTACATATGTTTGAAGTACATATTTATATTACCTTCAAGTAATTCTTGTTCCTTGTCTTATTAGGCACTGTGTCTAAGAGCTTGTCAATAGTGGAAGAAGTTCTCATGTCCAACCATACAATGGCATTGTGTAATGGTTTGCCAGTGCTTTGCTCCCATACAATTGTTGTTTCTCTCTGGTTGGTCACACCTACTGCTATTATATCCTGGAAGGCATTTATATAAAATGAACAATAAGTTTTATACAACAGGTTTGTGTCAATTCATTTAAAACATGTATTGTTGGTCATTATAGATCCCTTGTATGTGAGAGGCTGTCTAGTACCACCATTTTATCAATTTCTGCTGCCAAGTAGCAGTTTTGAATCACAGTTGTGTTCCAGTTTGAAGCACATTGAATCCAGTGAAATTACTGGACCTCATGTCTCAGGGTGACAAGCACCAGTACAGTGCCATGCAGCACTTGCATCATTAGAAGTTTTGATTGGTGTTGCTCCTGTTTATGGAAAGGTGTGTTGCTTACCATTAGGTGAATGGCCTGGTATTTTCATCATAAACGCTAATTAAAAAAACAGCTACAAGGTGCACTCCATATTAATGAAAACACAGTTAGTGTAAAAGAAATTCTTGCATAGTGTTTGGCTTGCGCATCCGCGGCGGTGTTACTGTATTGGAATAAAATTTATCCATATGGATCACCAGCACAGTTGATTTCAGTTTATTGCATTGATCCAAAAAGTTGCTCATTGTTTAACATTCTTTAGTGAATTTTTTGCATTTACTATTATATATTCTGTACTTATAGTCATAACTCATGACAGTACACTATAAATTTCACATATCGTCGCTTAACTAACAATACCGTGCAAGTTAAAATAGCTTAGTTTTCAGGAGAGACATAAAACTGAACATGTGTGATGTAACCGATAAACTACGCGGTTTCAGAACTCTTTGAATATCGTGCTTTATATAGTTCATTTAATGTTTTGTGTAAAATTATTGGATACAAGACAAAAACAATTTATCCAATAACAATATCACATGGCCAATTTTCGAGTTATGCGGTATTGTTAGCTAAGCGACGATATTGGAAAATCATCCATTCATTAGTCATATTTCTTGAGTGGTAGAGCTTATCTCAATTATCTCTTTCCTTTAACATCATCTTTCATAATTTCTGGATATCACAGAGTGATCCGATGTTGAAGGACGATTGTATATTTCGACTTCAAAACTAAAATATTATTTATAGGTATAAGTAATAAGAGCAATTTATTACTGAAAGGTGAGCAATGGTTTAGAAATATCAACTGTCATTTTAATAAAGCACAGCTGTAGCCACAGTCTGCCAATTTATCTTACACAACAGCAATAAATTGGAATGACTGTGACAATAATTGTATTTATGATGGAGACATTTGCAAGATGCACAGAATACATATACACATTTACCGTCAACAGTGGATGGGTATCTAAGTACTACTACTTATAAAAATATTTTTTCTGTATCAATTGTACATGTACCACCTAACGCCTGTCAATAAATGCTTTCTTTCTTTCTTCTTCCTATAGGTGATCAGCTCACATTTGTGGAGCAATTAGTATTTACAAGGTGGTTGGTCTCTCATGCAAGAGGCCACCTGGGTTGGTTGGTACCAAGCGGTGGTCTGCTTGTCTATTTCTGCCTCCAAGCAACAGTTTGTAAGTACTATTGTGTTCCCGTTTGAAGGACATTTAAGCTAGTTAAATTACTGGGCATTATGAGACTTAACAACTTTTTTTATTGCCCAGATCAACTGAGGAGTAAGTAAGTGGTTACCGCCGACCCCAGCAATGCCAGAGCAGTTAAGCCGCTGCCTACCATATTTACGTCTAGTGCCATGCAGTGCTTTATAATTCAAAGTTATGTGTGGAGTTGTTACTGTTTATGGGGAGGTACCATCAGGCAAGCAACTTGCTTGTCTAATCATTCAAGCTAATACAAATATATATGTATATTATTAGCAGTAATATGTAATAGTGTATAAATCATATTATTATGTACTCTATAAGTGGTAGACCAAACTGTTGTCTGCATCTTGAATCGGTCAGTGGGACAATGGGCAGTGGTGCTAGTACCACTAACCCCAGCCCCGGATCTAGGGGGTGCCAAAATCATAATATAATACAATTAAAAATTTAAAAAACTTGCTACACAAGCATACAGCTAGTGTCATTGGAACACCCTCAACATGTAAGAAAAAGGTGTAAAAAAAATGTAACTATGATAAAGACATGTAATTTGTCTATATCATTATTTAGCCACCCACTACATATGTAGGAAGGAATTTTATCTCCAATGTATTAGATAGAGTGTGTGAGTTATCTTTTAACTGCATTATTTAATTAATAATTAAATTAACATCACTAGTGGCAGAAATGGCAGAAAAACCGGTGACACTGTGTTCAAATCACTGGTAGCGCAATTACTATTTCTGTTGCGAGCTATTCAATTCAGAAAGATCACATGAGTAGACTGAGATTGGATTTTGTACCTTGCCTACATTGCCACCATTAGACGGATTATATGCTCAGCGAACTGTAGTGCACAGGCAGCACTTCAGCCTACCACATAATAATAAAATCAATAACATACCTTCGGACTTCCTCCTAAAGCAATTAATTTATCCACGGCGTTGTTTATGCACACTGTCACGACCTCCATAATAGCATTCGGATCCTGTTCGACCCATCCTTCTTGAGGAAAGTGTTGTTCGAGCTCTTGCTGGTGGCTAGCGACCACTTCCGAAGAATTTGCTTTGAATATTATAAACCGCGCACTTGATGTGCCCTCGTCAATGGCACCCACTAGTGGACCGAATTTACCGTACTCAGACATCTTGTATCAGCTTATTAGAAAACAAAATATTAGAAAAAGCGCACTTTGAACAATTAACTACCCTAAACAAATTGAGAAAACGAACAAATAAAAATTTACCAATTAAAACTTTTATCGTCAAAGTCGTAAATCGCACCTCTTTGAGTGAACCCCCACAGATAACACATAAAAGTAAACAGATTCAATTCATCCGTCATCGAAATGTCACTCTGCAAAATGATGCTGCCACTTACGTAATATGTTGCCAGCCTCCAAAACTTCTCCAAATCATGGTAATGAATTATAAATATCAAAACGTTTTCAAAAGCATGAAACTCTCAGAGTCAATAAATAGAATCAGTCAATTAATTATTAAGTACAGTACTCTTTATTTAAAAAAGGGGTGTTATTAGTTTAACCTTTTTATCTGTCTGTCTGCATAGCTGCTAAGGTACTTATTTTAGAAACGAACAAAGCAATTCGGATGCGGTTTGTTTAATTGTAATTTAATTTAATGGAGTGACGTTACCTATTAGCTGAGTATCATTAACTTGGTGTTACAACAATGCCATCTGCAGCTCCCACTTTCTCAAAATTAATAGCAATTATATCGTGTTTGAGCACATCGGATAGTTTCGATGAATCTTTCAGATGTTGATCAGGGTCTCATGACTGAATAGGATTGTATTTTCAGGAACTCGAATTTAATTTAATTAGTGTCGATTTCAGCAATAAACATTGACGGTAATAAACAGTGTGTGGAAACATTGAAAGAACTAAATTTAGATATTTATTTACCAAGGGTATTGATCGACTTTGGTCGTTCGTTCCACTTGGAGAAAGTCGTCTATAAAACATCATACTGGAAAGAATTGACACCAACTCCGACAAACCTTTGAAATCGGCCACATCAGTATGATCATCGTTCTTGTGAAGACTTGGAAACATATTAAATAATTGTCATTGGCGAAATTTATAATAATGCGAAATGATTAATCTGATAAAAAATAAGTTTCACGACATTTAATTAACTCTAGAAGCAATATTTATAGTTTTTATTGTTATTAATCCGTATATCCATTGTGATAATTTGCGCAAAATAATTTTTATTTATTCAAAGGATCGAGCTACAATTTTCGAAAAACCCACATTAAATTGAATTATGCGGGCTAGTGCTGACATTCGACCTTAAAAAAACGATATTATTATTTATGGAAAAATGTGCGGCCTGCGGCCTAAGAGTAATACAGCACCAAGTCTGGCAATTTTATTTTAGGGCCTGGCCACCCTAAGTGTGCCCAACATAAAATTAAAGATTGCGCCATACTTTCGCGAAAATACTTCCAAATCTTGGAGACATTTAGTGCTCTAGTGTTGTGATATCTTAAAAAAAATATCTTTTTTCAAACTACCCGTATCCCACTCGCATTGGGGTCGTCGCAAGTCGCAACATGATTTTTATCACATGTTACAGTAAGATTTGGCTTGTAGTTTTTACGACCGACCGCCTGTCTAACGTCTTAGGAGGAATAAAATACGTAATATAAAAAAATGACATTTACCCATATTATTTAGTAAAATATTTTTGCACCTAATGTCATTGTCGTATTTCATCCCTAGATGGCAGTGCAAGTATTTGTAGCGAAGATGACGTCTAAAAGTTATTGTGTAATGTCGGCAAAGATAATGTGGGGTTAATAATTAAAACAATAATACCTAAATACCTATCTGCTTCTTAGTCATATCACTCTTTACAGAGTGCCTGTGCTCATCGTGTAGTAGTGGTATGGGCTGACGTGGCTCGCCTCACGACGTCTTGCCATCTCTCCCGGTTGCTACTGCAGGCTAACCATGAGTTTGTCTCGGTAAAATCGCTAGCGACGACGTAAGATATTTATATGAAAAACTCATTGGCGCCTTTAGCGGATACGTGAGAAACTAAATTTTATCATACAAAAATTTTGCATCGTCGCTACCGATTTTACTGAGTTAAACTCATGGTTGAGGCACTGATTCTGGTACACTCATGAAATTAATTTGGTCGATCCATCGCATGGGCGATCTTCCCCGGGGCCTGGTGCCCTCTACTCTGCCTCGTACGTCACTCGATAGAGTCACTATCTCGTCTAGATTCGTGCCCGAAAAATTGGAGGAACTGAGATTAAACCATAACAGATAGAAGATGCTTGATGTTGAGTTCTTGGGGTATTGAGATATTTGTGCGAAATTCTGTCCATGATATTCCTAACATTTGCCTCCAACACCACAATTCTAGAGCATCTATTTTTATTATCTCAACTTCTACGAGCGTCCACGTTTCCGCTGCGTACAAAAATATTAGGAACACAAGCATTCCCATCAGCCGGGTCTAAGTGGCTTTAGCTTATCCATAGCGGTCCTAGTAATTCCCATGCACTCATCTATGCAGCTGCCGTTGTTTGATATTAAAGTACCAAGGTAGACTTATCATGGTAGCAGATCGCAATTCGCAAAACGTGTGAGTTCGGGAGAGTTATTGTAAATGCGGTCGACGATCATGATTTTAGTCTTAGTGCGGTTGATATTTAACCCAACCTCAAGGCTGACTTGTTCCATTTTGTGAAGCAGTTTTTCCATGTAGCTCAAATTGGAATGCCTATACCCAAATTCTCACTTATTTTGCAGAAATTGCATGAAGTCATCGATTTACTTGATTATTTCCGCCATTCTTACCTTTTTCTCCCGGCGTGTTATATATTTTATGGAGTACCTAGGTATTTTAATATTGCATATTACTGTTAGCTTTTATTAAAAAATAGGTAATAATAATAATGTTGGTGTGTGATAAGTATTGGTATTATGTTCTGTTGCGTAACGTTCCCATTTTGAACTCAGTGCCGGCTGCTAGATTGTTCATTAATAGTAATCAGATGCCAAGACGCTACACGATACGAAAGTAAACCTAATACCAATGACAATAAGCAATAAATTTCTATTGTCAGCATTAATGATTTCTGATTAAGAGCGTTTCAACTAAAGGTGGCTACATACGTAACATCAAACATGACAAGCCTGCATGAACAATAAATACTTAACTAATTATTTTGTACAAGGTTGCACAACTATGAGGTACTTGTCATAATGTACAAGCACTAAATGTGCAACATCAATTTTTGCCGATGATGATTATTTTCTCCGAAGAGATAGGCAGAGGTAACTTAAAAAACCGAACCAAAACAAACTTTTTTCCGTTCATTGATGTGATAGGAGGTGAGCCTATCTCCATACCGGGCACAATTAAGAAACGGGAGTGTCAAGAAGTAATTAAGCAGGCCGGCTTAATTCTGCCGATCTACAGCTCTGTTGGACATTTTAACTGTGATATTAGAATCGATATTCAAACGCAATAAAAACTCGCATACGAAAACTGGACTATAAAAATAATCATACATATTTATTTTTATACTTGAATTAATTTATTGTTTGTAAACCGTATTTCGATTGATTACCTTTGCAAGAGCGATTACTTGGAGCCAGAGTGAGATAGCATGTTCCGGCGTCCACGTACATCAAACGTGCCGCGCCTCCATCTTCGTCAATACACATAGAAGTTCAGATGCAAATGTTATTTTTTTAAGTTACCTGTGTTACGATAATATCTCGCTTCAGTTTTTTTTTTAATTTAACTATTTTTTTAAGCTGTCTATATCTATATCTTCACGACCCAAAAAGGACCAACAGGGTTGTTTTTACATACAGTATAGTGTGACGTCAATATTCGCAAAAACCATGACCGAGATACTTAGTTAGACATTTCCATTCCGCACCAACCTTTGTTCATATTTAATGATTAAAATATTAATTTATACCAACATTTTAATCAATTTATATTTTAGTTTACACGGAAGGCTTTCGTTTTCGTAATATTTTCCGTTTCGTGTATACAATAGTAGTCTATAAGTGCAAGCAGAGTTTAAATAGCGTTATTGATGCTCGGGATCAAAGCTCTCTAAGATCTTTTAATTTTCTTTGTATTTTTATTGTATTTAGGTCTTGGATTTAAAACAGTAAACTAATCAACTAGTGTACGTATGATTGCAATAGTTTCTAACCTGCATAAACACATTCAATCATGCTTGCATAAGCGTTGCTTGTTCATGTAGTTTAATAAAAATATATCTTCATGCAGCTTGCACAAACAAGATGCTTGAAGATGCATGATGTTCCCGCATACTTGTCAAGCTTACAGTTACGTATTTAGCCGCCTTTACACAGCACTCGCGAGCTCAATTGATTACGGTTTGGTAAACAAATGTCTGCCTAACATATAGAACCGCCATAAAACGGACGTATATTAACATGTGATATGTATGTAGTGCATTTATAGATATACATGGTTTGTGAGTGCTACATGGAGAGTCAACTCTAGCGAAATCTGTGAGTGTAACAAGACATTTTCTATCTACTAGTTGATGATTAATACACCGACCACTTAATGTCACTAATGATATTTTATGTTCATATATTATACTTAGCTAGAAGTCTAACTACACGGGCCTGCGTGTACGAAAGCTTGATTCATATCTACAGATATCGTACATAGCAGACAAATACCAGAATAGACATCATGTTATTTCATACATTATCTATGAACGTATTCACATCTAGCGTACGCTAAGCGGGATTTACACTGTTTAACTTTTGAAGGTACATACATTCAAAGTGAAGTACTCAGGTTGAAATCCTCTCCAACAGTTATTCTTATTTACATAGTTTTATCCAATTCTGTGGTTTAATTTCACTCACGTTGATAATGTTCTGTTACTTTTCAGACTCAGTCAACATATATATGAACGGACCATTAGTTTAGATTTTTAACCGATGCTAAAAAATATTTGTCTGTAGTTGTATACAACGTGTTACAGAAAGGTGTAGTCATATCTTAGGGTCTTTACATACACCTTGCAATAAGTACCTATGAACCGGATCTTTTCAAAACCGGGACATCCTAAAATTTCACGTTAATTTCTTTCTTTCATTTCACTCGTTCATTATGATCCATAAGATTGATCGCAACACTATTATTAGTTATGATGAACGATACTCACTTTTTAATAAACGTGAATAATATGTACGTAAATCTACGGAAACGGTAGTAAGTCTAAGTACGTAACTTCTAATCTATACAACATAAGACCTGAAAGAATAGTTGCTTTTAGTCAACATATTATTACACTCATAATCATACTACATACCTAAACTCTGAAATTACCGAACTGAATGCGTCAAGTAAATGTTTACATTTGACAACTGTTTTTTTACATACATACGCACTCACGCCTGTACTCCCGGAAGGGGTAGGCAGTAGGTGTAACTAGTACACCCCCACATTTCGCTGAGTTTATTTCCGTCCCATAATATGATAGGGGGCGAGGCTATGGCCAGATCGGGCACAATTCCAGACTCAGGGTTGATATTAAGCATTTCATGAGAGAAAAACCCAGTATCACTTTACCTGACCCGGGGATCGAACCCGAGACCTCAGTACAGCAGTCGTACCGCGTACGCATTACAACTGCGCTACCGAGGCAGTCTTCAGGCAACTATTTTTTTATAAAGTATACGCACTCCCGCCTATAATCCCCGAAGGGGTAGGCAGAGGTGTAACTATTACACCCACATTTCACCGAGCGTATCTCCGTCCCACGATGTGATAGGGGACGAGCCTATCGCCATATCGGGCACAAATTCCAGACTCCGGGCTGGTACTGAGCATTTCGTAATAGAAAAATCCAATATCACTTTTACCCGACCCGAGGATCGCACCCGAGACCTCAGCGTTACCCTCAGTCGTAACGCGTACGCATTACAACTGCGCCACCGAGGCAGTGCTTATTCCTTATGTACATCATAAAGGGAATCTATGTGCTAAAAATATCTAATTTCTAGGTCCAAGGGTTTGGATCGGGCGTTGATGAGTCAGTGAGTGAATGAGTGAGTCAGTCAGGATTTATCTTTTTATATATTAATAATTGGCCCGCGTTGTTTCAACTGTTACTGCTCCGCTCCCATGTTTCATACAAAGTTATTACAACTTTTACTCCCTGTAAAGTGTAAATTTCCTTAAATCCTTTCTTAGCGGGCCCCCATCTTCCACAAACTATTATATGACCAAATTTCATGATCCCAGCTTTATATCATACTGAACTATCGCTTGAATATAAATTCTTTTTACAAAATATTAATATGAAATTTACAATTTGTTGTTGTTTTGAAAACTTAGAACAGTCAAATCGGTTGAGCCGTTCTCAAATGATCGCGTCTAAGAAATCAAACGCACACGTACACGCACTCTTTACTGCAGTGCGTATGAAACCTAAACATCGGTTTAAATTCAATTTGGTTAATAACGCATATCTCGCTCAAAAAATATAATATTTTAATCTATGTATTTTCTATGATTTATAGAAAATCAATTGCTCTATCTTTAGATTGTTTACCAGGCACTTATGATAGATATAAAAAGAGTAAATACGTAAAAAAAATAAGTTTCGATTTTATCTCGCACCATAAAATAAAGATAATTTAATTTGGATAAAAACTAGTGATAGAAATAAAAAACATATCATAGCTTTTTATTAAGTATTAGCTTTTGCTCGCGGCTCGGCCCACGTGATCTGCCTTTTCCGGGATAAAAAGTACCCATCACAAAAAGTGTCATGGTATACCTGTGTGGCAAATTTACCTGTGTTACGGCGTAATGGACTTACAAGCATCCCACTTCACAAACATCCAAACTTTAATGAAAAAAAAAATTAAGGTGAATGAGGCCAAAGAGGTATGCAAGGATCGTAGCAAGTGGAAATCCGTTGTCTCTGCCTACCCCTATGGGAAACAGGCGTGAGTCTATGTATGTATGTATGTATGTATCCAAACTTTCAAATCTAACATAGTAGTAGGATCACCTAAGGCATATTCATTGGATATAACCTTTCGCGCATTGCCCGGGTATCGCGCAGCGCGAAAAAAAACCAATGGCAATGACTTAATAATGGCATAATAACTTTTATTTTAAAATACATTTAAATCTCAAAGTTGGCGGGCGGGTTGAATGTCATTGAAGGTTATTAAAGGAAGTGTCTTCCTTTGAAGTATGACAATCATATTGTTTACTTACATTGCGCACAATACCTCCTAATTATTTTAGTTTTTTTAAAGCTTATGTGTTATTAATTTAAACCGTAATTTATGTTAACAGCCTAAACAACAACTAAACTAAAATGATTACTATAATTGCCTCGGGAATTAAGTCTGTCTTTATTATACATATAAATAAAGTTTCAAATTGTGTCATAGTTTTAATTGTGTATGTATAAAAATAAAATTGTAGTACGTATAACTACTAAAATAAGCATTTGCCTACGCAATCGGTAAAAACCACTTTTGGACAAAATTATTAATCACCAGAACGCCGAATGTAGCGTTTGAACCGAGCGTGTCTCGAACAACACTAAAACGAAACGCACGACACCCGTACCCGGACACTATCTACTTACTCCCTACGTCTACGAGGCATATGATTTAGAAGGTTGGAAAGATGTCCTAACGAGTGTACTATTACCTACTACTCAATGCGTTAGGGATTTCATCTAACACGAAATTTGTTATTATGTCACTGAGTCAAACATCAGGCAGGGTACATGTGTGTATATTTCTCTGTCATACTTATAGAAATACAGACAATGTACATACAGAGGGGAAAAAGACGATTTTTGGTGCCGCACTGGCTGAAAAATACGTAAGGTATTTATTAGATCTAACTCACTACACGTACTACGTATTGAATTATAATTGCCTTGTGGCTAACATTTAATATAAATAAAGTATGTAAAGATCTTTAAGCAATATATTATTCACAGTTGTGTTCTGGCTGCCGGAGGGTGAAGTAATCAATCCAGCGCATCAGTCATAATGTTTACCACACTCTGTGCGATACTACTTATATTTTTCATCGGCTATATAATCAAGACCGTCATAAAACCCAGAAACTTCCCACCCGGTAAGTGTATTTTATATTATTAGATATTTATTTGATTTAATTTATTTTATAAATCCATCAACGACAATTCTAGTTGTCATATTTTTTTACGTACCTCGAGTATATTATATTGATATATTTTATAGACGGCACCTTAGTGTGGTATATGCATCGATAACATTTAATATTGTTGTTTTGAATATCTTTATTCAACCGACGTGAAAAAACAAAGACGTTCAAAATTCGTCACGTTGAATAAACACTACGTTAGTGGTTGATTTTGTGGTATTAAATAACTGTAAATAACTCAGTCAGTTGATAATATTTTACCGCACTTTAAAAACCCTAGAAACAGACTCTGCTAAGACTTTGGAACACGACACCCCAGGAGAGCCGAGCCCAGGATTTTCAGATTGATTATTCCAAATTTTAAAACTAACATTTCGATATTTTGTCGATCTTTTAATTAAAAGTAACAAAAAAAAACTTAAAAAAACAAAAACCGTTTAAAATAATTAATACCGACAATTTTTTTTATTATACTCAACTATAAGTAGATTAAATGGGTTTTAGCGGTAGTTCTAACAGTGCAGTCGACGTCTTGTATTATATTATAGGTACATCAAATAAAAATAAATATACACATAAAACTTTCTCAGGACATTTTGTAATACTTTTGAAACATAAAATCTGATTAACCCGATACTTGGCAAGATATTTTTTTTTTAATTTCGGTTATTCTTTTGTAGAACTGAGTTCCTTAGGTTCTAATTTGGGCAGAAAAATAATTTAAAAAATTATTGTATTTTCTATGTAGGTATATAATATTTTGGACTATATATTTATGTGCACATTGCCAGGTGTACAACAATCAGCTTTAAAATTTAAGTGTATCTTAAAAGGCACACTGGAGGTGAGGAGTGTAAGGAGTAGTTTAAATAAACAAAAATAGCTTACTTCTTAGAAATAATAAGTACATAAAGGTATGCCTCTTTTGCACTATACTTCAAATATTTACTAACTAGCATTTACTCGCGGCTCCGCCCGCGTAAAAGTCTTTTTCTCGGATAAAAGTTGCCTATGTTCTAATTCATGTCTTGGTCTACCTGTATGCCAAATTTTACCCAAATCAATTCAGTCGTTAAGGCGTGATTGATCTACAAACATCCAAAATTAAACACCCCTCCTCTCCTTCCGTGAGTTGAATTTTACAAATATATGAAACACGTCTCATAATTTGTGTTTAATTTCACAGTCGTATTGCGTTCAATAAAAAAGTTTCATACAATATTCAAACCCCCCTTTTACCCCCTTAAAATAATAATTTCCAAAAATCCGTTCTTAGTGCGCCTCGCCATAACACAAACTATCATCTGACCAAATTTCATGACCCCAGTTTCAGTTGTTTTTGAGAAATCCTGATTAATCAGTGAGTGAGTGAGTAAGTTCAACCCCTCCTCCCTCCTTTTCCAAGTGGAATTTTGGAAAAATGTGAATCACATATTCCGTTATTTGTAATAAGCAATATTCGTGCAAAGTTTCACAGTCGTATTCCGTACCATCAAAAAAGTTCCATACAAAGTTCAACCCCCCCTCCCCCCTTTTGTAAGTGGATTTTTCCAAAAATATGAAGCTTATACTTCATTATTTTTACTAAGCGATATTTGTGATCAATTTCACAGTCGTATTTTAATTTTAATTTCCATAAAAAAGTTGCATACAACGTACAAACCCCTCTTTTACCCCCTTAAAATGAAATTGTCCAAAAATCCGTTCTTAGCTGACGTCTACATTATACAAACTATCATCTGACCAAATTTCATGATCCCAGCTTCAGTAGTTTTTGAGAAATCGTGATGAATCAGTGAGTCAGTGGTATTTCGCTTTTATACAATATGTAAAAAAAACCCTGTCCGATCCGAAAGCGGCATATAGGTATCCCAATGACATTACCGGGAAAAATAAAAATAAAATATTATTCATAAAAATGAAAATGTATAAATATGTTTCAAAATACACGTTATTAGTACCCAAATTACTCGAATGTCCCTAAAATGAAGTAAATTTTCAAAGTGTGACATCACCGTCGTCGCCGTCACGTGTTTCTGTAGTTTAAATATTTTTTATAGTATTTTGTTTGCACCATCACCCCTGTATTGCCATGTAAATTTTCTTGTGAAATGAAATTTTATTGAATTTTATTTGGGGTATTTTTTTTTTTACTTTTTATGCAAAAAGGATTACATTAATAGAACCTTATCTTGATACCTAATAACACCTTCACGGATGGGACAGGGTTTTTTTACATATCGTATATATAGATTAATGTTTTCTTGATATAATTTACACTGCAATGTCACGTTTAAATTACAATTGAACAAAAATCATGCAAAAATATTTGCCTCATTTGCAATATAAGTCAAAATATATACTTAGTAATTAATTATTGTATTTAATGTAATTTGCATTGCAATGAATCATTTAAACATATTTTATTTTATAATTATTATTACTGAAATATTAAAATTATTTTTCTAGAAACAATTAGCCAATACCTATAATGACAATATATATTACCTTAACTGACTTTATTGTCACAAACATAAATAAATTATATTAAGAAACTTACACACTCGCCACATATTATTAAGGTAAATAAAAAAATAACAAAATTGAGATCAATCACGAGCTAAAAACTGGTTCTATAAAACTCATCGTAAAGCATAACAATAATATTATTTATGAACGGGAAATATTATCATTAGTATTATATCAGTTAGTTATTAGAATAAACTCTAAATATCTTATTACAAATAATTATTTCTACTATGCGACGTGTAGCCGCCTGGGTTCGGTTCGCCATATCGCGGTCTACTGCCGATATTTTGTCGCCAATCATCATTGATTATTTTTTTTCTCAATTAGTAGAAAATTTAAAAATAAATTAACTTGCTAAATAATTAGCTTACTCTCTAAATTTTCATAAAGAGATACGTGCATAACAATGCACACTGCCAAGAAAAGGGTAATTCATCAAGTAGTTCAAAAGTGTCTACTAATCAAATCGAGAGACAAGCGTGATATGTAGAGATAGAGATTAGATTTATTAATCATAATAATGTTCCTTCAATCATTATTGTTTTTAACCTTCCGAAGTCCAACCTCAATATCTGGAACGACCACTAATCCCAAGTGGAAGGGGGACCTTGTAAAATGAAAATTTACCAGCTAATAAGACAGTGGCATACCATGAAGATGGGTATGATTGCGGGGGCACGCCTGGATCCGATGCTGGAAGTTCCAGCGAACGAACTATCGGTGAAGAAGGAAACAGGGGGCGGCCTTCCATCGGAGAACCCAAACAATGCGAGCCAACCCAATTTTTACCTGGTGATACTCTGCGTAAAGGAACTGTCTCTCCAACTAATTCCGCCGGTGCACCAGGGGGTGACCACAAAAAGCACAACAAATAATAATGACGCTAGAAGGAAGTGGTCAGAATCAGAGTGAATGTTCTGCTATTATAGCCCAGGCTATATTAAAAGTTTTGAAATATGCTTTGCTTTTCAAAGATAGAAATCCAGAAAATCCTAAAATCAGAAAATTCACTGATTAAATAAAACACCTTATCAAAACAAACAAGAAGTAATATTAAACAAAATAACATAGTGGTAGAACCATGTTGTAGACTGTTTTGACTACAGCATGTATGTTCCTGCTTGTTATAACTGTCTTACAGAAAACCGACAAGAAGTAGTAGCTTGCTGTTGCGTTTCGTACAGTGCGTGAGTACACATCCGGTGGATCACATCCCCTTCGCAAACCCTAAATCATCAATGCAATGCGTCTATGATTCTTCAGGTATTGTGTATGTTAAAAAATCTTCAAAATCGTAATTTCTGGATGATATAAAAGCAAGACGAAATCGATGAAAAGAGAGTTATAACAAGGAGACTGAGCAACCCTTTTTCTAAGGATACATGGAAATACGGTGTCCAACTCGAGGAAAAATGTTTTACACAAACAAACAAATAAATAATATTTTATCCTATTTCCTCCGGAATGAATATGAAAATTATTTATAATAAAAAAATAATAAAGTCATTATATTGCTTCAATTCATAATTAATTGCCTAGTAGAATTTAAATAATATTTTTTTTTGCTGGGATGTGCTCAATTAAATTTTACGATCAATTATGTTACATTCTTAAATTATTTATTTATTTTTAATTATCCATTCTATTGTTATTTTCATAATCAAGTGTCAGTATCGTCATGACAGTGTAAATTTTATTACTTAGAGATTTACTGACATTGGCAATTAATTACCAAGGTCAAAAGCTTATAAACTATGGTAGGTGTAGAGTACACAACATTTTATTAAACATAATCACTCCTTAACTGGGATTAAAATTTAGACCTCAAAATACTACTGGCGTTCTCAGAATTGGTGCATTAACCCTTCCAACCTCATTTTTGATACTCGCATCATGTTCTCAAATGTTTACAATATAGTATACCTTATAATTGCCGTTTGGTTAATTTGACCCAAGAGGGTAACTTTGAATCAGTACAAAAAACCGTTTCGATTTACTTCCAATACGAAATTAATTAACAACACAATAGGTCAATACTCACAATACAACTAAACATCAATACATTAATTAGTACCTACTGTGTGTTTCGATCGCTCAATAAATTAACTAGCAATATTATTTTCGTTAGTCAATAAACTTCATATTTGTGATAAGTTAAGGTTGTGCTCCATTTCAATGATCGTCATGATTTAAGGAATAAATACAGCTTCTTTACTTTCATCTAAAGAAAATAAGTTAACTACGTAGTCATACTTCCTAGCAGTATTACCTAATATATTATATCCGATTACTAGAAAACATGTGACGGATATCATGGAAAAATATACTAGAGATATGTACTCATAAAAAATATTCGATTTTATTATTTGATACACCTATTATTCCTGATCACGGTTTATTCAAAGTTTCACAGATCCAAAAATCTCATGAAAGGCGATTATTCTAAGCACGAGCTTAAAGTTTTAACTTGTGAAAAGAAAGGCTTTCTTGCATATTTAACTCACAAGTTAAAAAGTGGTCGGGCCACGTTGTTGACAGTTTTGTTTACAGCATAAGAGGGCCAGCCCAACCCCGAGACCAGAGCCGTACCACTGTCTCACATAAAGCCTGCGTGAAGTGTCACTTTGCCATCTGTTTCGATTTTTTAATTTTTTTTTATTGCATAGGCCGGCAAACGAGCCAGTGAGTCACCTGATGGTAAGTCATCTCCACCGCCCATGTACGCCCATAATACCAAAAGATTCATGGGTGCGTTGCCGACATTAAAGGAAAGGGAAAATTAAGGGATTGGGAAGGGGAGGGGGTTTGGGCCTCCGGATATCTCACTCACCGTACGAAACGCAGCAGCAAGCTGCTACTTTACGCCGGTTTTCTGTGAGACAGTGGTGATGACCCGGACGAGCTGACCCATACATGCTGTAGACAAAAGTATCTACAGCGTGGCTCTACCACTCATAATGAGTACGGTGAGTGAGATATTTGGAGGCCCAAATGCCCTTCATCTTCCTAAGCAGCATTCCTTTTCTTTAAAGTTGACAAAACAACTACGATTCTTCTAGGTTTGTGAGTATTAATAAGCTGGAGATTACTTGATAAAGGTGAACAGGCCAAGTGCGTGTCCGACCACACACAGTGAAGAGTTCCAAGGTCAGGATGACAGTTCATAATTTTAAACAAAGACAAGATACGTAAAATAAGGCGGCCTCAGAAATATTTTTATATTTTCAAAGACACTGAAAACCAAAGTAATTTTTGCGGCCGCTAAACTATATAATACCTATTATGTAACCGAAAAAAACACATATATCAAAAACTATACAACCTAGCTTATCGAAACTAATTTCCGGAGGAAGTATGTAGTAAGTAGTAAGTAAGTATTTTTCAGAATTTTTGACCTTGTAGTTTAAAGGGAGCACATTGTTCATGACTTGGGACACGCTTATCTCTCAAACTAATGACTTAAATAAAACGTAATTACGTAGTAACCTTTATGCTATTTTTAAGGACTTATCCAATGATACCACACACGTCTATGTGCAATGGAAAAAAATAATCCCTCAGTTACATGTACCGAGACTCATACCATTTTTTTTCTTAACTGCGCAAAATTTTTGTGTAACTGTTTATAGAATACACCTAGGTACCATCCAAATTTCATCCATATAGTGCTAATAGTTTCCAAGTTAAATAGCTGTGACATACGGACCTGACGGAAACACAGACAGACGGGGATGATGAAGTTATAAAGGTTCCGATTTGCCATTTAGCTACGGAATCCTATAAAGACACCAACTTTAAATATTCGGCGCGCTGAAGTAACCCGAGTACATGGAATTTTATGTAACCACTTAGTTATTGCCGCCGAATTATTAATATTATCATAAATGAGTTTATGATTTACTGAAGGTCGTGTCCTTGAAAGGCCCTTGACCCTTGTATTAACTGTTTCCATTTTGTCCGGTTCTCAGCTTCCTTCAGTGCAGTTATCATAGGAAGACCAGTGAGGGTGGTTATTTGGCCAAACCTACAACTAGGCTATCGGCCGCGGGGTCTCTTTCCTTCCACCTTACCCATAACAACCAATTTATCGAGGTTGTCCGGTTGTCGACGCCCGAGGTACATGATACATACCTAATTATTGTATAAATAATTTTTTGTACCGATTAAAACTGGCTGGATCACAAGGCAAGAAACCTTGATCTCTTTACTTGTATCAATATGAAGTATACTTTACTAAAGCATATGTTTCTGAATTCGAGATAATTAGTAAATATAATATAAATAATGTTATAGAAATTTTGTATGCACCGATATTTCAAAAAATGTAACTGTAAAGTACACTTAACGATCTTTGTCCTAAACAATACCGATATTAGACAAACGTCGAAAACAAAGAGTCGTTATTATCTGAAGTATAGGATGCGGCGAGAGGAAGCAGAAACTCTCCCTACAATAACCCTCTTATCTTTATTTCGTAACTGTGCATGATAACAAAAGACAGAGATAGTCCCGAAATCAAAAAGTTTTATTTACATAGGCTTACTAATTTTGGCTTAAAGTAGTGCCTGTAAGCAAAATTCTGGGAAGAATATTATGGGATCAGTAAAGGATTTTTAATAGCTTCTTTTATGTCTCACTGCTATCCAAGCTTTCCATCTTTCTCTTCCACTCTTTTCTATCCTCAAGTCTCAGCTATAGCCTAAGCTAGCTAGCTACCTTTGCTTCTTAAAAGCTTCAAAAAAGTTAATTGCAAGACCTTTTAGCGTTATATTATTTTTATTTGTCCACTTAGAAGATGGTTAAGAGAAGGGACGACCTAAGATTAATAATATATTGTTATAAAATAAATTATTGTTGATAATAATTATCCGTACCGACACTTTTTAACAAATTTCAAAACAAAGGGGAGGTTCTCTATTCGGACAGGTTATTTTCCTTTTTTTATGTATGTATATCGATTTCTCCAACAATTATGGATTAATTTTATTGAAAAAACAATCATTTGATAGAGTTTAGCTGCAATGTAGTCTCATATAAATTTAGTTCACATCAGAGGACGGAGTACGGAGTAAAAAAATGAAATTCTACAACGGATAACAGCACAGTCATTGTAATTATGTTATTGTATTGGAATTTATATGCCATAATTGTACCTAAACAGAACTACAGTAAAAATTAAAAATAAATTAAATGTTATTTTTGAAGTCGGTTTTTAAGTTTTGTTAATTATTATCCTTACACAACAAAGTGATTACTCTACATCTGACGGTAAATGGAGTGCAGTCGAAGAATAGTGTCGACTAACCATATATCAGCTATCATAGTTCGCCACAATTAGTTTAGCCTGCATAATTACTTCTTCACATCCACATAAAGAAACCAATATTATAAGAAGAAAGAGACTATCCATTAATGGACAAAAACACCCCGTGAATAATAAATAGCAAATGATAAACTGGCATATCATTACTATAGAGACAACTAATAATTAATTATTAAAGTTAACAAGGAATGGTTGATGACATGTAGTTTTATTTTTATTTTGATAGCACTAAAACAAATGATAGAACCTTTAACATTTGACTTTATTTAAAGGTTGTATCATTTTTTTTCCAGCCCTTTAAAAACGTCATAATCGGAAGATGTCGTAAACCATTGCTTCTTATTAATAACTTTATCACTAACCGACATTTGCTGCAACTCACATTAACTCTCTCCAACTATAAAGTCACGTTTTAAAGTAAAACATTTTGTTTTTCATAACTGACCTACATAGCGTTAGCGACATGTTCATAACAGAGATGTTACAACAGGAAAAAAAATCATTTTTCCCTTTCAGTCAAAAGCGTGCCATTTATTTATTTTCCGGACTTTGATGCCCCATTCACTACCAAGGTTAGAATTCAAGTTCACATCGAGTTTGCGGTTTGGATGTGAAAATGTCGATATTACTGATTGGAACGATCGTTGCGGATTGTTGCGGCCGATTTTTTATTCTGCATATTGAATATTTGTGTTAGCTCTGTCAACACAACTGTGTTTTCCTGTATTGGAAATCGGAAAGTTCAGATTTTATTTGAAAAGCGTGAGTGTTCTATGTTATAAAGGTTACTGCGCAAAAGGTTTACTGCGTATCACACCATTTTAGTAACAATTTACAATTTTATAAGCGGCGATAGATTGGCAAGGAGTGGAGCGTACTACTGATACATAGATCGCGAGTTCGAACCCAGCTGTCAGGACGCACACCTGTTATTTTCCAAAATAAAAGCATAATTAATAAACCAGCATACATAAGTATTTTAAAAGGATGTGATGTCCACCAACCTGCATTAGGCTAGGGTGCTGGACTAAGAACTAATCCCTCTTATAAGTAAAGAGATAAAGAAAGAAAAAGAGCTTTATTTAGCCTCTACTTGAGACAAAAGGAACATAATAAAGATAAATTAGTTACAACTTCAGATTAAAAGTGGGTATTTAGGTGGTTAAGTACGTAGAAAGTTATTATTATTAGACTTAACATCTTACGTCTCAGGGTGATGAGCGCAGTCGAGTGCCATGCAGTGTTTTGTAACTCAAAGTTCTGTGTGGTGTTATTTCTGTTAATGGGTAGGTGATGCGCTTAATATCAGGCAAGTGACCTGCTCGTTTCCTCATTCAAACTAATAAAACAATCATTTTTACCAAAATACATAAAAGGTTAATACAACGAACAAAAAAGAAAACAATATACCTAAACGTACCTGCCACTCTGTGTCCCTCTATACTTACATAAATTCTAATTATTATTAGGTATTATTTTATTAAATTAGGATTTTAACTAACTTATTTTCATAAAATTTATTTACTTTTACACAGGTCCACGATGGTATCCATTCATAGGATGCAGTAACGTTGTCCAAAGTATGACGAAGAAGCATGGCTCGCAATTTAACGCACTTTTGGAATTATCAAAAGAGTATTCGACGAATGTACTAGGTTTGAAACTTGGGGGGGAAGTAATAGTCTCCGTCTACGGAGAAAAGAATGTCCGCCAAGTATTTACTGAAAAAGCATTCGAGGGACGACCTGACACCTTCTTCATACAGTTGAGATGTTTTGGAAAAAGATTAGGTAAGCTAAAACCCCTATTCATCGAACTTTCGTCAACATAATTGAAAGTATTTGTCGCTACTTGGTTGATCATCCTCTGATAATACTAATAAATAATAGATATAGCAGTTGGTCGAAACCATCACTTAGTAACACTCTTGGGTTTTCTATCTAAAGAAGGGGATATAGTTATATTCTTCAGACCTCCATCAATGATGATACTACTTCCAAGCTCTGACATAATGGTTATTTTCATTCTCTCTTATAAACACTTAATGCATGTACGAGTTGATGCCTTTTTACAGTATCTTAAACGCGTTCATACAAATATTTAATACATACATACATACGCACTCACGCCAGTAATCCCTGAAGGGGTAGGCAGAGGTGTTACTAGTACACCTACCTTTCGCCGAGCGTATCTCTGTCCCATGGTGTGTTAGGAGGCCAGCCTATCGCCATACCGGGCACACATTTCAGACTCCGGGTTGATATTGAGCATTTCGTAATAGAAAAAAAACCCAATACCTATCACTTTTACGCGAACCGGGATCGAACCCGAGACCTCAGCGACAGCCTCAGTCGTAACGCGTACGCATTACAACTGCGCCACCCAGGCATTAGTACAAATATTTAATGTTTCCAGGTATAACATTTACTGACGGCCCCCTATGGCGAATACTGAGACAATTTACCGTGAAACAATTGCGAAACGTCGGCTTCGGAAGAACGCCAATGGAAAAGGAGATACAGAATGAATTAAAAAGTATTCATAATTACATAGCTGCTAACTGTAACAAGCCTATTACTCCGAAAAGTATGTTTTCTACCGCCGTTATGAATGTCCTGTGGAAGTATGTAGCAGGTGAGTCTGATGAGCTTAATGTTTTTGTACTCGTAGCCAAATATTTTCCAATTCGACGCGTATATTGTTTATTTTTTCGTAAATTGCACGCACGCATTGTAGCTCGAATGACGAAATGGGCAGGTAGCTCGCCTGATAGTAAATGTCACGCCTGCTCATAACTAGACATACTGTGCTTGTAATTCCGAGAAATATGTTGTTAAGTTTCATAATGTCCAGATACTGGCTTCAAAGTCCTTCAAACCGAAACACAACAGTGCCTACAATGCTGCTTGGCGGCAGAATTAGACAAATTGGTGATAGCAACGCAGACGGCTTCTCGCATACGACCTTGGTGGATGATTTTGGTGGACAAAGCTTAACTCCTCTCATTCGTAGAGGATGGAATAATACAGGATTGATATTATTTTTCATAACTTAATGACTTTGACTTAACCCAACGCTAACAAACCTACAACTAAAGTGTAATATTCGGTTGCCGTCACGATGTTAGTATACAAAATAAGTGGAGATAATATTACAACTCAAAATCGTGACTTACAGGAAATTGGACTACAGAATGGCAGATGGTGTGTAAAGTTAGACACATTAATTGTAGGTAAATACAATGAAATGTCACGTAAAAGTTAGAAACATATAATTTATTTTAAGGTGTAATAAAATACCTACATTTTAAGTTTCTAACTAATTGAAAATTTCAGTAGTAAGATTTAAGTAGATTGGTTAACAACCCTTTTTACTTCCACGACAGGAAACTGATATGCCATTACGAATCTCAATTGACCTTAAGATTTCCTCTCATTAGTATAGTGATAGCGTACTTAGGCTTTTTTATCATGTGTTATAATTTGAAGTAATAATGCTTATTACTTATTAAATACGAATTTGGTATCCTGTTTGTATTTTACTATGTATATGATCACCTCATGGTAGTGATACCTCAGGTGTAGTGGCAGCCTATTTAGGCTGAGAAACGTCGTGGGTTCAATTTCTAGATCAGACAATCACAATTCGATTCGAAATCATACAAAAGTTGCCCGGGATTGGCATTTGTGCCCGGTATGGCGATAAGCTAGCCAGTCGCCTGATATCAAATATCAGGATGAAAATAAACTGCGAACTGTGAGTGCAGTAACTAGTTGCACCTCTGCCTACTGCTTAGGGGATACAGATGTTATATATGTATGCAAATCGAAGCTAACACCTCACCGGATTTCTACACTAGGTACGCTGCCACAAGGGCAATGAGGCTTATTAATAAGCACTTTTAAATCCAGCTTTATTTAGCTTTAAGATTGTATTAAATCCAGAACAGCTTAAGTGTACACCAGTGTATCTGGATATTTTTTTTAAATCCATTTGTCACTAACAGGAACATTGTCTTCGAAAAAAGCTTTCGAAACACGAGTGAGCTTTTTGATGTTATTAATGCAATTATTCTGCTAAATGACAAATGTGTATTATTAGTTTGTTATATCGCCAACTATTATTAGCTGGGCTATTGTTTACATTATTCTTTTGATATTTACCAAGTTCATAATAATTTGATTTTGTTGATTCTATTTTATTTTAATATTGTATTGATTCTTCAGTGATTAAAAATGTACTCTTACATGGACTTCTCGCCCATTAGCATTAATTTTATTGGGTTTCGATAACTTTTCGCTCCAAAAAAAGCCTTGTCTCTCTATTTTAACGCTATCTCCTCCGAAACCGCTGGGTCAATCGATGCAGAATAATGTGGGGAAGAAAGTAACTAAAAAGAGACTTCATACAGACTTTAAGTTTTATTTTATTTTATGTTTTGTGGAAAAATATTGTCTTTTTCATGTACAGATTACGATAACTCGCCAAAAAAGGATCGTAGAATTTTGACATTTCTCCTTCAAACAAGACCTCATTTGTTTAAAAATAATTTAAAACAAATTGATATGAACCTCATTTCAAGTCTCTATCTTAAAATTTGGATTTTTAATTGAATTTTAAAGAACGATACTTCAACAGAAATCGGAATGAAGAATCGCGTCTTTTCTTGGTTTTTCTCCTCTTGGATTTTATACAACGATTGAGTCATTCATTCACTTGATTCATTCATCGCCCTTAATGTAAGAAACATTTAATTAGAGATCTTGAATTGATTAAATCTCCTTCACACAAAACAGTTCTTCACTATATTATTTTTTTTAATTGCGTTTGTTTACGTTAAAAACGTCACGTTAATATCACATTACAATAACAAATATTTTTGCGAGTAAGCCTTATTAGGGGCCTTTTACGAATAAAATATTCTCTATTATGACTTTTTACGAGTAAGCCTTATTACTTACTCGTAAAAAGTGCGAGCCCAGGGCAAAGCCCCTAGTATTCTAGGTTATATAGAAAAAACCATTTCACATGTATGGAGACTTATTAATTATTAGTGATTAAATCAAGAGTGGATGATTACTCAGGGCAAGACAAAATGTTAAATTAATGAAATATTTATTGTTAAATGGCTTCTAAATTATGCAGTCAATTAAGTATTTTTCTCGAAACTGGTCTATTTACCTCATACATCATATTTTGTATTTGGTTTAGTCTAAGAAAAATGTACCTACACACATCATCTTTTTACACAATGTATTTTTGTCGCAAACGTGATTCCCATCAAAGCAGTCGTGATTTATTTATTAACAGTTTATTATTAACGATTAGCTACAAACAACACATTACAACCAGAATCTACAATTCATTCTTTCTTGCCTTGCACGTGGGTGGTCAGATTAAATATTTGTCACGCTGAAGGCACTCTTGGCGCCCAGGGTGCGAATCAAGTGTCTCTCACGGTGAGGTCGCTCCTGGATGGTCCGACTTGATCTCCCACCATGTGAGTCACACGTCATTGTGTGGCTAATTTGTAAAGACAAGCACCAGCACTTTTGTTCGGTTAAAACTTAATTATCAGGTTACAATAAACCGAACATAACACATTACTTAAAACCGATATTGGTTAATGTCATGTCAACGAATAAAGGTCACTACGTAAACATGTTGTCATATAATACCATCTTAAATGAGGATAGCTTTTACGGCTCATCTTATTTCCGGACCAATAGGAAGAAGTACCACTAAGAATTCCGTCGCTACATCGACTCATCTCTTTAACGCCCTAACGTAAGCGAGGATAGTGAGTGATGCATGCCCCGCACCAATGGCTCATCTCGTTTTCGCTCCGTCGAAAACAAATGTAACTAAAACTAATTGTGTCTCTTTTTGTTTATTCTGACACGTGAAAGTGACTGCACTGCAGTTGATATATGCATAATACGAAAAGAATCTTGGGCGCGTTGCCGACCTTAAAGGGAAGGAAAAATTAAGCAATTAGGAAGTATTTGGGTCTCCGGATGTCTCACTCACCGTACGAAGCGCAGCAGTAAGCTATTCACGTCGGTTTTTGTCACAGCGGTAACAACCCAGTTGAGCGGGTTGCGAACCATTCATGCTGTATACAAAACCGTCTACAGCGTGGCTCTACGACTTACAAAATTCACTTTTTTATTTAATTCACGCGGACGAATCCGCGGACATAAGCTTCTAGTAGGTGTTCGCATGGAACGCGTGTGATGAGCGTCAACAAGTTCATACCCAAAAAACTTTGAAACAGTTTATTAGAAGTGGAAACAGACATTACCAGTGGACATCAAACATTACTAATTGTATTGCTCTGCTTCTTCCCGACTTTATTTTGTTGCATTTTATCTCCTACATATTTTGTATTCTTGGCGAAAAAAATACATATTCAAAGAACGACACAACTACACCATGGAACTTGTGTATTCGGTATTTTGGGTAAATTTAAATTGGAATCGCGGAGAATTTGCGGCAATCCTATTATGATATTAACGCTTACTTCATTGTTGAGCGGCCTTTTGATACATTATAATGTACTCATTGTTCCAAATATTATTGGGTAACCGTGTAACTTTGTTTCATTGGCAATTAAAGTCACCTTCTGTTTTTGTGTTACAGTCCCAATTCGGCCAGTAATTGTACTCTATTTAAGTTTATTCTATTAAATAAGTGTTGATATAGTGCATTTTTTATAGGAAAACTGATTCTAATATTAATTACTAGCTTTTGCTCGCGGCTCTGTCAGCATATGCAAAAAGTAGCATATGTCGTAATCCCGGTTATGGTCTACCTGTGTACCAAATTTCATTCAAAACCGTTCAGCCGTTAATGCGTGATTGACTAACAAACATCCATACTTACACATTTATAAGAGTAGTAGGATGATTATTAAAATATACGTATTATTTACTGTACAACCCACAACATTGCTCCCAGATTAAATTTTCATTCGGCTTACCGCTTACCTAATATTAATTATTATACTATAATTAATGTAATTGAATGAACATACATAAGGAAGTAAGACATGAAGGCGCCTGTTTATTTATTTCCTTAGAGGAAAAAATAATGCCGGTCCTAAATAATAAATGCTGTATAAATATTTTTAATAACATCTACTTGCCTAAATAATTGTCTGTTTGTCTTCTATGCCTCACCATTTATCCGATCATGATGAAACCTTGGTGAGTTATCGTGCATACAGCCTTGTGTTTAGGTTTGTGTAAAAAAATATTGCTTTATATATTACTAGCTTTTGCTCGCGGCTCCGCCCGCGTTAATAGACTTTTCCGAAATAAAACGTAGCCTATAACCGTCTCCAAGGTCCCATCTATCTCTACATCAAAATTCATCAAAATCGGATCAGTGATTTAGGCGTGAAAGCGTAACAAACAAATAGATTTTTTTTCATAAAAAGTATCCTATGTTACTTCTTATACCTCCAAGAATATGTGTACACAGTTTCATGGTGATCGGTTAGTTTTCGCGTGCAAGCGTAACAAAGAAACTTACGTTCACATTTATTATATTATTATGATGTGTACATAGAAAGAATAACCTAACCACTTGGAGTGTAAGTGGGCAACCGATATTTAGGCCCAAAGGCAACCTCAACTGCACGTGGTACACTCTTTTGTTACCGGACGAGGCAATGGCGAAACTCGGTTCTCGTTTCTGGTTGTGGGAGTCAGACGGCGAGTCGCCGTATATAATACCAAATATCATAAAATCTATCATATGATAAGGCGAACTGCATTAGGCCGGGATAACGCCAGGCAGAGACCGGCAGTCACGCAGGCGGGCGATCGCAATTACTACAAGCCAAATCTTTCTATAACATGTTACGCCGACCCCGCTGCGACTGGGATAATGGCATGTGGAAGATAGTGTACGATATAATTATTTCATCCCACGTAGTACCAAATACGATTGCTCTGCTAGAACATGAATAAAGCACTTTCTTTTTTATCGATATTCGACTTGCAACTTTGGACAACACTAAATGATAAACGGCTGAGCTTGGTTTCACTCCAGCATTGGTATTCTTCCTATTCACATAATTTATGTGATCAATATTTACGATCGTAATAAAAAGTAATTAAAATTTCACGGAAACTTTAGGATTTTGATAATATTCGGTAAATATACACTCACTGTCACGTGTGTATAACGCTCCTTAATAAGTATGACCACACCTCTTTGTAACACGTTGTATATACATAGGCCATATATTTTTCTAGGGAGATAAATATAAAAAGGGAGTAAATCTTGGTTTTGTCTTGGTTATGTTTACTTGAGTATAGAAGAAAATTTCTTTAATATTTGTAGTTTTACGAGCTACATTTTTAATGACAGTTAGATCATTCCTCTACCAAGATGAATTATAAAAACAAGAAATAGATATAAATCGTAAATATCGGCTAGTATAAAATAACTATAAAAATAATGAAAGTAATAAATTAGTTATGGTGTTGTAAATGGTAGGAAGATATTAAAATTTAATTATTATTAATTATATGGCCATTCTCAATAACTTACACATTACAAACAGTTAAAACGTCTACTTTTGGTAGCTATTACCATTTTTATAAACAAAGATAAACAGAAATAGTCTTATCGGTGAAGTTTATCTACTTATTATCGGAGGGCCGATCGCTTACCATAGATTTTTGTTCTATAGAAAAAAGTAAAAGAGCATTGCCGAACCTCATCGTAATTTACTATCGGAGCTCAAATGACAAACGGATACAATTTTTTTTATATATCATAGGCCAGCAAATAAGTACGTGGGTCACCTGATGGTCTAGTTGGTCCGTTTATGCTGTAGACACACACACACAAGTGGTAGAGCCACGATTCAGACAGTTCAGACAGCCAGTTCTATCTACATCGTGAATGGGCCGGCACGACCCGGTTGTTACCACTGTTACACAGAAAACACGTAAAGTAGGAGCTTGCTGCTGCGTTTCATACGCTGAGTCATATCCGGAGGCCCAAATCCCTTTCCTATAAGGTTAGCAACGCGCACATGCTATTTCTGCTATTGTGGGCGTACTTCAGCGGTGGAGATCACTTAATTACCATCAGGTGACCCACATGCTCGTTTGCCGGCCTATGCTATAAAAAGTGTTTATTATTCTCAAGTTCTATTCTATTCTATTTTTAGATTGTATTTTATTCTATTCTATTCTATTTTCGATGAATTCGCCAATGTCGAGTATAACTAACAATAATGTAGGTCAAAACGTAGACATCTTTAAAACAAGAGTCAAAATAATCTGTTATACTCAAGTTCATATATTGTTAACACTTACGTCATTGTAATTATAAAGGTGCGATATGTTGCCCTCGTGCCATTACTTAAGCAATTAATAAATTATTCATTGTCATCGCTAAGGTGAACGTCCAATTAGCCGTACCGCATCAGCTGTACCTACGTCATGATGCCATCGAATTTTATTATTCGTTTTATGTAATTAACATGGTAACTGGTAGTAGGTCCCTCGTATGCGAAAGGCCATCTGCATTGGTACCACCACTTTGTCTATTTCTGCCATAAAACACCATATTATAAGCACTGTGTACTTCGTTTTTTTTATTAGCTTGAGTGCCGAAACGAGCAGGTCGCTCGTCTGATGGTAAGCGCCACGCTTGCCAATAAACAGAGACAAGGCCACATATAACTTAGAATTACAATTGCCTATTTCCAGGATTAAAGTAGCCTAGTGGGCGCTCCCAGGTGAGAAACGCGCTTGACAAAATTACTAATGTCGCTATTAAAAAATAGGGGTTGATCGTAGAGGGTTTTAAAATAAAAGCAAACAATTTTGTTTACAAAATAAAAAAAAATATTTATGGGTGGACCGGACCACCCTTAACATTTAGGGGGATGAAAAATAGATGTTGGCCGATTCTCAGACCTACCCTATATGCACACAAAATTCCATACAAATCGGTCCAGCCGTTTCGGAGGAGTATGGGAACGAACATTGTGACACGAGAATTTTATATATTGGATAAGAAGATGAGTGAATGTCTTTTTTCAGGAGAAAATTTATTTTCCAGTACAAAAAATACCCTATGTCTTTCCCGAGAAAATAACCTATCACCTTATCAAATACAAAATATTTGTAAATAACAAAAATATTTTCCCTCAGTGCGGGGAATGAATCCGCGGCCCCTCGTTGTACAGCCGAAGATGGCAAAAATGTCTCAACTTCAGGTTGTTATAAACATTTAAGAAGCTTACAGAATATTCCGTGACACCTTGGTATACAATATATTATGTGGAATTTGAAGTTCCTACGAATATAGCTGCTAATATGTATTGTGTAAAAATATGATATTTATTCAGTTTCCAATTTCTTTGTAAATTTAATTATTTTCAATAAAGACAGTGAAATGACTTGATAAAATCACATTTCGTTCGTAATCAGCTTTGTAGTGGTTTTAAATACCTGCTCAGTAAGAGGCTTATGGTGTCTGTGAACTTTTGTAAAATCATTTCCCAGATTTGTCATTGCGTAGCAGCAGCTGCCAACAGCAACATTGTTTTTAATTTGGCAGATACTTTTTTAATTTATGTAGTACACGAGTTATTTCATTTCTATTTATATTATCATCAATACATCTATCAAATCTTCCATCGTCACGCTAACACTCTGGATTTATAATTTATTTTAGGCATAAATGTACTTTGAACTTCAGAAAATAATATCATTTAGGTACTTTCACCCCTTAAAATATTCTATTCTCGGATGAAAACCGATAAACCTAAACTAACATCGACAAAGGCCAGTTAAAGAGAAGTCATAATTCGGCAAACGAACAAGTGGGTCACCATCGCTCATGAACATCCACAATGCCTGAATAATCATGGACGCGCTGCCCACCTTAAAGGAAAAAGATGAGTAAGTGATTGGAAAGGGGAAGGGGATTTGGGTCTTCGGATATCTCACTCACCGTACGCAAACAGCAAACGCAACAGAGTAAAATAGCATTTATGCTGGTTTTCTGTGGTACTTACAGTAGTAACAATACAATCAAGCCGGCCCATTCATGCTGTTGACAGAACTGTATAAAGCCCGGTACTATCACTTAAAATTAATACCACCACCATTAATACCGCTTAATATTGTTAAGAGAAGTTCCATTCAAACTTTGATTATTTCACAGAGATTAATTCTCAATCTGGCCAATAAGCTGCAGCCGCATTATATGGTATTTGCTGGCAACTTAAGTTTATACTTCTGTATTTTCCAGGGGAAAAAATTAACGAAGAGAAATTAAGCCGCATATTGGAACTATTTAGTGTGCGGTCAAAAGCGTTCAGTATTGCCGGTGGAATATTGAACTATATACCGTGGTGCAGATTCATCATCCCAGGGTTAAGCGGATACAATCTGATAACCAATTTGAATCGGCAGATATCGGAAATTATCGAGGTGAGATTTTACTAGAAATTATGATTTTCAACATGAAAGTAGGTTTTTTTGTAGTTTGTGTAGATCATCGAAATAAGTACGATGTGTGGATGCTAATGCTGATAATTGGAATTTCATTGACTCCAAAAAAAACTACTTATTTTTTATGTATGAAATCAATATTATTTTTAATTTTGTGTTCATTTTGGAAGCTGTTTCTATGTTTTATTAAAATTACATTTTTTTTAAATGTGTGAAGCAGAGTCCTATGACTTTAGCTTCAATAGAGCTTCCAGTTTATACAGATTCCGGGTTTACAAGGTGGTAAGTCCCTCGTATGCGAGAAGTTTAATCTTCTGACCTCATTTCCAGTCTTCAAAATTTCAACGTACTTACAGCAGAAATAACAAGAATATCGATACTGCACTCCAATGCTTTAAGCCTTCAGTTACGTTTGTCAAACGGGACAATGGTTAAGCGGTGTAGAAAATTCAACGAGTAGCAATATTCTGCCAGTAGACTGATACTAGTTGAACCACATTTAACAATTTATATCGGTTCAACGAATTGAAAAAGAAGCTAAGGCATCCGTACTAGTTTTCCCCGATATTTTAAGAATTCTGACAAACCTTTGATTGCAAGGCGTGTGTCTACACGCCTTTCAATGGCGTGTGTCGTTGTTTTAAGTATTATAGTTTCTATTTATTTATTTTATGATCTACAAAAATATCTGTTGACTTAATAAATGCTCTAGATAAAAATGTCATGGCATTGAATGTAGTTTTTAAAATAAACGTTTGTTTTTTGACCAAAGACAGGGGCCAATGCAGGGTAAGGGAGAAATAACTCGTCTATGGCACCTGAACAAAGTCACAAAAGTCCCGATTATTCTCCCCACTACCGGTATCATATTTACACAGCTCATGACTCGCTAAAACCCTTACATACAGATCCCTACAAAAACCGTTGTGTTATATACATGTAGGATTGTGAGAAAGTTCCCCCAGGCATACATACGCACTCAGGCCTGTAATCCTGAAGGAGTAGGCACAGGTGTAAGAAGTACACCCACATTTCGCCAAGCGTATCTCTGTCCCATGATGTGATAGGGGGCGAGCCTATCGCCATACAGGCTATATGTACCTATACCATAGACACATAGAAAAGTGCCTATACTAGTGCGCTTATTATACTACAAGTTCAAATCTAATAGACCAGTTTTTTATAAAATATAAAAGTGTATTTTTAATTTAAGTAGTAACCTATTTTGAACGGAAATCGCCTTATTTTTCTAAGAAATCAACAAGAGCGAATAAATAAGGCGAAGGTAGGGTACGTCTGCGAAACGTGAGAACTCGGGTTACTTTCCTCAAACAGGCAATGTTATGTAGGACTTTTGTGATTCCCATAATATTTTTATGTATTTTACGCGATATATCCGCCGATCCGATTTAAATGATTAATTGTGATGATTAATGTTGCAATCGATTTAAATAGCCTAAATAATATTTAATTTTTTAGGGGCTCTAGCATCACCTTATTTACCCCAACTTCTATGATACTTTCGAAAATATGTTACTTAATTATCCTATAGTATTAAATACTACACTTTATTGTAGTAATATGCAGCTTTAATGCCAGGGGTATATCGGCAGACATTATCCGTGGATTTATTACAATCCGTGGCTTTACCGATCCGTTTATCTTGCAGGAAGCGATACAGAAACATAAGAGCAAAGAAATACCAGTAGACGATTTTATATACATGTATTTAAAAGAAATGCAAGAAGATAAGGACGTTTTTACATGTAAGTATTCATGTAATTTGCCATTGTGAAAATGAATATTAATATTATACATACATATGCACTCACGCCTGTATTCCCCGAAGGGGTAGGCAGAGGTGTAGCCAGTAGATACACCCACATTTCAACGAGCTTATTGCCGTCCCTTGATATGATAGGCGGCGAGCCTATCACCATACCGAATACAAATCCAGACTACAAGATGATAAGCATTTCGTGATAGAAAAAGTTAATTCTACTTTTACCCGATCCGGGGATCGAACCTGAGAACTCAGCACAGCAATCGTACCCCGCACAATTGTGCCGTCGAGGCAGTATCGTAATAATTATGGCATAAATAAATACGGATGGATTAATCGTAACGTAACGACGTCATATGGTATAATTATTCAACAAATTGCTAGATGTACAATACTAATTTAAAAAGAAAATGATAGTATTTGGATCTCGGATTTAATTATTCTTAATGTCAGATTGACGATTACAATAAAACATTCTAATATTTTGAACGTTAACTGGTTATTTAAATTGGTAATATTTTAGTTTGGTTACCAATTAATGAAAAATTGATAGCGGGAATTGATTACACTAACCGATCAACTACATAATGTCAGCGAAGCCTTCAAAGCCGCTCTGTGATACGAAATGAATAACCGAATCGCAATAACATTATTTTAATTCTGTTTTTATTTGCAGATGACCAATTGAAAATTATATGCCTAGATTTGATTATAGCCGGAGCACAAACAACGGGGAATGGACTTGAATTTGCCATTCTAGCTGCTCTAAGAAATGGAAATATACAGGAAAAAATTATTGAAGAGATTGACAAAGTTATAGGTGACGAGCTACCGAGGTGGACGGATACTTCGAAGTACGTGATTAAATTACGAATATTTATTAATCGACTTAAAGAAGAAGGTTCTGTATTTAGACTATGATCCCTCAAACGACCAATATTTTGTATGTTTATATGTAGCGCATCAGCTAATTAGCGAGTTGAAAATTATGCCATTACCGCATTAGAACAAATTCTGTGTTAAGCAAATAATTATTCCTGTTTTAGATGTTAGTAGCGACTAAGTAGTAGGTCCCTCGTATGGGTTGGTACCACCGCTTTTTCTATTTTGCCGCCAAGCAGCAGTGTGTAAGCACTGTTGTTTTTCGGTTTGACGAGCGCAGTTCAGTGACATGTGACATACACTGCTCTGTAACCTAGAGTACTGTATGACGTTGCTTCTGTTTATGAGCAGGCGTGACGCTTAACATCAGGCGAGTGACCTGCTCGTCTCGTATTTCAAGCAATTAAAAAAAACCAAGACAGAAATATGTCTAGTGTGTTATTATGTACTTGTATCAATAATATTATTATTATATGAAAGTGATATATCCGGATGCCCAAGTACCCTCTCTCCTTTCTAATCCCTTACCATTAATATCGGCAACATGTCCATAAATTTTCAGGTATTTGTGGACGTACATGAGCGGTGATGAACACTAATTACCATCAGGTGACCCACTTGCTCGTTTTCTGCACTTTCTTATAAAAAAGCTAGTATTAAATTTACTCGGTCCAAGTACGTTTTGAAACACAAAAGAATAAGGTTCATAATAGGCATCGATAATAGGTAATTACGGACATGGCGATGGGAATTTTGAAGGTTTTTCATATAAAATTATTACCAATTAATACAGAAATATCAATTGTTGATCGGTTAAACGATAAGTTAAATGCAATACTAATATAATAGATCAAAAAAACTTCCTTAATACCTGTGTATTAAGGAAATCTGTAGTTTCAACGCAAAAGTGTATTTTTTATCGGAAAATATGATTTTTTTATTTTGTACTTTTGCATTAGAAAAGTTTTGTTACGTAACACTCGGTTTAGAAAAAGTATCTTTTTCTTCAATTTGAGATGCGTGCGTGTGTATGTTGGGTTAGTGTGAGAGTATACATTATATATACATTGTATACATTTTCCTATTTCTCAAAGATCAGCTCCACTGAATGTGGGTAAACTGATATTTCGTTATGTTATGTTTCGTTAGGCTAGTTTCCTATATTTAATTTTATACATTATTTTATAAGCAACAGAAAATGATACGCAAAAGAAATCCTTTTATTAAAACACAATCAAAATTGGTTCAGAAATGTGCCCGCAGTTATGACTTTAAATGTTGGTATGAGGAAAAGTGGGTGCGTAGTAGAGATATCTCACTATCTCGCTTGCACGCGTGCACTATAATGAACATTTTACACAGTGACGTCAAAGGTTGCATCGTCTGTCATTTGACAATTACCCCTTCTACAGGATTTGAATGGCTTCTATCTTATTTATTTTTGGTCCGATTTATAAAATTCTCTCTGCAATAGATTTTGAGTAACATAACTTATTGATTTAAATAATAAAAAAATCTAGTCAACTACCCTATTGACCCCGTTATTTGAACTTTAAAATTATATTTATTGCGAGTTCTGAAAATAGAGTGTCACTAACTACGGCACAAAAGTGAAATAAAGTGGTGTAAATGAATAGTTTCCTTTTTCTTACTCTGATATTTTTTATCAACAATAACGATTTTGTTCCCAGGTTGGTGTACACTTATGCGTTTTTGCAAGAAGTGCACAGGGTTTACACTATAGCTCCCGTGGCTGGACCCAGGCGGGTTCTCGAAGACACAATGGTCGATGGGTATTTAATACCAAAAAACACAACCGTTCTTATATCTGTTGGTGATATACACAAAGATCCGGAGTTGTGGGAAGACCCGCACGAATTTAAGCCTGAACGATTTATCGACGAACGTGGAATGTTGAAAAATTCAGAACATATGTACCCCTTCGGATTAGGTGAGCCATGATAAGTTTTTACTTAATGTCGTCATAAGGTAGTTTACACGGTGAGGCCGTACTGAGGCCTCACTCGTATGCGAGGGAGGCCGTCTGGGTCAGTACCACGGCCTTGTCTATTTCTGCAGCCAAACAGCTGTGTATAAGCACTGTTGTGTTTCGGTTTGAAGGACATTAAAGGTAGTGAAATTACTGGGCATTATGAGACTTAACATCTTATGTCTCGGCCCTCGGAATGACAAGCGCAGGTCAGTGCCATGCAGTGTTCTGTAATCCAGAGTTCTGTGTCACGTTGATTCTGTTTACGGGCAGGCGTGACGTTTAACATCAGGCGAGCTACTTGCTCGTCTCGTCATTCAAGCAAAAATAAATATAAAAAAGTTGTTTGTGTAACTTGTTACATTGTGCTCGGCGATGTTTAGGAATTATTATGTTATGCGAATTCTTTTCTATATTGTACGAGTATGTAATTTTAATGGATATGTCATTGAAAGTGTTTTATGCGAATGCTATTTGGAGTATTGTTTATATTTACAAATGTTATATTACGTTCGGAGACAAACGAGCTAATGCCATGGTGTGGCGGTCTTGATGGTAAGAGGTATCCGGCGCTCATGGACATTGGCAATGTTCAGGGCACAACCAAACCGGCTGCCTACTATAGTGTGTGAACTAACTGCAAACCATAAATTAATATGCTGATAGAATAATACTGTACCTCCTTAAATCTATACATACATATATCCTATATATAAAATTCTCGTGTCACAATGTTAGTTACCATACACCTCTGAAACGGCTTGACCGATTCTTATGTAATTTTATATGCATATTCAGTAGGTCTGAGAATCGGCTACTATCTATTTTTCATACCCCTAAATGATAAGGTTGGCCCACCCCTAAATGTTTATTTTGTTTTTTTTTTCCATTTTTTAATTATTTTTATAATGTGGCATTAAAAAATACACCCCTAAATTTGCACCCATCCACCATCAACCCCTATTTTTTAATAGCGATATTAGTATTTTTGTCAAGCGCGTTACTTACACCGATCGCGATGACGGGACTCGCTTGATGCGATCACCCCTCACGCCGCGCCCGACAGCGGTGTAGCCCACTAGGCTTCTTTAATCCTGGAAATAGGCATCCATGCGGGCGGAGCCGCGGGCAACAGCTAGTACATATACAACGCGTAACATATTTAATGCACACTGAGAAAATACTATGTTGGGAATAGGCTTCTGAGGCGATTTCAGTGGTTTTTAAAGTAGGTGATTTTGCCCCCCAGAAATAATTAGAATGAAGTAAATTACAGTCAGGGTGATAGTTGAAAATTCAAAACAAACGAAACTGAATCATAAGTCCTAGCAATAAGGTCTTCGTCAATGCAATAGTCAACAAAATACTACAACAAATAAAATAAAAATAATGAACTTTACGTCTAGAGAAAAGGTTATTTTAAAACCGATTCAAATGTATACGTAAACTTAGTGACCTTAGTGCGAGGTGCGTCCATTTGTAATATGACCATACTATTCGCCCACATTCAGTATAAATAATTTCTTAACAAACAATATTTCATTCATCACAGAATAATTTCAGTGTACGTATAATATTTCTGAATAAACGTTTCGATTGGGGTGTCAAAAATGCACAATAGTTATTTAATGACGCAAGTAAGCACTAAGAAGGGATTTTTGACATTTTATCCCTTAAAGGGGTAAAATAGAGGATGTAAGTTTGTATGGAGATAAAATATTAAATACACATTTCTACTCAAATCTTCGTAGGAGTACTCCTAGAATAAGCAACTACGTATTTCGCAATATCTTGAAAAACACCCCCTTTTCACCAGGGGTAAATTACTTTAAAATAGCGGGGTTGTTCCAGATAATCATGCGGGAGGAGCCGCGAGTAAAAGCTAGTAAAATATAATAAATTATAACAGTCAATTATAATCTTCAGCATAATCGTGATTATATAGCTATTTGAATCTAATCATTAATATGGATTACTTTTGAGTCTAATAATAATTGCATTTCGTGAGTTTGCGCAGACCAGAAATGTCATCTCCACCCGCTTTCAACGTTGTATTCGTCCTGAAGAAGCTTTCTATTTCCACTTTAAAATGAATCCTTCTTGTGTTTATACCAGCTGTCTACAATGCAATTTGTTTAATTCTATGCTCAGTAATCTACCACTATATTTGTCTTGTATTTTGCCTTAACAATCTGTGATTTTAATTTGGTTGCACATAAATATTCTTGGTGTTTTATGTTTGTTTTCAGGTCGAAGACGATGCCCTGGTGATGCACTGGCGAAGTCAGCAATCTTTTTATTATTCGTAGGCATCCTCCAAAAATACAGAATCAGTCCTTGCAATGGTGTTATGCCATCGGATGAAGTGCAAATTGGGATCTTAGCTTCTGCGAAACCGTATTCAGCAATATTTACACCTAGGAAATAAAAGTATGAAAAAGACGCATTTTTGTAGTTACCGGGCGTCGAAACGTGAATACTTTTGGGGCAATATGTGTGCCTCAAATGTGTTCAGCAATTATACAAACATATTATCATCGTATTGCTCATTATAGCCACATGTTGTTATGAAAGGTTGCTCTTTTGAAAGTACTTCCTTTTGAGCAATGATTATCTTAAATCACACGTCTAATCTCACTTATTATGTTGTCTGCAAATAAAGTGTTTACGAGTAGTTAGGGGTGTGGGGAAGACATAGTTGTGACCGAGAGAACAGCGAACCCGTAAAATTATTTTAATTGTAGAACTAGCTTATGCACCATCTTCGTAAATAACTTGTTAGCACTTTTTATTATCGTATTGTAATAATAATTAAAAACTGTTGTACTTACTTAACATATGGTAGTAACGTAGTAAGTATTATAACTCTTTGGTAGTAAGCAGCACGACGCGACGCGACGGTGGAGACCTCAAGCACTTGCGCACGATTTACCGCAGTTTTTTTTTCAAAACTATTGTTTTGCAATACACTGTATATACTTAACTGTTATCCGCATTATTTTGTACAATGTTTTTCTGGAATAAATTTTGCCTTGATTGCCGTAAATAAAAGTTATTTTACATTCCGTACATTTTCATAGACTAGTTATAATAAAATAGTTAATGTAGATTAATTTTCATAAATTTTATGTTCTTACAGTTCATTGAATGGTACTAACTTTATTTCAAGTTTGGCTTATGGCTTACACGCTCCGTGTGGGCTGCGCTGGTTAAACGTACACAGTTATTCTATGCAAACATCTGTGTAGTCTAATTTTGTACCGTATCGAGCTACTGTGATACCGTCCACATGCGCGCGTTCAGGTTCCTCTGCAGAACTTACTTGTGCAGTTACAGCGCGTTGGCAAGACGGGGCGTGTAGATGGAGCAGTTAAATATGTTCGATTCCAGAGGCTTGCAAAGCCCTTACAGATTCTAAAATGTGGATCGGGTATATATACCCGACAATCTATTAGCGTCAAGCTAAGCCATATGGCTTGTGTTGTTGTGTTTTTGTCACTACTCACTTAACAAAGGAAGCTAGTGGCAACCGCTTCCAAGCTATCCACACGCTTCAAAAGTATTGGCAAACAGATTGGCCAAGCATGAAGAGGTTATACGATGGAGATATACGTTGAGATATAGCAAATATATTGTTATACTCCCTCAACGAAATATATGGTATTTATTATTGAGGTTATGATTATTTCAGTTTGGACGATAACGAGTTTGGAAAAATAGATCCATAGAGTAACTTATAAAGAAATTTCTGGCGTCTGAAAAGTTTTGATTTTTGACATTATCAAAGTAACAATCTCGAAGACAGGTTTTTATATATTGCGTCACGAAAATATTTAAACTAATTTGGTTTTATTCTTAATATATATACATTCTATCAATAACACTGTTATTTCGTGAATTATACTGGTGGATATAATATTTTGGCACCCTTTGGAACATGATTCAAGATTCTTAAAAGTGATAGAAAGTAGGTAATATATCCTTTTACTGGATACGTACTTAGGAATATCAAAATACAATATTAATTGTTTTTACAACTTTTATATTTAGTGATACAGGTACCAATGTTTATTTATCATGGTAACTAATTTACCTACTATTTAGTAAGCGTGTAGTGATGCAAATGTTTATCGACTGCGATTTGCGACATTATAATGCAATGTTGATATTATAAAATGTAATGTACATACATACGCACTCACGCATGTAATCCCCGAAGGGGTAGGCAGAGGTGTAACCAGTACACCCACATTTCGCTGAGCGTATCTCCGTCCCAGAATGTGATAGGGGGCGAGCCTATCGCCATACCAGGCACAAATTCCAGACTTCGGGCTGATACTGAGCATTTCGTAATAGAAAAACCCAATACTACTTTACCCGACCCGGGGATCGAACCCGAGACCTCAGCGTTAGTTTAATTGTAACGCGTACGCATTCGTTAGTGTATACACTTTAATTTATGACTTGTTTTGTTTAAAACTAAAATATGAACGGTAACATTGTAATCAGTTACCAACATTTTATCTACTTATTTCCGTCGGTTTTGATACCAAAATCCGAATCCTCGTTTCTATAACGTCTAAATTTAAGCTTATCGCGCAACCAGCCAAATATCTGTCTTCTTAATTTTTATCTTTTACCTATCCTTAATTTAAAAGTTTTTTCTGACGCTCATATGTAAGGATTCAGTATTTCCAAGGCTACCTATTTCGCCGCAGTTTTAATATTTTGTATTGCAGTTGAATTCTTCACGTGAATAAACATCGCCCACCGTGTATTTTTAATTTAAGTGTTAATTTTAATGTGAAGTGAATAGGTTTTTTAATATGGTATGCCATCGCTTTTCACCTAGATACTATTTTCGCAGGATATGTTTGCAAAATTCAAATCTTTATTACAACACTAGCTTTTGCTCGCAGCTCCGCCTTGTAAGTTTTTTCAGAGGATTAAACTTAGTTTTATATAGCCTACTAAGTATAATATAATTACGTTTACTGGAGTTACTGGTTCACTTAACTTACATGGCGCAGTGAGGGAGTAGTCGGCTGTGAAGCGAGAGGCCACGGGTTCGATTCCCGCACCGAAACAAAATGTTTGTGTGTCCATGAATATTTGTTTCGAGTCTAGATGTTTTCTCCCCAGAGGGGTTGAGTGGTAACGCAGGCGGTCAATTATTATAAAAACTAGAAGCCAAATGTTACTTTAAAATGTCTAATACAACATGTTGCGCTAACCCCACTACTACTGGGATAAAGGTAGGTGGAATAAGAAGACTGGAGTTTCACTTAACACAATAGTGTAACCTACACTGAACGACCAATTCAACAGACAAATAGTAGATGCAAACTTTGATACAGATAAAAAATATAAATAAATATTGGAATAAAAGTAGACGCACATCCATATCTTAAACAATCCGGGTTGGAATGAAATATAGCGATAATCTTAGGAGGAAAAAGGTGTTATAAAAAAAAACTTTCTGAAAATACTCCTACGTATTATTCCATATAATAATTAGTTTCACAACATAACTGTTAACACCTCCGAAACCTATGCAATGAGATATATCTGGTATTGATTAAAGAAAAAATTTAAGATACAGACACCTTGATTACAGCATTAAGTCAAGGTAACCTAGCTAACTAATAAGGGGGTTAAAAAATAATTTCTTGAATCGATCGAGAATGAATCGAGAGTAAATGTTAGCAGTACCTACTATAAGTTAGCTTGAAATGGCTTTAACATGAGGGAGCGCTTACGGCGCTCTGACCGGAACAAGATATTGTGGCTTTGAGGCTATCGTGATATATTTCTCGATACACAAAATACTAACCGGAATAATTTAAACTGCTGTATCTGAATTATTTCTGGAATATGAATGAAGTCTTATTAGTAGAGTTAATTAATTAGCGCCGATTTCTAGTTTCCAAGTAAACGTCAGTTATCGGATAAAATATATGACGGCAAAATATAAAGTTATCACGCAGGCTTTTTTATAGCATAAACCGGCAAACGGGGTCTGGGTCTGGGGCACGTGGGTCACCTGATGATATGTGATCTCCACCACCCATGTCCGCCCAGAAATATCATGTACATACCAGAAGAATCATGGGCGCGTTACTGACCTTTAAGGAAAAGGATAATTGGGAAGGGGAGGAGGATTTGGGCCTCCGGATATCTCACTCAACATACGAAACGCAACAGCAAGCTGCTACTTTACGTCGGTTTTCTGTGAGACACTACTAACGACCCAGTCGAGTCGGCCAATTCATGCTGTAGACAGAACTGTCTACAGCGTGACTCTACCACAATAAACTGACGCGGTATAGACACGGTTAATATATACGGAAAAGCATAATATGTCAGATTAGTTGTTTTGAAATTGCCTGTCCCATTTATTCGGCGATTGAAAAATCAGCTTTTGCATACAGCGATAAAAAAATATTCATAGAGACGAGTTCCCCACTTAAACCGGTGTTGAATGATAAAGTTGAATATTTCATCAGAGAGCCTATTGTGTTAATTATTGGCGTTTGAATTTTTGTTCATGCTTTTTTATAGCATAGGCCGGCAAACGAGCAAATGGGTCGCTGATGGTAAGTGATCTTCACCGCTTTTGAACGCCCACAATACTAAAAGAATTATGGACGCGTTGCCGACCTTAAAGGAAAGGGATAGTCAAGGGATTGGGAAGGGGAGGAGATATGAGCTGAAGGTTTCACTCATTCACCGTACGAAACGCATCAGTAAGCTCATACGTTAGGTCTGTGAGACTGGTTACATGCTGGTCGAGCCGGCCTATTCATGCTGTAGACGAAACTGTCTATAGTGTAGCTTAACAACTCAAAAATTATATCGTTTGTGTTCACAGACGTAAGAAAGAATTGAACATAATGCCACTTGCTACAACAATGGATTTGACATCAAGCATGTCTTTATTTATGGAAAGAAAGGTGAGTAGGTATTGATTTTTTACTAATAATGACAAAATAATCGTTCGTGACGTAGTTAGTGGGCTGGGAAGCGAGAGGCCGCGGGCGCGATTTCCCCACCAAGACAAATGTTTATGTGATCTACAAATATTTGATTCGAGTCTAGGTGTTTTATACTCAGAGGAGTTCAAGTCAGGCAGGCGGTCGGTCGTAAAAACTACAATGCAAATCTTTCTAAAGTTAAAAAGCATGTTACACCGACCCCACTGCAAGTGGAATAAGGGCAGGTGGAAGAAGAATAATAGAAAAAGGAAGGTCCGTGCAATAAAAAATGGCATCATTATATCATGACCAACGGGTTGCAGAGGCAATGGTGAAGTTGTGTATGGTTGGTATGACGATTTGAAGCCGTCAAAGTCACCTTTTCATTAAGCATTATCGATTTTATAGTACATTGAACTTACCATTGGGTTTAAACATACTGTTGGAAATAAAAAAGTACTATGTACAAATATTAGGCTAAAAGTCGTATGTTCGTAGTTTAGAGCTCAATAAGCTTACATAGGTAGGTATCATGTACGTACATAAAAAAGTGCGTGTTGCGCCCATCTCACTGTGAGTGGGATAATGGCACATGGAAGAAGGATTGAATATTGAACAATATTCTCTATTATTCATACTGAATCATTCATCATAACAACATCAACTATCAAGTGATAAAGAAATACCACTCCAACCACATTTGCACGTAATCCAATTATCGCATAATGCATGACAGTTCTTGATACTTATTTATTCAAAAATAAGAGATCATTAACAAGTCGGATGATGTTCGTTTGCGGATTGAGCGGTGAGTGTGTGAAGCACGAACGGAAACTGTTACGCCCCGGGGGTTCACATGTTTCAATGTTTCAGTCACATCGAAGTCATACGAAGAATAATTGTCCATTTTATTTCTTGTATTGTATTGCATTTTATCTCAATTTATTCATAGAGTCATACGAAGAATAATTGTCCATTTTATTTCTTGTATTGTATTGCATTTTATCTCAATTTATTCATAGCCTATACCGCTGGGGCTGCAAACTTGAAATTTTTCACAAAGGTTCCTTTAATGAAGGAAATGAGCGCTAAGAAGAGATTTTTGAAAATTCATCCCCTGAAGGGGTAAAGTAAGGGGGTAAGTTTGTAAGGAGAAAAATATTAAATAGGAGAGAAACTTCGTAGGAGTACTCCTAAAAACAAAAAAGCAACTATGTATATCGCGAAATCATTCCCTTAGATAGTGAAATGCTTTAAAAGGGGGTTGTTCCGGATAAAGAAATTCACACGGATAGAGCCGCAAGTAAAAGCTATTAGTAATATACTTGATGGTATGTATAACGTGATGAAAGCCGAGAGAGAGCCTTCTGTCAATAACTATTAGTAAACCCGGCTTTAAAGCCTTGAAGCAAACATGGTTTGATTGAAGGCTTGTGCATTAGAGCCAGTGTACTGTTATAGCAAATAACAGTGTGCAAATAAATGCATGTTTAACACGTTCCAACTTTCGTCTACAATAGTAAGCAATGTTGTGGTATTACATTAATAATAATATAAATTAATACATACATACACACTCACGCCTATGTCCCATGGGGGTAGGCAGACACTATTGAGTACCACAAGCTACGATCCTTACACACCTCTTTCGCCTCTTCCACATTCATACATCTTCTCATACATTTTCGTCGGTTGAGGGTACTCGTGACGTGCCCTGGTACTCGTGAATATCATTTATTTGATCCGCATATGTTCTCCTCGGGCGCCCTCTTCCAACCCTACGTGGTAAAAAGCATGTTTCGCCAACCTCACTGCAAGTGGGATAAGAGATGGTGGAAGAAGAACAACAAACAACAAGTAACAAATACACCCAATTGTCATATATATTATGTACATTTATCGTGGCGATCAGGAATTACGAAAGACTTTCGGTCTCATAACACCCAGACCGGAAATAGATATTAGTGGATCACACAAACAAGCGCACATTATTTGTTCTCATTTAGCGATATAAGAAGACTGTCCGATAGATGACGTTGTATTTATTTATAAACTATTTATTGTACATCATATTACAGAAGAAAATGAAAAAAACAAAAGAACACATAAATAAAAAACATTTTAACAAAAACGAAAACCGTGATCAACCTTAAAAAACTGAAAAAATAACTAAACAATTTTGAATTGGTGGTATCAATCATTAAACTACCGTACCACCGACTTTTAGTTTTATTTTCAGTTGTTTAAGTTTATTTGGGTCGGTTTTATTTCGTGTTGAAAATATTTTATTTTACTCTTTTAAGAATCTCCAAAATCGGTGCATAAATGAAGAAGATTGAATCTTTCACCTTCACCCCTTAGGGATGGAATTTCATTTGACAATTTATATGGGACCATTAACGAATAAAATTGCTGCGGCTGGGTTGGTACCACCGCTTTGTCTATTTCTGCCGCCAAGCAACAGTGTGTAAGTACGGTTGTGTTCCGGTTTGAAGGACATTGAAGCCAGTGAAATTACTGGGCATTATGAGACTTAACATCTTATGTCTCGGGGTGACGAGTACAGTCCAGTGTCATGCAGTGCTTTGTTATTTAAAGTTTTGTGTGGCGTTGCTTCTGTTTATGAGCAGGCGTGTCTCTTACCATCAGGCGAGCAACCTGCTCGTCTCGTCATTCAAGCAAATAAATAAAAAATAAAAAAATATAATTTAATATTATCGTTCGAATGTGAATCGGAAGGTCAGTAGAGGGCGCCCGAGGAGAACGTATGTCGATCAAATAAATGATCTCCGAAAAGAGCGCGTGTACCCCCTCAAGTGGCGCAAATGTATGAGAAGATGTATGAATGTGGAAGAGGTGAAAGAGGTGTGTCATGATCGTAGCTTATGGCACTCAATAGTCTCTGCTTACCACCATGGGATATATGATTCAGGCGTGAGTGTATATTCAATTAGTTTTAAAAAGGTGCATATGCGAGCCGTGACTCGACCTCGCCAAATTAGGAAAAAAACGAATTCTGTATTTTGTTGTACTAATTGTTTACGGCTCTTGTATTGTACCAGTGTTTATAAAAATATATTTATTTAAGTTACAAAAACATCATTCATTTTAACAAATTCAATATTTAATAAAACAAAAAAATTTACTCAACAAAAAGTTACATAACAATATGAAAGCGGTTTATTTTTTATTTTGTACTCATTTAATGAGGAAAACTTTATAAGGAGATAATTTGTGTAATGATAAAAAAAACTCAGTAAATACATCCAACCGTCACAAACAGTCCTGACCCCACACTAGATTAACTTGTATCGTGGGTATTAAGGACTTACGGTCCCACAACACCTCGATCCGAAGTCAATATTAGTGTACCACAAACACATTTGTCTCAGTTCGGGAAACAAACCCGATCCCTCACGTTTACCAGCCGACTACTCGACCGCTGCGCCACGGAGGCCACATAGACACCAGATATGAGATATTAATTCTCATAATAGGTAATCAATAATTGAACTGGCTATAATATTCTTCATACAGGAATACAATAGTGTCTGCACACTGCTACTTATCTATTTCTACACAGCAAGCTATACAGCAAGGTTTACTTACTGTTGTATTTCGGTTTGAAGGACATTGAACTAGTGAAATTACTAGGCATTATGAGACTTAACATCCATAACTTAACATTCATAACATCTCGAGGTGACGAGCGCAGTCCAGTCACATGCAGTGCTTAGTAATTCAAAGTTCTGTGTGGTGTTGTTTATGTTTTTTATGGGCAGCTTGGCGCATACATCAGACGAGCGACCGGCTCGTCTCATTATTTAGGGCAATAAGCAAAATAAATTTAAAAATGTGTTAAAAACACATTTTCTGGGCTTAATAGGGTTTTTAATGAGAGTGATGCAAGCTCGAATTCCTCGTATTTTGTAACTTCATAGGCAACGATAGTCGCTATCAAGCAGGTGGTTGAAATGTTTACCATATGAAAATACTTGTGGAAATTTCGTAGTAGCTAGTCAAACAGCCCGTCGTCGTGCAAACAAATCTCTACAAATTAATATTTAGATAAATATTAATTTTCAAGTGCTATCATAATTCTCTTTACATTAAAGTGGACCACGCTGGCCCAATACGATGTTGCATTTAAATGTTTTAGTAATTTAACAGGATACTTATGTAGAGTATATATTTATATGAAAACGATCAGAAGGCCAATTCTCGTAATTTTAAACGTTCAAAATATCATTCCGATCTAGTCTCAGCGTCAAGAAAGTTGCAAATGGCATTCTCTTAAACCAATAATCAACGTCAAATGTGAACATAAATCGTAATGAGATTAAATGTAGAATAAAAGTTGACTAAAGCCAAAACGGTATAATGCTACTGCTAATGCTAGGTGCATTTGACGTTGATTATTGGTTTAAGAGAATGCCATTTGCAACTTTCTTGACGCTGAGATTAGATCGGAATGATATTTTGAACGTTCAAAATTACGAGAATTGGCCTTCTGAACTCATGGCACTAACACTGTTAAAAACCATCTACACATCGAGTTATTAGGTATAAAATATATTTTAATTTAAACAAACATCATATGAAAGCGGCTTACGGAAGTAAATTAAGCGTAGGAACAACATAACGTTTCAACGGTAAGCAACTTTACGCAGATTAATAAGATAATTACGTATTTTTGCCGCTGGATAGAAACAGGTCAGAGCCTACGCTGGCGATTAACTAAATGAAATCTTAAGGTCACTAATTTAACACACCACTACGCCCAAGCTCCTGTTACAGAGACCGTATTTTAGAGGAAAGGGGAAAACGAGTACTTAGGCACCTAATTCAAATGGTGCTAGAGGAATCGTGCATCTGTTGCTGACCAAAGAAGATATAGGGGAAATGTTGTTGATCTATGGCAATCCAATCCTTGTCTCTATGAATGATATTTCCGTCCCAGCACGTCTCTTTATCGGTCACAAATCCAATCCCGGACAAATCATGCATCATGCATTATATTAGGCAAACTGCTCACGCTTGTGTTAAGATGTAATATTTATGTTAGGACTAGTAAGTTTTTTTTAATTACTTTTACATACATATATCGGAATTTACAAGATACTTACAATATTAAATTGCAAAATATGGTGAATATTCATCCTGAATGAAGTTATGATTCGTCCAATTCGAAATATGATCAAAAATGACTTAATCGTTATCAACAACAAAAAAATAAACAAACTTCCATAAATTTTAGATAAAAATAACCTTGAAATTATAGTTTGGTCGAGCTGTCTGTGATAATCTCTCTATATGTTTCGTTCCGATTCATCCCTTCGCTTTTATAAGTTTTGCAAACTGGGTGATTCTATAATATAAAGATTTTTGGCGATGCCCTAGCATACTATTAAGTTCTTCTAATAGTAATATCGTGGAAAGGCACTTATTTTCAGTTTTACCGTAAAAAAATAAAAAATAACACGTTTGAAGAAAGCGGACGCTCGGAAAAAGTCAGTTTGGAGTCGGTCTTCCATGGTCTTCCATCGGTTAACAACGGAAGGTTGCATGCACTCAACATAATATTATCCTCAGTTGTGACCGCTAATTTAATTAAACTAAATTTTTGTATGAAATTATGTCATCGGCGCTATCCTAAGGGAAATATTACGTAGGTACGTTCTAACGTGACTTTTTATAATACGATATTCGAATTCTCAGTGGTCAGTTGCAGTAGTTATTACATAATATGAACGTTGTATAAATAAACATCTTTATATATACAACGTGTTATAGAAAGGGGCGGGAAAATTTTAGCAGTGTATAGTGTAGGGTATAAGTATTTTTCCCCCATAGTACCAAACCAGATTGCATTGCTAGGACATAATTATTAAATTTTCTTTTTTATCGAATAAGTAACATGTCGATATCGACTTTCAACTTTGGACAACACTAAAAGATAGACAGTGATACTTCAGACCTCCTTTCATTTAATTATTTAAAATTAAAAAACCATAAAACAGTTATCAAATGTCAACATTTATTTGACGCAGTCAGTTCGGCAATTTCTGATTTTATGAAGTATGATTACGATTTCAAAAAAAATGTTGTATTTTACTGAAAACAAGTATAATGTATTAGTATTTTGTGTTGGTGCAAATGATAACATCTGTTAAGAGGCTCGCCGACTGTATTAAGCCAAATTGATAGATGGAAGACTCGAAAATAAATGTGTAATTTTAGGATGTCTTGGTTTTGAAAAGGCAGATTCATAAGTACGAACGGTAAGGTGTATGTAATGACCCTAAAATATGACCGCACCTTTCTGTAACACGTTGTATAATTCTACTGTACGCGTGTATGTGACTGAACTCCTCCTAAACGGCTGGACCGATTTGAATGTTTTTTTGTATGCGTTTGCGTGGCGCCCTGGATGTTTTAGATTCGCAATTGGACCCGGTAGGTGGCGCTGTAATTTGGTTTAAACTATCAATTATATGTTGCTGGTGAAACCGTGCGGGACAGCTAGTTATTTATAAATTTAAATCGAACTCAATTAACATTACGTATTCTTGAAATTTACTGGGTAATACGTTAAAAATAATAAATAATTTGTGGTTAAAATTTACTGGGACGGTCCAGGATCCAGGGACCATTATTGCACTTGATTACTATCGAGCTAATTTTCCGTGAGTAGCTTCATTTTGATGAGACCCCAACAATTTTCTGTACGAAAACTCTCGATTGAGATAAGTAATCAAATTATTAATGTATTCGTATCGTGACAACTGTACAAAAACGGACTCGACACGAACAGTTTTTTGGTACGTAGCACGAACGCATAAATATTTCTCAGGTGTAACACGATACGGTTACGTTACTCCTGTTAAAAAATACCCCAACACAAAAGGCAATTGAACGAATGAAAATTAATGATTCGTGCAGAAATTGTTATCATACAGTTTGTTTAATCATTTTCGGCGCTTAAAACGTAATAAACACTAATATACTGACATATAATTGAGTCATAAATAATTTAAAATAATACTAAACCAAAATTTCAAACGAGTTAATTGATGACGAACATTTTAAAAAATCCTCCAGCAACCAATTGTTATGATTTTCGAACGGCGAACGCGGCCATATTTATTTAGTTTATTGTTAATGATACCTTGTGTGGCCTTGTCGGATTATTTATTTTGTTACTTGAAGTTTATTAATAGAAATCGTAATAATTTTTGATCCAAGTCTTGGTGTAATTTGAATGTGAAATATTAATTGAAGTTGAAAATAACCACGCAATTTATACGTATTGATGACGGCGTTCATGGACTCATAAAAACATTAATTATTTGGTACCAAGTTTATTTGCATTAGCCATATAACATTGAAACTATCTATGATGAATCCTCATAGTGCATGGTGCAGTGTAGCTTCTTATTTATCATGTTGAAATATGTTGATATTGTATGTGAAATAAATAATACTTATTTTAACTTGTATGCCCTTTTGTTTTTTCTCCCATTGATGTAGGGTACTTGATGTGTGTTGATTGTTCTTGGGTTGCCTTGCCTTCATAACTTAAGCCACAATTTACTCACACTTGTTTGTTCTAAGGGATTGTACTTATACTAAGTAAAAGTGGCTATAATTATGTGGAATCAAAATATACCACCACAAATAATGTCGACACACAAAGTTATAAATAATATTACATAACTTTATATACATACGCACCACGCCTGTACTCCCCGAAGGGGTAGGCAGAGGCGTAAATAGTATACCCACATTTTACCAAGCTTATTTCCGTCCCGTGATAGTTGCACCTCAGCCTATCCCTTTGGGGATAAATGCGTAAGCTTATGTATGTATGTAATATATTTACATACACACATAAGCTTAAGCGTTTATCATTCGAATAATTAATTTAAATTATTTGAGTAAAAAAGTGTGTAAGTATTAAAGTTGGTTAAAAATTGGTATGGCATCCTTGATTTTTCTTTTATGGGTGTTCATAGGCGATGGTGATGGTGATCACATATTTGATCGTTAGCCGATCTTCTATAAAAAACTAATATAAGTACGACTTGAATACAAGGCAGACTGCCTCGGTGGCGTAGTTGTAATGCGTACGCGTTACGATGGAAGCCGACGCTGAGGTCTCGGGTTCGATCCCCGGGTCGGGTAAAAGTTGATATTGGGATTTTCTATTACGAAATGCTCAGTATCAGCCCGAAGTCTGGAATTTGTGCCCGGTATGGCGATAGGCGCCGCCTATCACATCATGGGACGGAGATAAGCTTGGCGAAATGTGGGTGTACTGGTTACACCTCTGCCTACCCCTTCGGGGATTACAGGCGTGAGTGCGTACGATTGAATACAATATTTTACGAACATCAATTCACATATTCCTCTATTCGCCTCTTCAGTCAAATACCATGCAAACACATAATATGCCGTGGACATGAATCTAAATGGCATTTAAAATACATATCACACAAAAATTAATAACAAAATACTCAAAAACACACCACGAATGTGTCTCGATAGTGTTCTCACTGCTAATATATCGGTGAGAGCGTTTAAGTAATTCTCGATAGCCAGCCATCGTAAAGTGGCGATAGCTTATGTCAAACAAAGATTCGTGCTCGCAATTTCCATACATTTGTCCGCGTTACTATTCCATGACGCTACGCTAGCTATACGAAAGGCAACGCTAGATGTTCGTGCTTGCAAATTTTAGTTCCAAATACGCTCACGGAGCGCTGTGCAAATTCCCTATACATTTTGCTTACGGATACTTTTCGACGACGATGGTGAAATTTTTTCCTGCTAAGGCCACTGTGCCTCAACCATGAGTTTGTCTCAGTTTTCTCAGATTTTACTAAGCTAAACTCATGGTTGAGGCCCTGGTTATCTCTATGTCTATCGAAGCTAACATGGTTGCATAAAATACTTGACATGTTATGTCCAAAGTAGGTAGATATAAAGAAAATTGTACTTTGAACGTATCTATGGTATTATGTCTACGAACCTTTTATTGAATATTGATTCTTTTACCCGAGATATTTGTTGTGTTACAAATTATGCTAAGCTCGCATGTGTAATGTTATTGACGTTATCTACTGAAATGTCATAATAATTATTATTATTTATATTTCGACTATACTAGACGATAGATATTTTTTCGCGAGTATGCGTACAAAGTCCTTATACAATATGTTACTCGATTAAAATACTTACGTATTCCAAACCTGTCTTAGTTATACTTAATATTATGTTGGCTTTTATTAGTGTTTGCAATTTTCAGGATCACAGTATCGACAGCCATTTCCGATGGAACAGCATAAAGAGATTTATCTACCTGGCGTGCACTTATTCGGCGTGCCTGTATAATTTCGACATATTTTCAAAGGTGTGCGAGACAGGTATTGCGTTGTACTTTTAGCTTTTAATATTTATTTGCATTCTGAGTTCGCACTGGCATTGCAACTTCGATATTCTATTGCGACTTTATGATTTATGGTAATATTTTCTTCGGAATTGGCTAGCCTTTTCGAAGTTCTTTAGACGGAAATTTTGTTTTTATTTGCCCGTTTGTAGTAAGCCAGTGGTGACTAGGTACCTACTCTGAAAGTGACGAACACTCCGTAACCTAACTTACCCGAATAAGCCACTGGCGGATTATTCACTGTAAAGTACACTGTGATCGCCATCATGTTGCCTTGTTGCGGAGTATCTTACATATATTTCAATCAATACTTAAACTACGCTACCGGTATCCTTTTTTTTTATTGTCCACATAGACAGACTAGCAGGCGGCCCATCTGATGGTAAGCGGTTACCGCCGCCCATGGAGTTCAGCAATTCTCTGACATCTATTCCGGAGAGTCTATTGTCAAAATTATACAATTCCGCGGTGACTCCACTTTAAGACTACTCACTTGTCAGTAACATAATGTATAAACTGGCTTAGAGAATTTTGAAGTAAAATATAATTTTGGGTTATGGCGACTTCTTCTATTAGATACTTTACAGGGTTTCGTACCCAGAGGGTACAACTGGAACCCTTTTACTAAGCCAACGCCGCGCCGTCGACTATCTGTCTGTACGTCTGTCCTATATTTAAAGGCCTCGTATCTTTTAAACGGTAATAGGTAATTGGATAAGATTTTCACAGAGTATAATAATATGTTATAATGGCGGATATCCTAACAAATAATAAAGAAACGAAACAAAGAGTAAAAAAGTACGCGGAATATTGCTTTAGAGCTCCTTCGTACTCTTATTACTTTATGAAAAATCTTGCTTCGTGTATTCTTTATTGAAGGATTTCTTTTGTTTCACTATTTAAATAATATAATCCTTTAATTAAAGCCTTGAGGAAATTAGATCAAAAGGTTATTAACAATAATTATTCTTTACGAACAGTTATGTAGTTATCTGTTTTAATTCTACGATCATAGAGACAGCACACTGCGCAATATTTTTAAGAATTGTTTTGGTTTATGTAGGTTTTATATGTGACTGCCCGCCTGATATTAATTATTGTCAGTGACATTTCATTTTTATGGTGAACATTATTTACGTAATGGTAACGCACGAGATGATGTGTGCTGTCGCCTGCCGTAAAGCCTGATTTGAGGTACGTGATCGAGACAGGGAGATGGCGACACGTGACGTGAATCAGGCGATAGTGACATATCCCCTTTGTATCAAATTATATGTAAACAGTCGCTCGTCGCGCTCTCCTGTCTCGGTCGCGTACCTTAAACAGGTCTGTAGACGTAATAAGCAGTTTGAATTTATTACACTTAATACGAATCTTAAATATTTTTTGCACACCGAAAAACACAAAATCACAAACACTGTTTTTAGAACACGATTTGAAGGACATTGAAGCCAGTGAAATTACTGGGCATGAAGCGCAGTCCAGTGCACATGGCACATGGCTGCATGCAGTACTTCATTAATTCGAAGTTCAGATTGGTGTTGCTTCTGTTTATGGTCAGGTGTGCGCTTACCATTGGGTGAGCGACCTGCTCGTCTCGTCATCTAAAACAAAACAAAAACACAGATCTCACTAGAATTAATCAGCGAGGAAATATTATGATAATAATATAAAGTTATATTGATATAAATACAAGTATTTATGGTATTTAAATTTGAAAATGAGATGTAAAATCTAATTGAATCTTATTCAAATTTATCTATATATAGTTCGACATTGGCCCATCATACTGCAGTTTGACGCAAACTTTTTCCAATAATGGAGATCTTTCCCCTGCAGCGGATCGCGATCGAGCTATTTATAATACTTAATAAGTAATTGATTTACCCAGTAAACTAAATCATGTTTTTAATTCCAGTAAGGCTATTTGATTTCGTGTTATGTGAAGTGACAATAGGCATGCCATACATGTGCATGGATAGTTTTATTAAGCAATATACAAGAAAATTAGATTGTAATAAATTTATGAACCCGCTTCTCAGAGGCATTACATATGGGCTGTTACTACAAACTGCGTTATGGACTCTGATTGTGAGTATTATGCAAAATACGTTTTATTTATAAGACAAGTCTTTACAGAAAGAAATACTTATTTATTTTGACCGCCTCTGTGGTGCAGCGGCCGAGTAGCCGGTTGTAAAACGAGAGGCCGCGAGTTCGATTCCCGCACCCAGACAAACTGAAATTAATCGACAGACTAACGGCTTTGTGTCGGTTTGGTCATTAAGTCCGATTGTATTGGTAGTCAAAGGATCCTGGGGGGTAGATATCATGTAAAGGAGATACTCCACTATAGTATAATATAGGACTTGTATTATAAAGGAGATGCATTTGCACATTTTCATGAAACTGTATGGTATAATGTACAGTACGATGATATAAATTATGCGCTTCGACAATATTCGAAAAAAATACACTATATATACATACATACGCTCTCACGCCTGTAATCCCCGAAGGGGTAGGCAGATGTGTAACCAGTACATCCACATTTCGCCGAGCGTATCTCCGTCCCTTATGTGATAGGGGGCGAGCCTATCGCCATACCGGGCACAAATTCCAAACTCCGGGCTGATACTAAGCATTTCGTAATAGAAAAACCTAATACCACTTTACCCGACCCGGGGATCGAACCCGAGACCTCAGCGTCGGCCTCAATCGTAACGCGTACGCATTACAACTGCGCCACCGAGGCACCCTATTTAAGGAAAAGCTTATTTGAATAGTATAGAAATCCAGATCATGTGTGATAAATTGATTCACCTGCACTGTGCACTACTGATATTTTATGATATTGCGGTGTCAGATGAAAATTTTCCGAACTCCAATTTCAATATTGGACATCCTACCGATATATTGCAGTTTAATAATCTAAAATCTAGGGTTAATTTTAAAATATTTGAATTCTGGCTTAGATAACATTTTAAATTATTCAGTATTCAGCGAGATGCCATGATGTTCAGAAATTTCAAATATGTAATTGGAAGGCACTTGTGGCATTAATAAATTTTGCTGTGCATTCTTCGGCAAGCTCGGAGCCTCTTAATAATATTATCCGATCTTCAATACAACTTTATGTTGATACAAAAGTCAAACTTTACTGTTAAAGGTCTCTGGGTATATCTTCTCGCTTGTATGAAAAGTAGCGGATAATAATCGATTCAAATTAAAGACAATAATATTGTGATCTTTCATTTTTGGACATATTAAGATGTATTTGTTTCATGTGATTTGGGTATCAAGAACTGCTGAGTTTTTAAATGATCTCATAATTCATTTCGATCAAGTTTAATATTAATATTATTATCTTCTCATAATATTTACATTCAATAATTTCTTAGCATGCAGGCTATTTAGCAGACTCAATCAGATATCTGGTGGCTAGTCTTCAAGAGGAACCGTCATGGACGAGATGTTATAAAACAAACGACAATAATTATTCAGGCTGTATACCAGCGAGAGATCTTATACTACGATGTCGACAACGTAATGTTACTAAATTCGATACTACGTCAGCACATTTTAATTATTTGTAAGTTATTGAATCCCCATTCATTAGTAGAGGAGGCCTGTGTCAAACAATGGAACTGTATAATAATATAATCTAAGTGCTAGGCAAATGCCTAGATCCCCTTGATCCTTCCACTTAACACGGTCCTCAGCAAAATCCCGTCAGACTGTGCGGATATTATACAAGGTTAGTCGGAAAAGGTATACTAAGCTGAAAGAAGACAAAGGTGCCCGTAATTCTGATCAATTTTGGTATTTTTTTTTTTATAAATCCAATAATTTCAGATATTGCTGTTTAAAGATTTTATAAAAATTACTCACAGATAACCCTACGATCAGCTGTATTTCCATTTGGAGTCGGCGCAGTGCCGCGGTTCCTTTTATATTTTTTTGTCAAATTGTGACCCTAAAAATCCCGCACAGAGCAGCGCTTTGGTATTTTTAATAATTAAAAATCAATTTTTGTTTTTTGTATGAAACTAAAAATATTTTTAAGGGATGAGATATAAATGGTAGAAATCTTTATCAGCGATACTTTAAGTTAGCCACGGCTTAGTATACCCTTTCTGACTAACCTTGTATAGTACAGGACTTATATTATTTTTACTATCTTCTCTGTACCGTTGTGTAACTATATTAATAGTACTCATAGTTGGTTCCATTATTAAGAGAGTGAAAACGATGGTGGTATATGAAATGACTACTAACGGTAGACTACCAACTCTGGCGGCTGTTTTCGGCGGCCTAGGCAAGGCCTGTTCGCATAATAGAAATAAGACATCCATGAAGACCAGTAGAGTAATGCCCATTTTGCAAGTGGACTTTTTAATGACATTTTGTAACATAGGCCGGCCAACCTGATAGTGGTGATCCTATCAGGTGATCCAAATCTCTATCGCATATGAACACCCAAAATATCAGAACGGGGGACTGGACCGCTGGATTTTTCACTGACCGTTAAAACGCAACAGCAAGCTACTATTTCACGTCGGTTTTCTGACAGACATTGGTAACCATTCGGTTGAGCCGACCGATTTATGCTATGGACAAAAATGACTACAGCGTGGCGTTTCCACTTATAAACTTACTTAGTCGAAGTTTAAGATGAAATATTTCCTATTGCCAAACTAAAGGATAATTATGACCAAAACATGGTCTAACATAACTAACGATTTCATATAAATTATTTTAGTGTGCCTAATAGATACACGGTGTTTCATCTGCATAATATTATTAATTTATATGTTACATGTACTCTTAATGGAAAACAAATTCTTGCATTCGTGGTGAATGTAGAGTTTTAAGCTTTGATAGTTACAGTGATTTTTATAAGTAAAACATGTTATAAATATTTTAATTACAGAAAATCATTTACATATCTTGATAGAAGTATACTTACTACAAGATTTTTTGTAATAGCTCTAGTGTGGATATTTAATTTTTTCTTCGCAACGGTTCAAGCTGATACACTTATAAAGGCAAGTACTAGTTTTAATAACTTTATGATACATTGCTAATAAATAAACCCAACTGTCACACTATGTCATGATCCCACAATAGGTAAACTTGTATCGTGGGTATCAGGAACTATAAGGGACTTGTGGTCTCTCAACATCCAGACCCGAATTTAATAAACGTTCGCTGATGGCCTAGGTGAGTGACGCTCAGTCTATTTCGATACAGTAAAAAAGAGTGAATAGAAATAGAAGGATGGATCGGGACGAAACTTATAAGTATTAAGATCATTACGTAGATGAATCGACCAAAATATTCTCTCAAGCCTAATTTTTGTCCAAAATGTGTGGATATGATATTGTATGAGTGGTAGAGCCACGCTGTAGACACTTTTGTCTACAGCATGTATGGGCTTGCTCGTCCGGGTCATTACCACTGTCTCACAGAAAACCGGCGTAAAGTAGCAGGTTGCTGTTGCGTTTCGTACGGAGAGTGAGATATCCGGAGGCCCACACCCCCTCCCCTTCCTAATCCTAATTCCTAATAATTTAAGGAATTATCCCTTTCCTTTAAGGTAGGCAACGCACCCATGATTCTTTTGGTATTGTGGGCGTATATGGGCGGTGGAGATCACTTACCATCAGGTGACCCACTTGCTCGTTTGCCGGCCTATGCCTAAAAAAATCGTAATCAAACCACCTTAAGCGACATTCTTGGAGTTTGTCTGCAACGTCGCCGACATCAAGACTGCCGCGGTTGTACTCATTTACTATCTAGCCGTGTAACTTTACACATCCATCGCAACATTTTCATATCCGCAACGAGGATCTCCTTGACATGACGCTTAAGAGCAGGCTACATCTTACACCTATACAGGAGTACAGTCTTGAATTGTTATTGTTGTGTGTCTACAATAAAGAGTTACTATGTATCTACCTTTAATCTGATCGGCATCTTTGAATGGCAAATACAAGCGCCTTCCGCCGCTAGGCCCTAGCGGTGCTAATACCCGATGTACTCTGAATCGTGCCGTATAGATTCCAGGTAGGGGCTTAAACTTACCTTTTCACGGCAAGTTCTTCCCTATTCAGATAATATCCGGGTCTGTACTGCAGCAGGCCAGATACTCGGTTTTCGTCACATTTAGTTTTAACCGGTCGGTACTTATGACTAACATGATGTACCCTAATATATTTGGGATAAGGCGGTAAAATATTAGTTTCTAAACACATAAAATACAAACAAGTGAGCAGGTCTTCTGATGATAAGAAAAAAAGAAAAGAAAAGAAAATGATTATTACCACCCATAAAACACATAATACCATAGGAACCGTGGTTGTGTTCCTGACTTTTGAAGAAAGGAAATCTCTTGATTTGGGGATAGATCCTCGATCCTCTGGCAATCTCAAGGGTAATAGGAAATGTAAAAACGAATCTGATATTTCAATTCATATTTGCACGGCTTGATATCTGTGCATGCTGTGACTGTCACTATTGACCTTACATTTATAAGATAATCGTTGATCGCTACAATCTGACGTGCAAACTAAGTAAGGTAAGATGAACTAAAATATCTATCCTTCACAAAGATTTATGGGTCAAGCAATCTTATTCATGTTATAGAGTAAACTGCTTTTACCACAGAGTAAATCCCTCTTAAGTACTATGTCCAATTTATCCTTCATTTTATTAATTCCAGATTTTCAAAGTAACGTTCGTCTGTAGATTATTTTCAACTTTGATAGCAATATTTTTTATATTAATATCAACACGGTATTACGCCGTGACCGCCTTCGTGCAAATATTGGATTTATCGGCCCCGCATTCTTACGTAAGTAGAATATTATTTTGATGTTTTACTGTTTTAATGTTGCACCAAAAATTAAAAAAGGTTTTCTGGAACGTCTGTCTTGTTTGTGCCGTCCGCGTCATAGTCTACAGCACAACTAAAAAGGGTGCGACTACAAACACCTTTCGGAATAATATTTTCTTTGTTTCAAGAATATAATATTTATTCAGCAAGATGATAGCGCATAAAAGTCTAAATAACATTAATAACCATACATGTGTAGTTAGGTAAACTTGATTGCATTGAGTTTTCCTAACTTGGACGCATTATAACATAAGACATATATTTTAAGTATTATTATATACGATACGCTCGTCCCTATCATACCATGTGACGGAAATGAGCTTAGTAAAACGTGAGTACAGCTCTAGTTGCACCTCTGCCTACCTTCGGTGATGCAGGCGTGAGCTTAGTTGTACTACGGCACTACATAAAATAGTCAAATACAAAATATTAATTGAAACTGTAGTAATTAAGTCTCGGGAAGCGCATTTGCAGAGGTGTGTTTAGTGAATACCGCCTCTTGCCTCTTGCCTCTTGTTCAAATGTTTAATGCATGTGTGCGGTGTTTGAACTAACCTTATGAATCTGGTTCGTAAAAGCACATTAAACAGACCGGTTGACTGGACGTGTTCAGCGTTTATTGTTGTTGATTGATTTATTCAACGCATCCGATGGCTTGTTTCGTGTTTGCTGTTGGATATCGCGAATCTGTAATGTTGCAACTTGTATATTTTTTATATTCTCATCAGAGAGGTTGATGTCAGGCAGGCGCCTGTTGTTGTGTTAAGAAGTATGTTGCACCGACCCCACAGCGAGTGGGATAATGGCAGGTGGAAAAAAGAGTATTTTTTATATTACAATTATAACTACTTTTTTCTCGCGGCTTGAAAGTCTTTTACGTTATATTTCGGGGATAAAATGTAAGTGACTCTATAGCCCAAAACTATATATTAAAATCTTGCCAATCCGTTTCTCCATTACTACGTGAAGAAAGGACAACAAACACACTTTCGCATTTGATTTTGACAGCCTTCGTGGCGCAGCGGGCGAGAAGCCGGTTCGATTCCCGCACATAGACAAATGTTTGTCTGATTCACAAATATTTGTCTCGGGTCTGGGTGTTGTGGGGCCGCATGTCCCTCGTAGTTCCCGATACCCACGATACAGGTTAACCTAGTGTGGGTTCAGGACTATGTGTGTGACTGTTGGGTGTATTTTTTTATTTGTATTTATAGATGTTTTGACAAAATTCAGAAACGTTTCTATAATATATTTTAGTCTCATAGTAAGCTTCTTACGCGACCGTTTCATTATGAGTAGAGCGATGCGACGTTGAAGCGTGAACTGCTCATTGCATTATAGCAAACTTAAACCTTGCGCGCACGCTTATCGGTGCGGTATGGGCTTGCGGATACGGCCAAATATTTGCCGTACAAAAGAAAATAATTTTTGTGTTACATAAAAAAATAGTTACCTGCTGTACATTTTTACATAAAGATGTCAGAAATTTAGGTATCTCTTTTTTGCGTGTACGGGAAATTAGAAAATTCACTCCTGCACCGTGCGCCAAACACGGACAACTAACTAATTACCGAACAGTCCAAGTGTTACGCAGTGAATATGTTAATTCGCCCTACAATTAAAACGCGTAATTTTACAATTAGTATCAATTACAACGAGTGCTGAAACCATAATGTTAATTTCACAAAATACATACGAAATATGCTAATAGTTCTGTCAAAATAATTTCATCAGTCAAAATGTTGTCCGCGGCCATTGTACCATTAGATAAATGAACAGGATATCATAGCGGGTGCTATCCTAATTACTATTTGATGCTTGGCGTAACTTTGAGAATGCATATTTAGTGTGTTAACAATGATTCTAGTACTGTATATTAATAATTTTGGCCAATAACAGTTTGGGCCTGTAGAGAGAATCGATGGAAGATGATTGACGAAACAAATATACACGGCGAGTGTAAATTATATTATTACGGCTGGAAGGGGCAGAGCTTGTCGAACGTTCTTAGATCAAGTTGGAAATATTCTTGAGACAGATCAGCCAGAAGTACCCTAAACTGACGTGCATGTATGAAGAATGTAATGAGAGTGAGTGAGACAAAAGCCGGTATACTATGAGAAACAGGCATGTGTGCAACATATATGTAATTTAAATCGATGATGAGCAATTCGTTACACGCGTTGCATGTCCCGCCTCGAGACTGTATAAATAGAGTCATACCTACTTATTAATACACCGTTTACCTATACTAATTTGAATCAGTTACCCGCAAGCGGTGGAGGAATCGTAAAGACAATATGATAATTGAATTACTAGTAGGTGCATACAGTCATTCCTGAATCTCCGAAGGTGGTAGAGGCCCACTAATTACTTAGCTGATTAATTGGTCCTATGGTGCGACCCATAAAGTCGCGACATGTTACCATGGTTATAAAATTCACAGATAACACATACCTCTAATGGCCGTTCCCAATATTAATCTTCAAATTCACGATAGATAGCTATCGTCAAACATCCGTATTGTTCTATCTACTGCTTGGAATCGTCCCTATTTTTTAGATATGCAAGTCGGATACTATGATAGCAATAGATAGGCAGTTTATCTGAGCCCTCTTGTGCGTTATGTTCATACAAGCTGAGAAAGAAGAACTATTGTATAATTTCTATAAAAAAATATGAAGATATGATTTAGATTAGCAATATAACTTTTAATTTAACATTTATCTATAATTCTTATTTTTTACCACTGTTAATGAAATACTAATAACGAGAAATACTTATTATGTTGCAAAAAAACAATGTAATAACGAAACGTTTAACTGTCAATACATTACGGCTCTGAATACAAGTCCTGTGAACGAAAATCCCAAGCGAATTTGGGGGATTTTACTGAAGTGGGGAATTATTTTGTTCGCATTAACAAATATTTATATGTCTCTTGGCACTTAATTTAATTATCAAAACGGTGCATTATTTTTATTTATGGGAATTTTAGATTTTTTTTATATTTACTTTTAGATTTTTACTTAATTTATTTAGTTTTTTGTATTTCAGTGCAAGTGCCATGTAAGTCTTGTATACTCATGGCTATTTCTTCAAAATGCGTTATTTATTTCGTTTTTTTACAACCAAGGATATCTGTTTATCGGTCAAAATCTACCGATAAAGAAAAAACTAAATAACTTTATCGACAGATAGCACTTAAAAAAAATTGGGACGCTTGAACTGTCATTTTCATAGTGTTGTATATCTGTAGTCAGCTATCAGTCCTCTCATCGGTAGACAGCAATGAAGAATAGGATTACCTATCATTAGTAAGTTTATTGGGACGATAAAACGGAAAATAGATAAAATTTTCTATCGCCGGTATAGCAAAACTAGAGACAGACAGAATATAGGGAACGGCCATAAGTAGGCAAAAAAATACATCCACGTAATTCGGACGATGCTAATGTTCCGTTGTGCTTATTTACATTATAGTTCTCTATCTTTCTTACCTATTTACTCAGTAACAAAGATTATACAGCGAACTTCGGAAATGTGCCTGTAATAGGAATATTTCTCGGAGCTCAAACTTTCCCTCGCGATTTGTTTGCGAGGTCTCTTAATGCAGCTAATTTAGTAGAAAAGTGACCCACAAATGAAATAAGTTTGAGTTGCTCTTGAAAAGTATAAGTACTATATTTACTGCTTCCTATTTATCTTGCAGAATTTATTCGCAAAGTATGAAATGTGAATGGAACGTCTCTTTAATAAAAATACGTGAATTGTTCTTGAACAATTTCTTTTATCTTTTCTGATAGTAAGTTTAGTGCAGTTTCTCTACAAAACATTTGAATATATGATACACCCTTATAGAGTTTTAATATTGTTTCTCCATACAAACTTTCATCCCTATTTTTTCCCCGTCAGATACAATACAAAAAATACAGACTTTATACAAAAGGTAAGCCTATCCGGCCGTCCTTGGGGTTAAAATTTTCTTCATACCGAAAAATCAAAATCGGTCTAATAGTTTAGACGTGAAAAGGTATCAGACAGACATGCAGAGTTACTTTCGAATTTATATATTAATATGGACAGTATGGATATATCCTACGACCAAACACAACGATCAAATATATTTCTTTTTTTTATAGCATAGTCCGGCAAACGAGCAAGTGGGTCACCTGATGGTAAGTGATCTCCACCGCCCATGTACGCCTACCATACCAAAATAATTATGGGTGCATTACCGGCCTTAAAGGAATGGGGATAATTAAGGAATTGGGAAGGTGAGGGGGTTTGGGTCTCCGGATATCTCACTCACCGTGCGAAACGCAGCAGCAAGCTGCTACTTTACGGTTTTCTGAGAGGCAGTGTTAATGACCCGGACGAGCCGGCCCATTCATGCTATAGACAAAAGTGTCTACAGCGTGGCTCTACCACTCAACATATACTATATACTCATAATATGGTCACGATTCCTTATTCTCAAGCGTTTATCCATTTTTAATGAACCCATATTTATTTCAGACTGCTTCAATGGATCATATAGCTTACACGTACGGAGTTGGATTTCTCGGTCTGTACGATTTCGCTACGATGTCACCGTACACTATGATTGACAACGCTGTAGTGATATTCACAATATTGTTTACTATGATAGCGTTCATCAGGTCTTGGATTGTAAGAATACTGTACATAGTGTTGACGAACTGCGTTGAAGTGGAGATATCTGTTACGCCTCATTATCTTCTATTTGCAATTTTACCTTTGAGCACAGAATTTCTTTACGCTCACAAACTTTATATATTTTATATTTATTCTAATGTCATGGTTGCGACGATGGCTTATCTTGTGAGTATAAATTATTATTAGTATTTTTTTTAATAACATTTTATTATTAGTTCATTTTCCTTCTAGTAAACGTAAGACGATAGTCTGCTAAGTTTTTTCCTGCGTTCCTGAATTTATTACCAATATAAAAAAATAAGATGAACAAATAAACATGAGCCCGACATATGTTTTTATAGTACTTAATATTATTAGAGGCAATGGTTTCGCTACGGAGATGGTCAAGGTCGTGCAAAATGGTGGCGTCTTAGTAGGAAGGCAGACCCTGGCAATTAGCCGGGATAACGCTCGGTAGAAAGAAATAAAGACTAAATATGATTAGAGATAAACTAAAATTTTCCAAAGTTAAAAATGATGAAGTGATTACTTCACGTCACGAGATTTATTCGATTCATTAAAGCATCATTTTCAGGCGATGTTGACGTTGACAATGTCGAAGTTACTCCATAATGAGTTTCGATCCATCAAAAATATTTACATAGTTGGTATACTCTGTTTTCTGGGGTTTAGTCTCTCCGTGCCAATAGTTGTGGTGAGTTAAACAATTTAACTATTTACTGTTTAAAATACATATAAATAATAGTAAGGATGAATTTTGTTTTAATTCATGTTTAAAGTAAAATGATGTAAAATCACAAATCTCATCAAAATATAGATTGAAAAATCATGAATTCAAACAGTATTCCAACAACGCCAAGCTATTTAAAACATTAATTATAAATTTATCGTAATTAATTTTAAAATTCACAGTCAATGAACCTATGTTTTAGAAGTCACCCCTTAAGGTTACGTACATTTTTTTTTTAATTATGCTACCCATCGCTTTTAGTGATGCAGTGGCACACTAAGTCCATCGAGGGCCCGGGGGCGGCGAATTTAATTGGGGCCTCCGGTCAGTTTTTTCCCTTTAACCGGTTATTTGAGTATGCATACCTTACATAGTTGTAAGGTTTATATTAAATATTAGTATAAGAATATATGCATTACAAAAGGGAACACGGAAGGAATCGTGTTGTATGAAGCCTTCGCCACAGATGCATAGGCCTGACATTATATAAGATTTCAAGCTTTGTAGCCCCCCTAAGACCAGGGGCCCAGGTCATATCACCTTAGTCCGCCACTGCAGTGATAGCAACGAATTTGATGACCCTATTTACTGCTAGAAATCAACGGTCCAAAATGACTACAGCTTATTCTGGCACCAAACCACAACATCTTATCAAAAGACAACAACAAGAGCTTACTAATTCCTGCATAAATAAATAATATTTCAATTTAGACATTGAATGCCTATTCAACATTGCTTTGACATAAATGAGCTGCGATTTTAGTGCTCAAAACAGTCATTAAACAGTTATGCTAAGTAGACGCTCATATTAACTTGAAGACGGCATTGTTAAACGCAAAACAGCAGGAGAAATGAGTAGTGAAAGACAGAAATGCGAATAAAAGGAACTGTACAAAATATTTCACCAAGTCATTTCCTTTGAACAACTGTACTGGCATAAAACATTCAGTAGTTGTACAAAAAATTCATCGTCCCAGTTTGTGAGCTGAGATCGAATATCGCACATGTACACACACCCTGACAAAGTTACTTCGTATACGAAACGGGTGCTTCTAGTAATTTGGTTTACGGCGCGTATGCCCATATTTATGAATGGCGTTCCGCGTTCCATATTTCATTTTATTCAATTAATTTTAAACTCATATCTCGATATTTTATTACTTACATCGGACGTGATCTTATGTGCGGTTTCTATCACCTATGATTGGTAATATGGTTTACGTTTGTTCACACAGTCGATGACGACCATTGGGCGCGTAAAAGGATTAATATACGGAGTAAACGTGGTCGTTCTGTATCTGGGTGGGTTTAAAGTGGCGATTGTTATGTGGGTGTACGGAGTACAGAGGTTTTCAACCGATATACACTTTTGGCTCGGCTTCAAGCCAACGAAGTTTTGGACAATATGTTGGATGTTGTTACCTATAGTGCTGTTGGTGAGTTAACAAAGGATTCTGATGTATTTGTTACTTATAACTTTATCTTTTCATGGAACACACACAATTCCAGAAGAATCATGGACGCGTTGCTGACCTTGAAGGAAAGGAATGGACATAAGGAAGAGAGGGGATTTGGGCATCCGGATGTTAGAATTAAAGTGAATACACTACATTCAGTCTGTTAGGTTACGCCAATGTTTTAAATATGTAAATGCCTCACCAAACTTAAAAACATCCTCTATTTACTATGTGGTAGGTCCCATCGTATTCGAGAAGCCGTCTGGGTTGGTCCGCTTTGTCTATTTCTGCCGTCAAACAGCATTGTGTAAGCACAGTTGTATTGCGGTTTGAAGGACATTGAAGCTAGTGAAATTACTGGGCATTATGCGACTTTATATCTTATGTAATACAAAGTTCTGTGTTGTGTTGCTTCTGTTTATGGGCAGGCGTAGCGCTTACCATTAGGCGAGCGATCTGCTCGTTTCGTCATACAAGCTTATAATTAAAAAAAACCATTTTGCTTACAGCCCTGTACATATTTTTGTATTGCCTTTAAAATGAATTTGATCAAACATTACTACATTACTTTTATACAAATCATTTATTCAATATTGTTTTTCAGCTATTTTTTGTGAATAGAGTATATTCGATAATCCAACTTACCGATTTGAAGCATACAATATCAGCTGTTGTATGGATAGTATTTTCAGTATTTACTGTGGCTGTGTTTCATATAAAAACAATAGCAAGGTACATCGTAAGAAATGTAAGTATAATTTTTAATAATCCTCAACAAAATGGCTGCACAGTTTCGCATGACTTTGTATTTAGGTGCAGGTTAGATGTAATCATCACTAATGATGATAAATACAATGCAGTCCCAAAATATATGATTTATTGACGCGGCTCGGGTAATTCCCCCTTACGAAATTATATTATTTTTCGTATCTTGATGATAAAATCAATTAGGACAGAGATAATATACTGTATGTACTGCAATTTGTACTGTTTCCCGGCGCGTTAATCGATCTATTACCACAATATCAGGCTTATTGGCAACAATAGTCCTGTCTCTATATAGTACTCTTTATTTTAAAAGTATTTTTTTACATTTGTAAATATTAAATAACTTAAAAAAAAATAAAACATTTAAAGATATAAAAAGTATCACCTTCCAATGGCGAGGCCTAGGACCCAAGCCATCGGTGGTTAGGACCCCAGAGTGAGGAACCTCCTCACAATGCGTGCCGTGTCCAATAACACTGCTTTCTGAATCTGGCTCTTAACCCAACGACCAATTGAGAGCCTCTGGAGGTGTTGATCGAGGCTCTTTGGTATCAACCCATTAGCAGAAACGACTATAGGACAATCATTGTTGAGTCCACATCCCACATGTCAGTAACCTCGTGTGCCAGGTCTAAATATTTGGATATTTTATCTTTTTCGGCTTTAACGAGGTTTTCGTCATATGGGATGGTGACATCAACAAGTATTGCCCGGCGCGCTAATCGATCTACTACCACAATATCTGGCTTATTGGCAACAATAGTCCTGTCTGTGGTAATAGACCGATCCCAATACAGCGTTGCATGTCCATTTTAGAGAACCGGTTGGGGGACATATTGGTAATATGGAAGAGCAAGTTGCTGGTGTATGATCTTGGCTACTAGGTTATGCCTATGCAAATACTCGCCATTAGCAAGATACGAACAACCCGAAATAACATGCCTGTCTCTATTATTATTATTATCCATGTCTGTGTATTTATTCTTCTTTCATCTGCCCTTATCCCACCCACAGTGGGATCGGCGCAACATGTTTTTTAACACATGTTACAGAAAGATTTGGCTTGTAGTTTTTACGACCGGCCGCCCGCGCCTGCCTGACGTCATCCCCTCTGTGGTGAAAACATCCAGACCCGAAACAAATATTTGTGAATCACACAAACATTTTCCTCGGTGCGGGAATCGAACTCTGTGCCAAGACGGCCTATGGATTTCATGTCTATGTATTTAATACTACCTATATTATTATTTTCCAACCTATGGTTAAAACTACATAGAATTCTGAAAACCATATTCACTGAAATTCTACTTGCAGCATTTCATACACAGCTTTGTGTCAGCGGTTAACGGTTTACTACATATCTCGCATCCGCCTCCTGTTACAATGTTACAATTAAGTAGTGCGGCGCCGTAGCCTTCTTCATCGCAATACCGATTCAGTAGTACCCATGGCTCTTTGAGCTAGTTTTGAATTTCATTTTAGATAGAGCTTAAACGGTTGCCCACTTAGTGACGATGCTTTCAGCACCGTCTACGTCTGACAGCTACCGTCAATTAAAAAACTTCACTGCGCTCGGAAAATTGTGCATAAAATCTGTTGGTAATTACTTTACTTCAACGTTTCTGAAGGTGTTTAATGTGAAAACTTTATTAAATAAACGATCTAATCCACAGCGCTGGTGCATGCGACACATGTTTTTGTAAAAAAATAATGGTTTTAGGCTTCAATATCCAAAGGATGCCAATGGAACCCTATTACTAAGCCTACGTCGTCTCTCTGGATTTCTGTCTGTCTGTCCTAACTATAAACGGCTCTATCTCAGACCGTCATTGCTAGCCGGCTGACATTTTCACGGAATTAATTAACTCTTAATTGCTATGTATTTTCTAATCTTACTCTATATTTCAATTAGAGCCTGGAGTGCTTTAACGCTGCATGCAAAAAAAACATTAACTGATATTGATTCTAGCGCAGTGCTTATAGTTCCAACTGCAGAAAAAGTTTTTGAATTAATTATAGGTTTAAATTAAACGAATTGTACAAGAGATGAAGGTATTACTTGCAATTTCATGGTGGTTTTTTCTTGTATAATGCGTACTTCGTGCAGTACCGACATCTGTAAAAATTTGTTGTAAGATAATTTCCTGTCAGCCAACTATGTATTTATGATGAATGCTGACAAAACATATAATATTGCTAATATGACCATGAATCATATCGATAACTAAAGTTACCCATGAATACCATCAAGTATATTGTAATGCCATGAAAAACCTTATAAAAAAATATCATTACTGATTTCAGAATTTAGTGGCTGCATTTAGGTCTAGTCTGAAATATGGTCCTCCCGATCCGGAAGATCGCAAACGGAGGAGAAATTACAACGAGACTGTGAGATTAAGGCAATGTAAACACAACTGTAATATTGTAGACGTGAGTATTATTATTCTCCTTCTTCTTTTCGGCGTTGTCCCGGCTTTTGGTGAGGATCCACCTTCCAATTTAGATGCTTCCACTTCGTCCGGTCTTGAGCATCCTCAATATTAAGACTCTCCATATCTATTATTGGCTCTCATAACTTCCTCTAAGACGTCAAGCCAGCCATTTTTAGGCTTTTCGCAAGATCGTAACTTTGGTACATCAGGATTTTAAAACGATACGAAGCAACGAAGTTCAGAAATGTAATGTAGACTTCATGAAGTTTAGAATTTCCATCACAATAAATAAGAGAGGTTAGGCCTTAGTCCACCACGCTGGCCTAATGCGGGATGACAGACTTCACATACCTTCTTATTCTTATAAAGAACTTCTCAAGTACGCAGGTTTCCTCACGATGTTTCCTTTAGCGGGAACGCAAACGATAAAATTAACAATGAATACAAACGTAACAACAGAGGTGCATTCTCTTGGGGCTGGTTTCGAACCTGCGACTTTGTTTTCGGCAGTACGTACCACTCACTGCTGCGCCATTGCTGCATATTTGCATATACGTACTATTTTGTAAAAAACTAGTATTGGCGAAGAGCATAATTAACAGCCAACCAGCAGACAAGAATTAAAACGTGGATTTTTTCAGGACGTCGTGGATTGTAATCATATACCAATAATGTCTAAGAGCAGATCAAAGTTATCAGCATCAAGTTCTAATTCATCGCTAACCAACATCTACGTGGCTGGAGAAAAAAGTAAATTAAGATCGGCAAGCGGAATATTTGAAGTAGATTCTCACCACTGAATTGTGCAATTATCTACAAATAAAATAACTACGAATATTGTTTTTTTAAATTTATTTTCCATGGTCTATTTTTTATGTTTTTGTCGCCTCATTGGTCTAGTAGCAACTTTTTATCAAGCACACCATCAAGCTTAAAAATACAAGTGTGTTATCATCATCTTCCGATGTTCCCGGAAAGACGTTTCTGCGGAGAACTAATGATCGACGCAGATATCTGTAGGCCTAGTACAAGTTTTAATAGTTTTCCGAAACGATGAAAGTTGTCGTTTTCTCTCCATACATCGAGTACGAGTATTACTAGCCACTAGTGGGAACTATGGTGAATTAAAATTAATAATATGCTTAATTTATTTTTATATTAGTCCAAAATGAAATTTGTTTTGCAGCGATTCTCTTTTTATTACCGTATGAATTACTAGCTTGACACTTCGCGAAAAGAATCGCTTGAAAACTAATTTCATATTCTGTTATTATGAAATAAAATAAACCATATAATTAATTTTAATTCATCATAGTTCCCACTAGTGGCTACTAATATTTGACGTATTGAGAGATAAACGAAAACTTTCATCGTTTTACAAAACTAATAAAACTTGTACTAGGCCTACTGTAGCGTGTGGAGAACATAGGGTTGTCTGATATAACTGTGCAAACTCGAATCGCTACGATAAATCGTTATCGTGTGTAGCGTAGATAACCTATTTTATTATTATTATCTCTATCTAAGCCTCCCCAAGTGAGCGCCAACCATCCCGGTCTTGAGTCGCCCGCATCCACCCGTTACCCGCCATCTTTTTCAAGTCGTCAGTCCACCATGCAGCAGGGCGCCCTACACTACGTTTGCTTAAGCGCAGCCTCCACTCCAGCACATGTCTGCTTCACCAGCCATCTATCCGTCTGCAGACATAACCAGCCCACTTCCAATTCGGCGTGCTAACTCCGCGAGCAATATGACTATGAATATAAGACTTTGGATATCTGGCGGATAACTTCATTCCCAATTCTATCTACCAGAGAAATTCCAAGCATTGTTCGCTCCATAGCACGCTGAGGGACTTTAAATTTGTGGACCAGTCCGCTGGTCAGTGTCCATGTTTCAGCTCCGTAGGTCATTACAAGTAGAACGCACTGGTTAAAATCACTCGTTTTAAAACAATAATGTACTACATACCAACATCCCTAAAACTTAAGATTTGTTATGAATAATCACTTAAAGCTTATAATAATATGTAATCGACATTACTTTGAATAAAATATTGTTAAGATGAAAATTTTAGTTACATATTTGAACTACTGCTCTGAACTAAGTTTTTTCAACCAAGAAGTATTAAGTGAGTTAGCGATTGCAGGAAGTAATATTAAATATTTACTGAGAAATCTAAAGTAGTCTTTGAACTTTATAGATTTAAAGAAAAGTGTAATGGCTACTTTTTAAATTACTATTTTTTATTAATTCTTGTAGTTTTCATAGTAACAGTGTTCATCGGCTGCATACCTATTGGATACTTGTGTATACAACCGGGTCGAGTTTATTTTATCGCGTGTCAGTTATGAGAACCCATATTTGTTCATCATGGAATTGATTTTATATTCATTATTACATTGTTTGTAATATATAAAATAATAATAAAAACTATCTCTCTTAGGAACAACGGCATCAGAATATTTTATTCTGCATATGAAACAATAGATACATCTTAATGCGTTTGATTAGTGAACTAATAAGTACTATATAGTTACAATAATATTACATTGATCAATTCAATCAAAAGTCTGTTCAGACGGTTCAATTTACATGTGATTTGGCAGTAGATGAATTAAAATCAAACGATATGTAGCGCTACTAACGCTATTAGTAGTGATAAGTTTACTGTAATGGCATGGGAAAATGAAACAACTTGATTATAAGTAGGTACAGTACATCCAAATAAACTTGTCTAACGAGGCACGTTAGATCTCGACGTTCTTAAACCGGCAAGAAATATAAGTATAGTTAACTTTTCATACTCTGAATATCCTATTTTAAAAAGTCCCAATAGAGAAAACACTTCGTGAATAAGGTCAAGCGAGATAAAGTTAAATATGAAGATTTGCGCTTGAGATAGTTTGAACTGTTTGTTGATGGGAGGATACGTGATTTTTTGTATCCGACAGCGTACACATGGTGAAAAACCCACGATAGAGGCTCGTTCAGGCGAGTCTCGTTCCGGGATCAGTCAGCTAACTTCTTTTTTTATCCTAGCTCGGCAAAGTGACTACGCTACACCTGATGTTAAGTGCAGCGCAATCCAAGAATACTGTCGACCAACAACAGACGATGTGTCTATTGTAGGTCGGCAATATTATGCCGACATGCCTATTTGCTTCTTCACACTCCGTTTAAAGGACATGTTGTAGGACGGAGGGAACACTTCGAAACAGCCGCGGCATAATTCTGCCGACTGTTGAGGGAAGCAATATCTCTTGACGGACGACATTATATTTGGACTGCACTGTACATAACATCAGGTCCAGTGTAGTTATTTCACGTGCCAAGATATTTTTTTTTTGGAAAATACCGAGATTTGACTTTAATCAAATGCCCGTGTAGCATCACAAAGAGAATTGGTTTTTGGATTGCCTCCTATATATAGCCAGAAAAGCCTTTAAAAATTGTGTTACCGATGTACTTACATTGTTTTATTTAACAAAGTCTACACTTAATTATCTAATTATTAAAAAACAATATGTCCCGTTTACTGAAGAGGATAGGGTAGATACGTATGGCCATAACGTATTAATTTATTTTACGTCTATATTGCTAATATAAATCGGAAAATTGGTTTGTTTGCTACCTTTAAAGTCAGCAACTGATCAATAAATCACTACATTATTTGGAATGGAGACTGTTTTCTGTTCGGAACATGACATGGGATAATTGAAATTGTAGACTCGTAACTATTCAAGGAAAGGAAATCTTTCATAACACTACTTGCGATAAGAATTCTATAAAATTTTGCATAACCATTAAGGTGCAAATAAAAATAAATATAATAATATCTGAAACACACAAAGTGCATCTAAAAATGCTAAAAAGAAAGATAGACGTGATATAGATGCGATCGTCGGCGCTTTTATGCGACGTTACCTTAGAAAAAGAACAAATAGAAGAAATTTTCCACGGGAAATGTTATCGGTAACGTAACAGGTACGAGCATAGGTATCAGTTCACAGTCAGATCAGTCAATAAGCGTTTGAATTTATATTCCAATGGTTAAAAATCCGTGCAGGATATATTCCACGAATACGAACCGCATTTATTTTTCTTATTTCAACGGTCATCCGTTGTGAAAAATTAAATCGAATAAAGTTGAAGTTCAGCATGTATGGGCCGGCTCGTCCGGGTCATTAACACTGTCTCACAGAAAACCGGCGTAAAGTAGCAGCTTGCTTGTGCGTTTCGTACGGTGGGTGAGAAATCCGGACGCCCAAACCCCCTCCCCTTCCCAATCCATTAATTATCCCTTTCCTTGAAGGTCGGCAACGCACCCATGATTCTTTTGGTAATGTGGGTGTACATGGGCGGTGGCGATCACTTACCATCAGGTGAACCACTTGCTCGTTTGCCGGCCTATGCCATAAAAAAAAAGTTTCATGATATATAATCAGCCAAATGCATATAGACTATAGCCGTTTCATAACAGTTGAAGCCACTGTTACTTTGCATAGTAAACTAAGTTTATTAATCGCATTTCCGTTGTTTGGATTGTACTGACTACTCTGCGGTTTGAAATTAAACAAAACGAGGAAAGATCAACTAGAGAGAACTTCCTCGTTCTACGATTTAAAATTATAAGTGATTTATTAGATATAACTATTCTTAGCGCCTTTTTCACCACCTTATAAGTAAATGCTACTTACCAAATAAAATATGACACGTTGCAATACCAAAGTTACTCTGATACTTATATATACCTTATTACCTTACTTATATATACAGTACGGACAGTGGAGACAAAAGTCACCAGTTTGAAACAGACCTAATGTGCATGCATGCACCTCTGACTTTTTAAGTGTGTATTGTAAATTATCGCTTTGTTTAGCGGTGAAATTTAATCATGAAGAACCCTGCATACCTATTTTACGAATTCTTCATAAGAATTTCGAAAGATTGTCAGTCCGCATTAGGCCAACATGGTGGACTTAACTTCTCAAATTCGCAGAGTAGGATCGTACCTAGCAGTGTGACAGTATCATTTAGGGCTAATAATGTTTCTTACCATAAGACATACATACATACATTATAACTCATTCAAAAACTTAAATCACGCAGGCAATCTCAGAGTAGAGGCTTTCAGATCGTCAAGAGCCCGCATAAACAACAGGCAGTTCTAATTGTATGAATAAATTTAATTATAAGGAGAACTTATGATCGAGGTCGAGATCATTCCAAATCGCACATTCGGTCATTCCTCATTAATAGCGATATCAACACTACATTCTGATCATTCATTTTACAATATTATTTAATCGGGTGTGTAAGTAGGCCACCAACATCTTAGGTCCAAAGCCAACCTCACCTGCATGTTATACACTCCGCTGATTAACAGACGAAGCAATGGCGTAACTTGGTTCCCATTGCAGGTTTTAGGGTCAGACGTCAGGGTCAGGTAAGTCACCCCACATAATACCAATACCGTCAAATCAATGGCATATTATATAAGGCATATATACTCGTAGAGTGTCACCGCAAAACGATGCACAGGGACATCGCCCTAAACCTTGATTATTGGGCTAGAACTACCGCGCACAGTACGGGCGTGGTTAAAGAAGCTAGTTTAAGGCTAGTACCAACAAAGTACCGCTTTGCTACGTGGAAAAGTGGCTCTCTCACTAGATAACGCTGACCGCTCACCGATTTGCTCGATCTACGTCCAGTGAATAACAAATCCCAAATTATCGGGCAGGGTTACCGAATGATCTACAGTGGTTCCTTCTCCGGCCGGAACGAGGTTGCTGTGGTGTTGTCGTTAATGTGGCTTTAGACCCGGAATAGGTACAATGGAAACGGTATTCGCAATCAGATAGCTGGTCGAGATATACAGGACGAAGAATAAACCTCTAGATAAGGTAAAGGCAACTATGTGGGACGCGGACCAGTCATGGACATTTTTTTCATTTACCTTCATCACTAAGCAAACGCGCAGTATTTTTTTTCATATGTCAACGCCGATCAGTTGTGCCAATATTTTAACCGTCATACCAACTATTTTTGACAGCCGACGCCCGTTTTAATTACACCTATAACGGTTTTTAGTTACGCGATGTCATTTGGTGTCGGGTATCGTAATTTATTATAAGAATCGCGATGCGAGTAAGTACACTTAACATCTTATTTTGTGTCAGGTGTATCGTCGTTGTTTAAATTCATATTATTTAGTGATTTATCAATAATAATACATTACTATATAACCCAAAATGTCATTGTCATTGTAACCCTAAAATTACCGGTGTCCATAACTGGATATTATTAAACCATGTACACCCAATCATGGACAGAGTGTCCATAAAGTGAACTTCCTTATTTTTTTTATTTTTTCATGTATCATACGTCTGTTCTAGTATATCTTCATGTTTCTCAAGAAATCTGCAATATATTATTAGTCTATCCAATAATGGACATTCTGTCCATGACTAGATGTCTGTATTAGGTTCAACGTATTTCTAATACAAACAAATTTATTTTCAACTTAGAAATGGCACAAATGCCCAAGGCTATCGAAGAAGTAAGAAAAGTAGAGAAAATATCTGTCAAGCCCAATGAATTTGACTAGCTGGATCTTCTCAGGATTGACTCGCGCCGCGTAATATCCAGTGGTAAAGTAAGCCCACTAAGTTTGTTTCGCCGGGTCTTCTCAGTCTGGGTCGTTTTGGATCCGGTGGTAGTTTTAAAACACGTGTCGTTTGGGTAATGCCTATGGTCCATATCGACCCATAAAAAAGAAGAAACAAATAAATAATAATAATACTCAACAATTCTGGACTATTCCTTAATCAAAATATTGTAAAATGTAGAGATGCCCAGTGTATTTTGATGATGCTATGTATGTTATGTATACAATAGTTGATATGATTTCTATTTACAAGTTCTTTATTTTGTACTGACTTGTCATAAGCGCTATTTTATTGCCTATATGATTATTAAAACTATTTCATTTCATTTCGTTGCCGCTACAAGGATAGCTTTACATAATAAAAAATCACCGGGAAAATCATATTGATTGTAATCTAGCTCCAGCTATTGTACTTACATATGAGGAAGTAAGGATACTCGTGAGATGGATAGCCTTTATGGCTGAAAACAATAGGCTAGTTGACACATTTTTAAAATAGGCTTCATTTTGTTAATGAGGCTTTTCTAGGTCGTTTTTTTATTTTATCGTATTTTTCTGAGACTTATTTTTTTTTTTTTTATACGGGCACGGCAAAGTGACTACGCTACACCTGATGTTAAGTGCAGCGCAATCCAAGAATACTGTCGACCAACGACAGACGATGTGTCTATCGTAGGTCGGCAAAATTATGCCGTTATGCCGTATTATAAATTATAAAACAACAAAACATATTCAAATTTAATTTTTTATTGAACATTCGAAAACGCCATCGGCCATGTTGGCCTATAGATTATCTATGCAATGACGACACATATTGTTAAATAAACACGCGAAATAACCTATGCGAGCTAGATATCGACTGAAACTCAAATTTATTTTTGCGAAGATCACTTCGATGTAAGTACTTACCTACATAATATCTTATTATTTTTGTTACAAAAGTCCACAACATGCGATTTGCGAATGGCATTTAGTTGTTTACATAGTGACTGACGTCACGATCATGGCGGTAGCGTTTTCGGAGATTTCAAATAAAGATAAAGAAATATATTTTGTAATATGAATTTTAAAGACATCTTCTACTTTAATGTATTGAAATTGATATATTTGGGTTCCATAAACCAAATACTGTAGGAAATAAACAATTATTTATTAAATTTTGGTATAAGTCAACTAGCCTATTGTGCAATGATGTTTTTTTATTTTACTCGAAGTTGGCTTTCGAGTATTGTCGTGATATATAAGACTGATATTGATAATAATGTTTTTATTCAAATAAAATAACATAGCTGACCGGTTGGCTTAAAGAGAAGCATTTCCATAATAACGAATACTTTTGTCCTTTACTTGATTATTCATATTTCCATAGCCTAGCTGTTCATAATTAGAGGGGTCCTTCACTGGATTATTACTCTCCATTGATGGCTGTTCATAATTGGATAATGTCCATAATTGGGGGTCCTACACTGGATTATTACTGTCCATTAATGGTGTCTAAGTAGGAGTGTTGTATATTTATAATATTTTATTGTGCTGAGTACTAAACGGAAATTAAACATTGAATAGTGATTGAGAAAAGAGCTTTTCATTTACCTCCAAATCCCAAAGAATGTATATTGAAAAACGAAGAAATTACAAAACAAATACAAAGAAAAATCGCTTATACTGTCCATGACTGGTGACTTTACCTTATGCCTTTTTGAACCTAAACAAGGCCTTCGACTGTGTGTGTCGGCAGGCGATCTGGTGAATACTAAGGGTCAAGGTTGTGCCAAAAACCTATGATAAGATCATCCGGGACATGTACCTTCGATCCGAATCTCTGGTTCAGACTGTTATTGGAGATACCAACCCCTTTCCGATGACCGTACCGTACCGATGTCACGACGGCGAATATACAGGAGCAGCCATCATGAGTGCTCATGTATCCCTATGACATAGCACTAGTAGCCAAGGACAAACAACGCGTAGAGTAAAGGGTGAAACGGTGGAAGGAGAATCTTGAAAAATAAATATGACGACGACCAAGTGCATGGCCTGCTGCTCTTGTGAGACGTCGCCTACACTTAATCATCATATTAGGGAGATTCACGTCGCGGAAATGGAGACGCATAGATAGATAGATAGAATATTCTTTATTGCACACTAAATAAAGTAGTTGCTTATAAAACGAGGATCATACAGTAAGAGTGATACAATGGGCGGTATCTGACGGACCCCGGTATAAAGATGAGATAACGCCAGGAAGAAAACAAATATCAGAATTTACCAACAAAATATTTAACCGGTATCCAGCCGCTCCATAAAAGGACTTTTCATAAAAGTTAGCTTATTTAACTGTGAATTGCCAATATTCCACCTTAACAGCTTCAATGAAAAGAATATATTTGTGCAGTTAAATACCATAATTGAAAATGTAAATTTATTATCAGACATATTGATTGATACAATACAAGCGCTCGGTAAACTGTTCTGCACCTAACATTAAATTAATATTTTATATTGAAATATCGTGTTGAAATATTCCTGAATGAAGTATTTTCGCGCGAACAATAAAAGTCGAGGATTTTAAGATTGTTAAACACCTGATTTATTATACGCACATTACTTGCTTCATCGTCATTTTACCTACAAGACTGGGCGTTATACTGGCAGGCAGGCGGCCGGTTGTAAAATCTAGCCAAGTCTTTCGTTAACATAGGTCCAAAAGCATGTTGCGCCGACGCCTCTGCGAGTGAGATAAGAGCAGGTGGAAGAAGAAGACACCGAGTATCCCAATCAGAATTATTATAGTTAACTTATAGATTGGTCTAAGCGGTCAATTGTTATACGACGCGTACTATATCAATGAGGCCACTTACTGGATATATTCTCAGAACAGCGGGGCTGTTGGAACTTTGATTGTAGTTGGCTTCTATAAGCCGGTTATTGTATAAGGTAACCTTGAACTACTGAATAGAGCGCATTCAGTTTGTGTGAACTACGATTGATGTAAATTTTGATAATTGGGAGTTGTGATTGGCACAAACAGTTAATAGGTTAATTACCCGTATATTGTAATTAAGCCAGATAATCTTCCTTCAATTTGTATGATGTGTGTTTGCAGTGTTAACTTTTATGACATCATATTATAATATAGTGCATAGATTGGTTCGAAATGAATAAGTAATTACAAGTCATGATAGTTGGATGTTTAGGACATCGCAATATCAGAGTTAGTAGTATTTTTTAAATCTAATAGTTATCAGGCGGACCACGAGCTTCATTTATTCACTCAGGACATAATGTTCAGATCGTACACGCGATCAAATGAAACAAGTTGTGTTATATCTCTCCACGACTTAAGTAATCGTCAAACCGCCATCACGAAATGATTTTCGTAGTTAGATTCTCGTACGTTTGCAACGTGCGAGTTGCGACTGAAATTGATAGTTGACCTGGCCGACTGGTCGTACTTGCATCGCGCGCCGCAACCGTTTCTGGCACATAAGTTCAATTTACTGCCTCATATAGAATGCGCTATTCCAAAATGTTAAGAGATACTGATTATTTGCAGCTCTTGAAGGGAAGCTTGTAACCGCAGCTTGAATTAGAATTTGCTTTTGTACCATATTATTGTTAATGTTGTGTTCACTGACTGCTTCGGTGGCGCAGTTGTAATGCGTAAGCGTTACGACTAAGAATGACGCTGAGGTCTCGGGTTCGATCCCCGGGTCGTGTAAAGTGATATTGAGTTGTTCTATCATAAAACGCTTAGTATCAACCCGGAGGCTGGAGCTGTGCCCCATATGGCGATAGGCTCGCCCCGTATCACATCATGGAACGGAGATACGCTCGACGAAATGTGGGTGCACTGGTTACACCTCTGCCTACCCCTTCGAGGATTACAGGGGTGAGTGAGTGCGTTGTGTTCACGTACCTAATATTAAGTAGGTAAATGTTTAGTATTCTTTATTTCAAAAGGTTTTTTTACATTTTTAATATGATATATATATAAAATAAAACATTTACAAATAAATATAACAATCATGTTATTATTATGAATACTGGAGTGTTACAATTGCAAATAGTTATTGTGTCACCCCAGCCAGGGTTTATAATGCCTTTCTTTGTTATTCTGACAATTTAAAGCCAATGATTAAAATATTATTTCACAGGCAGTGACGATCCCCCGTAGTTAAGTAGTATTTTTCATATTTTTATCATTTTTTGGTATGAAATTTATTTTAGTTCAGAATTGGGAGAACGGCTTTGAAATACATTTCAATTTCACAAAAATGTATTATTGTAACGGCTAGGATCAGAAACCTGGATGGGATGCAATCAAAATAATAATTTTCCGATGCATCTAGCAAACCCCGCGTGACTCTTACGAACGTTGGTGGAAATTCATCCAATTTAAATGAGAGATAGATTCTTAGCGGAGCGTCGAGTATATTTGCATAAAATTATTTGGTGGGTGGCGTCGAGGCGCAGCGCGCCCGTCTCCGCCTCGGATGAATGTTCTTTGGCACAATACTAACAATCAAATACAATGAGCTCGCTAAATTACCTGCACTTTTGAATGAATTCACGCTACGTTACCACCGAGCTCAGGATAAACAACCAGCATTGCGCCATATAACTTCTCTTATTGATTGTAATTCTTTTATCAACCATTGGCCGTCACGTATAAATTTATTTAAATTTATTTCTTACTGCGTCTGTTTGATTTCTTTTTATTGTACATATTGCTTACTTTTAACGCCATGCATATTTGATGCAGAATTTTCAATATTATATTCGTTTGCGAATATATCCGGATGCTTAGGTTTATTTACTAAGGTTCTTTCGTATTTATAATATCGTTTGTAAAATATATACTGTGAAGTTTATCGTATATCATCGGAACAACTAAAATTGATTGTTTTTTGTCTAAATTGTATATTAGGTAGAATTTTGGAAATTTTATGGTGTTCATGAGATCTGCGTTGTAGTGTGATGTCCTGGTGTGGTAGAGTCATGATAGAGCATTCAGAGCATTTGTCGCTCAATAAGGCTCCCAGCGAGGATCTGAAGTCGTCATTGCGAGCAGAAGGAGGCAGCCAGGCTGCGGTCGATAGGCGTCTGGACGCAGGCGCGGGCCTAAAGCAACCGTAGGGGATGTGAACGCTGAGTACGCCAGTCAGCCGGCAGCCTTATACGCGGCCGCTGGCAGCCAGCGTCCGCCCGGGCGCACGCGGACGCGCAAAACATGCATACGAGCCGTCCGTGCGGCGTGCACACCGTTGCTCTCGTGCTGGCTCTCGCGATTGCCTGGTTGCCACATGCTGACCACGCCGCGTAAGTATACGTCGAAAAAAATTAATAAATTGACAAAAATACGGATCACCTTGCGTGACGATTGTCGGATCCGCGCGCGCCCCTCACGCATCGGCGAAGCCATAGCGTGCGTGTAAATCTCTCAAAGCCGAGAGTTCACATTGCTTGACGCGCGGCTGATTTGTTTATAACACGACCTCGGTGCTAATATTATACAAACAGGCTAATAAGTAAAGTTTACGGTTTCTTATCAACTTACATGAACCAGGAGAGATTTTTATTCCTAGGGGAAAATGGGCATTGGAAAATTACTTGAAATTTGTTTAACAGCTTTCTGTGAACCGTCGCCGAATACTTAAATTATAAACGATAATTGTTGTAATTCAACGGAGCAACATCGGAAATCATAAAAATATATCGAAGAAATTGGGACCGCCATTAGGCGCAACGGAAACCATTTTTTATCGAGGCACTGATTTATATCCTCATCGTCCTAAAGTCATATTAAATTTCAAACGTTTCCATTTCGGGGAACACTTGAATAAGTAAATAGTTGTCATTTTTTAACTGAAAGCCAAATTGTGCGCAATGGAAACTTTAGACAAAGATCGCGAACGGTCAAAAAGAGACAGAACGAGCTGACCTTTTACTTTTGAGAAAATATTACTCCCAGATGCGTTAATTATTATTTATTAATATATAATAATTATTACTGTTACATCCAAATATAACATGTCGCAAAGTGGGTATCGACGATCGGTATCGTGGCTATGGCGCACCTCCGAGTTTTACCCTTGGAATTATTGTGCTTGGTAAATCTATCTTTAATTTTTAACAGGTTCTTAATACCATAATTGTTATGGCCAAGAAGCTACACACGAGTAAAACAAATTTCCATCCCATGGAATTTGTATACGTAATTAACGTCTTCATAGTTTATTTATTTATAAAATATTAACAATAATAATTTGATAATAATAATTTTGTCGCTTAATAAAAATAACCGCAATGAGATTCAGGCGGAATAGTTCCTTCATCTCCCGGCATTTTCGGCATTTGGTTATTGACGTCACAGCTAACCGGGATGGGCCGCATCCACGACTTACCCAGAATGCCAAAAATGTGTTATCTCGTTGGTGCAAACGTAATTTTGAATGCGGAGTTATCATAGTTGTTGGTTGAAGAAATTATTTTCTTTGTTTATGTTTGGGGAAAATACGTGTTTTCTGATAATAATAAATGAATCACAAAACAAGTATTAAGTAGCTAATAATAATATACGTACTCAGTGTTAAAATAAGATATCATTATTATCCTTCGACTACCGAATAAGATTTTTATATCGTGACACAACTGCCGAGCTCGGACTCTATTTGAACATCAAATTAAAAAAGAATTCACATAAATATTATCTTTGTAACGTACATTTTGTTGTTCCTTTATAATATTCTTAAATAACTTTTATTTTTAAAGACCTAAATATACAAAAAAAAACCTGAAAAATCACTTCAAGATGATCAGTGTATTGACACAGAATAATATTATGTTTTGTATCCTATTCAATTCATTTGAATGTAATGGCAAATAAAGTGACAGCCTCCGTGGCGCAGCGGGCGAGTAGCCGGCTGCGAAGCAAAAGGCCGTGGGTTCGATTCCCGCACCGAGACAAATGTGATCCACAAATATTTGTTTCGGGTCTGAGTTTTGTGTGACCGCAAGTCTTGCGTAGTTCCTGATATCCACAATACAGGTTAACCTAGTGTGTGGTGACGGCTATGTGTGTGATTGTTAGGTGTGTTTTTTATTATTACTATTAAAGTGCTACAATTAAAGTTACGCACAACGACAATTTTGGTACTAAAGCCGTAGACAGATATAAACACACAGACAGACAAGGAGTCAAACTAATAATACACCTCTTTTTTGTTGAGGGTTAAAAATAAGTACAGAATCACATTAGATTGTACTGATATTTATATTATTTAGCGTAACAGGTCACGCGTTCGTCTTTCTGATATAGTCTACAGAAGTAGATTGCCATATTACTTAAATCGTATTAGATACCTAAATACTTATTTAATTTTGCAAACCAATGAATATATATCATTAAAAATAACAAGACGGTTTTTATGTGGACTATTTACAAATAAGTCATGATTTAATGATCCCTATTAAGTTTAACAACAGTTACAAAAGTTATTTTAGTATCTATGTATATTAATTAAAAGTTAAGTGTCAGTTTTTGCCACCAAGCAGCATTGAGTACCTAAGCACTGTTGTGTTTCGTTTGAAGGGCATTTAAAACCAGTGCAATTACTGGGCATTATGACTTGCACCTCAGTCTACCCATTCGGGCATATAGCTACGATATTATGTATGTTAAAAAAATATTTCTAGATGTAATAGTTCGTAAATATGCATTTTTTATTAACTGGAATAACGAAAAGAGTAGCTCGCTTGATTGCAAGCATCACGCCTGCTCATAAACAGAAGCAATACTACACAGAACTTTGAATAACAAAACACTGCATGATACTGGACTACGCTGTACTAAGATGTCAAGTCTCATAACACACAGTATTTTCCACTGGCATTTTCATTATTTATTTATTTATTTATTATAAAACACAAGGGCGATGACAATGATCCAATAAAACCATTACATTCGATTATGTACTTATTTTTCTCTTAAGTATGTGACAAGGCCCCGGCCTTGCCACATTGTTTGCATATTTGTACTAAATCGTAAAAACAGGAGATAATCGAAGCACATGATTCATATAGTTGTAGTTCTATTTAATTTTCACGTTAAGTTGTTTCGACTTGTTAGTAAAACTAATGAAAAGTTCTTTGAAAAATTATCAACCAGTTTCTTATATCGAATTAATCATATCATTAACAAACAATTAATGATGTGCTTGCTTCTCTCAATATCGACGGAAAGATAAAAAATAACTGATTATTTAAGTAATACATTAAATAAATAACTATTCCTTTGAATTTATACATAATAGTAATATAATGCAACCTGAAGCAGTATTATAGCCTATTTCACACGTTAACCTATTTCCTATTATAAACGTGAAAGTTTAGATGTTTGTGAGTTTGTGAATTTGTATGTTCATTAGTCAATGACGTCTAAACAGGCGAACGGTTTTAGATGAACCATGCACACAGGTAGACCATAACCTGAATTAGGACATAGGCTACTTTTTATACCGGAAAAGGCAGATGACGCGGGCGAAGCCGCGAGCAAAATCTAGTTAATTATAACTAACACACCATCACACCATCCTGGCCCAGATGCCAATGTTTTGTCTCAGATGGACAAAATGAAGGTTGTAGGAGTAGCAATTACAAAAACCTTAAGATTTCCTTGAAATCAACTTTAATCTTCGATAGTTACAAAATTTGCTGTTGAGCCTAGCGCGTACAATGATCAAGTGTTAGAAAAATAAAAATATAACAGTAATTGTCGGTGGCGAAAAAATAATTATATAGTGTTGCAATAACGCAAAAAAGAAACATCTTGCTTTAGGATTCTATGAGGCGTTAACATCTCAAAGGGATAGGCAGAGATGGTGCTAGACCAACTGTGATAGGTCTACCTATCACAGTTGGTGCCATCACCATTCAAACATTAATTCCAATTCTAGGCAATTCACGTGTGTTATTTTCTAAGCGAAAAATTGCACACAAACATTTGATTGCCCGATCTGAAATTCAAACCCAGGACACTGGTTCACTGGTTTCACAGTCTAAGTATGTGCTGACATTAAAGCAATGAAGCTTTACACGTCATGTTTAAATTATCAATTAATTGAATACGTTAAAATGTAATTAAATTCCAAACTTCAATGTTAACCGAATAAAATATTTGATGGAAATAATTTTATTACTTCATTAAGGTTACACGTTAATTACACATTTTGATACACGTGGATACCCTATAAATAATATCTGATTGACAGCAACGCTCTTTAAATAATCTTTGACCTTTGCATTTTAACACTGAAATGTATAAATAATTTAAAATCACGCTACGAGTATGACTGTTGAAAGCGTATTTTTGTTTGCCTCGAGCAAATTTCGGTTGCAGAGTTTCAATATTTTTTGTTTACTCGTCAATTTGAGAGAACACGTTCCAATATTCTTTTCGATACAGATATTTCGTTATGTATAGGTAATGAATACACTATATTTGAAGGATGTTATACTGTTGGTTATTTAAATGACTCAGTTTTATCGTGTAATATGCTAAGGTAGTTTTTGGTGAATGGTGCTTCCGAGATGTACCCGAATGCCATTTAATTTCGTTGAGTTTTGAGAAAAGTTTTTGAAAACATATACAGTCTATCTAGCATATTGTGTGTATGCGCCTGTATACTCGTACCCACATTTCGAATGCTTGTAACTTGTTTTAATTGAATTAGTGGCCAATATTTAGTTTTTCTTTATTTTAAGGCCGAATGGCTTCAAAATCGATATCTGGGACAACCTGTAAGCAAAAATGGTAGATCCTATATTAGAATTGAAACGTTTTGATTTTCTCCGGTGTATCTCCGGGTGATCTTCATGTGAAAAGCCTTCGATAATTAGGTATGGTAATTTATAAAAGGTGTTTGTTGCAGCGAAATTATTTTCGTATTTAAACTAAACAATCTATCGCCGAAATCATTCTTCGATCCAAGGCCCAGTGAACCTACGTAATCTGGCACTATTCCCAGACCAATTTTAGCATTAAAATTACCCATTTTCCACTGATACACTTTACTTCATAATTTTTTACCTATTTTAGGGCCTTGTAAAGCTGATCCACAAGAACGTCCTTTTTGTCAGCCGTTGGCCAGTATATTTGAATCAGTTTAATGTTAAATAGTTTAGCTTTTAGTCACCATAACATCACGTGGTTAGAAAATATAACTAAACTTGAGACGTTGTATGCAGTTTTCCTATTTTTAACCACACCATTTCTATGATGTTCAGTCATTCCCGAGTAAAATATAGTGGCATCATCTGATTGTAACACTATGTGCTCCCCATATAATCTCACACATACAGAGGATATCGAAGTTTAATGCAGCCTCTCATCTGCATAAAGCTTGTTACGTTCCAAGTCGCAATCTTCATGACTGACCCGGAGATTCTTAATACCCTCCGACCATTTCTTTGTTGTTCTCTGCCATGATGATGTCTACACTCTTTGCAATCTTAACCGATGAATGTACAAGTCTCTTTAGCTTCCACTCTTGGTCGACTAGTAGCGCAACTGTCGGTATTGACTCGCCATGTCACAGGAGCATCACAATTTCTGCAGTATTTTAAAAAGAAAGTTCTTCCCACAATTTCTCCGCTGCCCCCTTAACATCTGCGGGCGTGTTGTGCTGTATATGCAGCTAGCCAAGATATCTCAAGACCAATCTGCTATCCGCTAGCTGTGAACCCCGGTAGCTCACATTTTAGCCCTACTTTGGGTTACGGTACCCTAAAAATAAAGATTTCCGAAACGGAAAACTTGAATCGCAGTACTTAACACGTGTAAGTAACATTTATTATTTTCTACAGTTATTTCAATAAAATCGTGCGTGGGATTGGAATAACATTCGAATAGTTGTCAACATTGAAAATGTAATAACAATTCTCCCAATTGCACCTATTTTATATTTGACATTTACAATTATAATATTGCGAAGCCAATAAACCACATAGCGGATTGCATAACTCGTACATGACACATGAATTGTATTGGACATTTCGCATAGTACCTAGGTACGAGTTATATGACGAGAAAATGTCATTTGTATTGGCCTTAATGTATTGGTATTTGAATTTCGTTTGTATGCATACGCCTACGTGAATATTGTCACTGGAAACCCGTGTAAACTGAACCTTGAAAGTCACGTAAATATGAAAGGGAGAGTTAGAGTTCACGGGTTTATTGCGATCGTATGGCAAACACCCGCGCGTTTGCGCTGCAAGTCCAGCTCATTGGCATTTATAGGTTACGGTCAACAATTAAAGTAGGTATTCGTTCGATATCATCCTTGACTAACACTTACCTACATTGTTTGGCTAAGCCGTGTTATGATGTGTTGCGTCACTTGTGGCGTTTTAGTTGGCGTTTGGACACCGCCGCAAAATTTTGGGGTAGTAAGTTAGCACGACACAATAAATACTCAGGGTTTATATCGCACTATAGATTACACTCGGTACTAGTTTGCAGGTGATAAGCAAATAGAGTCACGGGTCTGTCACGGACTCCGAATCCACGCAAACAGGCATGTAAGGTGCATGAGGAGACACGTGGCACGGACGCGGCGGTAACAGCCTCCCGACCTAGGCGTCACGTGTCGGCACGTGTGGTGGTCCCGGCGGCAGCTCGCTGGGCGCGCAGCGGTGCATGGATGTTATACACTATACACGTAATGCAGCAGTGACGTGCACGTGGTTCGGTGGTGATTGTCTCGTGATTTGGTTGATCCGTCCGGTGGTTGGCACGAGATCGAGGAAATTCGGCTGGAAATTATAATTTTGCTGAAATTGATTCCTGATAGCACTAGCAGGATCCTAACAAGTAACAACTATAAATTTAACCTTTTTTGAATATAATAGGTTGCACCGACCGCATGTAGGGGGATAAAGGGAAGATGATACAATATTATGATAAAGAAGCACTTGTTTTGAGTTACATATCCACTTTTTCCTGTAACCCATTACGTCAGCAGATCCGGTCTCTCTAATAAAGTCTTGAATTTATAATGTGAAAACTGAATATGTACAGTTTGGTATCCTTTGAGTTTTAATAAATGGCATCATATGCAATCCACTCGAGACACATCGTTGAATAAAAAAAACACCTTTCTTTAATCTCCAGTTCACACGTTATAGGAGCTGAACTTTATTTTTCTTTACAATTTCAAAAACAAAATACTGCTTTAAATTAAATATGAAAGATTATAAACTGAAACTGAATATATCCTATCGGTCATACTAAATCTTTGGAGTTAGTAATGTGTATATTATTGTTTTAATATTACGTTAAAGCAGTAAAAACAAATTTGATTTCATTTTCATAAACTGCTGTTGATATATTATGTAATTGTAATATGATATAAGTACTATTGTAATTTAAGTAATATAATTTGATAATAGTTATGAATTTAACCTTTTCAAATCTAAAGTTCATTAGTAACTTATTAATAAGTAGGTATAATATTTTGTTACTACATATTATGTACCTATCATCATTATTAAAATTTTGTGCTATACAAAGATTGTTTCCTGAGATAGATTCTCTCATCCACTGCCTTTGAAAAAGCTCATTAAAATATTTTCCATTCCTTCCAGATTTCTTGATGAGTCTATCTCTACTAATTCTATTACGTTAGTAAATTGTATTATTGTCATTTTATTTACCTTACTTACCCTTACTTTATCTCATCCTTAAAGTATATTAGCGGCTGAACTTTATTAACAATATAAATGCCTGCATTTTCCTAGCTAAAGTCTGAGAAAACTCGCTAAGTTTTCGCATGACTTGAAATGTTCTTTGCCGGTAAAAGGCGAGTCGGACACCACAAACTTTTATTGCTTATATTTATATTTACAGCAATATTTTTTAAGTGCTAGTCTGTGAACAATTTTTGTCTACATCATAAATGGGCCGGCCCGAACTGCGGCCTTATTCTCTATACACAAACACGTAACGCACATCGTTTACGTTATCTTCTTGAAATCAGGGGCCATATTCCTCATGATAGTATAAACTCGTAACGTGACCGCGTTATACCAAGCCAATGTAAAATGTCCACAACAAGCACTTAACGCACCTTAATGCGTTAATAATAAATATAAATAAATAAATACATCCAACAGTTACACACATAGTCCTGACTCCACACTAGGTAAACCTGTGTCGTGAGAACTACGAGGGACTTGCGGTCCCACAACACCTAGACATTGTGATTCACAAACATTTGTTTCGGTGCGGGAATCGAACCCACGGCCTCTCGCTTCGCAGCCGGCTACTCGCCTGCTTCGCCACGGAGGCTGTCAATTGAGGGAGTTAGAAAATATCACTTAATGCCAATTTGACAGTACAACGCGTTCGCGTTAATGTAACGCTGGTGCGTTACAAGTCCACACGGGCATAGAGAATAAGGCCCCTGGATATTACCACTATGTCACATAAAAACGACGTTAAGTAGTAGCTCGCAACTGCGTTTAGTACGGTGAGTGAGATTACTAGAGACCTAAATCCCCGCACCTCTTCGTAATCCTCATTCCTCTCCTTCAAGATTGGCAACGCGTCCAGAAACCCTTTCACGCAGAGACGCGATCTGCGACCATGATCACTCCTGCGATCTGTACACACAGCCAAGATTTATTCTTGCGATCTGTCCAGCGTCCACCAATCACAGGCTGCCAACCTCCGTCAGTCGTCTTAGGTAGGGCTGTATTTTTTTTTGCTGTAACAGTAAGTGCATTTCAGATTTAGATATGAAAATACAATGGATATTATAGTATTTTACGGAAAAATTTATAAAGAAAGAATTATATTTGTTATTGATTTGCATTTACTAATGCAATTACATATAAGATTCCACGATAAAAAAAGCATGCCATCGAAAACACACCAACCTACTAAACAGTTTTTTATCCAATCATATATTCTGGTAACACAATTCGGTAGATCGCTGTGTCCTCATACAAAATGTACTAAAAACAAAAATCAAAGTTCGCGGATCATACGGATCGCGTGGCGTCCCATTGGGATCGCTAGCGTCTAGATCGTAGCTATAAGATCGCGCGCTGTCCCATACAAGGCTTGGAAGACTTTATTCTTCTGGTATTGTATGCACTTATATCCTGTGAAGGTCGTTCAAGTGACTCACTTGCTCGTGAGACACCTCGTGCTCGTGCACCTCTGCTACATTTTTTTTAACATGTTTAGCTTTAAATCAAATGGCTATGACTAAGCTGCTAAGTTTAACTATGCTAACAGGTTTTGTTCAGCGATTATAGATTTATGTGAATAGCTATAAAAATTTCTTAATAAAACTATACATTTTGCTATATATTTTCAGAAGATATGTAGTACGAAGTCTGCACTTTATTATAACTGCTTCGAACATAAATACTTCTAATAGTGTTAATTATAAATATTTTGATATAACAATGAACCCCAATTTGTTACAAAATATTTTTTACTAACTTCAAATGATATCAGGCTTTCAATCTTTTACCTCAATAGCTCGTTTAGTCTAAGCAGATAGAATCTCATTGAGATGCAATTTGGGTCCATCAAGCACGTCCAGCGACCATGAATTTAAAACACTAAATTACCAGAGAGCTGAATTTATAAAAGACAAGTTTCAGCTCCACCGGGCCTGCCGTTTATGCGCCACAATGCACTTTCTTGATTAGTTGCTCAAGGTCCCACTCTGCCCTCTTTCATGTTCCAAATGTTGAGGCACAGAGCGAAAATAGCTCCATATTAATATGGAAGTCGCAGTTTACATTATAATTAAACATACCTATATTATAATTAAATATACCAGTATGAAGTCGCTCTCTGCGTGTGCCGTTTTAATAACTTTCATTTATAGAATTTATTCCGGAAGGTTTATATGTATATCACGCTATAAAACATGGGAGCTGGGCTGGTAGTATTGTATAAATTGCATTTGACGGCGGAGTCCTGACAGCCTGTGAGTTCTGTGCGAGTTTGGTCGATATCTCTCACGTATATATGAGGAAGCAAAAAGTTGTTACGTTTCGAATATAACCCGCTAGGGGTACTGTACACTCTTCTACATACATATTTTGAATGACGTGACAGTTACCGATAATTTCGCACCAGAGGCACTGGTCGCGTGAAAAGTTTTAAACGCCTTGCAGGTATTTATTTAATCGCGCATTTTATTATCATCATGGAACACGTAAAAGTTTGTTAAACTATTTGTTTCTGATTCTGAAACCATATTTCCTGGCGGACCTAACTATCACGTATTATTAGAATGTTGTGCCACGCGCTCGGTGCACAAATGCCGAAGCATACATAACAATTAATAAGAATGTTTTAGACTGCCTCGGTGGCGCAGTTGTAAGGCGTACGCGTAACGACTGAGGCTGACGCTGAGGTCTCGGGTTCGATCCCCGGGTCAGGTAAAAGTGATATTGGGTTTTTCTATTACGAAGTGCTCAGTATCAGCCCGGAGTCTGGAATTTGTGCCCGGTATGGCGATAGGCTCACCACCTATCACATCATGGGACGGATATACGCTCGGCGAAATGTGGGTGTACTGGTTATACCTCTGCCTACCCCTTCGGGGATTACAGGCGTGAGTGCGTATGTATGTAAGAATGTTTTAATTGGATTAGTACTTCCATAAGCTCATAAACTTTATCTCTTTTCATAATAGCACTGAATAACATAAAGTCTGACTTTAGTCGAAGAATACAAGATTACAAGCTAATAATTAAAACCGGAATTGACTGGTAAAATGAAGCGCTCGTTATAAGAATAATTCAATTAATTATCTGTATACAGATACTGTTTTCTTCGTAGGCTTAAAACGATATTAAGGAAATTGAGCAAACAACTCTTGAGAGGAAGATGAAAGTCGTGGAAAGCTGCTTGAACCTCTAGGGTACTCACCGAGGGTACCTCGATCGAGAGTTATTCACTTTTAACGTCTCGTGATTAAGTCCGGTCTCTTTTTTCTCATCTTATAATATAAGTAAGTCCCGGAACGATTTTGACGAGTGTCATTGAAGTGAACGAGTTAAAACGCACTTTTCAAAGCAAACAAAATTATTCATTAGAAATAAAATTGAATTCCCAACTTTTCTACGCCATTGATGTTAGTTGGGTTTTATGTCTCCTTCGTACACAGATTTCGTAGGTATAGATGTCGATTTAAAAATCTGGTTCTGAAGATTTTTAATATTCGATACACAGCCAGTGTCGCAGTCTAATGGCGCATTATAAACGTTTATTTGGATTGGAATGCATTTATTTTCATTCCGCTTTTCAAACAATAATGTAGTTTATGATCTTATATTTATGCAACAGGAAATAGTGAAAAAGAAACCTTTTTGTTAAAACATATCCAAAATTGGTTCAATAATGAGCCCGAAATTATAAGTTTAAATATAGGTATGCGCAAAGGTGGGCGCGTAGTGGGGGCATCTCCCTATCTCGCTTGCAAGCGTGTACGGTGCCGTAAACATAACACGGTGACGTCAAAGTTTGTGTCGCCTGTCATTTGACAAGTATTCATTCTATCAGATTTGAATGGCTACTACCTTATTTATTTTTCGGGCGCATCTATATATCTTTTTGGAGTAACGTAACTTATTGATTTAAACAAAGACTTTAATACCATAGACGGGCCGTTCAGAAGTAAAATTGTGTTGCAAACGCTGCCGGCGAGGCGGGAATGACGTCTAATGGCCGTTCCCTATATTCTGTCTGTCTCTAGTTTTGCTATACCGGCGATAGACAGCCGTGGACAGCCTCCGTGGTGCAGCGGGCGAGTAGCCGGCTGCGAAGCGAGAGGCCGTGGGTTCGATTCCCGCACCGAGACAAATGTTTGTGTGATCCACTAATATTTGTCTCGGGTCTGGGTGTTGTGGGACCGCAAGTCCCTCGTAGTTCCTGATACCCACGATACAGGTTAACCTAGTGTGGGGTCAGGACTATGTGTGTGACTGTTGGGTGTATTTATTTTAATAGAAAATTTTATCTATTTTCCGTTTTACCGTCCCAATAAACTTACTAATGATAGGTAATCCTATTCTTCATTGCTGTCTACTGATGAGAGGACTGATAGCTGACTACAGATATACAACACTATGAAAATGACAGTTCAAGCGTCCCAATATTTTTTATGTGCTATCTGTCGATAAAGTTATTTATGGCCGTTCCCAATATTAATCTTCAATTTCACGATAGATAGCTATCGTCAAACGTCCGTATTGTTCTATCTACTGCTTAGAATCGTCCCTATTTTTTAGATATGCACGTCGCATACTATGATAGCAATAGATAGACAGTCTATCTGGGCCCTCTTGTGCGTTATGTTCATACAAGCTGAGAAAGAGGAACTATTTTTATGTTAGAAACTATGAAAATATGATTTAGATTAGAAATATAAGTTTTAATTTAACATTTATCTATAATCATTTTATATATTCTTGTCTAGTTCCTTGGTAGTCAGTACATAGCGAAGGGGCTTGTATCTGTCCTGAGAGTACATCTGACATGGTAAGGAATACTCCTTAAAAATCAGACTAAGTGTGTACTTAGGTAACGAGTATTAATGAAACAACCTAGACAATGTTTTTGCTTGGCCGAGTGTGATTTTTAAGCGCTTGTAATGTTAAACATTCGAATTTTGTTAATGTATAGTTTAAAGCTATTAAATTTGATAGTATTAACTTAATAATCGTACCAAAACTTCATCTGCTGTGAAACTAACCGCTGCGGCTAGAGCTCGGCCACTTCCTACTACGATATCTGTAACACTGCCATAGTTATAGCGAACGGGTCCGCTGTACCGGAAAACGCTATCGATTCTGTCAACGTTAGTTGAATGTTTTAGACTTAGATAAAAATGTCGTGTGGGTATTGACGCCAGATTGTGTCATGTGTCACGAGGTACGAGTATCTATGCTTCTATACTTATAGGAAAGTTAAAAAAGTATTTAGTAGCTATTACATGGATGAGATAAGTAATATTTATTTTGTCTGCTCGATAAAATGTGAGTCATTAAAGTCATTATAGTACAATAAACAAATGCCGAACAAATTGACGTGAGAGTGATGTTATGTATTGTAATTATGTAAGTTCTATAAAGTAACTAATTACCACTCGCATACGGTTGATATAATTTTAATTCGATAACAATTACTTATGACTTCATGTGCATATTTATTAGATTTTTATGGAATATCTATTTGACTTATCAAGGAATGTAATGTACTAAGTCTCATAATGCCCAGTAATTTCACAGGCTTTTATGTCCTTCCAACCGAAATATAACAGTGCTTACATACTACTCCTTGGCGGAAGAAGTAGACAAAACGATAGTACCGACCCATACAGCTCTCGCATATGAGGGATTTATCACCAAAATTGAGATTGCATTAATCATTAGATAGTTTCGACGTTGATCGAATATTTAGACGGTTATGCAAATACACCAATATGAGTAATTAATACACACATATCAATTAATCACGTTTAGGTTAACTCGTGTTTCCCATCTATTTTAATGAGCTTTGTTGAAAAGGGTTTAATTATCATTGTTACGTGTAAACGTTACTGAAATCTGTTTAATTGCGCTTAAGTACATAGGAAACTTAATTAATGTTAATGTAAATAATTGTCCAATTTATTTATCTATGGGTTTATACAGTCTTCTTCTTCTTCTCTCACCTGCCCTTATCCCACTCGGCGCAACTTGTTTTTTTTAACACATGTTACATAAATATTTGTCTTATAGTTTTTACGAACGCTCGCCTGCCTGACGTCAACCCCTCTGGGGAGAAAACACCCAGACCCGAAACAAATAAATAAATAATATAAATAAATAACACCCAACGGTCACACACATAGCACTGCCCCCACAGTAAGATACGATTATCTAGTGTCGTGGGTATCAGAAACTACGAGACACTTACGGTCTCACAACACCCAGACCCGAAACAAATATTTGTGTAGGAGACACATATTTGTCAAAGTGCGGGGATCGAACCCGCAACCTCTCGTTTCAGAGTCGACTACTCGACCACTGGGCCATGGAGACTGTATACATATACAGTACTACGATTCCAATTAAGCGCTTTGGATTGTTCGTTTTTTACGATTTAGTACGAATATGTAAACAATTTCCTACTTTCCGAGCCGCATCACCCATCAAACGCTTAAGAGTAACCTAATATCTACTCCATATTGGATCATCATTATTGCCCTTCATCTCTTACAAGATAAACGAATCTTGTCGAGGTGCATAACTTAACTCGTAGTAACAGTACTTAAAGTACAGACTTTAAGCTTGTTTATACAAGTTTAAAAGAACTCATTATAAACTAGACATTGTTAAGCACCTAGGAGATCACTCGCCGTCAAGGTCTGCATTGTACGTTAGATGAGCATAGTTCAAGGCCTTTTAGCATAAATGGAGGTAAAATCACTTTAACCTATATTTTTGGAGGTTTCGATTTTATAAACACTACAATGTTGCAATCTGTGAGTGGTAGAGCCACGCTGTAGACACCTTCGTCTACAGCATGAATGGGCCGGCTCATCCGGGTCGTTACCACTGTCTTTGCTCTTTGCTGTGCTGTCATCAAATTAAATGCAACTAGGCGTATACAGGTTAAATCGTGTAATTCATCTGGATTCACCTAACTCCACCAGCTTTTTTGTCAATATGGTTAACTTGATCTCAAAACTTGTCACGCTTGACGCTCCAAACACACAGTAGGTACTACGAATTTTCGTATATTTAGAATATACGAACGAGTGATGAAGATGATCAAAATATGAAGCTCTGTTACAACGTTATATTATATTATGTACTCATAAAAACCGACGTAAAGTAACAGTTTACTGCTGCGTTTCGTACGGTGAGTGAGATATCCGGACGCCCAAATCCTCCTCCTCTTCCCAATCCCTTAATGCCTTTCCTTTAAGGTCGGCAACGCACCCATGATCATTTTAGTATTGTGGGCGTACATGGGCGGTGGAGATCACTAACCATCAGGTGACCCACTTGCTCGTTTACCGGCCTATGATATAAAAAAAAAGAAAATTCAATATTGCATCTTGATTTGGTGATTGAGATTAGTCCAGATTATATAAAATCTGTTACATGTATAAGAGGATGGTTCACCGGTTCCATAATAAATCCATATTAATTTATATTAAAACGTAAACATTTTTAGTATTATAAAAAGAGGGCATTAAACTTAGTATAATTGGAAATATATACCAATAATAATTTATTTCGTACTCCGGTGGGTCCCTCGTATGCGAGAGGCCACCTGGGTTGATACCATCGCTTTTTCTATTTCTCTCGCCAAGCAGCAGCATGTAAGCACTGTTGTGTCTATTAAGAAAATTGGAGCCAGTGAAATTATTGGGATATATGAGACTTAACAGCTTAACTTTCACGGTGACGAAAGTAGGCATATGTATGTGGTTTTGTTTCTGTTTACGGCGCTTACTTTCAGGCGAGCGACCTTACCTTCTTTGTTTCGTCACTCAAGCTAATAAATAAAAATAATATGTGATACTCATGAGGTAACCCCTATCGATTCACATAATATGGCGGTAATATCGCGTATACCTACTTAAAAATACAGTACAATTATACAATATTGCATGTGCTCAGTTTCCACGTAGATAGCAGTATAGTATTATGGATTACTTTGTATTAAGTATAAGGTTTAGTATGCTATATCACACTTTTTCTACCCTATTAAACGTGGATGTCCCCAGTTATAGTTATATGTAGTTTATGAGTGGTACAGCTACGCTGCAGACACTTTAGTCTTTGCTCGTCCGGGCCATTACCACTGTCTCACAGAAAACCGGCGTAAAGTAGCAGCTTGCTGTTGCGTTTCGTACGGTAAGTGAGATATCCGGAGGCCCAATCCCCCTCCCCTTCCCAATCCCTTAATTATCCCTTTCCTTTTAAGTCGGCAACGTACTCATTTTTTTGGTATTGTGGACGTACATCGGCGGTGGAGATCACTTACCATCAGGTGAACCACTTGCTCGTTAGCCGGACTATAACCATTTAAAAAAAATAGAAGTTCTTAGCTAAATATAGTCCACATGCTTCCTCGAGGCATGCTTAAATGAGCGTGTGAATAAACGTATGGTCAAAGTGTCGCTTGAGGCATAATCGATAGTATTAGACTTAAATGACATCATTGTTTTTTTATCCTTAAAACCTAATGCACATTGCAAATCCAAATATATCCCAGGAAATACAAAATTTAGTTTATATATTTAATAGTTTTTGCATATCTACGGCACATACAGTATACATAATACAAAAATAAAATAACCTCACACCTGTATCCCAGAAAAAGTAGGCAGAAGAGCTAGTAGTGCTGCACCCACGGTTTGCCACTTATTTCCATCCCAATATGTACCTAATAGGGGACAGGCTTATCATCATAACATGTTAGATGTGTAGAAATTGTACCAATAAGTTGCGGTCAATTGACCGTAACTCAATATTACCATCTCGCTTACTCTCAACTAGAACCCCTCTCGCGCTCCCTGTCTGTGAGCTGTCAAACTCTAGCGTTATGTGACGCAATTATACTTCTAAACAGGCCGTCTAGTAGTATACATTAAAGTCTTTGATATAAATATTATGCGTAGGCCGGTAGAATTATGCCGACAAACGGTAAATGCATCGTCTATCGTTGATCGACACTATTCTTGATTGCGCTGTACTTACCATCAGAGGTAACGTAGTCACTGTAAAGAGTCAGGAAGAAAACATCTATAGACTGACCGCGCCAAGGGTTGCTTAACTTGCTAATCGTCTACCGACTTGTGAGTGCCACTGGCTATGGCTATACAGAGGTTTAGCATCAAAGTATAGTATTAAAACTCTGTAAGCAGAGGCTTACAAAGACTTTAATACTATAAACGGGCTGATCAGAAGTAAAATTGTGTTGCATACGCGGCCGGCGAGGTCGCAATGATGTCTAAGGCGCGAGAGCGATAGGAAATGCGATAGAAGTTGAGAGTAAGCGAGATGACAATATTGAGACGGCTGTTTTATTTTGTATTAATTTTCATCCACAATAATATAAGAAATAATATAGTTACATCCTTAAAATTAAATGTATAATATATGAACGTAAATAATGACAATGTTTTATGAGTCACAATAAACAATTTCGTGTTAGTTTATCAAATTTTAAGTTTGCAGCTATTCAAACAATAACAACTGATCTTGTCGCTCTCTCGCGGGCAACTATCTGAGTTGCGGTTAATTGACTGTAACTTAGTACGCAATTTCGATGTACCGCACAGCCTGTTTTATACATTAAAGTCTGCTTATGTTAGATGGTCACGTTCAGAGGGCATACATAGTCCTCTGGTATTGTATGTATGGCGGTATGGTCACCATCAGATGACCCTCCTGCTCCATTGCTTTTTCATAAAAAAACAACAATCTATAATTTCAGCTAAGAGATATGTTACACTCAAATAATTATAAACCGTCAATATATTAAAGATTGAGAAAAAAAAACTATTTTTCCTCGGGTTCTACGCATTTTAATTAGTAAAAAACACCGAAGTAACAAAATAACCAACCGACCACCGAAATATAGACAGTATAACTAATATTAACTAGCTCAATCTTAAAGTACCATTTAATCTTTGAAAGAACGAGATAAATGTTTTAATTAGGTACGCCCATGGCTAGTCAGAGATTTTAATTAATGCTGTTAGTGAATTTTGAGGCATTTAACATGGTGCATCTGCTGAGTCGGTTATTGCCTTGTACCATTCATAATATTTCATTGTTCGTTTCTCTGAAATGCGGTAGACTTACTGTTAATTAACTATTCATGTTCAGTTTCTTAGTTAGGACGATATTATTACAAAGTCATACATACATACATACATACGTACGCACTCACGCCTGTAATCCCCGAAAGGATAGGCAGAAGTGTAACCAGTACACCTACTTTTCGCCGAACGTATCTCTGATACTGAGTGTTTCGTAATAAAAAAAACCCCAATATAATTTTTACCCGACCCAGGAATCTAACCCGAGACCTCAGGATCAGCCTTAGTCGTAATGCGTACGCATTACAACTGCGCCACCGAGGCCGTCTTAACAAGACATCTAGAGGCATCTACTTCATACTACATTTAGCGACACACGAGTATTCGAATACAGGATTCGTTCAAAGTAGCCAGAGTTGATATAAAGCAATGCCATTCATTTCATAGTAAGTATCTACCAGACGACAGAAACTACTTTTGATATAATTACTTTAAAATAAATAATCATATTATATTTAATTAAAAAGTAAGCACCTAATTTAATATTCAAGTGATAATTATAATATTGTGTAAGTATAGTGCATTATCTAATGTTTCTAACAAATAAAATAAGACTTAAAATTCGACGTCTATACTAACTGAATATTAACTACATATTGCTGTTATTCTTTGAGGAGTTCTCAATTTCTCCTTCGTACTCTATCATCAAACGCTAATCAAATTTATACGCGACCACTCTTTAAGTAAACCCTATCGACTACAAAATAAAATCTGTCTACATTTGGCAAAGAAATCGCATAACAGCTAATTATATAATTAATATTTTTTAGTCGGCAGTATCATCAAAGTCGGTGCATATATCAAAGCATAAAGGTGTTTTATTATTCCATCCCCGATTTCACCTTCCTAGGGGTGGAATATTTTTTTCAATTTTAAATTGGGCCACCATCGCAGTAAACCCTGTCGAGTACAAAAAATATCCAATTCGGTCCCCATTTGGCGGAGTTATGCGTGAACATACATTAAAAGGAAAAACAAAACCTTCTATTTGAAGTCAGTTTAAAAGTAGCTGTAGTCATTTTGAGAGGATGTTAATTTTATACTGTAGGCGTCGTTTGAGAAGGGAGTTCTTAAAATTCAACCCCAATTAATTATATTTTTTAGTAAAATATACTTCACGCGGTCAAAGTCACGAGCAAAACCTACTTGATATTTATTTAGAAAATAATATACAATGTATGACACTTTCATTCATCATAAGTACACATTATTGCATACAATATCATCATAGTTACGTACGAATTTAATTACCACAAATACGTTAATTACACCTCAATAAAATTGTAAAATGCAGTCGCCGCCACAATTTAATCGATTCAGTGCTTTGTCAATCATAAGTTATTAAAACAGAATCATTGCTGGTTTAATGCATAGAATTTTAATAAATCAATATAATCATATTTGTTTATTCTATACAATAATAATACTAGCCCTATATTATATACGTCTCATTGCTGTTCATTGAATGCACGGCCATCCAGATCCGGTTAGACATTCGACGAGGTTTTTTTTCTTTTTTATCATTGGCCGGCAAACGAGCAAGTGGATCACCTGATAGTAAGCGAACTCTACCGCCCATGTACAAAAAGATGCATAGGCGCTTTGCCAACCTTAAAGGAAAGGGGTAATTAAGGGATTTGGGCGTCCAGATATTTCACTCACAGTATACGAAACGCAGCATTAAGCTGGTACTTTACGCCGGTTTTCGATAAGTAAATAATATAACGTTGTAACAGAGCTTCATATTTTGATCATCATCATCACACGTTCGTATATTCGAAATATACGAAAATTGCACAATGTATATCATAGTACCTACTGTACGTATTTGGAACGTTAAGCGACAGGTTTTGAGACCAAGTTAACCATATTGACACAAAGCTGGTGGAGTTAGGTGAATCCAGGTGAATTACACGATTTAACCTGTATACAGCGCCTAGTTGCATTTGATTGAAGATTGAATATAGAGGCCGGTGCAGAATGTCAAGTTCTTTGTGCACGGTCCCCTTTCATCGGGAGAAAATCACTCAGTTAGATAATAGTTTCGATTACACCCGATCACGTGCTTTCACAGCATAATCTATAGAGCGTAAAGGCGATTGTGAATGTCTTATATAGGTATGTTACACACAGTGCATTCTGCACTTAAAAATATAACTATATTTAAATTTACGCGCCACATTGACAAATTGCAATTTATTTTATGATTGTTGGATGAAATAGACCCTGGGCCTGTGCTGACAGTAACTGACATCCAGGTCTTAATACTTGACTGTGAGATCATTGGCTGCAACACCCAATGTTGTGTTGACATTCTCATTGATATACTGATATTTTGACACAAAAATAACTCGAACTAGGTTCGGTGTACGAAGATTTACATCTATGTATCTGGTGTATTATTATATTTTCCTAAACGTTCTCATACGGGAACACAGCACAGCAGGTAAGTTAATTAACGCCCGCATAACTCACAGATTTTAATTAATGCTGTTATTAAATTCAGCGTTATTTCAGTCTAGCATGTCCATATCCTTATATTAATATTTCGAAGTAGTGTCTGTACTTGGATGCTCTTAATTAACGAGAGCGTTGAGTTTCAAAGCTACATGTGTTTTTAATAGATCTTCATGAGATAACATCTTTTGAAATTATACTTTATGCTTTTCGCTTAGAAGTGATATTAAAAATGTGTGTAATCATTTATGTGCCGAAAGATTCTCGGGAGCATATTAGCGTCATTGGCATTACAAATAACATCCTTCTGGTAACATCAGCAATTACATCACTATGAGGTAAGTTTTCTTTGCATATTATTTAAACAGGATTTAGATTTAGCATGTTTAAAGTCACTATTATTTTTAAACAATTTTGAAGTAGGTACAATTATAAAATCTTTTAAAAATTTCCATAGACATTAATATTATTTAACATTTTAGTAACCATTCTTAACCTAACCATTAGATGAATAAATAAAATGTCTGTACAGCTACTAAAAATGTATCCAATTTGCAAAATGAGCTTCCGTATATCTCACTTACCGTAAGAAACGAAGCATTAAGCTGCTACATTACGTCGGTTTTCTGTGAGAGGGTGGTAATAACCCGGTCGAGCCGCTCTATTCATGTTGCATACAAAACTATTTATAGCGTGGTTCTACCACTCATAAAATGCTATAAAGGTACAGTAACACAGAGGAAAGGAAAAGAGGATACTTTTGTCCTAGAAAACAGCATTTTTAACGCGGGTGGAGTAGCGATCAAAAGTTGGTTTTCCATATAAGTCTTTGGAATAAAAATAAAATTTATAATTTCATTTTATAATATATAGATTGTAGAATAAAATACACAAGCGCCGTCGGTTATTTGCCTTCCCAGCGGACGTTATTTACAACTCAGTTGTTCAATGTTTACATATTCAATACGAGTACAGTATGTATTTACTTTTAGCTGCTTCATCTTTTTTATTATTTTAATGGTGTAATATTCTTCCATGCCTAATAAAATTCATTATTAGCTTTATTAGTTAGGACCGTGCCACTGATGCAGCCGTCACTAAGAACTTAGAGCCGGTAAGCTGCGTAGGGACAATACCTCGCTTAGCTTGTTTTACAGTCAGTATATGCTAACTACTAATTGTTTGATCTTATCCTTACATTTCCTCAACAGACACGCGTACTGGTTTACGGAATCATAGCTTCGTCAGTATAGGTCTCCTAAATTTCAGCTGGAACGAAAATAATCGAAAAGCCATACTCCTGCCGTTCCATTAAGTTGTGGAACAGTTTGTTGACGGCACACGTGATACCGTTTCCTACAATATGACGCCATTTAAGCAGAATTGGATATAGGAATTAGAGAAATCGGCGGCCTACGATAAACGCATGATATACCGCTTCTCGATACTATGTTGGATTGAACTACACTTACTATCAAGTGCTGCGTAGTATTGCCAGGCCGGAATAAAAAAAAACTGGCGATTAAGTTGAATGCTTTGATTTACAGGTTACGTTTAGCATGAGTTTAATCGAATTACTTATATGCATTTTATTGGCTAGATCGAAAAATAAAATTTATGAAAAACACTTAGGTACTCGTATTCTTACTTATCTGATAACGAAGTAAGTATTAACTGTTTCTTAGAAGGCCCGTCTGCGATAAAAATAAATAGAAATTCGATAAAACTAATAATAATATTTTTGCCAACGCGCAGTTGACGGCTTAATCTATTACGCGAAAAAAAAAGTAGTTTTTTGGAGGACCATCCGTATTTACCGAATTATTGTTTTTCGACGTAATTTAGAATATTGTTAGGTGACAGCATCCAGTTCTTTTCATGTTTTGGATGTTTGAACATTGATACATGTACAGCTAAGCAAGTTTACGTGCATAGTATTACGAGGAAGGTCATTTTTTATTCGTTAAAGTATTTATAATTATATTTATAGTTGTACAGAACATAGGCGTTTCTGCCTCTTATAAACAGTGTACAGGAATAAGAATGTAACTGTATAATAATTATTTAATATAATAAATACCTACGTAATTATTCCTACGTAAGGATTTCTCTTCACGTATTAATACATAGATTCTCATGGTATGGGTTTGTGAAACCAATACTTTTGGGAACATGTTACAATAAACGCTATGTATTGAAATGTATAATAATAATTCTTTATTACTGTTTTTACATTTGTATGTTTGATAACTTGTTACATTTTATAGTACATGTACTCAAGAAGAATTAATACTGTTTTTCTGCTTTTTAATTTAAGTTTAAGCTTCTAAACTATGCATAATCTCTTTAACAATAATATCTATTTATATCATGTTGAGAACATATAATTTCTGAATGCAGATTGCTAACAATGGAGAGAACAAAATGTAACAAACCTATTGTTAAGTAGCATTGCGCGCCATATGCGTGGCAGTTTCATTTTTCAGCAAAAAGAACGTCTTTCAAGCAACGACCTATTAAAAGGTTGTCAGCGATCAGCAGTGCTTCTGTACTAAATTTCTAACTTCGCAACTTCGCATATAGCATATTAAATGATGTGTGCAGGTGTAGATGACAATTGTCTGTCATATTCTCGCCTAAATTGTATATAGTGTACGAGAGATATATACGAGAGAAGCACGTAAGCAAGAATTAAATTATATATAATCTGCTGTACTCATAATATATAGACCATAGTAAGAGGTGACTAATGGAGCCATCGGGGAACACAGAAGTTGAACGGTTGTCTGTCGAAGCGCTGTTTGTACATTAGAACATTATGCAACCCCGTGATGGATGGCACCACGAAGGGCCTGCCTCGTTGCAACCGTTCATGTCGAGACCGTCCTTTAGTCGCGGGAGCTTCTGGAGCACACCACATATTTTAAAGACATATAAAATAGATAACATCGCTAAGAGGCGGCTGCGGTAGAAGTTAAGTCGATTCTCATCTCATGGAGCCAATGCCGTCCCTAATTCGCCGAAGAGGCCCCACGCCAGTTTTGATTAGTATTGTCGGTATATAAACAGCTTAAGAATGCTGCCCAGCGGTTTAGACTTCTCTTGGGGAGCTTAACTCTGGCTTGTACCTAAATCTGGTGAGCACAACAAGTTAACCAGGTGGGCTCCTCGCTTTAGGCCATTTATGTAGAGTGAACTGCAATATCATATGCAAAACTTTCTACCTGATGCCGCTGTTTCTTTTTTTTATCAGTTTTCTATTGCTGAATAAACTAACCGCAACCGAACCAAGTTTCACCATTGCCTCGGCCGTTAATCAGCAGAGTTTACCACGTGCAGGTGAGGTTGGCTTTGGACCTAAGACCTTGGTAGTCCACTTCCACTCCCGATGAATTTGTATGTATTTGTACACAGTACGATAAAAAAATTGTTTTATGAAAAGCCATATTACACCCAACTCAGTAAACTGTTGCAAATGATGTTGACAAAATATCTAGTTCTAATGTGTGAACCTGAGCAGACTGTTTAAACAGGTGTAACTTCGAGAAAGGGGCCAATCATCGCTGGGTTCTGTTGAGAGAAATAGGAAAATCATATTACTAGTGATTTAGTAGTTAAATATTATAAGCCTTGTTTCTGTCGTGGTTTCGTGTTGTGATGCCTCGGAATATCATCAATGCGATATCGAAATTGTTTGTTTGTATGAAGGCGTATACAGGCGTATGCAGAAGATTGTACAATCTTCTGTCCTGTTGCGGCCCTGACGTTATTTGGTGTGACGCAGGCTACTCGATTTTGATCTCATCAGCACCCTGTAATAATTTAAAATAACGTCAGAATACGACACATAGATGACGTGCGCGACCGAGACAAGTGACCGCGATACACGACGACAGCAACACGTTCGATTGTAGGTACGTTTTGAGGAAAGCAAAGTACGGAAAAGCGCGACCGTCTCTATACATTTTTTTACATAGCGGATTTGCCACTATAGCCTGACTCGCGACACGTACCTCAAAACAATTATTTGGATTACGTTTTTTATAGTATAGGCCAGCAAACGAGCGAGTGGGTCACCTGATGGTAAGTGATCTCCACCGCCCATACACGACTACAATACTAGAAGCGCGTTGCCGACCTTAAAGGAAAAGTATAATTAAGGGATTGGGAAATGTAGGGATATTTGGGCTCATTCGTACTGTAGATGAAACTGTCTCACGCTGTAGAGTAGCTCTCTCCCTACTCGCTCCCTATCACGTCATGGGACGGAAAAAAACTAGGCTAACCGTGGCAGCAGTACTAGTTGCACATTTTCCTACCCTTTCAGGGATACAAACATGAGCTTACGTATGTATGTATATATTTATTTATATAAACAAAATTCTGCATCACTAGCTTTTGCTTTGCGGCTCCATCCACGTGAAAGGCCTTTTCCAGGATAAAAGTAGTCTATGTTCTAATCTTGGCCATAATCTACCTGTATGCCAAATTTCATCGAAACCTGTTCAGTTAAAAGGCGTGATAGAATAACAAACATCTAAATTGTGGTGATGAGTGGTAGAGCAACGCTGTAGACACTTTTGTCTACAGCATGAATGGGCCGGCTCGTCCTGATCCTTACCTTTGTCTCACAGAAAACCGGCGTAAAGTAACAGCTTGTTGCTGCGTTTCGTACGGTGAGTGAGATATCCGGAGGTCCAACCCCCCTCCCCTTCCCAATTCCTTAATTATCCCTTTCCTTTAAGGTCGGCAACGCAACCATGATTCTTTTGGTATTGTGAGCGTATATGAGCGGTGGAGATCACTTACCATCAGGTGACCCACATACTCGTTTGCCGCCTTATGCCATAAAAAAAATCACTGATTAACGTACAAACATCCAAAATTTCACATTAATAATAGTAGTAGGATTATTCACTGCAAGCATAACGTCGCATTGTACACGCAAATTGCAATACGGCGGGTACAGGCGTTAATCTGCTTTGTCTAATGTATTCTCAACATAACACAAATCTCACCGTGTGTAGACAATCAAGCGAGAACAACAGTAGCTAATTCCATCACATGCATCCTGTAATTATTATACGGAATTAATTGATTAAGGTTCATTATTAATTATGTTGATTGTGTTTAGCTAGAAACAGATATTGCGTCTCAACGCTAATACCACGTCAATTGCACTCTGATTAAATACCATTAGGATATATTTTTTTATTAGCTTGTATGACGAGATGAGCAGATCACTCGCCTGATGGTAAACACCACACCTGCTCATAAACAGAAGCAACGCCACACAGAACTTTAAATAACAAATCACTGCATCATACTGAACTGCGCTCGTCGCTCCGAAACATAAGGTGTTAAGTCTCATAATGCCCAGTAATTTCACTGGCTTCAATGTCCTTCAAACCTGAACACAACAGTGCTTACACACTACTGCTTGGCGGCAGAAATAGACAAAGTGGTGGTACTAACCTAGCCGGCATCTCGCATACGAGGGACCTACCACCTTGTAAAGTCTTGATTAAGATAGCGCGTAGTTTTTGTGATCCTTCCTGCAACCTTCTAATCTTCATTATTGAAGGGTTTGGATGAATTCCTTAACACTGCTTCCACACCACACCGTCTATGGCTTTTTTATATACAATATGTAACGAAAACCCTGTTGGGCGTTTTAACTGTGATATCAGAACCGATATTTAAACGCAATGAAATAACTCGCATACGAAAATGAGACTATAAAAATATAGTATTTCTATGTCTAGTATTTCGATTGATTACCTCTGCAAGAGTGATGAATTGGAGCTAGAGCGAGATAGCAAGTTGCGGCGTCTACGTGCATAAAAAACGCGCCGCGCCGCGTGCGCGCCCGTTTCCGTCAGTACGACACATGTTCATCCCTTTTCAGAGGAAAACAACATTTTTTTTTATATGTTTATTTTTCTAAGCTACCTGTATAAGAATAATATCTTGCTTCTGTTTAAGATTTTTTTAAATTAACTGCTTTTATTAAGCTCTTTATATGTCTATCTTCACGACCCTAAAAGGGCCAACAGGGGTTTTGTTACATATTGTATACCTAGTAGAGGCCGGCTAAGGTCACATGATGGTAAGTGAATATTTGGAATAATGTATGTTTTTCTTTGGGGACAGGCAAGAAGCCTAAAGCTAAGTGTTAGATTCTTTGAGGATACTTAATATTCAATTTGTTTTATTGCATAAGCCGACAAACGAGCAAGTGGGTCACCTGATGGTAAGTGATCACCACCGCCCATGTACGCCCAAAATACCAAAATAGTCATGGGCGCGTTACCGACCTTAAAAGAAAGAGTTAATTAAGGGATTCGGGAAGGGGAGGGGATTTGGGCCTCCGGATATCTCACTCACCGTATGAAACGCAGCAACAAGCTGCTACTTTACTTCGGTTTTCTGTGAGACAGCGGTAACGACCCGGACGAGCCGGCCCATTCATGCTGTAGACAAAATTGTCAACAGCCTGTCTCTACCACTCGTTTAACCAATTATGAAAATAAAATAAATTAATAGAGCCACCAATTGAATTAAACCTTTTCAATAGATTTCTGAATTCAATCCGCTTCATTTCAAATTGAATCTTCGGATAAGGATTTCCTTTACAGATATTAGGTATACTCAGGTTGCATACTCAACCTTCTTGCCAATTTCGATGAAGCGTCGAGCTCCGGTACTGCCTCTTAAAACCGGTGATGCAATTGCTATTGAATTTGGATTTAGTGGTGCATGTTCTCGTCTCGTTTGGTATAGGTACTTAAAACTATAGCGTATTGCACTTTTTAATTCTACTATATTATGCTATTATTAAATGTGAAAGTTGAGATGGTTGTGAGTTTGTGAATTAGGATGAGTGTTAGTCAATCATGCTTTAACGGCTGAGCGGTTTTGGATGACATTTGGCACTCAAGTAGGCTATGACGATTAGGACACAGACTGCTTATTATCCCGGAAAACGTCGTCTACGCGGGCGGAGCCGTGAGCAAAAGCTAGTAAAAGATACATAGACAATAATAAATAAAATATTGCAATGAAATTATTGTAGTTTTATTGCAATGTTTTAATTTAGTCGTCCCTTTGCCTTGGCTTCTATTTAGCTGTATTTTAGAGAGCCCGAAGTAGCAACATTGGTTGCTTTGAGGGCTTTTTATATGATGTAGTCGAACTGTTCTCAGCTGAACTGATATTGAATTAGTGACTACAATGTTTTATTTATTATTATAATCCTAGTTTCATGTTGTTTTTTTTATTTTATGTCAGTTGTTACAATTATCAATATATATAACCATGAGATTAAATGATAGATTATAAGCAGTTGTAGTCCGTTGAAAATGTTACGACTAGTGCGATATTGTAAGTATGGGAAAATTCCAAAATGGTTTTGACTATAGTAAAATATTACCTCAGTAAAACAAAATAAAGTTATAAAACAAATAAGGAATAAACAATATCGTTTTTGATATTTACTCCCCGCTGAGCTATCGCTTACTTATATATTAAATTGATTTCCCATTTTCTTGCAGTCCCAAGATTATTCGGAAGTTGTTTACATTGAGAACAATAGGAAAGGATGTTCTATAACAAATAATAAAAATAATTGTAGAGTACTAGAACAATCCCTCTTTTAGTCTATATATACTCGTATAAGTCTACAGACTCAAAGAGGGGTTATTCTATTTTAATGATACAGACTACATATAATTTCCCAGTATTTAGAAGCCAACGTACATTTACGGCACCATTATAAACTTATAGCTCCCTCATTGTTTTAATACATATAAGTTATATTAAAATACGTAGTGAACTGTGATAGTCGAGTTCATTAGTTAATATATAATATGTGTAGGGAAACCGCAACGCTTTGTTCGTATGATCTTGTTTATGAACTTGCAAAATCGTTACGCTGTATTTTGAGCAAATGTGATCTTTAATTTTCAGTGACATCAGTACATCTTTGATTAAAAAAATACTTTTAGCAATAATACCGTCTTAAAATTTAAAAAAATATTAATATGCAATTTTGAATTGGTGTTATTTCAATGTAATTATTGGAATAATTAAAAGTATACTGTAATATTATTGAGTCGGTTTGAATTGTATTAAAAACTATTTATTTTATTATTTTTTGTGAAAGAATTATCACAATTGGTGCACAAATTATGAAGTTTAAATCTTTACTCCCTAATTTCACTCTCTAGGGGTAAAATTTCTTCTTGAAATTAAAATGAGACCAACTTTCAGTATTCTCTTTTTAATGAAAAAATAATCATTAAAATCCAGTGTATACAAAAAAAGGCGTCGTATTAAGAACCTCCTCCCTTTTTTCAGTTGGAAACAGCTTTCATTTCATCAGTGCCTCAATTCTTGGAGCCCATAGATTAGCAACTATAAGTTGAAAAAAAATCGTGTGTTCACATTCATACCTTTTAGAAGTTAAGAATTTCAGGAAGAATTTCAACGAATTTTAGAACCTTAAATTTTTCGTTGTCCGCTTTACATGATATGCCCCTAAATTACAATTAATTGCATAATATATTATTTCGTTGTAAATTGTCAATATGATTCACAAGTTTAAGACAAAGCGGAAGCCCGTAATTGAAGATCCTTAGAGAAGTACCTTAACTACTAACTAGCAACGTATTGATTCCTGAAGCATTTGGAGCGTTATTAACTAGTACTTAACTACTTATAACTTATAGAGGGCTGGTTCAAACGTTCAAGCGTGTTTAAGCGGTTCCAGCTCAAATACGCTTGAAGCTTATTAGGACTGAAGCCAACTATCGCCGCTGAAGTACTTACAGCATCAGTTGGTGCACAATTCAACTTATAAACTATGCGAAGGCAAGATGAAACTGTGTTGCAAATTCTGGTAAGATTCTGGAATGCACTCGAAGTTTATATTATTAATATTATTGGTCCTAACTATCGCGATTTTACCGCACCAGTAGTTAGGGTTTAATTCCATAATGAAGTGTGAGTATGTTGAAATGTTGTCCCAAATTAAATCGTAGATTATTAAAACGTTCAGTGATCTACTGGTTTATTAAAACATGTAAGTAAGTATGAAATTCTTGTAATTTTATTTGTAACATAGTTTACTCTTACTTTTATGAAAGTATTTTTTATATTAATGGTGTACCGTGCACCATATTTTCAGGTATCAGTTTCATGCATGCATTCGTTGATACGTTCCTGTTACAAGTCATGAATAATAGTAAGTACCATAGCTTCACAAAGCTATTTAAAATATACGGCGAATACATTATGAGAAAAGACTTTTATAACTGAGATGGTGGTGGAGTCTGTGTTGCCGGCAATAAGCTTACTAACATTAGGTATAAAGACTATACCACCATGATTGCATCAAATAAGGAGGAGATGGCGATTCTAAGGGCGCCAAGTTCGGTTTTAAGATTAACCATTCTGAGATCAAACCAACCCAACTGCGTATCAATTGTCTTAATCTTGAAATTGAAATATACCTGAAATTTATTAAATACATTCCCTCAATTTAGTCCTCACCACCGATACACCTGATTACTTTTTTTGTGATAGGTCAACCCATACGTAAAGACACGATAAATAAAAAAAAACATTTTATTTATGTGAAGTATTCGAAATATAAATGTCGCGGACGATCAGGACTAACCCCCCGGTTTGTAAGACCAGGATCCGATCTCCGCTAGCGGGGCTGGATGGCGATAGACCGAGTTTGACCTCGGCCGCCGGTTTCACACCCAGCTCAATAGGCTCTTCGCGTCACCTATGCCGGGACTGCCGACGACTCTTGAAGCTCTTGTATCCTGAGAGCGTTTCTTTTGTGTAGAGTGTATGTGCTGACCGTACGTCTGTAAAGTATATAATGTACGATGTGAGAGTAATGAATGTGTGAGCGCACCGGTGTGTGTGCGAACTAGGCACCGTTGTGTGTAATGTATGAAAGTATATAATGTGTGAATATATATAATGTATGTATGTATGTATGTGAGAGTGAGTACTTGTATGTGTAAAGTGTGGATGGTGTGCAGTATGTGCGCGAGAATAGTACGGGGGGAAGAGGGGGTCGACCCAGAGAAACCACAATCTCACAACAAAGTCGTATGCCAACCGCACCTAAACCCCGCGAACCTATGCACTATTCCGCCGTGATGTCTTGAGATGTCTATCTTGAAGCAGGTTGTCTTCCTCTTCTTACTTGACTTCTTCTTTTCATCAGTTTTCTTTCTTCAGTTTTTTCTTAATACTTGCAGACACACTTGCAGACACACTTGCAGACCTTAAGTGGTCCGAAGTTATACCGCCGGGAGAGCCCCGGAAAAATGACCCAAATTTAGCCCCATAACGGCCCATTTTGTACTATGACGATTGGATATAAACGACACTTTTAATACAGAAATACACAACATTACAATTATATACCATATCTTTTCACATAGCTCATAACTAGCTCTATACATTAATATAAAACACTACACTACCAATTCGTAAATGAACAAAACACATAATACGTAACCAATAAAAAACATTCAAAGTTCACAAACTGTACAACAACAATTTACTCTGCGCATAAGGCGCTTATATATTTCGTTATGTACTCTATTTTACAAACAAGCGCGACGCGGGCGCATTTACGTAATACTCATAACAAGTCACTCGCGCACATAGGAGCTTCGCTAGAGTTCATTAACCGCGGAGTCGGAGGTCGCGTCGCCAACAATAAATTTATTTTGTACAATTGTAGGCACCTTAAGTTATAATGTCACTGATGTCAATATGTATACTCGTTAAAAGCAACCAACCTTTTTTTGTTTGTAACGGGGAAAAGCAATTTATGACTACCGTTTCATCCTGGGAGGAGGCAGGATGGTTATGTTGGGCTCTACCAGCCATACGACTCAGCGTTAATCCGTCCGAGAGAGATGGAAAACATCGAGACAAGTCCGTAGCACTATGTACATCCTACGCCGGCAATAACAACAGAGTTCCCGAAGCGAGAAACTACAGCGGGAACTACCCCTGGGCAGTGCCGCTTTGCGGGCCGTCTTCAAATGCACATAAGCCCTCACGATCCGAAGGACGCTCTTGGCGTCAATGGTTGCAACGAGACCAACCATCCGCGCTGCCGTCCATCCTTGGGTTGCACGTACAAGATTACAAAGTACAAAGGGCGCTACGAAAGCCCTCTGCTAAACGCCCCCAATAGCCCCTATTAATCGCCTCTTATGTCCGGAGGGTGATATAGTGATGGAATTCTCCAAACGCGCCCAATCCAAGGGGCGGGAGACGCCGGTCAGTCGCCACCCCAGCAACTCCTACGTCTCCTCTGGCGTCAGAAGTGATCGGATTGTTCTCGATCCATCTCGGCACTCACCTTCTGTGCGATTACGGTCCGGCCTTTACTTATCTCTGGGCAGCGACGCGCCGGTACCAGTTTTTGTCCATTTGTCCGCATCTCATACAGCGAGTCGAATCGCCGATAGCTGGGTTGTTTTCGATCGGTCCGGAAAGAAATAGGTTATGTTTTATGAACTTAGTTAGCGGCTAAACGAATACCCAACAAAAAAAACATAACTTTTTATTTCATATGTGATATGATAAGACCATAAAATATAGATTTGAACGTTACACGCTTAACACTCTTTTATCTTTCTCTGTCAACGTGATTTATAACGTGGTTAAAATAAGACAGTGTTTTAACTAATCAGTGCTTAAAATTTATAAGAGCCTATTTATATAACACAATATGTCTAACAATCGGAAACTATCGGTTCGTGTCCAATAGTAGCCTTATAGGATTTCAATAATTAACTATCCATTAGTTACTGATTAACAAGAGCAAGTTGATGCAATGGCAATGGAGAACATTCAAGTTGATTCGAGTGTATGACTGTCTAGTAGTAATTACACGTACTAGTTGATGGCTTATTAGACTGTATTAATATGATGCAACGATGCATCAGATGCATAGATAATTGTTATCTATTGCATTTTCCAGCAATTGCCGACCTGTTATCATACATACATTCGATAAAACTATTTTCATGGCACTATTGTATCTTGAAAGAAAATAATTCGACTTCAAACTCAAATTTTCATGAGTTTGCAGTGAGAAGTGTCCCATTTTCCTCTTGTACGTTGCCATTAGATCTTAGATAAATTTATATGGAACTACCCTTGGGGTAAACGCTACCGAATGTAGAAATCGTTAAATTAAAATGAGATTTTTTTATTCAGTAGTTTTTAGAGTATTTTAGTCGTGCAACGACTACGTCTGTAGTCGTAGTGCTGACTATTATAACTACTGCATGCTCTTTAAAACATAAAATCTAGTTATTTTAGTCTGTAGACAAACCAATACAGTTGTCTAGCCGCATTTGATGTTCGTGTGGCTAGAATGCTTTGGAGCGTACCTTTGATGTGGATCAATACGATTAATATGTAAACCATTGTACAGGTCTTCTCTCATGCTTGCGTTCCGGACACATTCCATCAATAAGTGATATAGGTCGTCTTTTGTATTGCATAAGTCGCAGTTTGGGCTACTAATATTGCACATAAAATATTTAAAACTATTTGATGGAATGTGCTCAGACCGCAGCCTGTGAGCCATCACTTTGAGTTTACGACTCAGGTTAATGTTGGCGAACCATGGTATGTGAGGAGGCTCACGTTGCATGGTTTGATAACTGATATCCTTTTCTCGCGATGTTACATTAAAATATTCCTTCCAAAGGGAAAGTATAGTTTTTTTTTGTATTTGATAAGTACTTCTGAATATTCTGGTTTAATAAATACTTCGGTATCATTTATTATTTCATCTCGCGCCAATTTATAAGGCTTCTCATTTCCCGGTACGCAAACATGTGAACCCATTAGATCCTCAGAGACACCTCCTAAGCCATTAAGCCTTTCTCTAAAAAAAGCGTTAGCTATCGTTGCTCCTCTGTGTCCAGAGGTGCATCGAGCTATGTGTTGCAAGTAAAAAAATAATCGTTAAAAATGAATCCATGAATTTTCTATATGGGAAGGTTTCCAAGTATAGGCCGTGGCGAATAAAAAGTTTTTAACTCTCAAAAACACGCAAAGGCATTTACTGCACTTTTCAATCATCATCAGAAAATTAACTTATATAATCTATAATACTTGTGAGATGAAACTTCATCCCATTAAAGTACTAATCTATTTTTGTCGCCACGATGATGAAAGATTGGAGTGACATTAATATACTATTTATATGATGTTAAAAGAAATTTCAACTTTGGAATCTTGTACCCTTCAACATGGACTTTTGTTGCTAAAATGTAGTGAATAATAGGTGTCAATCATGTTGTTACTTTATAAAGGTAGTAATATAAATTACTGCACAGTGCACTTATAAGTGTCATCCATTATATCAAGGAAGCTAATATGGCCTTTACAGTAGCGTAACCAAAATTTCTTCCTTCAAAAATAGTTTTCCATTAGAACTTTTAAAATTGACTGTTACGGATACTTTATTATGAATATGTGGTTATATACCACTAGTACTATTTTCATTTAGTCATGAGGATGAAAAATTGCAATGCTATCAATATTAATTAAATGTGACATGAATACCTTTTCAGTTGTTGGGTTCATTAATTATTTAGTGATTTATTTTATTAAGCTGCACACTACTGTCATCAATCATGATTGATGATAATGAAAGTTAGCTTTCGAGACATGTTTCGAAAGACTACTAGTGAAACGAAATTCCGACTTTTCACACTGAATAAGTTTTCCATTAGAGTTCAAAAAGTTAACCCGTAATACCAACTACTATAAGATTTTAAAAGTATCATTAAGAGGACAAAGGTGTGACCTTTGAACTTCTGCTCCTGTAATCAGGAAATATCTACTTCTGAGCCGATACTTTAAACTTCGGATTGAATATCAAGAGTGTTAGAAGACAAAAAATCTTAATATTCAATACGTCAAAAGGTTTTGTAATTGTTTTTTTTTATCGTAAACCTTTGATATTTAATGACCTACCTTTAGTAGTAAGAGTAGTTACTGTATAAAGACTGTTCATTTACTAATGTAGGTAACAACAACATGTTGGCCTCGGTTGGAAGTTATTTACCGTGCTTCCATCTTTGCTGCAGTAAATTGAGCACATTTATCCTTCTCACTATTTTTCCTTATTAAATGAATACTTTCAATCTTACTTTTGATTCCTATCTGTTAATTGCCTTTAGGCTTTATAATTGCTTTTCCGCTTTCTCAGTTTCTACTCGTAAGTTGTCAAATACTTAATTCTATAAGTTCTTGAAATTAATATGAACGGTGTCTGAATTTCAGTTGAATTGTAATGCTATTATGCAATAACGTATGCATCCTCATTTTGTTCGTATGTTAGACAATAGTATTCCCAATTGTATTTTGAACCACTAATTACGTTATATCAAAACAAAATTATTTCCTAATATCAATTAAGGAGTTTACTTTTTTGACTTTTATTCAGAAATCTTTCATTTCGTATCCTCTCACAATATCAGGAATAATCGACTACATTTAAAAGTACAAAAATAGTAGCAGTCAATGCAACAGAATATCTCAATGTTTATTGTATGTCAGTTATATTCTTAATAATAGTTATTACGAATGGCAAAAGATATCCCAAATATGGTATTATAAACATATATTACAATGAACACGATTAATCTTCAGGTATATAGGTGCGACAAAAAGTCCATTTGGAATGAAATAAATCAAAAGGATTTGCTTTGAAGTACTTATCACAAAACTCCCGCTAATTAAATAGAATAAAAAAGGAAATACGAAATATGTGGTTGCAAGTGAATTCATTTACGCGGATATTCAATAAGTTTTTGTTTAAATCAAATTGACGAGAGAAAATCGGTCTTCTGATGGTAAGAGCCATGCTATGATATAAACGGTAGTAACACCACTCAGAACGATGAAGTACAAAGTACTCTAAGTGCAATAGCTCTGCGATCATCATCCTAAGTTATAAAATGTTAAGTCTCATTGTGTCTTTTAATTTCACTGGCTTCAATATTTGGCTTGAAAAGCAACATCACTTTATTAACCAAATACTATTTTAAAATTATAGATTTAAATTTCTAATTCTTTTTTTGCTCTGTCCGTCACTACAGTTAATTGGTCTAGATGCAGCATAAATCCAATATGCCCCAACACAAATAAATAAAAACAATATTTTAAATGTAAATATAGCCAAGTATATCTACCGGCTATTTTTATTCTCGGGAAGCGTACTCCAATAGTCATCGTAAAAAAGGCGCGCATAAAACCTACTGCATAATAAATACCAATGCTGTAAAGTGACTGTTGCCAGTTGCTGTATAGTATGATGGAATACATTTCGCTACTTTTGTTGCAGAGGAGCGGGTGGAGGAGGGATGTTTGGAGATGTCAACATTTCTGCCATTTTGGACTCCCTAAGTGTAAGCTACGACAAGAGAGTCAGGCCAAATTATGGAGGTAAGTACTGTTTGTTATACTAAATAGCTAAATTTATTGATTTCTATATTTTCTTTTCATTCTTTAGCCAGTTTCTAAAAAACTTTCGCAATTTTGAGATATTGATTGGAATAATAAAATATTCATCATTCCAATATAGACAAATGGTTATCTGACTATTACAATTGGAACAAAAAGTAGTTGCCGCTTCCATATTTGGTGATTAACAAAAATATAATTTAATGATATTGTATTTTCCGAGTTTCATTGTAACTGTAAGTAATGGTAATAATTCATAGATCAGAAGCATAACAATACGGGAATATTCAATAATGGTTATGAAAGTCGAAGCACAACTGCTGGTGGAAATAAATGTTACATAAGCATCAAAAGATGTGCATTATTGAGGACGTTGACGACGTACGCGTTCAGAAATACTAAACAATTATCAATATAATTTTATATTTCTTTATATACCAACACATTTAAAAATTGTACTCAACTAATGTTTATTATGAAATATTGCTACTTGAGACTTTTACTTGCCACTGCGAAAGATGAATAACACGGTAACTTCAGGTAGTGTAACCGATGTAACATTTCAGGACCGCCCGTGGATGTGGGAGTCACCATGTACGTGCTCTCCATCAGCTCCTTATCTGAAGTGAAAATGGTATTTAGTAATAAAAAAAATACTTTTACGTAGATGGTCATTTTTAGACTGAGAAATGACAATAACTACGTTTAGGATAGCAGCCCTCGGTCGAGCGAAGGTTTTTAAGACTTGCACTTAATAAAGGACACGTTCGATCGAGGGACTCCGGGCGTCACGTCACCGTCCTCTGGTTTGGTTTTCACTGCGCGATACGTGCGCGACTTACACTTGGACTTGATTGCAGGTCCGCCAGTGGAGGTGGGCGTCACCATGTTTGTGCTCTCTATCAGCTCCGTCTCCGAAGTGCTCATGGTACTCGCCACAGTCAGTTCACGCTTGTCTCGGTCGCTTCGGCAGCCGCGCCGCTGCGACCGAGCAGCCCCAAATACGAGGCTGCGAGCATGCCGGCGTTATGGAGCTGATCGCCCGGACGGCGACGCACCACTTTTGAATAATTTCTTTCATATACCAATTGCTTTAACTACTGAATTGCGGCAATAGTGGTGCGCCTCTCTGGGCGTGTCTCAAAAATACATACTAAAATGTATTTTGCCATTAAGCATCCCTCCAAGCAAGACCTAAATTTGCTCCATTGTTGTTTTTTAAGTTTTTATTTAAGCTTTTTGTGTTCTTGAGTAGGTATTTGTTGTGTCTGTGGGTTTCTTACTATTGTCTCTCAAATGGCGTCTAACAATTCATATCCGCCACTCGCCTTAATATTTCTTACTTTAGTAGTCTTGCTATGAATGTATTTATTGTTTGTAAGTTGTCCAGTGAGTTCCATTTATACGTGGAAACTTCAAACATTTGCTGTTTAGGTTTGTTGTTTTTGTAGGAACACATAGTAAGTTTTTTGAACTCTCAGGAAAAATAATGGATATTTTACATTACTTTTTGAATATAATTATGATTTATGATTGCAGTGTTTTTATTTAAATTCTTTTTTCTTCAAGAAACTTCGTCTGTCATAAATTAATCCATTAAAGTAATAATAAATGTGGGTGTTGAGTATTTTATGTATTTTGGGCGCCGGTAACCCTTGATAAAGGTTCCAAAACAAAGTGTTATTTAAATGAAGACCAGGGTGTATGACCCCTAGTGGAAACCAAATCAAGGAGACTGTTAAAGTCACTTCAGGACGTGACCCTGACCGACCGTAAAATATAGTAATTAGATAGAATTCATTACAAGCACATGTGATGTTTCGTATATCAAATGTATATCGCACAAAATTATGTTGATACTACTATTAATATTACATCGAAAAATATCTTATGCATTTCAAACGAATTAATACCTTTAATATTCACAACGTAAGTATTCGATAATGTCTGAATCGGTTTTGTACAAGGTTGCTGTAATGTGATTAACATTATTATGTGCTTGTTGTGAAATATATTTATGTGTGATAAAATATAAAAAAGGGAATTAATGATTTAGTGAACGATCTTCTGCTCGTATCAAACAATTGTCTAAACCAATTATTACAAAGAAATCTACAGTATGCGAACCATTGCAATATCAAATGTATGATACTTTTATACTTTCGATGATTTTAAGTTTTTTTAAAGGTATAGCTGAACCGATTATCTAACATGGTTGAATTTTGAATTGTTCGCTTTGCCAATATTTGGTTTCAATTTCCCGAAAGCTTTTAATTTTACTGAAGTACGCTTCGTTGTTGAAAACTCCGTATCCAATTTTTATGCCAACGTTAAATCAAAAGGGGCAACTCTGTTTCCAATGCTCGCGTGCACTGTAAAAGCTAGTAACTAAAAGTTTTTAGCAGAATATATTTTTATGTCATCTAAAGTTTGTTGATACAGCGAGCTAGCAGGGTACTGGTTTTATAATTTATGTTAGCAACAAATTTGGATGAATAAATGCCATATTATTTATGCAATATGTATATGCATATACTCGTATCAGTATTACATATTGAAATATTGATAATAAAAAAACATTTTCGACACATTTCAATTGCAGCGGAAATAGCAATTGAATTAATGAACATTCACATCCGAATACGTTGCCTGATATATTTTTGTGACGTGAGACGTGCAAACAATGAATGTTACCCGGTGATGGACGTTATGGACACAACTTAATATTGCATGATATACAATTTTGAATTTTAATTTAATCCGATTTATACGCGAGTCTGTATGTCGAGTGACATCCATTGTTCTTGCCTGTTAATTAAACACTGCCACATCGTATAACATTAGCAAATGTTTCAGGATTTTACGCTGGATTTCTACTTCAGACAGTTTTGGACCGACCCGAGACTCGCTTACAAAAAGAGGACAGGTGTAGAAACTCTCTCTGTCGGATCAGAATTTATTAGGAACATATGGGTACCAGATACCTTCTTTGTAAATGAAAAACAGTCTTATTTCCACATCGCTACTACGAGCAACGAGTTCATTCGTATTCATCATTCTGGATCTATTACACGGAGTATAAGGTGAGACTATTGAATTAACATGTTGTTTTAGATCAATAGTATAGTAATATTACTGTATTGCGTCCATACTATGAAAATCGACATCTTATTTATCCTTATTACAGACTGACCATCACCGCGTCTTGCCCAATGGATTTGCAATATTTTCCCATGGACCGTCAATTGTGCAACATTGAAATCGAAAGTTGTGAGTAGATTTGATTACCTACTTTAACATGATGTTCATTTGGCTTCCACTCGTTACTGAGTTTAAAAATCAAATATTACTTCGATTAACTCTTCTCGATTTTCGCTTTATGAAAAAAAATGTTAATAAACTTTCTGTTATAATTGAGCTGCAGACCCATGAAGCTTCCACATTCGGTAGTTAAAGTTTAACTCAAATTAATTTGAAAATGCTTCCTGAAGTAAAAACGATATACGTCCGACATACTTAACGCTGCTGTTATGAGAACACACCTCACCTTTGGTAGATTGGTAGACCAACAAACTCATTCACCTCAACAAATATACTAAAAACCCAGTGCGATGGGTGCTTATATTATCGTTCCATATCTCTGCATGGTACAGTCGGCTACACCATGCGGGACATCCGTTACAAGTGGAACGAGGGACCCAATTCAGTAGGCGTATCGAGCGAAGTGTCACTGCCGCAATTCAAGGTGCTGGGTCATCGCCAACGAGCCATGGAAATCTCTCTCACTACAGGTATCGAGCACCGACACATTTCACTTAGAGCACTCCTACCGGACACTGACCGATTGGTGGCTTCTTCAGTACTTCACAAATTTGATTGATATACTCGCATGCATTCGCTTAAATTAACATTTTTATTCTCAACTTTCCTTTTGTACCTGACCCTGGAAAGTTGATTTGCTTTATCATCAATCTAATATCATAAACTCTGTACAAAAGTATAGGTCCTTTAAATCGTTTTAGTTGGTACATTTGATGATTTATTTGGATATTTTAGCAACACTTTATTTCTTTTGCAGGAAACTATTCGCGGCTGGCGTGCGAAATTCAATTCGTCCGATCCATGGGCTACTACTTGATTCAAATTTATATACCATCTGGTCTTATCGTCATTATATCTTGGGTATCATTTTGGTTGAACCGCAATGCTACGCCTGCTAGAGTATCTTTGGGAGTCACTACTGTATTGACGATGACCACGCTTATGTCCTCGACCAACGCCGCTCTGCCCAAGATCTCGTATGTCAAGTCTATTGACGTTTACCTCGGCACCTGCTTCGTGATGGTCTTCGCCAGTTTACTAGGTAACAAAAAAGGAAGGACGCTTCGGCAATAAATTAGAAGAGTAAATCTTCTCATCATTGCATGGACAAATACAAGATGGTTGTATTACTTAATATTAAATGTTGCCTGCTACCTTCTTTCAAAATGTGTATACGGAGCATAGGCACATTAATTAAACAGTTGCGCTAGTTCACGCAAACAACACTTGACTGTCTGTGTGTACTATAAACAGGTCTCAGTTGGTCTTGCTTCGCGATGTGTGCTTAGGCAATCTAACTTTTTTAATCAACGTTGCTATTTTTATTGCAGAGTATGCTACTGTTGGCTATATGGCAAAACGTATACAAATGAGGAAACAAAGATTCACTGCTGTTCAAAAAATGGCCGCTGAGAAGAAAATACAAATAGACGGCCCGCCGGGAACATCCGAGCCTTTGCCACCCCCGCGAACCAGTACCCTTAACAGACCTCCGCCGCCGAGTAGGTCATCGGTAAGAATAATATTGTATTTATTTAGTAACATTTTGTTTTGATCAAAGTTTATTATAATTTGAACTTACTACAACTGTACTGATCCATAATATTAACGTATCATGTCTTTTTGTGTATGTCGGAACTAAAGAAAAATAACACAACGTGTTTTAGAAAGGTGTGGTCATATTTAAGGGTCGTTATATACACCTGCGCGGCGGGATAGGCACATGCAACATGACATATCTCGCACGCGAGAGAGATATATCTCGGATAAATGTATTAACATTCGATAAAAATTACGTCGTCATGATAGGGTTCATAGACAAAATACCACAGAGAGGATGACAGTACTATTTTCTCTACTTTATCTCCACTTTTGACATAAAGAGTCGATTGCATATTCTATGCAACTATGTAAGCATCGATAGACAGCCAGATAAAACTGTTTTGACGACAAAATGAGTCGATAAAATCATCTCATGTTACACATGTTAAGGTTTCTTGACAGTGAGTTCATTTGCCAGATCATATCAAAATCTAGACATCCTAAAATCCACACTAACTTTAATCACTCATTTTTTAAGGTTACGATCGTTAGCATTGATGAGATCCTTTTAAATTATTAAAGTGCGTGAGCGAAAGTAACAATGAAAACAATAAAAGAAAACTAAAAAGCTCAGCTACTTATAATTCAGTGTTGTCCGAAGTTGCAATTTGAATATCGACACGTTACTCATTCGGAAAAAAGAAAATGCTTGATTTATTTATATCATAGCAATGCAAACGAATTTGGAATTTGGAAATGAGGAACTGCGGGATCGGACGCCTCACAAAGAAATGTTAGTTTTTAAAAAGATTCTGACGAAATCAGAACCTCCTCCGTTTTTTGAAGTCGGCTAGAAACAAATATTTGTTTTTGATGAGAGCATTGTGTTGTGAGACCGAAAGTCCCTCGTAGTTCCTGATAACCGTGACACAAGACTCGTGTATATTATTTATTTATATTATATGTTTATTATTTCCGTACACAGGAAGTTCGATTCAAAGTCCACGATCCTAAAGCATATTCTAAGGGTGGCACATTAGAGAATACGATAAATGGTGCTCGGGCTGCACCTCCACCGCCAGCACCGCAACCTGATGAAGAAGCGGGACCCCCACCACATCTCATTCACGCTTCAAAGGTACTTAAATCACGGTGTATTAAATATAGTTCGAAATGTTTGATTCCAATTTCAAAAAGCGATTGATATTTACCTCGGCTGTGCATAAGCGATTGTAGCTATATATTTATTTGCAATGCGATTCACAAAGCTGCAGCGAACTCGTTCTTATGCATACAGCAACGTAAAATTTAATCGTCAAAGTGAAGCTTAATGATATTTACAGGGTATCAACAAGCTTCTGGGCACCACACCATCGGACATCGACAAGTACTCACGCATCGTGTTTCCTGTTTGCTTCGTCTGCTTTAACTTAATGTACTGGATCATTTACCTGCACGTATCCGACGTTGTTGCCGATGACCTGGTACTACTTGGCGAGGAAAATTAAACGGTTTGACTCTATTGTGCACTGGCACTCACACAATCTTATCAGGCATTAGTTTTAAACTATTTTTTCTTTTAATGATTTATCGGCGCAATAAAAAATTACCATCTACTATTTGTATGACGCATTACTTATTTCGTAAGTGGCACTCAGGACCTATAATTATTTTAGGGAATAAGAATAATAAAGTAGCATTCGAATGTGTATAAATCTTTATTTCAGACGCAATTTAGACATTTTATGAATACTCGTAATACTTTATTTCTAATATCACTTTTTTGTAATGCACTGGAAAGTACTTTCTTTATTAAATGTCGGAATATACATTTACATTTGTATAACATCAGGCTTAATGGATGTTGCATGTACATTTTCTAGATGCAGTAATACAACCTTGTTGTTGTCAATTCTAAACGTATATTTTATCTTCTAGAAATGTTTACTGTCATCGTTAGAACGTATTAACATAGAAGCTAAATATGACGCAGTTATTACATATTTTATCAGTAAAGCAATTAAAAATTAGCCAACGGTGCCCTTAGAAAATTTTAAAGATAAAACAATACCTAAACAATTTAATAAATCATGCATAGATTAAATAACGTAGAAATAAGTAAAAATGGAAAATAAAGCAGTCTATATATGAAAAAATAATCGTTTCATAAAGTTTAAAAATATTCATTGTCATAAAAGTAGCTCTTTGATTAGATGCAGTTATTAGACGACCATAGTCCCTAATATAATTAGTGCCTCTTCTTGCAGTGATAACTTATCAGGTCCGTGAGAAAATTAATAGTTCCTTCCGTCAACGCAATTACCAAAAGTATTAAAATCTTTTTCAAATACCCAATGGCGGAACGTTGAGGGAGCAATGTAACTCCGTTACAGTCACGGGTCTTAGCTGAGATGATGTGTAAATACTTATAAATAATATTTATACGATTAGGATACACGTACGCGATTGATCTAGTTTAAAAAAATATTATTATGTTCAATTTAAACAAGTATACACTGGTAATACACTTCAATATTAAATCTAGTGCACTGAACACTTTTTCTACGTAGTTTAAAATTTACATGTATATCAACATAATATACAAACATTAATCTAAATCGTCGGGTACCTATTGCGCCCGTATGTATTTCAGTATTTAAAACAATTATTGTTTAAAATTTTATTTTTGTTTCTGAGATTAAAACTTGAATTCTTTAGATGAAGATGTGTTTAGTAATCAGAAGTTAGCAGGATATATCGATGATAGATGTACCTATAGATGTCAATAATATTGATGTAATAAAGTGACACAGTTAAAGTAAGTGCAATAATTAAGTGGTATGGATGAATGACGTTATTTGACGAGTTTGTTGTAAACGGTAAACCATTACTTGTGCTGTGACTTATTTACGACTGTACATTGTTTTCAATATAAATGAACAATAATTTATAAATTAAAGTTTGTAAATGTAACATTTGAAAGAATTTTAAATTATAATTAGTTACTATTTTATTATATTATATAGTTTTTGTTAAGTATTGTTAAATCATGAAAATGTTTTATATTCCAAAGGGGTTAATTGTATTTAATTTTCACTTAAAGTGTTTAATTATTGTCGAATATTATTCCTATTCATTTCTGAATTTGCTCAACGTTGTTTAAATTAACTATTTATATTTAATAAGGAAGTGCAAATAAGTAGGTAATTAAATCGTTTAGGAATTGTAATAAATAGGTAAGGTAGGTATATTATTAAAGTTTTTATTATTTGTCTTCTGATTTTACATATCTACATTCAAAATGCGTAAGTTACAAAGTTTGTTAATTCCGACATCGCTTACTTCCTTGTAATAAATGTTACAGTTTTAAGGTTTGAGTGAGTCTTTGGTTTTTTGGAAGAGGAGTTTAATTCAATCATTCCTACTGAAGAGTCCTACCTAGTTCTAATTTAAAGACTACAGCTGGCTTTCTCAACTATCATTAATAATTTTAAAACAGACATCAAATCGAATGAAGATTTGACATTAGGAAACATATTTAAAATATGATTAAGGTGCGTTGAGAAATTTAGGCTCTATTTCACGATCTCCAAATAAACGTTACTTGTTACGTTCTCCATATAAAATATAATACAGCAAAAGACAAAATAATTATCACGCTCTCAAAACAGTAGGTATGTTAAATTCGTACTTCGTGAATTATCTGTGTAGTGCGTTATTTGTCGGTTAACATTTAATCGCATTTTGTGGAATAGGCCTTAAGTCAGATAATCAGTTTGTCACGTTCGCGTTCGATTCCCAAAAATATTTAATAGTAATAGTAATGATGAATATCGTATCGATATTAACACATCGTAAGATTTTGTCACAAATTGTTTTTCGAAGAGTGGTTTCAGTGTGGGATTTGTTATTGAAATTACTACTTACAGAATCTATTAAAGTGTTAAGTTTCTGTTTTAAAATAATAATATCACTTGTTACTTTATGGTTAAATAACAACAACCAAACAAAGTGATAGATATTAATTAAACATCAAAATGAACTATGGATTATAAATATAAATTATGAAATGGTAATAAATATATAGGTCGTGAAGTTTGCATTATATTGCACCTAGTTAGTAAGGAAGTAGCGTAGCTTGGCGTATGGGGGAGCGGGCGTGGCGTGTGCCAATAATGCGATTGACATCAAGTTAGTTTTGAGATTTACTAAATTGGATCAAGGTGCATTTCCCTTCGCTGAGGCCTGTAGTGTCTCTCGAAGTGTAAGAATTGTTTCTTTGAGTCGTATGATCGAAATGTATTTCAGTTGGAAATATTATGTACCAAATACATCGCATGCATCGCCCGCAAACCTCACGCGCGAAACCAAATTCTAAATCACATTTAAATAAATCTAGAATAATTAAACAAATTATATTGTGAAAGTAAAATCAATTTAGAAAAATTAAGATAATTTATTATAATAGGCGTCAAATAAAATAAGACGATATATACCCTAATATCACGTGATGCTGATAGAGTTATTGGTACGGTAAAACGAGGATTGTCATTATGTTGCACTTGCAATAATTAACTGTTCAACCTAAATCCCAGACAACTTCTCACTTGGCACAAAAAGTTAAAGATGTCTTAAAAAAAACTAAGGATTCTATAAGTAAAAACTCTAAAATATGGGATTCCGTGCCCTCTATAATCGTCACAATATTTACTATGAACGTTTGGACCGCGTCATATAAAGTAAGCAAGTTAATTATTAATCTAAGTTGATTAAATTTTTTAATCATAGGCCTGCAAAAGCACACAAAATTAATAAGTCCTAGACAATATTAATAATAATTTACGTATCAATATAACAATAATCTACGTAATCGCTTCTGTTCTAAATTGTGATTAGTTAACAGAATAAATTATTGCTCACCAATCGATATTGGGTACGAGTAGGTAAACGTATTTTAGTGCCAAATTTGAGACTGTATTTTGATTATCTTTTAATATATATTTGTGTAACCTTGTCTGATTGTGAAGTTATTGGTGTCAAATGAATTTAAGTGTGTGTTTCAAAAATTCATTTTATGTTTGATAATGGTCAACTCCTTTGATATATATTCTTTGTAAATTCTTCTTGAAATATCGCTACTTTTAATAATTTATGACAATTAATTTTGTAGTTTGAAATGTACGAATATTCTAAATGTAGATACAATGTATGCGTATTGAATAAAATAAAATAATATGAAAACTGTGTAATCCATTACATCCTTTAATTACGAGCCTAGATTTACATTTTTCTGTTTAAAGAGTATCATATAAAATGAAGCTTTTAATTAGGATAGAAAAATAATTAATTTAATAAAACTTAGTCATACAAAAAATATCTGAATGCTCTAGAGAGAGAGCTTTAATTTTGACTGCAGCACTTTAAGCGTTCGATTTCTAGAATCTGACTGATGCGAAGTCATTTGGTCTATAATTTGATTCATACCGAAGTCCATTTTTTGATTGCGCCAGCCATGATTCTATGATTTTTACTGCCACGTTGCTGATCGTTAGTCTTTGTCTCAGAATAGACACGGGTAAGTTGTAGTAGATTTTTTAAATATATAAATCAGTATCCGGTATTTGATGGTCCTAAAATTCTGCTATATAGTATCCGTGCGGTATAATCTCACAATAAAAATTATATTTTATGTGATGTTTGTTAGATCTAGCGGAAGACTAACTAGAGCATCAAGTCAACTGATATTTAAAATTGTAACCGTTATTTAAAATTGTACGACACTTAAACCATTAGACACAGACATAATACGGAATTGAATACAATGTAATAAGTTGTAAAGGGTAGCAGTTGACGTAATGTATTGTAGTGTAGGTAATACAAATATCACACACGATTATAATAATCCACAAATTATTAAATAGCATGCCATTTGTTTTTAACATTGTCATTGTACATGGAAAAGACTGGCAATCGTCTTTTAGATTATAAATGCCTCTAAAATTTGATACAATGCACATTAGACAATCATCAATAATTTAAAAACTAGTTAATAAGTAAAAAATGAAAATGCATGTACATACAAAAATGAAATTTTTAACACTTGTCGAATACTATTCCATAAAAATGGATCAAGTAAACATAACTGAATAGATAAAGTACAGATACAGAATGGACGAACATTCGCGAAATTGTATTCACCTTAGGCAAATATGAGCACAAAAACTTATAATATTACTTTGCCTATGCCATTCTCTTTATTTTTATGGAATAATAGAGAGCCATAACAGATTTATTTTAAGCACACGTTTGATCAAAATAATTATTGTCCTTAATATGTATAAGAAGTGTTTGCTTAATAAATACTGAACTGCTAAATTTTAAATATTTTCCATACACTATCGTTATCATTGGAGTGTGTAAAACTATTAACGCAAGAGTTTGAAGATTTTTAGCAAGTTTTACTTAAAGTTTGACTGACAATAATCTAGTTGCCGGTAACGTAGAGCTATCAAGCAATATAAAGTACAACATTTTTAACTTTGTTATGTGTAACATCATTGATCTGCTATTCTGCCACGATTAATTTACAAGTAACTTCAATTTGTGGTTGGTTTTCATATAAAATATATCAATGTGTGATTTGCAGTGCTTTGTCACAAATTTCATTAAATGTCAAAAAAATATAGCAATAAAAAATTCTAAATATTTGTTATTAGTATTGATACGGTTTGTTAAAAATATCTAGGTTTTCTTAACACCTATGACGTACCAAAAGTGTTGTGTCTATGTGTAAGCAAGTTGTAACATTTGTTTATTGAATTTATTGAAATGTTTAAAATATAAGTTATTTGTATTCTTCCAATCTTCCGGGATGCAAAACTTTTTACAGTATTGGTGTGGGTTAATGATATTGCTCAAACTGAATAACTTTATAACAAGTAGTTACATTGTACGAAATTTAGTTCTGTGATCCAATAAATTATGTGATCGATATTATTTGTTTTATTTTAAAGGGCATTCTTAAAAAACTGCATTTGGCTTTTTAGCATTACATTAAATCTATATTACTTATATGAAAAGAAAAGTTCTTACTGACTGATTCACTCGCAGACTCACCAACACCCACAACAGCCAAACCCCTTGGTCCTAGAAAGCTGAAATTTTGCATACAGGTCCCCTTTATGATATTTTATACAAGAAATAAGAAAGGATATTTCGAAATTCAATTTCTAAAGGGGTAAAAGGTGTGTTTAAAGTTTGTAAGCAGAAACAATACACCCAACAGTCACACACATAGTACTAATCACACACTACGTTAACCTGTATCGTGGGTATCAGGAACTACGAAGGACTTAGTCCCACAACACCCAGACCTGAAATAAACATTTATGGTTCACACAAGCAATATGAAATAGACACTTCTTAGGAGTACTCCTGAAAACAAATAAGCAAATACGTATTTCGAGATTTTTCGAAACGAAACTTAGGGGCTGAAATGCTTTAAAAAGGCGGGGGTTGTTTCGTATACCGCAAGTAAAAGCTAGTTAATACTTAATAAACTATATTGTAGCTATACCACTATACTTTCGCCTCCGTGGCACAGTGGGCAAGTAGCCGGCTGTGAAGCGAGAGGCCGCAGGTTCGATTCCCGCATCGAGACAAATTTTTGTGTGATTCACAAATGTTTTCCCCCCAGAAGGGTTGACGTCAGGTAGGCGGTTGGTTGTATAAACTACAAGCCAAATCTTTCTGTAACATGTGTTAAAAAAAATACCGACACCCCACTGCAAGCGGGATGAGGGCAGGTGGAAGAGAAGAGAGTAGCTGTACCACTATAATATTAATAATTAAGCACTAACTAGCATACGTGCTTGGTTATATACCCCGTCCCAATGACCTTGACGATCTGCGCCATACAAAAATCAACAAGAGTGGACCACGCGACCGATATGGATAAAAGAACATGGATAATCAGGTAAGGGTACATCCAAGTGCCGAAATGCGTTACATCCTTATTTTGATACACTGGTTTTGAATTCATAGTGAACGGAGGCCGCGGTATTGTATAGAATACGGAGTTGTCTGTGACCACATCGTTGACTACCTATGTACACAGAGTTGTCTATGTCCTCAAAGTTGAACACGAAGACAGGTCGCAGTGCTATTAGCTGATTAGTCGTTACCAGCAGTAAATAGTAGGCAGCAGGTTGCTTGTTGTACGAGGGAATCCTGAATCATTATTTTGGTGTCTTAGGAAAAATGAATTCTAAATGTGTTAGATTCTCAAATATTTATGGGGAAAAATATACTTGAAAAAATTATTTAATAGTACTTACTCATAAAAGTCATTAATTACTGAAAACACATCACTCGTATGATTTTCCTCAAATGAAAATTTTGTTAAATGTAAATACATAAATTCATGCTTGTGCTATGGGGTAGGCAACGGTACAACCATTACTCCCACGGTTTGCCAAACATATTTCCTACCCTGGCTTTGAGTAGGCAATATTAAATTGTTTTTGTTTTAGTTATATATACCATATTTAACAAAAACCCTGTGTGCATTTTATCTGTGATATCAGAATCGATATTCAAACGCAATGAAAAATAGCGCTTATGAAAATTGGACTATAAAAATAATCATATTAAGTTTTTAACTTGGAATTAATTTATTTTTTGTAAACCGTATTTCGATTGATTACTTGTGCAAGAACGATGACTTGGGGCAAGAGCGAGATAGCAGTTGCGGCGGCCACGTAAGTACATCAAACGTGCCGCGCCCCCGGCTTTGTCAATACAGACAGAAACTCAGATGCAAATAACATTTTTGAAATACATATATTCATTTTTTAAGTTACCTGTGTAAGGATAATTATCTCGCTTCTGTTTATTAATGACTTAATTTAAATATTTTTATAAAGCTATAAAACTATCTTCATGACCCTAAAACGGCCAACAGGGTTTTTGTTACATACTGTATATCTTTTTTCCCATAACGATTTGAGTCTAACTACCATAGTAACAAATAACAGCTACGAAAAGAGCGTTCTAATGATATACATGCGGTCGTTGTTAGCAATAGTGATGAGTGACATGCATTTCTCTGATTCATTGCACCTCTGCCTACCCTTCCGGAATACAGGCGTGAGCTGTATGTTTTGTTATAATCAGCAGTTTTAGTGAAAAAAAAAACAAAATAACCATGTTTTTTTCCCTTCAGACCCACTGTACCCCTGGCCGTACCTCTGGTAGTACGGTGGGTATTTTCATCTTAAACGGTACCACCGTATGAAGTGACCATAGTGCTGAGCTGACACGCAAGCTCTTAAATGAAATCCCCGTGTGGAATGTGTTTCCCGACCGCTTTTACCGGTCCTTTTAACAGGACGGTGGGTCTGCAGTGGTTTTTTGGCAATATCGACATTTAGATGACTTCCATTAGTTCGTTTTTCAAGCTATATTTTTCCAATAACGATTTGTGTTTGACTGCCATAGTAAGAAACAGCTTTCGATTGATGTTATATGTGATCATTATTGGTCAATAGGGACGATTCCACACATTTTTGCCCATTGTTCTTTGCATGAACCGAGTACGTGGTCTGCTGGAGTACAGACCCGGATAGCATCCGGATAGAGAACGAACTGACCGGTGACATCGACCTCGACATCAAGGTCCGTATTGGCGCCGCTTAGGCTAACTGGCAGGACGTCATAGGAGTCACTTGCGACCGAAAGATGCCGATGAGACCTAAAGTTCTCATATACGAGCCATAATTCGGCCTATATACGACCCCGCTGCGAATGGGCAGTTGGAAGAAGAATGCTGTCCAGAGGGTGGAATACTAACAAACTTGCCTGACATTGACCATTAAATAACAAATTCAAAATTATTTAATGTACTTTATAGCTTTTCTTAATAGGACAAATATTTGTTAAAATGTTTTAGAAATTTTAGATTAATAGTTATTAAAATTCTTATGGTTAAAATTTTTAATAAGGAATTTGTTTATTTTCGCCCTATATTCAAACCCTTGTATAACTTCCATATGACAAAAATCTAAAACACAATAACTACAAACACTAGGACTATCGAATTTATTGCTGAAGGTCACAAGGTGGTAGGCCCCTCATAAGCAAGAGGCCGTCTGGGTTGGTACCACCGCTTTGTCTATTTCTGCCACCAATCAGTGTGTAGGCACTATTGTGTTTCGCTATGAAGGACATTGAAGCCAGTGAAATTACTGGGCATTATAAGACTTAACATCTTAGGTCTCGGGGCGACTGTTATTTACTGTTACCATCAGGCGAGAGACCTGATCGTCTCTTTATTCAGATGAAAAATCACTATTCTATGATAGGCAGATACCACCTAATTTTAATTATACTCAAAGCTGCACGAAGTAGGCAAAGCTCGCTCGATTCCGTTTAAACTTGGCAGCTTTCCGAGATATGACGGTGATCCCCATTTGAAAGCGCAATTTGATGTTTTATACGAGGTTGGTTAATGTGATTTTGAACGTATTTTCATACAAATCGGTAAATTATTTGATTCTTATCCCGTTGCGTTATGTTATGTCATAACGTCACAGATTAGATAGATCTATGGATCGTTTTTTCATAATTTTGCAATCTAATACATTATCGCCTTCAAAGATAATAATACCGTTTTGAATATTTTTTATATCAAATAGAAAATTTAGGTTATAAATGTTCATCCCGTAGTTCTGTAATCCTTTTTTTGATAGGTGATGAAATAAAACACCATTATTTGATGTCTACCAATAGTAGGTGAATAGCCAATAGTATCTTTTTTGCTGTTTGTTTGATGCATGAAATGCGACAGATTTTACCAGATTTTACAAGCTTTTCCTTTTAACAATATAAATTCACAATGTCAATATCGCCGCCAACACCTCTCGTGGTGATATGTATAAAGTTTTATTGTAATTCATATATACATACGCACTCACGCCCATAATCCCCGAAGGGGTAGGCAGAGGTGTAACAAACACCCACATTTCGCCGAGCGTATCTCCGTCCCGCGATGTGATAGGGGGCGAGCCTATCGCCATACCGGGCACAAATTCCAGACTCCGGGCTGATACTGAGCATTTCGTTATAGAAAAACCCAATACCACTTTACCCGACCCGGGGATCGAACCCGAGACCTCAGCGCTAGCCTCAATCGTAACGCGTACGCATTACAACTGCGCCACCGAGGTGAGGCGCTGTAATTCATATATTTCACTTAAAAATAAATTATGGTGGCAGTCTTATCAGCTAATTTTAAAATAATTAAATATCTTACCAAGTGCGATGATATTTTATAAGGCCGATACAGTATTGTAGCCTTGATAATTGAACAGAATATTATAATTTAACTCAAAATAATTAACATTTTTAACATACGGAAAAACGGAGAATTTTCCAATATTCCTGATGTTTTGTTTTTTACATTTTTAACCACGTATGTTTTTCATTGATTTCTCCAATTATTGTCCAATGGCTCGATTTCAATGCGTTTTATTTTATTTGAAGCTATTTTAATCCAGGTGGATTTTAGCTATGTTTAAGAAAATTATTACGGGTATTTAGAAATTGCAGGTCGTTTTCTGATTGATGTTGGGGGTTTTAACAGTTAAGTTATATTTTTAAACAAATCACTGACCTATGATTAGGTTCGAGAAGATAAAGTGTAACCAATACATATAGGTAATAAAAGTAGAGTCTATCAGCTGTTTGTCTGTTAATTTGTTTGCGTATTACGTTAACAAATCTGATCCGCAAATTTTTGCGAAGCTCCGGTAAATATAGAAGCATAAAAAATTTTGCTCCGAATCTAATGCAACTAATTCCGAATAATTAAAATAATAATTATAATAATTAGATAACAAAATGTTATGATGCCACAGACAGATATACAGACAGAGAGCTGGTAAAACTTATAAGACCCCTCATTTTGTTAAAAGTAAAAAATGCGTTAGGTATGGACACTATTTACTCGCTAGTTACTGTAATCGATTTTAACCGTAGAGGGAGTATAACCAGTCAACGATTTTTACCTACTTTATTTGTATTTAAATATCAGTCAATTACAGTAAGAAGTCTTTATTACTTTTGGTGAACCTTCAAATAATATCTCAATTTTTTTATCATTTTGAAAACTATCAATAAGGAATAGCGGACATACTTTTTCCAAAAATGTACACAATTTTCTATCCACGTGAGATGACTTCAAAATTATTCTGATTGATAATATTTTATAGTACGCCATTGTGAACAGAAATTCGTGCCTTTTGTGTCGTCTAGCTGTCCATTATTGCATGCAAGGCACCTTTTACTGTATTACCTGCTGTCACTTTCCTTTCAATATCCCCCTCGCACATGCCATATCTCGGTATCAGACAGACTGAGATATACAAATTCTTTCACTTGTCCCTTTTTCTCATAAATAAAGATGGCATATTAATTAGCATCGACTTAAAATGGAGGCTCACAATTCGGTGCATGTTTATTTTTTAACCGACGTAAAAACAGAGGGAGTTCTGAATTTGACGTCTAAATATAAATTATTGTATAGGTACATGAAGGTATAAACAAGCATAACTTTCCACAAAGTGATTAGATTTTAATAATTATTTTTCATTCAAAAGGGTAAATCAGCTTCCTTGCTTGCGATTTCTACGGTAGGTAAGTGAAATATTCGCAGATGAAAATCCGCTCTCCCTTTCTTACTACATATCTTAAATACCTCTACCCTTAAAAGTCAACAACGCATCCCTGATTCTTTTGGTAATTATGGACAGGAAAGATCACTTACCATCAGGTGACCAACTTGCTCGTTTGCCGGCTTATGCTATAGAAAAACCTAAACCAAAGTGTCGATCTAAACAGGTCATAACCCACAAAGGTATGAGTCTAACCCAAGCAACCGCCGAGTTAACCTAAAGCACTCGTTATAACTCGCAAAGGAAATAATCTACAAAACCGCGTAAAACGGTAGAAAATTATGAAGAAAGTCGAGGGCATCTTTACCCGGTAGTGTGAAGTGCACTGTATCCGAGTATCGCGTCTGAGTTGCAAGAAGGGGTTGTATTATGCAACATATTGTGAAGAGTACCGTGAATCACCTTTTGTGTAATCCATTTTGTAAAATGTTACCTTCATACTGTGTAAACTTGAGTACTCGTACCCGTGTAACATTGCCCTTTTAACTTACGCGTTGGAAAGAATTTTACGAGGAAAAGATTTCATTTTTTTTAGAAAAGGCATAGTTCTGACTGCCTTATGGGAACAGGTTGTTTACGTGTTTACACACATTCTTCGCGTAGCGCGCGGTTGGTATAATGCTTTTTATTGTAAATTATCAGAGGAAAGTAATGTCTGTAGTAGAACAAATCCATTGTATTGAATATTTTACATTTGAGAATCATGTAAGGATTACATTACTCGAACAAATATTTGATTGTAAAGGAAAATTTCCTCACATACTCAACATCGCCCAAGCTGTCATTTAAGAACAGAAGTTCGAAATCTGGGATGGTGATGATTTTATATTGTAGATAACGGTTAAGAATGGATTTCTGGAAATCCAACCCCTAAGTGGAAAGTGGGTTGCAGAGTTTCTATGGGGTAGGTATAATTTATATTTGATCTAATTTGCTTCACGCAGGCAAATCCACGAGCAAATGATATTTATGTATAATGGAGTGGCAGATAATAATGCTAAGTAATGTCGAGTTCAAGGCAAGTTTGAAGGTATTTCGGTTTGGACAAGTTTCCGGTTTAAACTTTCTAAGGTACTCTGACCTAACCCGAAAAGACGTTATCTTATTATACACAAGGTTAGAATTTGCCCGGTATAGCTATAGGCTCGCCCCCTATCACATCATGAACGGAAATTAGCTGGGTGATACGTGGGTGCTGCACTAGATGCACCGTGAAGGGCCGTGCCCAGCAGTGGAACGTGTGTAATAAAGGGCTAGTATTATTATTAAATTATTATAATACTGTACTAAGTGGTAAAAGTAGATCACAATCACAATGAGTCATTAATCTACTCCGAATCCACAAAATAACAATATCATTTGCCTTCTATAATTTACTGACCAAATTAATATAGGGATTCAAAAACATGAACATTGTTATGCAGTTATAATGGTCGTATATTCTTGCATCGACTAAGCTTTAAACGCCGACACATTCTTGTAAAATGCTATCAAGTTAAAAGGTGAAACGGAATATAAAATGATTTCTGCAAATATTTCATTGCCAAGGTGAATTTATTAATGGCAACTTTCCTTTCATTCACTTATTGTAAGATAAACATCACGAAAGCACGCCAACTAGAGTCAAGTCAAGCAGAAATGTTTAACACAGTTTTCTCAATTTTAATAACAAAGATTTTTACTCCCGACAAAACGGGGGGTGTTATAAAGTTCGACCCCTTTGTTTGTGGGAATATGTATTTGTCTGTGGTACCGTAGCGCCTAAATGAATGGATCGATTTGAACGCGGTTTTTTTTTTGGTTTAAAGGTAATTTGACACCAAATTAATGACATCAAAATTAGCAGTAATATCGTTAGTAATATACACTTTCTGTCAGTCTACATGGCGCAGTAGGCGAGTGGCCGGCTGCGAAGCAGGAGGCCGTGGGTTCTATTCCCGAACCGAGACAGAGTGTTTGTGTGATTCACATATATTTGTTTCAGGTCTAAGTGTTTTCTCCCCGGAAGCATTGACGTCAGGCAGGCGGCCGGGTTGCGGTTGATTTATATTTCTGACTTAGTATATATATTTTTTTGCCCAAAATATGACGATACAAGCAGATCGCTTGCCTGATGGTAAGCGCCACACCTGCCCATAAACAATAGCCACACCGTACAAAATCTTGAATGAACAAGCACTGAACTGCACTCGTCATCCCGGGACATAAGATGTTAAGTTTCATAATGCGCAATAATTTTACTGGCTTCAATATCCTTCAAACAGAAACACAACAGAGCCTACACACTGCCGAGTGGCGTCGCAAATAACTTCCGAATACGCGGAATTTAACAAAATATAGACAGTACCTATTTCATGGCAGCACCCACAAACCTGATTCAATTTACCTGGTATTTTTAATAAAAAAATCACCCAATTTGGTTTATGAATATGAAAATAAGTCGATAGTGTTAACAGGGTGTCAAGTGTAAATACTGGATCGCTCTCGCTGCGAATTCCAGGAAATTCAACAGCATTTTCTGGAAATTAAATGCATGGGTAGTATCGTTTTTGGAAACATGTGTTTGATATCCACGACACAGGCATAGCCTAGAGTGGACATCGTCGTTAAATGTTTACTGTATTTTAATGATAAATGGACGAATAAATAAATATACCTAGGTAGATTTAGTTGTACGTAGTAGATTCTATATACTTAACTTAAAATAATTTAACAGTATACAATCACATTTACAGTTAAGAATTCAAGAATGGGACATGAGTTTTCTTTAAGACACTAAGCTACATGTAAATTCACATAAAATTTATCAAAACTGGAAATTTACTACATTTTTTCGAAACTTACCTGTTACGAAAAAAATATTAAAAATGGTACAGCGCCACTAGCAGATCGTATTGGAAACGTAGGTATCAACTTATTTATTTTTTTATTGTTAGTCTTATTGTTTCTTACAATTACTTACTTAATTAATATATAAAATGTTACTCATACAATATTGTGAATGCTGTGCACACCTTGAATAGGCATGTGCATCAGTTCTTTTTTATATTGTTATTATTTCTGGTAATTTTAATGCATATGTCACTGGTGTGTTTATTTAAATAAATAAAAATAAAATAAATAAATACATGTTTCTTGTATAGGTACAAATGAAGTGACAGATAAAAAAATAAGATTAAGATTTTGTGCGAAAATACAAACAATGTCCGAGCTTCTAGTCTCGTTAAGCATTAGGAGAATAATAGGTACTTACTCTAATTTAACTACTTTATAATATTTGATCATCATCATCAGTGCCTTTCGTGAACGAAGATGCCCGTAGCGCATAACTATAATAGTGATACCTTATGTCAGTTTAAACAACTTTCAGATGTAATTCTAAGCTGCTGTAATGGCATCAACTAATGCTCGTAAAATATTTTGTTTCAAAGCAACGCTACTTATTTCTGAGATCGCTTTTTCACTGTGACCCAGCAGGTATGCGAATGCTCTAGGCGATTACAGAATAAAAGTGAAAGGAACTAGTTCAAGGCCAGCTCTAAGAGGTTGGAGCTTACTTCGAGATGCTACTTAGGACGTAGCAAGACGAAACCAGGTTTATACATATTGAAGTATGAAATTTAAAGCGAAACTTGTTCGGATTTACCGAAGAAGGGACCAGTAGAAGGTTAACTCCTACATTAAAGATGCAGTAATGTCAAATTGATAATAGCATGTCGAAATGCCATGTTTAATACTAATCTAATTTGAAAAAGTGTTTGGTTATTGTTTCATGGTAGGTAGTTTGATTTTGTTGTGAATTACTACTGGGTGTTTTCTCCCCAGAGGGGTGGACGTCGAGCAGGTGGCCGGTCGTAATAACCAGAAGTCATCTTTCTGTAACATGTGTTAAAAAGCACATTGCGCTGATTCTACTGCGAGTGGAATAAGGGCAGATGGATGAAGAAGAGACTAACATAGAATAAGTACCTAAGAGTACATCTATACTACCACCATTAGTCCCTAGTTACTTGAATAAATATATATATACGTATGTAGGTATTATTATAATAATATTTGTATAGCTATCTACAACGGTAGGTATATCATAATTTTAAGCCCCTTTTAGATGAAGTGAGTGTATTGCATGATACAAACGAGAATACAACAGAGAACTCTTGTTTACCAGACCACGTCATACAGTTTGAAAAAATAATCGTATGACGCGGCCACATTAATTACGATTTTCTCATACGAGTAACTTTGTCAAAGTTAAAATATTTTTATGCTTGGAAGTCCTGTTACATACGACTCGAAAAGCAACAAATAAGGAAATTAATATTAAAAATTCATATCGACAAAATATAAAATAAGTAAACCCATAAATCCCACGCTAAGTCCCGACCCAGGAACTTAGGGTATACTTACCAACTAAAGTTAAAAGAAATATTTGTAGATCACACAAACATTAACTGTCTCCGTGTGAGGATCGAACTCGTGACCTCTCGCATCACAGCCGGCTACTTGCTTACTGCGCCACGGAGGTTGATGGCATTCGAATAATAAATGCGTACATAGAAGTGAAATTCTTGCATGAGACGCATTCAAGGTCACGATAAAATTCTACTGTCTGGCGTTCGCTTAGCAGTTACTCAGGGCTTGCGTAGCCCCCGCACTTGAACATATTATACATGATACGTTGGTAAGTACTACTTTTTTACTAGATTGAATGACGCGACGAGTAGGTCGCTCGCCTGATGGTAAGCGCCACGTCTGCTCATAAACAGAAGCATCGCCACACTTTGAATTATAGAGAACTGCATGACACTGGCATCGTCGCATCACCCCGAGACATCAGTTGTTAAGTCTTATAATGCAAAGTAAATTCACTGTCTTAAATGTCCTTGAAACTGGAATATATTAGTGCTGACGCACTGTTGCTTGGAGGCAGGAATAGACGTGGTGTAATGAATAGAGGATAGGAAGTGGTGGTGCCAACCTAGACGGCAACGCGCATACGAGGGACCTACTAGCTTACTACTAGTATGTTTACTGGCAATAATAAAATATAAAATTTATTTATTTTGTGTATTTTTGTACTCTTTTTTGTATGTCTTTAGACGGAAATTTCTTGTAAAATGATTCGTTGTTTGATGGCATTTCGGGCACGTGTACAAAACCTATTTCATTCTATACTCATATTTATTGTTCTTATATTGGTACATACATACGCCCTTACGCCTATATTCCCCAAAGGAGTAGGCAGAGGTGTAGGGGCATCCACATTTCGCCGAGTTTATTTCCGTTCTGTAATGTGATAGGGGGTGAGCCTATCGCCATACCGGCAAAATTCCAGACTCCGGGGTGGTAGGTACTAAGGATTTTGTGATAGAAACACCCAATACTTTTACCCGGGGATTGAAACCGAGACCTCAGCACTGCAGTCGTACCGCGTATGCATTAAACTGCGTACCTCGGTGGCGGCAAGTGAAATATTAGTACTTATTATTAAATCTTCTTTGAAGAAGATGAGTTAAATCATAATTATTATTGCAATATTATTAAACGGCTGTGATAAAAACCTCAAAATATTCAGTAACATAAAGTTCAATTCAATTTCCTTATTTAATAAGTAGGTAAAATTGCACCGCTAAGATAGACATTCAATATTTCGCTGCCATTTATCGACGACCGGTGATTTCAGGAATCGGTACGAAATAAAGTCACAGTAGGTATGTGGAATAAAATTTTATCTCACTGATCTAAAATTTGACCTAGTTTTGAAGTACAGTTTTGATTTGAACATTCAACGTACCGGAATTAAAACTATCGGTGAACTACGTTCGAGTATCAAAAAAACAAACACCGCAAACTTCATCAGCAAAATGGCATCGGCGGCTTAAGTAGTAATGTGTTAAGTAGCGGCAAAATGACATATTGAATGTTATAACACCCGTACACATTAGCGTAACAAGTACATATGACAGCAACGCCTCTTGGTGCGTCGAATTGTCACGGAAGTGTGGAAACAACTTTTGAAGCCATTTCCAATTTTTTTAATAAAATTCGAATATGTAACATCGTCGGCGTCTAGCATGACTGTTTTGCAGTAAGACCACAGCCGAACATACAAAAATACCTTATCACACCGTAAAAAAAATACTTTAAACTTCTCCATGAAAAGGTTCAAACTTTTGACATAATAATAGTAGATACTAGTAGTATAAATATGCCAAATTCGTATTAAAAGAAGTAACTACCTACGTAATTTTTTCCCTAGAGGGGTTGACGTCAGGCAGGCGGCTGATCGAAAAAAAAGCCAAATCATTCTTTAACATATGTTAAAAAGCATGTTGCGTCGACCCTACTGCGAGATAAGGGCAGGTGGAAGAACCTTCGTTACCTATCGATACAGCTGAACAGTGAACGTTGTTAATTTGTGCTGCGTCCGTTTGTGTATCAGCATGAGTTAATGTGATATGTTCGCTGATTTCATATAGTCTCCTCATTAGCTTGTATTCGGCGAAACGTAATTAATCACAATGGTTACGTACATTTGTTTTTTATGTTATATTTTTCAATAATGTCGTGTACTGTACCAAAACAGCAATAGCTTACTGGAGAGTGGTACTGATTGTCAAGACGAAAGTTGCAGGTTCAAAACCAGTCCCGAGAGCATACACCTCTTTTTGCTGAATATGTTTACAGTCCTGTACCTTTAGCAATCGTGCATGGGGCCAAAGCCAACTCATACAGGTCCGTTAAATAAACATTAATCTAATATGTGACCACACGACATTTATCCCTGTGTACACTATAGCAGTGCACCCAAAGACAGAGCTTGGTTGGTGTAGGACTATTGTAGCGATAAACTACAAAATACCTATACTGGTTTATTGAGGTGAAATGTTGGTGGATCTATGGGAAAGACTATGACACCTGCCTGTTAAAACATGGATAAAATAGGCAGATGGTAACTTCCAACTCAGGTAGATGGGTTCCCCAAAATAGTCGCTAAATGTGACAAGGGAGCAACACCAGATGAGTGGCCAAACGGTGGAGATATGTCACGATCATTTGCTCCCTTAGTGTCCAATCACGTATTATCTTTCTCTGGGATTTAATAGTCATTGGGGTGAAATAAAACACACAACTCAGTCCCAAATAATAAAATAATTGTTTAATGTATTACACAATTTATGTCGAATATGCTATGACATTTATTGGAAAAATAAATATTTTTTATATATATTTTTTCATACGGGTCACAGCTCACGGCAAAATTTGTTGATATTATCGCTTCTCCACTTATGATCTGATTATGCCGAAGAAATCTATAACTATTTACATCTAGGCCGTGTTCACATTGCAAATATCAATAAATATATCTTTAATTCTATTTGTCACATTAAAATAAAAAATATATTACTTTACATGAAAATCGACATTATTATTTATATGTTATGTGATGTGATGTGTAATATACATTTATTATTGCTATGGTTCATGTTTACAAATATGAAAATTATTTGTACACTTCAGTCACAATGAATATAATTTATTTCAAGCCTTTAAACTATACACCACTTACATTAATTAGTATAAGTGTAACCGTTCATTAGGCACATGGGCTTTGAATTAAATACAAATTATCCACATAATTAATAAGTAACTTCAATGTATGCAAAGAAGTCTCATTGAAATTAAATTTCGTGATAACAATTATATCAATTAGTTTTATTGCTTAAGTCATGGTATGGATGCATCTCACGTAAGTTGTTATATTTCCAAAAAAATACATTTTACAGGAGAACATTTCAAGGATATAAATGCTGACAAAAGTAGCATTTGTTAAAAAAATACATATATAATTTACTCCAGTAATGGGTAGTTCAAAATTATAATGGATGTTGGAAAACAACAATTTTATTTAATTGCTTACTTCATATTTTGTTTTGATATCAAATATCAAAACTTATAGTATTAGTGTATATTGCAGTATACTTAAAAGTATCGATTATACAAATGTACCAAATTTCACCAAAGATCAGCATTTGTTATGTGCTTAAAACGCTCTCCTGTAAAACTAAGTTTTCTGCAAACGATGCATCTATATATTCCTTTTCTTCTTATAGAGGAGGAAGGCTTATATCTAGTTTTAATCGACCCCATCTGTTTTGTTAACCATACAACCAGGTTTTATAAAAGATATGAACTAAACTTGCAGTGTGAACAGACCATTAATAAGAATATCAAAATATTTACAATTCAAAATAGCGACATACAAACAATATGGTGTAGGTATGAAATAACATATTATGACATTATGTTGCCTAAGCAGTTTACTAGAATGTATTTAATAACGTGCCGAATTCTGTACATTCAACTACATACTTACATAATAATATAGCTGATAGATAGAATAATGATTATAATACTTGACGAAAGTGGGTCGCCGATTAAACCCATTGGATTCAAAATTAGAAAATCCATATCTTGTTCATTTAAAATAATACTTAACACAATTGTTTATACAATATTATATTCCACTACAACCATGCAAATGATAGTAAAGTCAAACATTGCTTTAATATTCACAGTTCCTCGATGCTACATTGCTAAATGTTCTTCAGTAGGCTCAATGCGAAGAAACTATACTAAATATCATTTATTTAATTGAATGGATTATTGTTACGGGTGATATTTTACCTAAAGGAGTTCAAAAATTATTATACCTACACCTGAAAATAAATGAATTCATATCACAGTATTTAAGATTCGAATAGCCCTTTTACTTTATCACAAAATATTAAGTAAAGACGGTACTACGATTTAAATTATGCGCCTCTGCATTATACGTTTTTTACGAATTAGAATATGCAATGAATGTCATCGGTTTCCAGATACTCATTTAAAAGAAAAAAAATTACATGATCTAATTTTGTAACAAAGCTGTATTACGCTATCTTTATCACACAATCGTGTTTCCAAAATAGACGAAGACTATAAGAACGCATAACTTTAACCGTGATACTGTATTTTATGTGTGATAAACAAAAATCGGAATAGATAGTTTTTTCCATGTACTTTTGTGTTGCTAGCAAAATATGGATACGTCTTGACGGACTTCGTTATTTCCGGAATCCGGAAAACTGTTCCAAAAACGAGAGACTGTAGATAATATCTGTAGACGTAGTAAGAGATTATCAATAACTGTTACGTCATTCGTATACGAGCCATTTAAGAAGATTATACGTTTTCAATATGCCACGGGCGCTGTACGGATCGGTATATATATTTTCTTAAATAAGGATGACAGACAGCTATCGAATACCTCACAAATACTTAAACTACGGGCACAGAACTTCAACATTTTATCGCAACTTACCATTAACATCTCCGTTACAAAGTATACAAAACTATAATATACGTGTGTATATATGTGTATATAGTTTAGTACTTGAAAATAATAAAAGATGTTGCATATTTCGTTTTTTTCAGCATGTAACATTTTAACTGTCGCACTTAGAGACGTCAATTAACTTTAAATTGTTATTAAGTTATTTCTTAGCATTGGATGATTTCTCTAAACTAGTCCTATACCCAACAATGGAGCACAAAGCATTTTCTGTATTCAGTAAGGGAGCATAAAGCATTAATAGGCTCACAGAATCTATACCTAATCAAATTCTAAGAAATGGACTTAAAAGATTTAATGTTAATTTGCGTCCTAGTGCTGTAATAATATACTATAAAGTATATACTTTATGTTTAAACATGATAAATTTATTTTTGTATCAACTCCTGAATCAAGCTTATCTATGTTATTCTACCTATTCCGATCTATGGTAATAAAGTATGCTAAGCTGGGTCCAGAAGTGTATAATGTATTGACGTGTCACGAATTTTTATGGAACCGCGAGCGCCTTTGTGTTTAAAAAAATCCGATGGACAAATGCGAGCATTTTTTCATAGCATAGTCCGGCAAACTAGCAAGTGGGTCACCTAATGGTACGTGACCTCTACCGCCCATGTACGCCCACAATACCAATAGAATTATGAGTGCGTTGCCGCCCTTAAAGGAAAGGGTTAAGGGATTAGGAAGGGGATGAATCGCAGCAGCAAGCTGCTACTTTACGTCAGCTTTCTGTTACCACTGTTAACGAGCCGGCCCATTCATACTGTAGACAAAACTGGCTACAGCTTGGCTCTACCAATCAAAAATTACCATTATCAGTGTCATATTGTCGTCCATATGAAGAAGTGGCTTGGTGCGCTTGATGGGACCCAGTTTCAATTTTTTTGTAATATTATTTCACGAGTATACTATTAGCCTTAGTCAAATATGCAGCGAATCAAAAAGTATGCGAGTAGTCAGCTGCGAAGCGAGAGGCCGTGGGTTCGATTCCCACACAGAGACAAATGTTTGTCTAATCCACAAGTATTTGTTTCTGGTCTGGGTGTTGTGGGACCGCAAGTCCCTCGTAGTTCCTGATACCCACGATACAGGTTTACATAGTGTGGGGTCAGGACTATGTGTGTGACTGTTGGGTGTATTTATTATTATTTATTTATTATTTATTAAAACTTATTCAGAAGTTGAACCATATTTTTACATTGGTTCGCTCTCGTCACAACTTCGGTTCGATGTCTGTTTGAGAAGATATTCAACATTTGCCACTGATGTCATATTATGACAATAAGTCGCGATGATCACTACATAAAAAGTATTTCTGTAACCGTGCAATGACTTATGTATCTTTTTAACGACGAAAAAATCTGATTTTATCAAGAGTTTTTCAAAAAATCTGTTGGCAATGGCACGTGGTCAAATACTAATTTATCAAATTACCATTTTCGAAAAAAAGTTACAATTAAAAATATACAAAATGTACCTACTGTTAAATGAAGCTATCCGGCACTAAAATGTATGTAGAAAGGTTTTTATATTACGATTGCTAGCTTTACCTGTTGGTCGCATAATTTTACCTGTCCTTATAGTTTAGTGATCGTGCTGGTAAATTCACATTTTGCAGCGAAATGACTAAGATGTACATGCCATCTTATATATTTTGTGTCTAGTTTTATTTTTTGCCTGAAACTGTAACTATAGTCTCGTACATCAGGTTTCCTGTGAGAAAATCTAGAAACACAAATTAATAATTAAGTATTTCTATAGAAATGGGACGAAAACGTTTATTTTTGAGTTATTGCGTACATTAGAATAAGAAACAAAGAAATATTCAATATATTATACATTGTCTAAATAATTTGGTATTTCCTGAATTTGCCCTCGGTGTGAATTATAAAAGTTTGTTACAATTATGGCGTCCTTACATTCCACAAGTTTTGCCAAATCCAAAATGTGAACTCCCAAAACAGTTGATGCGATTTCTGGTATGTTATGAAGAAATTAATAAACATTACCTTCTGATTCAATAATATAATATTCGTTTTACAACTCTTTGTCATGAATTATCCTAATGAAAATTTTTTTACAAACAGGATAAGGCCAAGAATTGACTGTATTCGCAAAATATATTTTACGTATACTGCAATTTAATTAACCATCTAATAAACAATACAATTTAGCATAATATTAATAATATAATGATGGATAAGTCAATAATCATACATAAAAATAAATTGCCACTTTTATGGTCAGTTATGAAATCGCATCAGCCTTTCCAATCACTGATATTATTCCCGTATGAGCTAGAGTTCCCTACATGTGAATTACTTATATTACAAGGCTCATTTTTAAAGGTATTACTCTAAATTGAAATTATGTGATTTTTACCAATAACATTGTATTAGATACAAGTTTAGGAAGGCGGTTTTTGTGACATAGCGGTCGATGGTATGACAGTGTGAGTCATGTTGTCTGCCACAGGCGTACACTAATATTTACATACGTTAACATGAGTTCAATTCCTTTCAAATTTACCGTAATAAGTATATACATACAAGACTGATATAATAGTAACGGCAGATATTTCTAATGAAATCAACTTCCCTCAAACAGCGTTTTCCAAAAGCTGATATGATATAGGTACTTAGCATTTAATGTAATTAATTAAATTTTATCGTGCTCATGCTTAAATTCCTGCTAAATGTGTCGATAGTAGCGTAGCAAATAGAATTGCCGATATTTCAACTTCTTAATTCGATTTTATAAAACTCTAACACTAATATTTTCTTGTATCTAGATACATATTACTTGTTCTGCAATCGAAATCACTTTAAGTACTCTCTCATACTTTTATATTATGTATAGTTTTATAATACTTTTTAAGCTAATGTTGGTTAATATATTGCTGTGAATACGAAATTTTGATACACATTTTTTGTTATTCGAAAGGAAAAATATGCTTGTCGAGTATAATGGGTATAACATTTTGTTTAAAGTTTTAACATATTACTCATCTATTGCCTGTGACTATAACTAAAAGAAAGCTACATAAACTGCCGCAGCATACATTAATGCTGATGTTTTTTTTATTCTATGTATATGTCTTCAATCGGGTATGCCGTCTCAATGAATTTTTGATAGAATCTTTGAAATGCTCTCCTGAAAGTAAAAATGATGTAATATAAATTTTCATTATTAAGGAAATTTTGATAGTTTTAAATAACCATTCATGCCGATTTTTCGATCTTCAAGTAATACTCTTTCAGATAAAATATAAGATGATAAAATACACTTTCTATTCACATTATATTTTAATATATTGTAAATAATATCATAATATGGGCGCGTATGTGAAATTGATACATCCTAAATATTGGGTCTGGAATTAGTAAATGATAGTACCTATTTTATGACACATGTGTAGAAATAGTTATCATATTTACATAATCAATCTCTTTGTAGATGATATGTAAAGTATTTTTCAAGTTCAATAGTATTTTTAAACACTTTAAACAAACTGATTTATAGCCGTTTCCAATATTCTGTATACCGAAAGATATGCTTACTGGCAGTAAAGTTTTCAAACATTTTGTATCTAAGATCTGTCTAAACAGTATTAATAGTAAGTAAATCTATCTGTAAATAGAATATAGAGAGCAACGTATTGATCAGCTATTTTTGAAAGTACCTAGTAGACATATATCTACCTATAATCAGTGCGACTTTTGTATCTGAACATGTCATATTTTATTTGATTATAGCATACTAGGTTTAGCCCGCGGCTCCGTCCGCGTGAATAGACTTTTCCGAAAAACGTAGCCTATAACAGTCTTCAGGGTCCCATCTATATCTACATCAAAATTCATCAAAATTGGTTCAGTGATTTAGGCGTGAAAGCGTAACAAACAATTATTTTTTTTCATAAAATATTATCCTATGTTACTTCATATACCTCCAAGAATATGTATACAAAGTTTCATGATGATCGGTTAAGTAGTTATCGCGTGAAAGCGTAACAAACTTACATTCACATTTATAATATTAGTATGATTCTACTCACAGGTGGTGAAACAGGCACTTAATATTCTTGTATATTGGTTTTGAGTTAATATTATTATTAATGTAGAGTTCAGGATAAAAGAGTCTCTAAAGTTACATTTATATTAAAAATATTTGCTATTATACCTACGTACTATAAAAGGGCGTGGTGAACAATGGATTAAATGTTTGATTATATTTATGGAAAAATACCATACTTATTAGGATTTGCCATACCTACCTATTTTTTTAACGGACTAAAATTTGAGTGCTAGTAAGGTACGTATTAAGACGGTCATACACAGCCTAGCATACCGGACGCCACGCCAAGCTGTTACAATACCATTTACGGGCAACTTCTCCAGCAGTATTCTGAATAACTACAGTTACTCGTATTTGACATTAGTCAATTAATAATAAGTCATACCCAACAGCTTCAGCGACTGGCCTCGTCGACTCCTGTCCTCTAAACACGTGACAAGCGAATCTTTGCAACGTCGGGTGTTTCGTGATGAATCCCAGGTACCGATGATCGCGCGGATGGAAAGCGCAGAATGACACATTCTTCAACGAGTAGAAGTAATCAATGCATGGTCCACTCCGATTTCTCTGTGTGAAAATACAATTAGTATAATAATATTTTAAATAAAATAAACACACCCAACAGTCACACATAATATAGTCCCGACCCCACACTAGGTTAACCTAACCTGTATCGTGGTGGGACTTGCGGTCCCATTACACCCAGACCCGAAACAAATATTTGTTGATTAGACAAACATTTGTCACGGTATGGGAATCGAACCCACGTCCTCACGCTTCGCAGCTGGCTACTCACCCACTGCGCCACGGAGGCTGTCAATTTACAAAGTGAATTAACTCATTTTGACAGAGGGCAATACCATATCTTGTATTAACTGTAGTATATATCACTGATAGTATGATAGATATTACAGAATACAATATATACGTCGACTTATATTTCTATAAAAAAATATTCGAATAGCTATCTATACTGGTGTTGTCTTCGCGCTGAGCACTGAAAATAGATTTTCGATACTGACTTGAGGTGGAGGTAGATATCCTGATGCTGTATTTAAGTAAACTATCACACATGGTAAAGAAAAGGACCATGTGCGATCCTGTTTCTGGGTTTGTATATTTTCTCTTTTTGATTTTGATAACCAAATATAACTGACTCAAATAAAATATATAATAAAATTATTTCTAATTTAACCAATTTCGAATTAAACCAGTTTAATAATACGAATAAATGTTTAGATGGTAGAGTGTCATTACTTTCGAAGTAGCATTTCTGTAACTTTGCGAGAGACCGGAACGTATTTGTTTTAACATACTAATAAAATTTATTGAGAAATAAAAGGGAAAATACAATTATAAACAGAAAGCATTAGTATGTCAATTTTGTTTGTAAAATACAAAGTATGAGGGCATCGCTTGGAAAATCAATTTAATTAGATAAGGTATTCCAAGTATTCTGAGAACTGCCTGTTGTTCGCATTATTAAGTAGTGCGAATCGGGTCATGCGATATTTGAGAAGGGTCACGCTTTAATAGGAGTCTAGACTACAGCCATATATATCTAAACAGGTATTTGAAAACAGACACTTTTGTGCAAAGTGAATGAAGGGTATTTATCATCCCTAATTAACTTACTTGTTCTTCTTACGTTACACCAGTACCTACCTACTAAAAATGCGACACGCTTGGTTTCATACAGGTTGATATAGATGTTTATTATAATCTATTGATCAATAGCCTTATCAGTTCATTAGCAGCCAACAAGGCACTAGGTAAAAATCTGCTGTATACAGATTCTGATGTATATCTACATCATTGCTCTATCTTATCCCTCTCTTACGTGTATAGCGCATAATTGGAAGGCTCTCATTTTGTGTAGTTACAGTATTCCCATAATTTCTAATATAATAAAAGCCTATCCAAGATAATATACTCAAATATGATGTACCTACTAAATCAACTCCTCCTTAATTTTCTATTTGATTAATTTCGTTGCGGGACAAAGACAATTTAACATTCAAAGAGACTCGCCGAGCTTCACTGCTCGGTGTCAACAAAAATGTGTGCCACTGTCGATCCTGGTGCACAGAAGTTACACTGGCGGGTGTGTGGGCGGGATAGTACCTACTAATCTATATCATAATAATATAGTAGACTTAGTATCTTTGTTTGTTCATTTGTTCGCGTATCACGTGAAATCGGCTTAACGGATTTTGATGCCGGTTTCACAATTATATTACAAGCCTCCAACGAACATGTACGCTGAAAAAATAAAATATACTCCAGAAACACAAGGGCAGAACCAGTAACAAAAGTTTGAAGTAATATATTTATTATGGCATAATCTTAAATACTAGATTTTGCTCATACTAGACTCACGGGGTCCGAAAGTAAAAAAATAACTTAATGTTTTTCATAATATTACTGCTGTGAAATTGCAGAACGCGGCCTCGTAAAAGTCTTATATTATATTATATACTAGTTACTCGCGGCTTCACCCCCGTGAATGTCTTTTTCAGGAACAAAACTTCTTTATACAGGTTAAAAGTACCCTATGTCCTACCACAGGATTTAACCTTCTCCTCTCTCTCCTCTCCAATCTGCTTACCAAAACTCATTAAAATCCGTTCAGCCACTATCGTGAAAACGTTACAGAGTTACATTTGCATTTATAATATTAGTATAGAATAATTTATGTTATTATAAGTCGCGCGATAAGCTATCTCCGTGTAAATGGACCTTTGACTGTGTATATATCTAATTAATTTTTAAAATTTATAACACGCACACCCTCACCGAAAACATTCCAAATAATAATTCTCTAGAATATGAGAGTTTATGAATGTCTGACATTCATTAATCTATCATGTACTAAATATATATAGGTAGTTTCTTTCGCCAATTTATGAAACATGGTGTAGCGAACTATAGATTTTATAAACAAATCGCGTTGGATTCGACGGCAACCATCATATACCGCATCTGCTTTATGACGTAAACATAAAACGTTTGATTGATTGTTTGACTGTTCGTTATAACTGACAGTGTTTGGAAAACTAACAAGTCGTCTTGGATAAAGATTATGACGTGGTTATAATTGGCGAAGAATGCCAGTGGAAGATCAAGGTTGGAGGTATAAAATAGTATGAACGCGTATTACACGATACAATTTTCAACAAATTATCTTTTTAATTCACGCAAAATGGAGGTATTGAATTCGATATCTATATTTGTGTTTTTTTGTACATATAACCAACCATGCATAAGTTTTCACAGAGTGGTACGATATTAACGATTCTTCATATAGATTTGATGATTCTTTCTTCAGGGTATACCTCAAAATGCTCCTATTTTAACTTGAAAACAAAATACCACACCTGAATTTGCAATAAAAATCTATTAACAAAAATTAAACCAATTTTGATTCGGTCCTTTCAATCACTAAACTGCAAAATTACAACTCAAATTGGTTAATTTATTTTAATCCTTTTAGGTTTTTAAGTCGCATATAATGTACACCACATGGTTTGCTGAAGGGCTTCGAACGATTATTTATCTACTACGCAGATAAATCTTGAATAATGATATACTGCATACTAGGCTATTTAAACGACAGTGGCGAATGGTGAAAAGATATAAAAAGGGTCGACTTCAAATGGTTTGAGAAGAGTCACGAAGAAAGAAGTTTTACCGTAAAATGTGATCGAGACAGGACACCGCGACGCTCAACCGTTTCCATACAAATCGGACGTGTCGCTATGGCATGACTCACGTCACGCGTCGCAATTGAGTACCTCAAACATGCCTTAATGGTTCCGTTCTTCTTCGTTCTTGTTTTTATTAAAGTACGGTACTTTAATAAAAGCAAAGATTTCCGAAGAGGATAACTTTAATCGTAGTACTGTATGAAGCACTTCTCTATTCGTGTCATGGTCATAGAAATAATCGAAATGTTGTCATATGAACGCACTCGCTTAGTTTTTTAACCTAATGAATTACATATGGATATAATGACGTCATTACACTACCTTTGACTGTTAGAATATCTTAACTGATGTATTAATCGTAATCTACTTAATAAATCCAGGTACATCTTTTGTAGATGAAAAATAACAGTATAGAAAAGAAACGAATTCTAGCCATTGACTTCACTTAGATGACATTGAAATGTTGAGCTTTATTAATCGACTTACGTCAGGCTTCGACCGGTCTACCATACGAAGACCCTGATCTGAGACTTCCAATATACAAGGCTGCATTGTAGGCTCAGTGGTATTTTCACCGACGATCTTCTTTACAGCCTGACACACCACGCCTGTTCCTTTGTGAGCTAACGTTTCTACAGATCCCATGTACCTGCAACCAAACCATGAAAGCATTTGTAAGGAAGATTTGAATGATATAACAAAGAAAAAAATAGACAACATATTATTGAATTTGTTGTATGTTTCGCTTGCAGTAATTAAGCAAAATTATTCTCTACACTTTCTTAATTATTATAAATAAAGTTGCCCAATATTCACACACATATTCATATACCCCACACTTCGATAACCTGTATCCTAGGCCTCAGGAACTACGAAAGTTATGGTCCCACAACACCCAGATTACAATTCCCAGATTCGAATTCGCGGTCTCTCGTTTCACAGCTGGATATTCGCCCACTGCGACACTGAAGCTGTCTCACCTAAAGAATGGCAAACATTTTGGGTAAATTTCTACCGAATCTTTACATTTTTACAAATATATACAGATATCTTATTTGAATGGGTACGATTATACTACCTAGTAGTTTTATAACCAAAATATATCGGTACGCCAACGTTTCATTAACTTACCCTAGTAAATATCGTTCCCGTTTAACTTTTGCATTAGCTGGGTCGAAATCGTTATAATCCATGTCTACTGCATATGCTGAAGGGAATATGCCTTGTTGACCTGTTCTTAAATTAACACCTATAACAAAAAAAATACCTTGCTTATTGTTCCATATTGCTGTAATTTTGGAAAATAATTTTAAGTTGACACTTTATTGCAGTATAAATAATATTGTCTAATAACAAACTTAATGTCAGAGATGTTCCAAGTATATACATATACAAAACATTTACATAAGAATCTTTATGAAATGATCATAAAATCGATCTTTAGTTCAAAATTTATAGCGACTGTACATAATAAAATAGAATATATGACAAAAGTGTTTTCGATTTTGTTTGCACTTAGAACACAATGTTCAATTAACAAAAGGCAAAATGATTATTTGACTTTTATTAATTCTATTTATCCTGCTTCTGAATCATACAAAACCGAACCTTCACACCACAAATCATCAGCTTCCTTCTGCACGTATATCGGGTCTCCAATTTCCACTTCAATTTCATCGTGATGCCTTGGGTTGAACTTGTGTAGTCCTCTGTGAGTTGCTTCTAGCATTTCCAGCTGACTGTGGGGTACTGTGGTCATATTGCCGGCGAAGTTAATGCCACTAATACTGCAACTTGATGATGGAGACACTGGAAGCGTTGAAAAAGAATACTAGTGTGCGACTGCACATATTTCTACTGGATGTGATGTTTATGATTAATAATAATATTGATATCAATTATTGTTTTGTATGAAATATAATACGCTTGGAGCGTGCCTAGGCAAACGCAACGTAGGACGCCCTACTGCATGGTGGACCTACGAAAAAAAAAAATGCCGCGTATGTTATATATGCGGTCTCCCTCTGACCGGGATGGTTGGCGCTCACATGGGGAGGCCTACATCCAACAGTGGACGGCAATAGATGACGTTGAAACATAAAATGAAAATTCAACTGCAGGGTTATTGTCCAGGAAAGTCTCGACAATAACCGTGTTTGTAAAGAAAAAGTCATCAGATATGTAGTTAAAATATTAAATAATTACAATTATAGGATCTGTATTGAATATGAAAATCACGATAAGAACTGACCATTTTGTTGTAACTGCGTCGGGGATAAACTCTTAGGACCAGTATCGATGGGGGAATGTGCCGTGCTGTGTCCACTATCGACGTCACCTAGGCTCTGTAGTCTCTCCGAGTCTGGACTCGAATCTTCGTCGAGTAAGTATCCGCATTTGAGCACTAATAATGGCCTGCCATGGCATCCTGGCCTTATAAGCAGTCCGGTCAACGCTCCCAACTCATCAGCCAATGATGCTGGTTGACCGCAAGCTAATACTGTAGCTGCAAATATAAAAAAAAAATATTAGGATATACTTAGCTACCGTCTTATAATTTTTACTTATAAACTAAATGATCTGTTTTATAGATAGATAGTTAGAAAGATAGATAGATACTACATTGAGTTGAAGGTGAATAATTTTTAATTTTCAATAACATGGATTTAACGGTATAAACGCCTGCAATTTTTTGTTGTGAGTACAACGTTGTAAGTTGCAATTTTGAATGTTCACTTACGACCATTTTCAATAAACAATCTTAGTTTGATTAGACGGATAGATCCCGAAAATCAACCAATCCGACATATTTGTATGATCTTCAAACTGTATTCTGAGTAGTTCATTCAGCTATCTATCCGGATTATCAAACTAAGTTCATTTAATTAAAATGGCCGTAAGAGGCATACATTGAAAAATTTAATTTAATTTAATCCTGAAATCTCTCATATTGAAATATTGACTTGGGAACTACTAAACCACGTCCAACTAAATGCAAGGTAATAATAGAATGTATAATTGAATATGAGTAATTGATTTAATTTTTTTAAATACCTAAATCACGCCCGCGCTCGTGCCACGGGAGACAGGACAAAATAAAAATACAATTAACAAGAAAGAAAATCTACCCAAAACGCTCTTTTTTGTTTCTGTCTAACGTTATATCGGCTTAATGCTAGGGGCCACCTTCTCGTACCATAGATTTGATGCGTTTTGGTATCATATTGGGTTACTCGCCGTCTTACCCTTTGTCTTGGTTACCCACAACGGTAACCAAGTTTCACCATTACGTCTTCCGTCAAACAGCAGAATGCATCAGGAGAGGTTGGCTTTAGGCCTAAGATGTTATTGGCTCACTTACTTAAAAAACTCAAAATAAAACAATTTTGAGTCAGTGGTGCTGTAGTATACTCAATGGCTGATATTATCATCGATTCAAAATAGCTTAGTTTTATTTTTAGCTTTTGAGTTTTTTGTGTTAGTTTTATTTATTGCCATAAAGTTTTCATCAGAATCGATGCATAAATGACGAAGTTTGAGCCTTTCATCCCTGATTTCAGTCTTTAGGAGTAGAACTTCTTTTTCAATATTTAAATGGGACCACCGCCGAAGTAAACCCTATCGAATACAAAAACCATCATCCAAATCAGTCCACATTTGGCGGAGTTATGTGTGAATTTATATAAAAATATACCTATATTTATACACAGGAATTGAGAACCTTTCTTTTTATTCTTGTTAAATAATGAAATGAATAGGTACTAATAACGTTATCGCATTACGAGTGACCCGAATTACGAATAAATTTTCCGATGCCACATAATAATTTAAGGGCTTCCAGCGGTTGGGTGTACACATACTTCTTATGCAATTTAAAATCTGTTAACTTTATAACTTTATATTATTATAAGATGTTTAAAAAAAGATTATTAAAACAGTAACTGGAGACAAAGTTGAGACAATTTTATTATTTTCCATTTTTTTAATTGGGGGACATATCGTAAAGAATCATTAAAATCGGCCGTAGTTGTCTTTTATTCCCGATTTTACCCTAGGAAAATTTCTTAAAATTCAATTGGGACTGACTTCGAACTATAAACTTATTGAATCGGTTTGCACTGTAAAAAGATAGGCGTGGTTGAACACACAAAATATACGCGTCGAATTGAGACCCTCCTCTTCTTTTATTCACCGGTTAAAAGTTAAAAGGGAACAAGAATGAGAGAAAATTACCCGAATTTTTAGTTATTGACTCTTGAAAATGTAAAAAAAAGGATTCCATAACATTATGCTTAAAACGATACTTGTTGCATTTTTTTAAGCTTTGTTTCAGATTATTCGGTAATAAATTATGATACATATTATTTACCTACTTATCTAATTAATTGGGGTTTATTTTTTTATAGTGTTTGAGTACGATTTGAACGGGAATTGACTACAATACAGATATTTTTGAAAGAACCTAATAGACATTTTTCGCCCGGTATAAAATGCTGTACCCTTAACTTTATTTATATAACCTTTACTTTATTTTAACTATGGATATTTCATACGAAGCAGAATTATTCTATTTTTTGTTATTATGATAATTTGATAATGGATTTAAAGCAAATTGTTACTTATTTCATGATAGTAATTTACATCTAAATTAACTAATATACAACGTGTTACAGAAAGGTGTGGTCATATTTTAGGGTCATTACATGCACCTTACAATTCGTACTTATGTACCGGATCTTTTCAAAACCAAGACATCCAATAATTTAACTTTCATTTTAATCACTCGTTTATTAAGATCGATAAGATTGATGACTTCACTATTAATTATTATGAACGACACACACTTTTTAATAAACTTGAATAAGATGTACATAATTCTACGGGCATACGTACGTAACTTAGAATTTAAACACAAATTAACACTTGAAAGAGACTGTGTGCTGAAGAAGATATGAGTACCATCCTCTAGAAGCATGTTAAAGACTTCATTCTCGGGTCATCCATCTATGAATTTGGTTTAATACAGTCGACGATCTTCTTAAAAGCTGTTATTAGTTACACCAACACAAATTACTAATACATAATACTTGATTTTAGTCAAATACAACTTCAATCCAATCCAATTTTATATTGTGGCTCCATCGGCGTACGATGATTTTGCCAGTGTCGAGGTAGGAAAAGACACGGTGACAGTAAATAAACACTTTAATGATACGAGACCACTAATCAGAAGTAATCAGTACAAATATACATGTCACGTGGTGTAGGCAGAGCTTGAAAACTTTCAAAACAATGAAATAAGACATAACAATTGAAACACTTAACCTCAACAAATTTCATATAAAAATAAAAAACCACTATGCAAGAATAAGATAGCAACATAATATTATTTAACCAAAGCAAATAATTAAAAATAGGAAGGAACATAAAATATCCATACCCAAAAATTATAACCTTATACCATTGATCCTGATAAAAGAAAAGAGAACCTTAATGAAGGGAGAGTTAACCAAAGTTAATAAGAACGGAATATTAACAGGACGTGGGATATCATTCGGAAGAAGATCATAGAGGGGAACTAAAAGCCTAGGACAAAAAAAAAATATATGATCCAAAGAACCTTCATCCAGACCACACTCACACAGAGAATGATCCCTCACTCGGATTTTTGCTAAAAATACTGGAGAACATACAAACCCAAGCCGCAGACGGATGATAACAGAAGTTGTCAATTTGTCATAATATTTGTTACTAAACCAACACTTAGAGGGAATAGATGGTTGAATAGACCCAAAATATTTACCCTTAGACTGACAGGATATTTGCCAAAGAATATTCCATCTTTTCTCCATCATCGATTTAGCTTGGCAACGTAGATCCCGAGGAAAACAAGCTTTATGAGTATCTGTACCACAATGCGTGGCAGCCTTGGCAAATGAATCCGCATTTTCATTACCCACAATGCCAGAGTGGCTAGGAATCCAAGCTAAAGCCACATCAATGCCCATACATTGACATCTATATAAAAGTTCTTTAGTTTGCAGGGTAAGAGAAAAGTTCTGACGGGAACGAAAATTATATTTTAGCAAATCTTTTAGGCAGCTTAAGGAGTCCGAAAGGATGATGGCTTTGTTTAAACCGTGTGACAATACATATGAAATTGCCTCAAAAAGGGCTATTGCTTCACCAGTAAAAATAGAACAGTAAGGAGAGCAACGAAAGTTTAAAATTATTTTATATTTTGGAATCCATACTGCAGCTCCAACATTGCCATCCTCTGACAGCTTAGAGGCATCCGTATAAATAGAAAGCCAGCCATGCCAATCCTTAGCTAACACATTATTAAGCTTAGAATTAGCACCAGGGTCATGTTTGTTAATATTCAAACTAAGGCGAATATTCGGTTGGAAGATTAAAGATTCATAGGAGACTTCAAATATAGGATAAGAACTGGACTGAACGATAAGAATATGCATATTAAGAAAATTATTAAGACTATTAATTAGAAGGGGAGGCTCTTTATGAACCCAATAATGGGAAGAAGAGATTAGCTCTGAAAGAGTGTGCAAAATAGGAAGAAGAGGATGCAATTTAAATTGAAGAACATTAAAAAAGAATCTATCAGAAAGAAACTGTCGGCGAAGATATAAAGGAGGCTCCAAACATTCAACCTGCATGGCATTTATTGGGGAGCATTTCATCGCACCAGTGATAATTCGCAGGCACTTAGCCTGAATTCGGTCTAATTTAGAAATAGCAATTTTGTTACATGGCTCCAAGAGGAAACCACCATAGTCAAAATGACTCCTAACAATAGCATTATACAAAAGCCTTTGACTGGAAGGATGAGATCCCCAACGAACACCAGAGAGGGCACGGAGAACATTAACACCCCTTTCACATTTTTTGAAAATATATTCAAGATGAAAAAGACCAGATAATTTTGAATCGAGAATAATACCCAGAAATTTCACCTTTTCAAGAATGGAAATCGGATCTTCGCCTACACAGAGATTAATAGGAGGGATGATGCGCTTCCGGGAAAATATTACAGCATTACATTTAGGAATAGATAAACATAAGCCATGATCAGACAACCACTGGTGCAGGTAACGTAAAGCGGAATTCATCTGTACCGAAGCATCCACAACAGATGGAGCACTGCAATAAAGGGCAATATCATCCGCGTATTGCAATATTTTAGAAAAACAATTTACAGAAGAGTCCAAATCATACGTGTATAAGTTGTACAGAATAGGGCTCAACACCGATCCTTGAGGGAGACCCTTCCACACAAGCCGAGGAGAAGAGATGGAGTTTTGGACACGAACGCACACCAAGCGAGCCATAAGCAGGTTACAAATAAAATTAACCAACCTCCCCGGGATACTCAAATGAAGCATTTTAAGCCTAAGCAGAGGAAGCTGAACACTGTCATAAGCAGAAGCCACATCCAAAAAAACACCTATGACACTTTCACCTTTTGAGAATGCTATTCGGACATCAGACATCAAGACACTAATACTGTCCAATGTACCCATTCCCTTACGAAAGCCAAATTGTGTATTTGATAAAATCCCTTTACTTTCTATGATCCATTCAAGCCTATTTTTTATGAGATTTTCCATGATTTTAGCTAGAACAGAAGACAGAGCAATTGGTCTATAAGAAGCCGAATCATTGGGGTCCTTGCCAGGCTTTAAAATGGGGACAATAATTTGGGTTTTCCAAGAATCTGGAATAATACCGGAAACAAAAAATGAATTAATAAGATTAAGAAAAAATACTTTACTATTAGGAGAAGATTTACAAATAAACGAGTATGGGATACCATCTACACCTGGCGCAGAATCTCGGAGATGATCTAATGCACAGGAAAGTTCAGAGAAGGAAAACAGATCATCAAATTTATCACACAAACGAGATGAAGGAGGAATTAAAGGAGGAAAACAATCATAACCAGCAACGAATGAGGGAGCTAATTTATTAATGAAATCACCTAACCAGGTACTCATGTCATTTGAAGAAATAATAGAAGACTGGATGTCACAACCCCTGCGGAAAGCTTTAATTTTCCTCCAGACTAGAGAGGCAGGAGAACGAGGACTAAGAGACTCACAAAAATTTAACCAACCATATCTCTTTTTTTTGGCTAATAAACGACAGGTACAAGCTGAGACTCTCTTAAACTCCAAAAAATTTGACATAGTAGGAGAAGCTGCAAAAGTTAATTCAGATTCCTTACGAACTCGAATGGACTCGGTGCACTCTGAATCCCACCAAGGAGGGGAAGGAATAAAATTACGGGCAGAATTCTTTAATGGAATACTGGAATCAGCTGCACGTAATAAACAAGAGATAAAATCATTGTATAAGAATAAGGCATTTAAAGGATTAACTTGGGGAAGCACTTGAACTCCTAAATCTAATACAGTAGAAAATTTATCCCAGTCAGCTTGAAGAAGGCGATATTTCTGAAGAGGAGGAGCAGGGGGTACAAGAGAATAAGAATTGACAGCAGAAATTAAAATTGGAAAATGATCACTGCCATACGAATACGGAAGGACTGACCAGGATAGGGTTGGCACCAATGAAGGAGAAGCAAAAGAAAGATCTGGGATACTTATATTTTGAGAAGGAGAGACTCTACGGGTAGCAGACCCATCATTAAGCACACAGAGATTAATATCATCCAAGAGATCTAACAAAAAAGTTGAAGAGGGGTCATTACAATGAGAGCCCCATAAAGTGTTGCGGCAATTAAAATCACCTAACACGATTAGAGGACCAGGAATAGAAGAAAGGATTGAATTTAATTCAGAAATTATAAGATGATTAGGGCGAGGGATATAAATAGAAATAAAGGAAACATTGAAGGATCTAATGGCTATAATATGCAAACCTGGATCATGCTGTCGAATTTGAATTTGATAAAAGGTGATGGAACTGCTAACCAATAGGGCGCAACCTGCGCGACCGTCTACTCTGTCATCACGTAAACAGGAAAACCCAGGAATCCTAAATACAACTCCTGGGCTAAGCCAAGTCTCTGCAACGGCAAAGAAAGCCGGCTTGAATCGATTCAGTAGATGAATAACTTCATGTTTTTTATTCCTGATACTTCTACTATTCCATTGGAGTAGCGTGTAACCCATGCTTTGCCCATGAACTCAATAGCTGTTCTACCAGAACGACGACATTGGGCGGTATGTTATCACTGAATTTTGATAAAATATTAATTAAAGAGCATGTCAGTAATTCTACAAGATTATCATTAGGAGTGACAAAGGGAGTAGACTCAATGCAAGAATTATCAAGCGCGCATCCATTAGTTTGAGAAGAAACAGGAGAATTCACAATTAATCTATGGGATTGCACGTCGTATGATTTTCCCAGCTCAGCCTTAGGCCGAGGAGAACGATAAAAAGTTTTTGTGTAAGATTTAACAGGGGATGAAAGAGGAGGAGCTGAAAGTGGAGTGGAGGATGGATGTGGGGATTGAAAAGATAACTTTTGGCTAGCTTGAGAGTGAGAAAAACTTGATGCAGCATCCGAGTAAGATAATTTAGACTGAGGAAATCTGAAAGAAGCCTCACGATAACTTATATTTTCTTGAGACATCACCAATTTGATACATTTTTGTCTTGCATGTTCAGGACATCTTTGATCCGTAGCCATGTGTTTGCCACCTCTACATAAGAGACAGGAGACGTCCTCATCTGAAACATTACAGTTATCACCACTATGGGGCTGAGAGCACCGATAACAACGAGGTTGAGATCTACACTGAGAGCGAATATGACCAAATCGTAAACAATGACGACACTGGATCGTCGGAAGTTGGTAACATGAAACCGGAAGAGAAGCATGGAAACAGTAGACCTTCTCTGGAAGAATTTGTCCCGAGAATGTCAGAACCACAGTGGAAGAAGGTGACCACGAGACAGTATTATCCTTTTTATTTTTAAAATTCAGCCTTCTGGCTTTAATCACCTCTCCACAGTTTGGAGGGGATTCTATTCCCGAGACAAACTCCTCCAAAGACCAATCAGTGGGGACATCTCGAACTACACCCATACGGGTTACATGAAAACGCGGGATAACCGCCTTATAATTATTATTAGTAAGAATATCACTTCCAGCGAAGTGATTAGCCTCATTAGCTGTTTTAAATTGTACAGATATTCTATTCCTACCCATATTCTTGATACCCCCCTCTACAATACCTTTAATACCATTTTTGTGAAGAAATTGGGCAAATTTCAACGTTTTTAAAATAAGCCCTGCTGAAGGATCCGTCTCTAACCTTGAAACAAAAACAGAAAAAGGAGCTTTGTCACTGGAACTATAATTAATTTTGGAATTAACATCAAAGCCCGATTTTGTAAAAACAGACTGAATGGAGTCCGCAGGGGATCTATTTTTTTTTGCATCAATATCTGACTCAGGAACGGCAGGACGCTTTAAATTAGACCTAGCAGGGTTCGAAACTGACACATTTTGTGAACACTCTAAATAAACTTCGATATCAGGAGGAATTCCACCGCCCCCATCAGGGGGCTCCTCAGAATTCATTTTTTAATTTTTAAATACTATAATCCTACACCATACACCACAGGACAAATATACAAAATTATATAAGTACTCAATCAAAATACAAAGATAAGCAAACACTCGTGTCCAAACCAAACCTCTCCGAAGCAAATACTTCAAATCGTCAAAGTCCGTTACACGTCGCCATCTTGATTTGACTCAATATAATCTTGTATTTTTCCCCTAATTCTCCGTATTTACTGAGTAAATTACAGCAAATGCAGATTATTTGCCGTGTCGCAACTCGCCACTGACCAATGTTAAAGAAAATAACTCCAATATTAATATATGTAATATGTATTCCACAACAGAAATAAACTTTTCGACGTACAAGTGTCAAGCCGAATCCAATATCTCCCAAATACAACTTAAGAACTCGTAATTAATCATACTTCATAAAATCAGAAATTGCCAAACTGACTGCGTCAAATAAATATTGACATTTGACAACTGTTTAATGTTTTTTTAATTATATAAATAAATGAAAGGAGGTTTATAGTATCATTGTTTATCATTTAGTGTTGTCCAAAGTTGAAAGTCGATATCGACATGTTACTCATTCGATAAAAAAGAAAATTCTATAATTATTGTTCTAGCATTGCAATCGGAATTGGTACTATGGGAGATAAAATACTTATACCCTACTCTATAAATTGCTAAATTGCTTAAATTTGCCCGCCCCTTTCTATAACACGTTGTATAATATCATATATTTAATCGAAGATAGTTTGCTATTCCAAATTCCAAATTCAAACGTTGCTTTTTTATCAGAAAAATCGGATAATTATTTAACGTCCATATAGTTTGCTCCAATGTTAATGTTATAATTACAAAAGGAACTTTTTAGGAATGCGATAAAAAAGATGATAAATAAATAGCAAACAAGAATTATTGGAATTTATTTTGAGCTTACGGTAAGCACTTTATAATATTGATTAATATATCACCATGTTGAAGTAAAGGTTTAAATCAATATGTTGTCATCGGTATTTTCGTTAGATCTCTGTGAATCATATTAACAAATCGCTGAAGCCAGGAACAAATGAAACTAAATCATGTAAAATCATATTATGGTACCTCGTTCGCATATGCGCAGTTGCTAATTTTATAAACAAACGCCAGCTTATATTTATATCGCCTGACCTTTGGTACTGAACCAATAAAAATAAACATCCAATATGATTAATGATCAAAATGAAACATTCACTTACATTTTTTGTTTTTAGGTATCTCAGGAAGTTTTCTTCGTCTCCTCTCGCCGTTTGTGAAGGTTTGATGATGAGGGCTTCTTTGCGAATCTGTGGAGTCAGCTTGAGGTGGCGGTGAGTCGACAGATTCCGCAGCGGCTGGCACCTCAGCGTCCCCGCACTCTCTGTCCTCCTCGGGTGACCCATCGCTCTTAGACGACGGCGATTCATCATCCAATCCAACATTTGGCACTAACCTTAAAAACGACATGAATGTATCAAACCTATTGTGTCACCGAACATCATCGAACGTTCACTAATATTACGCCTACGAAATCTGGCCGCTCACGTGACAAATTAGCACCACTTGCTACGTGAGGCATGTTATCAGAAGGGGTATGTTGTGACGAATAAAATAGATACAGGAAGTTGTACTTACGAATAAAACGGTGTCGGGGCTTTTATATGTTGCGGTAATCTGTCGAATACTCGGCGAAATTCCTCAAACTCGCTATCAGCCATGTCGGTACACCTGATTGTTGAATTGGGAGAGTGCCGCATGCGCGTCTGGGTCCCGCAATACTATCGACCGTCTCCATTGTCTTTGCTTGGGGAGGGCGCATGAACAGAGAGGGTGCGCGCGCACCCTCCGACCCCTCCGAGCACGCGCGATGTGTCACTCTAAAATACAATATGGCACGATGAATTTGATATATCAGCGGGAATTTCCATTCAAACCGTGATACGGATCAAAAGATGAATGGACTTATAGATATAGGTAGTTGGTGACATTCTCGAAAATGCATAACATCCTTATTCCATGCAACATTTTTGTTGTCTGGTAACAAAGCGATATTAAGAAAATTAATTAGGTACTACGAACTACGAAAAATAGTTATATTTTTCCATAAATCAATAAACTATTTTCATTCCTTGATAACCATCACAATGTTTGTAACTTTATGATAATATCAATACAGTTTATTTAACGTTGGTTACATTTAGGTACTTACGTATTTTATAATAAAATAAACAAAAAAGTAGACATTTAACGGACAGTACTAATATTTAAATTATGCGTTTCTGTAATTGAATTCCAAGTACTTCATAATTCAAAGCTTTGATTGGTGCAGCTTTTGTTTATAGGTAGACGTGACGTTTACCATCAGGTGAACCTACTGTTCATTTCATTGTTAACGATGTTAAAAAAAACTCTACGTACCCAGTAATTATGTAACTCCGTCTATAACCTACCAATTGAACTAACCTTTAAAAAGCTTGATTAAAAATATCTTAAATGAGTAAATATTTTGATCTTTATTGATTAATGCCAATATGCTAAGCCTATCAAAAGGAAGACGATAAAAGGTTTACTCTTATAATAATATCTTCATATTAACATAACCTTCCTTTACAATAACATATAGTGGCTAGTGCCGAAATAGAACTTAAAGCTCTTACGTTAAGTTGCGTTTCGGCTCTTCATTATAGCCTCATGATAATGGGGTTTCAACTCCGTTTAAATTGATTACCGAAATTTATTTGCGTTCCAAAACTCTCGCCACTTAGAGATACTGAAAGTAATGCGACTGTAAAAACGTTTGGTAATACAAAGTTTTATTTGCGGCCGCATCACGCCCACTGTGTAGGTAGACTCGAGGCAACATGTTAATACTGCGTGTTTCAAGCGCAAATTATTTTGCTTAATTATTGTTTTCAGAAATCAATATGAAATTAATTGGAGTGGATTTTACATTGCACACTGTCAGAATCCAATAAACCATAATTGACTAAGTGTTGGTTACACCATCCGTCAATTAAAGTAAAAGTTACAGTAACCAGCAATGGTTGACGTTAATTTCTAGCTGCGTATCATTAATTTTCAGTACTATGAAAAAGTTATAATCTGTTGATTGAATTGGAGTACGCAGTAAAAAAATAAAACTCCTTAAAGAGCAACACCGCACTCGTCACAATTGTGTTATTGTATTGGAATTTACATGTCATATACAATTTTTGGGGTAAACTACCATCGAAATAAGATGATGTAACTACAGAGTTACTCCCAAAATTGTAAAAATAAAATAAGTAAGTATAAACAAAACTTAAAAACCAATATCAACAAATAACTCTAGAAAGACTTCTCGAAATGTTTTAATATTTTTTTGTTAGGCCGTGGTAAATAATACACTATGATGATGTTTATAATAACAAGTTATATATTAAAAGAATATGGTTACAATCAACGACGTCTTACACAGGAGTATTTTACATATCGAATGGTAACTAGGCACATTGACAATAAACATAATTCTTTCTGAAACAATATAATAACATTTACCAATAAGTTCGTTTTCTCAACATTTTTAATACCCCGATCGCTTCATGCTCTTATCGTCGGTGTCAATTATAAGTATCGGTGGTCAATTATTAATCTTCGACTATCACCCCACGGATAAGGTTTTAATATATAACAATAATACTCATTCCCTAAGGACTCAGCACCGACGTTCTTGAATCTAAAACGTTTCTGAAAACGTGACTTGAATTTTGTTAACAAATCATAATAGGTGAAAACAAAATCTTAAGTGATTCCATCTTGAAAAACGACATGGTTAAACTTCCTTTTAAGTGCTTCTTTGCATTGGATTGGTCTGTACCTACCCCAAGGAGAGGAACCTTATTACTAAGCCTACTGCGCCGTCTGTCTGATGTCTGTCTATCTGAACCACCTATGGGGTCTTATCCTTTGAACCGTTATTATTAGCAGACTGAAATTTACACAATAACACATATTATGTTTGATATCCTTACAAATTATATTGGATATCCTTACAAATAATAATAATAACAAAAAGAAAATAGGTATCCAGGGTACCCAAGACCGACTTGCACTTGGCCGGCTTTTTGTCTTAGTATTTCTGAGAAGCACGGTAGGAGAAAAGTAAAATGTTGACAATAACTATACAAGTTGAATTAAAATGAGTTGTATTGGAATGTGTTTATGGGTCAGCTCGTCCGAGTCGTTACCACTGTCAGACAGAAAACCGGCGTAACGTAGCAGCTTGCTGCTGCGTTTTGTACGGTGAGTGAGATATCCGGAGGCCGAAATACCCCCCCACCCCCGTTCCCAATCCTGTAATTATCCATTTCTTTTAAGGTCGGCAACGCGCCAATAATGTTTGTATTGTGGGCGTACATGGGCCGTGGAGATCACTTACCATCAGGTGACCCGCTCGCTCGTTTGCCGGCCTATGCTATAAAAAAACCTGTAGATTAGTAGTTGGGTAGATTTATTTATATCCCACTACTATGTGAAAATTTGGATGTTTGTGAGTTTGTGAATTTGGATTTTTGTCAGATCACATCACAACTGCAGGTGAACGGATTTGGATCAAATTTGGCATGACCGGACCTTAGGACATAGGCTACTTTTTAAATGTGTCAAATATTTTCTTTTTCTTTCTTCTTAATTGAATGCGCTTTAAAAAGCACTTACTAAGTATGAATTTATTATAAAATTATAAATGAGGAGCAACGTGAACAAAATGGTTATTAACTTGTAAACAGAATGAATGCGGGATTACAACAGCGTTGAGCGGGCGTGTTGGCGGTATGAGGTCTTGCGTCAATAGTCGACGTGAGAGGGGCTTAGTATATTGACTCTCCTCTCTGGACGTGCCCCGAACGCGGCGCACGGGATGAGTACCGACCATCGCAAATAACCAATACCAAATCGTGTCAATGTACTGTTATTTTTTTAACTCCACACAAAAAAGAGGTGTTATACGTTTGATCCCTCTGTATATTTGTGTGTATGTATTTATCTCTGTATAGATTTTTTTGTAGTACCGCGGACCCTAAACGACGTTTTTGTTTTAAACCGGGTTAAATCGAGGTTATTGTTAGCTATATTTGAAGAAAACCTGTTCAACCATATAAAAGCTAAGTTTTTTTTTATTTAGGTTAGAGAGAGACTCTAATATTTAATTCATTGATACTGAAATACCATTGACTCACTTTTCGCGAACTCTCCAGTATAAGGTGTGGAGGAATCTGCCATGAAAAGGTTTTAGAAAAAATCGTCCTTATAAGTTGAACGGGATGTTAGAGGATTTTTTCAATTTAATGGATTCTTTCTCGCGGTTGGACCCTCGAAATATATAATATTACAACAAGTTACATTAATATGATAAAAGTTAGATTTTAAGGGGGCCACCAACATTTTAGGCCCAAAGCCAAAGACAGATGCACGTGGTACACTGTGCTGATTAACGGGCGAGACATTGGCAAAACTTGTTAACCGTTGCGGGTTGTGGGGCTTAGACGGCAGGTCTCCCCATATAATACCAAATACCATAAAATCTACCGTGTGAGAAGGCGGATCGACACGTGGCATTAAGCCGGGATAACGCGAGGCAGAAAGAAAGGGTACAGAATCCTCTGTGTGCCAGCTATTTAATATTAAAATAGGTTTATTCTATGGATTAGGCGAGGAAGGGATGTTGGATCTCCAGTCTCCAGTTATCTCACTGATTGTAGGAATTGTGTTATTGTAAGCAGCAGTGTGTAAGCACTGTTGTGTTCCGGTTTGAAGGATATTGAAGCCAGTGAAATAACTAGGCATTATGAGACTTAACATCTTATGTCTCGGAGTGATGAGCGCAGTCCAATGCAATGCAGTGCTTTGTAACTCAAAGGTCTGGGTTATGTTGCAACTATTCATGGACAGTCGTGCTCGTGGACATCCCTGTCTCATCATTTGGTGATATACGAAAAAAATGCTGCAAGTCTCTTCATAACTGCACATTCGATACATTACGTTTATTAGTACGTATCGAATTAAATATCATTTTCTACCTTAGAATCATATCGCGGCGCTAGAAATAACCGATAAACGAGGTGAATAGAACAAAGCCTTCATTAATATTTATATGGATATCGCTACTATGACGAAGTAAAGTAGGGCATTTGCTGACGTCTGTTAGATGCCCTATAAGACCGAATCAATACGTCATGTTCTCGGTGTTTTATTCTAACAGGGGGTAGGTCCTTGAATGCGAAAGGCCGTCGGGGTAAGTACCACCGTTTTGTCTATTTATACCGTCAAGTAGCAGTGTGGAAGCATTGTTGTATTCCGGCCTGAAGGACATTGCAGCCAGTGAAGTTACTGGGCATGAGAATTAACATTTTATGTCTCGAAGTGACAAACAAGCGCAGTCCAGTGCGAGTTGCGACACAGTACTTTTTAATACAAAGTTCTCTGTGGTGTTGCTTCTGTTTATGAGCATGCGTGGTGCTTACTATTAGGCAAGCGACCTGCTCGTTTCGTCATCCATGGTAATAAAAATAAATAGCAAACCGACTTCAAAAAATAACACTGAAAAGTCAAAAATTGCAATATCTACAGGTGTTTTTGGTGTCGGTGCCGATGGCGCTGTCGGTCAACCAAAATTACGCCGACTCGAAAGAGACCTATAGAAATTGTTATTTTTGACTCTTCAGTGCTATTTTTTTAAGTCGATTTTCTGTGCGACTGTAGGAGATAGCGACCCGGTCTTGCCGGCTCATTCATACCGTAGACAAAACTATCTCCAGTGTGGTTTTTTTTCTATAGCATAGGTCGGCTAGCTAGCAAGTAAGTCTCTTGATGGTAGATGATCTCCACCGCTCATGTACGCCCACAATACCAAAAGAATTATGGATGCGTTGCCGACCTTAAAGGAAAGGGATAATTAAGGGATTGGGAAGGGGAGGGGATTTGGGCCTCCGGATATCTTACTTACCATACGAAACTCAGCAGTAAGCCGCTACTCTACGTCGGTTTTCTGTGAGACATTGGTAATGACCCGATCGTGCCGCCCCATTTATTCTGCAGATAAAACTATTTCCAGTGTGGCCACCATCTTGAAAATAAATTTAATCAAATATTGCGAAATCATCTTCAAAATTATCATTAATAAAATTGTAGCAACCTAGTTTATTAATTGATATAATAATATCCATAGAAAACTCAGCTTTGCTATCATTTTATTCAGGTATAATATTGCAAATTAGATTAACGACTCGAGTTGGCATTTAACTCCTGCTCTCAGTAAGGATAATATAAGGCTACTCTGGCATTATTCCAAATTACTTACGACCCGATTTCGAACATAATTTTCAAACTGTATGTTGAAATATCATCGTTGAAAGAGAATTTATGCGCGTTGACCCGACCGCTTCAATGTCCTTTTCTTATACTTTCTTCAAAATACTTTACGCTTTTGTTGACTCTTTTGGTATTGTGGGCGTACATGGGCGGTGGAGATCACTTACCATCAGGTGACCCACTTGCTCGTTTGCCGGCCTATGCAATAAAAAAAAAAGTATTTTTATTCGCTATTGCATTTCGTAATGTAATGTATATTTGGAAGCTATTTCTTTGGAAACTGCTATTTTGACGCCCATTGTGCAGTGCTTTGGCTCCGCATTGTTGACATTTGTTTTTCTTAATTGCTCTTTATGAGTTAGTAATAAGGTATTGTTATTTTCTTAACAAAGTTGTGTATTGTTTTTAAAAGAAATTAAGAAAATATATTTCAAGCAAATACATACACTCACTCACTCACAGACTCACACCTGTTTCCCATAGGGGTAGGCAGAGACAACGAATAATGAGTAATACTTTATGTAGATAGCGTATGCTTTCGTTATCGCTTATTAAGAAGTTTTAAATAAATCAGTGTCAATACTGAGTGAGATGAAAATATCCAGCTATTTTCAATTTAATTAAAACTGTAACATTTTCAATGCTGTCGGGAAATCACGTTATTTTATCAAATACACTTTTAAAGTGGAACTGTTATTTTTTTATATTCCCATTGTGTACGAACAAACATTGTGGGAACAAAGCAAATGATTGAGATTGAAGTGCTTGTAAATAATAATAAATGTGAAACACTTGTAAATCAAAGATGCGCCCGGCGGAGTCCCTAAGGAAATTGAATTAAAAGCTCCGCTTGGCGCTGATGAGAGATATTTGCGTTTGAAATGGATATTGAAAGATACGTCATGATATTTATTTGATTTGCGTATATAGTAACTTAATCATGACCAACTGGAATATTGACCGTTAATCTATTTATTAAGGCGCTCATAGCCAGTTGCACTTACTAATCTGTAAACGATTAACTAAGCTGTTAAGCAACCCTTTGCGCGGCCAGTCTATAAATGGGCGATCGCTTAGTGGTATTTCAATTGAGTGTCTTCGTTCTTCGGGGGATACATAAAAATTCGGTGCTGGTTGTTATCAAATGACAGCAGTCGTTAACCTAAGTCAGAGGCATTAACATTTTTGACACTAGCTTAGACACTAACCATTCTATATAAAATAGAAGCTATTTATTTACTTATCTAAACTACAATCCATGCTTATGAGACACGCGATTTAAATTAGTAAACATACGCACTCACGCCTGTAATCCCCGAAGGGGTAGGCAGAGGTGTAACTAGTACACCCACATTTCGCCGAGCGTATCTCCATCCCACGATGTGATAGGGGACGAGCCTATCGCCATACCGGGCACAAATTACAGACTCCTGGCTGATACTGAGCATTTCGTAATAGATAAACCCAATACCACTTTACTCGACCCGGGGATCGAACCCGAGACCTCAGCGTTTGCCTCAATCGTAACGCGTACGCATTACAACTGCGCCATCGAGGCAGTTGTCAATATGTACTAACAGCGTTATGTGATATATAAAATATATGCGTCGCCACATGACATTAGCGGAATAACTACATACTAAGCTCATCGCCATTAACCAAAAAGAAGAATAAGAAAATATCTTCAGATATTGAAAATTCGGCCCTAAAAGATTTAATTGCATATACCAATGAAAACCTAATATATAGTATAACAAAAAATCTAATAATTAATCATTTCTCATTTGAAGAAATTATCTTAATAATATATTAGAGATGAATGACTGGATTTATACGTTTAATATGGCTGGGGATGAGTTGGGGATAGAAAATTAATTCTCCTGTCTAACGAGGCATGAATGATGCCAGATAGTGCTACGTTGTCCGGCTTTTGTGATAGTCATGTCACGATGACACGAGGACACGGGCGGTGTCTGACTACACACTCACACTACTCGTCTAAAGTTTTGAAGCAAATATTTAGATATCGCACAACAATTATTTGAATTTAATCAATAAAAACCATTATTTTTCTAATAACATACATGATGAAACATACATACATAGACTTACGCCTGTTTCTCTTAGGGGTAGACAGAGACAACGGATTTCCACTTGATAATGAAACATACATTTATATAAGCACATCGAAATAAGCATACATTTGCTACAATAAACATATTTTATGACAAATATCCATACGAATTGACGCTTCGTTAGCATGTTAAGTGGCTAAATACGATTGATTTTGGGCAAGTCAGCCTTAGTTTGTTCTACGTTTCATCTAGGTGTGTTGATAGTGTTCATAGACATAAATACTATTTTTGTGAGATCACTTTAAAAAAGTGTATTTAAAGTATATTTGTTTCATTAATCAGCATCTTAAAACATCTTTTTCTTAGGTGACAATTATAGAGTCACGTACTTAACAATTTTTGGAGGGCGCCAATCATACAATAAACAATTATGGATTAACAAAAAATTATCATTCTATGTTTTTTCCATTTTGACAATAGATTTCGGTAAACGAAATAAAAAAGTTGCCATAAAAGCGATAATAATATTATCGCTTCTGCTATTCGCTGTCATAAGTGCTTACGACATCTTTCACCGTCAGCGTTATACAGACAAATTATCGAGCAAACCTTACGCATCCAAAACATCACTCGATTTTATTTATAAAGGTTATGCGAGCGCGTAAATAAATGCTGGGCTCTACTAGATAATGAATGATAGGGGATGCTCTTTTCACTAAACAATGGTAATAAATACAGCGAGTGAATCGTTTAACACCGTTAGAGAGTGGTCGAAGGACGTCCCACCCGAGTCCCGACTCACTCTAGCAGACACTGCTGTGTGAGTGACCAATGTGCGAACGTTTGATTTGTGCGTTTACACCGAGTACCATTTTATTGAACTAATTGTATGAAACAATATTTTCAGTATTTGTTTTGCGGATTTGATGAATTTGATCATCTTGTTTGACCGTGTGGTAGGACAATTTGCAATATCACTATTTTTTCCGTAGAGCGTTTACTCGAAGAATTATCTATAATTATTATGCTTTTATGGTGTTAGTTACTTTGGTTATAGATTTAACCAATGGCGCAGCGGGCGAGTAGTCGGCTGCGAAGCGAGAGGCCGTGGGTTCGATTCCAACACCGAGACAAATGTTTGTGTGAACCACAAATATTGGTCTCGGGTCTGGGTGTTGTGGGACCGCAAGTCCCTCGTAGTTCCTGATACCCACGACACAGGTTTACCTAGTGTGGGGTCAGGACTATGTGTGTGACTGTTGGGTGTATTATTATTTATAATTAATATTTTAGCGCCTGTTTCACCAACTCTGACGAAATGCAACTTTTTTATTAACCTATAGCATCTCACTGCTTTTGCTGGGCAAAGATGTCCTTCTCTTTCTGTTTATCAATGAAACACGGGAGCGGAGCAGTAATATGCACGCGGGTGAAGCCGCGCGGCACAGGTAGTATATACTAAAGTAATGATGTGTTCTAGGTTATAGGTAGCTACTTCAAAAAAATACCCTTATATGTTAAGCTGGTGGTTAAATCTTATTCGAACATTGTAAAATAGCGCCTTAATGTGTTAAAGTAACTAAGTAAATATAGCTCTACTAAATATTTATGAATTGTATCAAACTGTTTAAAAGTAAAATTTTGTTTTTTATCCACTTAGAGATACAGGCAAATATCTTAATTGAATGAACTAACTTTGATCATACATATTATTTTCACACTTGTTAAGCATAAATGATAAATAAAGTAAAAAAATATTCCTTATAAGATAATGGGACCAACCTTTAGGGATATACTAGGAAATTACAGAAAAAACTGCCTCGGTGGCGCAGTTGTAATGCGTACGCGTTACGATTGAGATCAACGCTGAGGTCTCGGGTTCGTTCCCTGGGTCGGGTAAAGTGGTATTGGGTTTTTCTATTATGAAATGCTCAGTATCAGCCCGGAGTCTGGAATATGTGCCCGGTATGGCGATAGGCTCGCCCCCTATCACATAAGGGACGGAAATATGCTCAGCGAAATGTGGGTGTACTGGTTACACCTTTGCCTACCCCTTCGGGGATTACAGGCATGAGTGCGTATGTATGTATGTAAAAAAACCTCGTTAATATTTAAATATTCAAAGGAAACCACATAAAATACAGTAGGGATTAGTTTTAAATCACGTGATACAATTAACGCGGTCTAACGTGGTTGAATTAATTACACGTATACAAGATAACCTAATATACAAGACAATTTGCAAGAATCAATCCAATATAAATACTCAACCGAATGCAAATAAATATTATGGACAACATTTTTCTTTACATATACATCAAGTGCCAATTTATTTTGAAATGCATATAATAAGCAAAGTGTTACGGCCTTGTTAAGAATTTTCTCTATTACGCTGAAGAACATGTTCAACAAAATACATATATATTAAGAAAATAAAATAAAGTATAAACGAGCCTTTACGGTGTGAAAAGAGAACGTTTCCAAGTTACTGTGAACACTTGATTCAGCCAATCAAATATACCCACCCTCCTGCAGACGCCCGCGCCTCTTCTCTTTATAAAGCGTACAGCCGCCGGATAAGGGCGCAGTGTGTCCCTGGCTGCACTAGCGCATCCTGAAACTACATTAACACACTTATCCCTTAATTGGACTACATAACTTCCATTAAGTTTGTTACAGTTAGGAATTCTCATATAAAGGATTTGTTCAAATATTTCGTAGAGTTTCCAAAATTGAATTCAGTTGAGAATTTTAAATTTCAGAAGTTTTAGAATTTCAGAAGAATAATGAGTGGGTCCGGCAAAGGTCTTCTCGGACTTTGGCTATACCGAAATGGATCTGATTGGCAAGTGAAAAATGATTCACCACATCATCCCAAGCTTGGTGAATTGGCGGCGGCTCGCCAACAAGCTCAGACTCATGCTGAAAGCGAAAGGATTTCAGTGATATTTACTTTGAAGAACCAAGTTGGGGGATTAGTTCGAGCACTCACTGTATTCCAAGACTTGGGCATAAATGTTCTTCATATCGAATCCAGAAAATCTATGTCTGAAGTAGCTTCTGTAAGTTTATAGATACTCTAATGTTCTAAAGAAGACATGTTTCTTGGAAACCTTTTATACTGAAATATGTGTATACTCTCGCTTCTCTCCATTTCAACGTATTTTGTCACTTTGCCAGTCTGATATCCTTTTGGACGTTGAATGTGACGCTCAAAGGATGGAACAATTGAAGAGAATGCTGAAACGCGAAGTCCAGGACTTCGAAGTGGTTACGCAGATGGATAATGAGTTTCCGCCTCCAACACCTCTGTCCGCTGCTGCCAGTTTTGGTATGTACACTAAAATATATTCCGTTCATGTTTGTGTATTAAATTAAACGTTGCCTCTAGCAATCTAATACATTCCATCCTATTTTAGAGTTCTCAAACTTCAATAGACGATTATCACTATTAATAATTAAGAGAATATAAAACCGATTTAAAACATCAAAAACAAACCAAACAATTTTTGAGTCAGTCCTGCAAATGTGCAAGGGGGTCACTTAATGGTAATTGACCACCACAGCCCATGAACAGTCAAAATACCTAAAGAATTATGAATGCGTATACGAAACCGTAAATCCAACCGCAAGTTGCTACTTTACGTCGGGGTTTCCTGAGGCAGTGGTAACAACCCGGTTGAGCCGGTCCAATCATGCTGTAGATAAAACTATCTACAGCGTGGCTCTACCACTTAAAACTGTTCAATGATCAATCTTTAAATTAATCAATTAATTAATGAATGGAATAAAATTAAACAATTAATCAAAACCACCTACCTAAAAAAAATATTTTTAGCTTTATAGTTTATCGAGTCAGTTGATAAATGAATTAGAATGTAATGAAAGAATTAGAATTATCGAAATCAGTCGAAATGTGGCGGATTTATGCGTGAACATAAAATATATATACCTACAGACGAATTGAGAACATCGTCTGGTTTTTCATGTCGGTTAAAATTAAATAAAATTAATTATTAATTTGATCAGACAGAATAATTTAGCGATAGTTGATTGCTTTAATGCTAAATAAGTCTGATTTAATAGTAGGCTTGAACCTACTTCGGCTCAATTATGAATGTACCTATGTATAAACCTTCCAACATGATTTATTAATGGTAAAAATTGCCTCAAATCCATCAAGTGGAAGAAGAGTAAAGAAATAGCAAGCAAATATATGATACCCGACATGATTTATAATAACTTGGGATAAAAATCAAATGTACTTTAAAGATTAGTGCTGAGACAATAGATAAATCTAACTTTAATTTCTAGAGAAAACGCTATGGAAATTAAGTTCGGTATACTTTATTATTTTTTATTGTAGATCAATATATATTGTAATTACTTTTTAATAAAGTAGGACAAAAATATATTAAATACAAGTTTTATCAGGTCAGTGTGGTTTATGATCCCGACATTTATTATGAGATACTTCTCAGACATCTGAAACAATGAAATTGAAATCATAAAAATCCAAGTGAAAACCTAACAATTTTTAAAATAAATGTTGGAAAGTAAGCAAGCCCCGCGGAAAGCAATTAAAAGTTCATGTCAAATCAGACATAATTATAATTTTTACCACAGTGTAACTTCGTCACTTTTACTAAATTAATGAATTCTTCGTTCCCTTTTTAACTTTGAAAAATTGAATCGTTGTTGACTTTGTATTTAGTTGACACAAGTAACAAGAAAACTTTATTGGAATCTAAAGTATTGTAGACATTGAATTAAAAATGTTGTATTATTTAAATACATTTTTCTTATGGAACTGGAACACGGGCTCCGGGACAAATCATATTAATCCTCCATACAGCTAAATGAATTTGTGATAGATATGTCGCTGTAGCTGTGTTCTAATTTTATTATAACATACATACATATGCACTCACGCCTGTAATCCCCGAAGGGGTAGGCAGAGGTGTAACCAGTACACCCACATTTCGCCGAGCGTATTTCCATCCCGTATGTGATAGGGGGCGAGCCTATCGCCATACCGGGCACAAATTCCAGACTCCGGGCTGATACTGAGCATATCGTAATAGAATAACCCAATACCACTTTACCCGACCTGGGGATTAAACCCGAGACCTCAGCGTTGACCTCAATCGTAATGCGTACGTATTACAACTGCGCCACCGAGGCAGTCAATGGCAGTAATTTTATTATAACTTATGTAATATTCATGATATAGAAATTGTTTAGCACCAATTTGCTTTTATTCTCATTTGATCGTCTAATTATAATAATCAGTGATTTCAGTGAACACTCAGAATTCAATGTAGTTGACAACAAATATTGAAAGTAACACAAATGTTTTATAAGGTCATTACTACTTCAAAGCTAGGAAGATTTTTTTACATTACTGATATTTTGTATTGTCATATTCACCGCGAAGCGATGGTTATATCACGTCATAGATTTATAGACTTTCTATAGCTTTTTGAGGTCTTGTTTATAATATTATTACGTCGCTCAATTATATTCCACGAAAAAAAAACCATGTTATAGTAGTCAAATATTTTAGACTAAATGCTGTAGCTATAAGGAAATACTAATATCGAGCGTACTGTACTGTATCATACGTCTGTCTATGTATATGTATTACCTTTAAAAGGCTCTATCTCTTAAAATTTAAGGGCTTGGGAATATTATCACTCAATGCAATTGCGTAAAAAGCACTCTAACTGAGACATATTTTCTCAAACAAATTACATCTGTCTTAGGGTCGGTACGTTGTATCAAATACTATTTAATGAATTCGTAAAAAACAATGTTTTACAAAATCCACATTTTGACGCATTACTAGTTAAGTACTAACTAACGTTCACATTATGAACGCATTTTATGACGCAAAACATTATGAAAAATACCTTCAAAATACGTCAACGTTGCTTGAGCTGATGAGACACATGCTTAATAAAGCGAAACCGTTTACCAAAGAATAACCAAGATAAAAATACCATTTTTCTTTCTTTATGAACAGATTTGCTATTTCCGAATGAAATTTCAATTGTATTGTAGACTTCGGCGAAATGCCGTGGTTCCCTCGAAAGATTTCGGACTTGGACCGTGCTCAAAACGTTTTGATGTACGGCTCGGAACTGGACGCCGATCATCCCGGTTTCAAAGATCCAGTTTATCGCAAGCGTCGGGAACAATTTGCCGCTATCGCCAACAACTACAAATAGTGAGTATTTTATTTTTCAGTAGCTTTATTCAGTAACAGCGGGTTCATAAAGTTCGATTTTAGTTGAACAGCTGCGAAATCGCATGAGCTTAATTATAATGATAAGTTTAGTCTTGTGAGCTAGTCACTATGACAAGTTTGCTTCGTGTGGCGGTTGATGATCTATCAAGCTAACCTAAGTTTGTCAGTTTTTTCGATAGTCTCGAAAAAATATTTCTCGCCCGTCACCTTACGATTTATTACCCGCACATCTATTATTTACGAATTAAAATGCATTATGTTTCACAATATTACCCAAAATAAAAACACAATATTGTAAGTAATTTAACTGTGGGCAGGCCTAGTACAAACCAGAATCCCACACGTTTACGTTTAAATTTTGGCGTAAACGTATGTAAATCTATCCTCGTATAAATGGGGCTTTATGATTCGTCTTCTGAGGAGCTAGCACGGAAAACTATCGAAATCGTAATGTAAAGGTATCGAGGGCTCGATAGATAATTCCTTAAATATCATTGGTCTATATTCCATATATATTAGTTTCTTTTACGTACGATAGAGGCGCTGTACCAACATTTCATAGAAATTGTTGTCGATAACAGCTCGAATAACTTTTCGCAAGTTTTCCGTGCTAGCCCCTCTGATGATTATCGCACTTTAAGAACTTTGTTTTCTCTAGTATAGTAGGTACGAATTTTTTGATATCGCCTCATTGGCTTATGGGGTAATCTGCATGGACTGAAATCCTGATGAGATGAGATGAGATTGAGGTCTTGACTTCAAATCACAGGTCGGGCAATTACAATTTGTGATTGAGTTTTTAAATCGAAAATCACACATGAATTGCTCGAGATTGGACTTTGTGCCCGGTGTAGCGATTGATTCGTTCCTTATCACATCAAGGGACGGAAATAATAATATAATAGTAAAAATAATCTGTGAGTGAGCACTAGTTGCACCTCTGCCTACCCCTTCAAGGATGTAAACGTGAGCATATGTGATGTATTTTTTCAGTGGACAACCAATTCCTAAAGTCCAATACACCGAAACTGAGATTAAAACATGGTAAGTTGTACACATTTTATCCTTCAACAACACCTACTGGCTCATGCGAAATGAACATACTTGGCAACAGCGAAATTTCTGCAAAGCCTATTTCCTGTGAAGAGATTGCTTCGCGAGTGAGCGTCCTGTACTTTATTCAATAATAATTAACAATCACTTTATGGATGCCTAACTATACATACGTATTAACTACGTAACTATATATACGTACCTATCTGTATGATGAATATTGTGTTGTATTATTTCTAATGTATCAAAACTATTTTCCAACAAGGTATTTTATTAGTTTATATAATTACTAGTATTTGCTCGCGGCTCCGCCCGCATGAATGGCTTTTTCCGGGATAAAAATTTCCAATTTGCCTACCTGTGTGCCAAATTTCATCCAAAACCATTCAGTTGTCAAGGCGTGATTGACTAACAAACATCCAAATTCACAAACTCACAAAAAAAAAATCACATTTATAATAAGTAGTAGAATTATTTTTACGTAAAATGAGGCAGCAATTAATAATTTAAGTAATGGTGTAACATCTCGGCATCACCTTCGCATTCACGAAACATAAGGATAATGACGTCATTATTCAACAGTGCATCCCTTTTAGTCATTTTACGATTAACTCTTCTATCAGATTTCAAACGCCCGTAGGCTGTTATTTATTTATAATGGTTTTTTTATAGCATAGGCCGGCAAACGAGCAAGTGGGTCATTTGATGGTAAGTGATCTCCACCGCCCATGTACGCACACAATACCAAAAGAATTATGGGCGCTTTGCCGACCTTAAAGGAAAGGGATAATTAAGGGAATGGGAAGGGGAGGGAATTTAGGCATCCGGATATCTCACCGTACGAAACGCAGCAGAAAGCTGCTACTTTACGTCGGCTTTCTGTGAGACAGTGGTGACGACCCGAACGAGCCGGCCCATTCATGCTGTAGACAAAAGTGTCCACAGCGTTGCTCTACCACAATTTTTTTTTACTCATTTAAAAAAAAAAAAAACACTTCTTTTAATGAAACATTTTGGATACATTAAACTCTCTATAGCACCCTATTAAATCTTGTTTTATTTTTCCCACTTCAGAATTAATTTCATAGCATGGAGCCTTTATATCTTTAGATACTTGTTTGTCACTTGTTGCTTCATCCATCAATACTAATGAATGTTATACAGAAAGTTTCGCATGGCAATCGTTATACAAACTTGCCTGACCTACAGGGGCATCGTGTTCCGGGAACTTCACAAACTGTACCAGAAACACGCTTGTCCCGAATACTTGGAGAACTGGCCCCAACTTGTCAAGTACTGCGGCTATAGGGAGGACAATTTACCGCAGGTGACATTTTGATATCTTCACATTTTATTTTAGAAATATTATATGTACCTATCTCCCCAGAGGGGTTGACGTCAGGCAGGTGGCCGGTTGTAAAAACTACAAACTAAATCTTTCTGTAAAATGCTCTAGAAAGCATGTTGCACGTCCTCATTGCGAGTGGGATAAAGGCAGTTGGAAAAAGAAATATTATTTTTAGGTACTCTTAAGGTTCGTTTTGAGGTGCACGACGCAGTCATGAGACCGCTACGCGCAACGATAGCTACACGTCCGCTTTTAATTTAATCGTGTATGTAATTTTAGACAGGCGTGACCGTATCCATACATTTTCTTACAATACAGACGTGTTGCTATCGCCTGCTTCGCATCACTGATCGCGATTTCTTGTCTCGGTCGCATGCCTCAATAGTCAAAAACGTCACCCATCAATCTATCAACATTAAGGTGCGTCCACACTTTCGTGACATTTCGCCACACCGAGAGGTGTGATTGTCACTCGTACTTGTTACGCTACTGCGGGCGGGTGTCGTAACATGTATTGTATAATTTTGCCGTGAATTAAAATAAAAGGTGAGAACAACTTAAATTTATCACGCGTGTTCGCCATAGTCACGCCTCTCGAGAGGCGTACCGTTGATGAGGTGTAAGATGCACATTTCTATGTTATGTCACTATGTAATCAATGGACATAGTAAGGATTGCAAATCAATTATTGTTATTATGAAATCGGAATATATAATTAGAAAAGATGCTTTATAAATTTTTCAGATAAATTTAACGAGGAATTCAAATTAGATTAAACGTTTATCAAAGAACTCATTGAAAGATGGATAGTTAGGCGGATATTATTATTAGACAACATAAACATCCGGTGGAATTGACCGCAAATCCGGCCGTATGAAAGTATTAAATTAGACAGAGCAAATGATAACTCGACTTATTAATCTAATATTAACTAATAGTTTGGTAGCAAAATATTAAAATAGACTATTTTAGACGCGGCTCTGCCCGCGTTAATTTATTTTACTGGCATAAAGGTAGTGTAATTCATGTCTTGATCTACCTGTATGCTAAAGTTTATCCAAATCCGTTGAGCTGTTAGGGCATGATTGATCTACAAACATCCAAACTTTCACATTAATAATATTATACAAAGTTCAACCCCCTCCTCCCTTATTCAAGTGCAATTTTACAAAAATGCGAAACTCGTGTTTCATTATTTCTAATAAGTAATTTTTGTGCTCAATTTCACAGTCGTATTCCGTTCCCTAAAGAAGTTTGATACAAAGTCCAATCCCTCCTTTTACCTCCATATTATTTAAATTAAAAAAAAACCTTTCTTATCGGTTCCTTACATTACACCAACTATCATCTGACCAAATTTCATGATCGTACCTTTTGTAGTTAATGAGAATTATCGTGATTAATCAGTGTGAGTGGTATTTCGGTTTTATAAATTTATACATTAGATTCTTTATTAATTTACACCATTAATATACACTCAGTATGCGTATATGTAGTATGCGTTTATATGTGTATATAAACGTGCGTCTGTTCTACGTACGTAGAGAACTAATATGTGAATATTTAGCACTTAGAACATGATTTATAAAAATGTTTATGGGAACTACTAAACGTTTAAAATAAATACATAATTATTTAACGTTTTAAAAGTCTCTCGAGGCGTAGGTACCGAGTTATGGCGCTCGTTTTTAATGTAACCATTGAAATATAAACGAGCTTTGCGATCATACGTACCCAGCCTCCTGGCACATAGCCAACTGTACGAAAAAATGTCGTCAATTTATGGAAATTAGGTAATTTTCAGCTGGAAGATGTCAGTGTCTTCTTGAAACGTAAGACGGGATTTCAACTGAGACCTGTCGCTGGGTATCTGTCACCAAGGGACTTTTTATCTGGTCTTGCTTTCCGAGTGTTTCATTGCACCCAATACATTCGGCATTCATCCGATCCGTTCTACACTCCAGAACCGTAAGTATGATGTTTTTAATGAATCCAGTTTAACTCTCTTTAAACTCCTGTCTAGTGTCTAGTACTGTAAAATATTTAAACATACTGTTAACATTAATAACGAAGAAAGACAGCATGTTTTTATGAAATGTTTAAATTTTTGGGTTTTTTTGAATAGAAAAGTAACGTTTGCTACGGTAAACAATAGAATTATTTAAATCTTGGTATTTCTAACACCTGGAACAGAAATATAAAATAAACGTATGATAAAATATTACTTTACAAAGGAAAAAAAGAAATACCAATGTATTTTCATTGAATCATCAATAAGTCACTTCATTAGTCTACTTGGAAACCTGTGAAATCAAATTCGAGAACAACACATGAATTGTCCGGGGTTGGAATTTGTGCAAGATTTGGCGATAATCTTGCCATTTGTCACAACATGGGACGTAAATATACTCGGCGAAATGTGGACGTGCTATATACAACTCATCCTACCCTGTGCCGGATACAAGTGTGAGCATATATTGTGTTTGAATCAAGGAAAATGTGACTTAAGTACATAGTGATAAGCCAAAGATCTATCGTGCTTCAAAAAAAAATTGAGTAGAACTACGTATAGAATTAAGATTATTTAAATACAAGCCTTATTAAGATTATTTAATAAGGCTTGTATATTAATTAAACAAAATATTCTTTGTGCAGAGATTGCTGCCACGAACTTCTTGGGCATATGCCTTTACTTGCTAACCCAAGTTTTGCGCAATTCTCCCAAGAACTTGGCTTGGCGTCACTTGGTGCTTCCGATGAAGACGTCGATAAGTTGGCTACGGTATGTAACTCAAATACAAAGTCTGTTTATATATTGTGTTCTATCTCAACATTTTGGATGAATAGATAATCAAAGTTTGATACTGTTCTAAACAGAGTTTAAACTTTCAACTACAAACTTTATGCAGCCAAGTGTAGTGGAACAGTTAATTGATTCCATAAGGTAGCGGAGTACAATATTACGGCACGACGTGCATTGTTTGCAATCTATATACTGATTACTATGTACTACTATGAGATAAAGCTAAATTATCGATATTTTGTGAGTGGTAGAGCCTCAGTGGAACAATTAATTGATTCCATAAGGTAGCAGAGTACAATATTACACCACGACGTACGTTGCTTGCAATCTATATACCGATTGAGATAAAGCTTAAATTATCGATATTTTGTGAGTGGTAGAGCTTCAGTGGAACAGTTAATTGATTCCATAAGGTAGCAGAGTACAATATTACGCCACGACGCTGCGTTGCTTGCAATCTAAATACTGATTACTATTTACTACTATGAGATAAAGCTTCGACCCATTCCACTGTCTCACAGAAAACCGGCGTAAAGTAACAGCTTGCTGTTGCGTTTCGTATGGTGAGTGAGATATCCAGAGGCCCAAATCCCCTTGCCTTCCCAATCCCTTTTCTTTAAGATCGGCAACACGCCCATGATTCTTCTGCTATTGTGGACGTACCTGGGCGGTGGAGATCATTTACTATCAGGTGATCCATTTGCTCTCTTACAAAATCTTATCTTAATCTTCTTCTCTCTCTTCGCTTATATGAAATAATAAAAAAAACTCCTAATGGTTTAAAAATTCAATGATACTGCCTCACTTAGAGACCTCAATTAATACGAGTATTATTTCTGTACTCGGTAACGGTACATACCACGTAAATTGGCTCTGAGTATAGCAAAATAATAATTATTATATCACAAGTTTACTAACATGTAGGATGTGGAATCAATAATCATTGTTGTTGTTTGCTAATGGGTGGATACCAAAGAGACTTGAGGTGTTGTCTCCAGTGACTTTCAATTAGTCGTTGGATCAAAATCCAGATTCAGAAGGCGGTGTTATTAGACTAGGCACGCATTGCGAGGAAGTTCCTCAACTTTAGGGTCCTAACCACCGGTAGGTTGGGTCCTAGGCCTCGTCATTGGACGAGGGTGATATTTTTATATCTATAAATGTAAGATTTAAAATCATAAAAACCATTTTAATATAATTATATTGTACTAATTAGTACTGTACATAATTGGCAATTAAAAATAATTGTGCAGTTAGATTTCATATAAAGTACACACAAATATTGTCATCAAAGTAAACTTTTCCTCAATTGCCGAAGAGTGTCCTCTGGAAATATCGTTAACATAACCATCCACTATCCTAATAATAGGGAATATTATTTCATTGCATTTGACTTACTAGCAATACTACAAATGTTCATACAAGATTCGGCAATTACGATATTAGGAAATCGTTTGTATTAGTGAATAAACCCGTCAAAAACATATAGTTGCTAACCGACGAAACGAAAACGTAGGAGGCCCACAATTCGAGGCTTTTTTTTTAAATTTTATAACCACCTATAAACTTTTCGTAGATTAATCCCATTTTTATAATTATTTTTACGTTCAATGGGATAACCTAGTCAACTGTCAAAATTTGAACATCTCCTATTCTCAAAATTAAGTCTCTATTTTCAAAAAGAAATTTACCCCTACGTCGGTGAAAAAAGTTAACAACTCCTACACAAAAACTAAAATAAGTAAACCGGCTCAATAAACTAAAAATAAAAATTAAAAAAATAAACCAATTTTGAGTCGGTGCGTTTAATCAAACATTAAACATTAAATTGCAATAGCACTAACTCAAAATTAGTTAATTTTATACTGAGTATTATTATTGTTTTTATTATGAAACAAATATTTCAGTTGTACTTCTTTACGGTGGAGTTTGGTCTGTGCCGTCAGCCTGATGGTTCATTCAGGGTGTATGGAGCTGGCCTTCTATCTTCTGTAGCTGAGTTAAAACACGCACTCACCACTCCTACGAAGATTAAGCGCTTCGATCCCGACATCACTGTCAACGAAGAATGCATCATCACATCCTACCAGAATGCTTATTATTATACAGAATCATTTGAAGAAGCTAAGGAGAAGATGAGGTAGGAATCATGAAGCAGCATAGTTACTACGCTAAGTTTGGGTTGAGCAAGTCTTATGAGTGCCGTATTTTTTAAAAGCTGAAAGGAAATTCGCGCACATAAATATTATCACTTTTTGTTAGGTCGTGAAGAATAACTACTTAGCAAGTTATTCTAGCTGCGAGCACGCAGCTCCGCCCCTTTGAAAGTTTTATTTTGGGAATTAAGTTTCTATAGATTATATTATTATGTTTATTGAAATTTTGCATAACATAGATATAGTGAATACGAATAAATTGTATTCGTAAATTAGTGCCCAAGATAAAAGCGATTAATTTTATAGAACAAATATATAATTGGATTCAGGTTAGAGATTTTAATAAAATGGTAGTCCTGATGGATACAGGAATCGATCGTACTGAATGCAAATTAAATGTGTATCAACTAACCGTATTGAATCCTAAGTAGCTGGCGTATCCAAAGAGAATTACAACTAGACACAGAATCAAATGTTGTGTAATATAAAGTAGGTATAGATTTTTCACGCACCTCAGCTTTCTGGGATACTTGTGTCCTTCCTCAGACTTTCAATTACCTTCATACCATTATTTCATCAAAATTAGTTCCACAGTTGTTTAACTGTGAAAATATAACAAATTGTTTAAATTTCGAATTTCATTCGCAAAATGATCCAAGTAACATTACTTTAAACCGGTGAAATGTACTATATATATGCTTTCTGGTTGTTTTCCAGGTTGCGCACGACGACTGCGACCTCGAATAATTCGAGCATAAACTAGTTTCCATTTAAATCTGCTATTTACATCAATAAAAATAATGATAACTGCTACAAACAGATTTATGGTATAGTAATACTGCCGTAAACATTAAATATACTATTACAGCTCTTTACTAACTGTCAGTCTTAATAACGTATAACGAATGGTCGATAAATCTATTTCTAGGGTTTTGTAGCGTAATGCAAATCTTTTTACATATCTGTTACGTCCTTATAATATACGAAATAAATATTAGCTTTTATTACTGAAATGCTTATATGCTAAAAGTGATATGATAGTCCAATAAATAGGTATCCACTGTTGTATTCTTGTTCTGGCTCGTGAAAGGAAGAAGTTATTCTCATTACGTCATGATTATACAGTTATAAAATAACCCCAGCTCCACCCGTGTAAACTACCTTTTCCAGTATAAAAAGTAGCCTATAATCGAGATAAAAAGCAGGCTGTAACCGTCTCCAGGATCCCATCTATCTCTGTATAAAAATTCGTCAAAATCGGTTCAGCTATATAGGCGTAAAAGCGTAACAAACAAATTTCGCAATTACAATATTAAGTTAGGATGAATGATAATAACATACATGCTTGTAATATCATATGTCGCCAATAAATCTGACAGGCTTAAGTACAATAAAATGATATTATTTCTGAAGCATGTATGGAAACATGAGGCAAATCTTGAAGTCTGTCTGATTATGGTGACATTTCATCAGTTTCCTGTTTTATATTTTCACTTATACCAATAAATTATTCTAATATTATACAACAATGCACAGAACCATAGGGATCGATTACGACGCATTATCGATTTCTCTGATGTTGTGGGTATTCCTGAGCTTCTGTTTACCTCGTGCTCGTTCGGTTTCTAGGATCTTCTATGAAAAATACTTATAATTTGTATATGCACTTCCAGAGCATTTGCGGAGAGCATTCAGCGTCCGTTCGGAGTCCGCTATAACCCGTACACTCAGAGCGTCGAAGTCCTTAGCAACGCACAGAAAATTACAGCTTTAGTATCTGAATTGAGGGGCGACCTCTGCATAGTTTCTTCTGCTCTCAAAAAGATCTCAGCGCAGGACTCAACTGTCGATGTTGAGACCATTGCTAATATGCTGCATACTGGCCTTCAGGTACGTAAAAATATCGTACATTTTTAGAGTAAAAGGCATTTCATCTTTCAACGAAACACAAAAATGTTTTAAGAGTTATTAACGTTATTTTTAACTCGAAATACATCAAAAGTGAAAACATTGCACTGTCTGTCTAAAGGAATCACAATACTGTAATATAAATTAAACTGTGTGTAACGAATTGGCACTGTTTTCACGTTTCCCTTATTAGTATACTTTTGGCCCTATATTTTAATACACTGGACTATCTATGTTGAGTATTTTTTATTCTGGCACGGTAAAGTGAGTACACTACACCTGATGGTAAGTACAAAGTCATTCTAAATATAGTATTGACCGTTGCGAGACTGCGTCCCTCGACGGTCGCCAGAATGCCGACCTGAAATTAGTGGATATATTTTGGCTGACCCTGGAACGCGAATCGGAGGAACGAGACACTATAACGGAGTTTCACTATGTTTACAGCGGTCGCTCTATTCCCTCCAGTTTTTGGAACTTACTAATTAAAATATTAGTACTAAGGCAATCATGATTACTAACCGTATCGATTACATTACAACCGTAGATCCTCATTATTTATTTTAGGATTATCAGAAGGCGCGACTCTACACTAATATAAAAACGTGGATGACACGTGACGAAAATCTGAGTAAAATCATGACTATTATAATATTTGATTTGGTTTAGTCTGTTCTGGACGCTTCACTGCTTACCTTAGTTGAACACATGTATAATGCCTTACGCGGACGTAAAGTATTTTATAAACTTTAAAAGTAGTTTAAGAGTGTTTGGCCACACCAAATTACTCATAAGATATTGCAGCTGATAAAAAACCATCACAATAACACATATTCGGTAATACACGCTATTTATTTTAGTTCAAATGGCTCTACATTTAAACATACAATAGGCAATCGGAGTATGCCCTGTCCCCGGAACCCTAAAAATGTGACACGCTTGGTTTTCATACAGACTCAAGTACTCGCTTTGTCTACTTATATTAGAGATCTACTATCGTAGATCTATATTTGAGGTTTACATCAACGTAACTACTAAAAAAATATTCGTCCATCGCTAGTAGGTATAGTTAAAATTTGCGTTCACATACATGCCATGGGTCATGTATAATATTTATTATTACAATCTGATCTTTGATCATCCGATCAAACGTTTTATTATTATAAAGCATAATTTTTAGATAGCGGATAACGCGAACAATTTAAAGCTCTCCAAAAAATTGGGCCAGCACGAATCGCTGAGTGTGACGTATCTAAAAACATCGATTAGAGCGCTATATGTATCAACACGTGCTTTCGATTTAATTTGTAAAGCATTCGACTGTGAAAATAGAAACTCTAAATATTTATAAAAGCGTGTTGAAACTTGCGTAATGACGCAGTTTGAATGGTTTCATGAGTTTGTGCTGTTGATATCTACTATCAATAAGTAAACACCTAGGAATACTAAAACTAAACTAATACAAATGGGATCGTTAACGAATAATTGTACCAGTGGTTAGCCAAAATCAATAGAACAATGTTAAACATTGTATAATTTCCGAGTAATGGTACTAAGAATAATTCAAATGCAACTTTGTTTTTGTCGAGGAAACTATGGAGGTTATAAAATCTAAAACTTACTTTTAGACTAACTCGTTTACGTTAGATTTATTTTCGTTTACATTTTCGTAAATAATCAATATAGTGTTAGTTTTATAAAGAAATTAGTTAGATTGTGGAACGTGTAAGATGAATTCTACTTCGTTGATTTTATCAGAATTTCCCATAGAAAACAGTTTTAGCATACATGTTATAAAATAATGTAAAATACTATTAAATACTTGTTAAGGTTTATAAGATCATGTTTACTCCACGAAATATAGATGTATGTATACTCAATTTTTCCATTTATATAACGTTCTACAAAAAGGTGTGATCAAATTTAAGCAACGTATAGTGTACGACATAAATATTTTACCCCCGCAGTATCAAATCTGATTACATTATTATTAATTGCTGTATTTCTAGAACATAAATAAAGCATTTTCTATTTTATCGATTGAGTACCTAACATGTTGATATTCGACTTCCAAATTTCGACAACTGAGCTTCTGTATCACTCCTGAGTTGTTATTCTCACTCACGCACTTCACTTAATTTATAGGGATGTGATCAATCTTATCGATCATAATAAATGTAATAGCTCATTATAATAAATAAGCGTGATATTTTAAGATGTCTAGATCCGGTACAAAACAGTCCCAGTCAGATGTATGTAACAATCCTTAAATATGATCACACCATTATAAGTATCATCCGTTTTGCATTCGACACCCCGAGATATATGACGTTAAGTCTCGATCCAATAATTTCACCGGCTTCAATGTAGATTTTTTTTAACAATTTCTATGCATAATAAAAATCATTCCAGAATTATAAACCAAGGCCTTAAACACATTAAATTAGTACCACACACATTCTAAATTTAAGAGGTTAATTAAATTTTATTCGAATAGGACCGCTTTGCTGGTTTAAATTTAATTATATGGGTCCCATTGTTTTGGCCGTGGTCAAGTCAGATTATTGTTAAAATTTTGTACAAGTATTCTTATTTACATCACAGCTCCATTAGATTAATATTCTAAAATCGGTTTTCCCGCAGCGATCGCATTTTGTTATTTCCTTTGCCCTATTACCGAATTGAAAACAAACTCTGAAAATGTTTACACATCTTCAGAATAATACCTAACACAGCTCTGAAATATTTTAACTGAAACCAAACATCGGTTGTGGACGCTTGTAAGTTTATTTTCGTCCATTGAGCAACTCACTAACAGATCAACTATTTTATTAGGTTCACGAGAGAAGTCCACAAAGCACATCTGGCGGTAGCACACCGAATTCTGATCGCGGTGCGTCGCCCAGACCAGATCCTGCCAGACCGGATAACGAAGCGGCCAAGAACTATGTTGCCAACTAAAATAACGATGTGTTAAGTCATCTATCTATTCTATGTATTTTTATAAATAATTGGATCATGTGCTCATAATATGCTGTTCAAACATTTAAAAGATATAATCGTATAATCTTAATTACTCTGTGGCTTAAGAGATTCCAGTATTAAATTATATATTATTCCAATAAATCTCATGTGAATTTTATCGTAAAGTAAATTATTATTCATTATTGTACAATCTACCGATATAAAATATATTTAATATATTAGGCAGAAATGCATTTATTGTTACATAAAATGTTTAAAGTTTACGCAACATTTGTTACGCGGATATCAAAATGTTATCAACAATGAGTACTATTTTAAGTGCAATATATCAAGAATAAAGTTTAATATGTAGCAAAATTCTGATGTTTTACTGTATTTTAATATACTATCTATAATTCATAAATGCGTACCGGTTCATTTTCAATGAATCTCTAAGGCGGCTTATTATATCGTTATTAGAAGTTTGTACGAATTAATTAATTGAAAACCAAAAACATTATTAAAGCTTTGAACAAAAGTAGGTCTAGTATGAGTAGTACAACAGTAGGTCTAGTATGAGTTACAAATACATTCACCTTTTTTCTAAGTCATATAAAATTATTGCTGACGAAGTGACAGACTAGTAATTCATACTGTCAAAATCAATGTAACTAATTTGGTATTCGATCTAATCTTTAAACATCATAATTATAAAAGCGAATTCCGACTACTTCGGTGGTGCAGTTGTAATGCGTACGCGGTACGCGTCAACTGCGAGCTTTGACATTCAGACATTGACAGTATAAACGTTTTAATGTATAAGTTACAGATATTATAATATACAAATAGATTTCTGCAGTTCTTCCCCATGTAAACTTTAACTAAGTATTTCTAATCTCACATTCCTCCGTACGCGCATATTGCTTAGAAGGGATCCGAAGTTTTCTCTTCCACATATAGACTAGTGGTATCCTATTAGTCGAAATGCTATCTCCATAATAAAATACATTTTGTTCTTCAACTTCAACTTTAAATTTTAGGTTACGGCTCCATGGTTGATAATGTCAGTTGCGAGGTTGCCATTCAAGCATTGCCAGTGTGAGGGTAAACAATAAATGTTATATTTTATTTGATTATATGAACATATTATTTTATTACAGATATTATTATGTATAAATATTATTCTGCACTACAACTCCATGTGCGCGCAATATACTTAAATATGGATCGGAAGTTTTTTCATCGTATTAATATATAGAAGAGGATATTAATATGTATGCAAATCCGTACAGCATCACCAGAGCATACTATTGTAAACACATTAGCTTCATATAATCATATTTATCGTATACGAATGTCATGACAGCTATCCAAAATAACTCAGACTATGTCTACGGCTCCATGCAGAATGAGGAATTTCGAAATCGAACTGTTGACTGCTTACTGTGGGACCGACGCCTTTGCCACCAAGTGGGCTTGTATCCCTTCTATTATTCTCACAAACGAATATGACGATGAATGATCGATACCCGATGTACGTTCCTAAATTTTGAGCAGCGAAATGTAAACCGAAACGCAATTAAATTTATCTCTGATTTTAAACTTTCGTTGAAACTAAAATATAGTTCGTATTATCTCGACACAAAACTATCGGGACTTACTGACCGAAACAATTTGCCGTCCTCGCCAAAATGAGAAATATTTCTTAATTTTAGTTATAATTCTAACTAAAAGTCTTGACGGCGGCGTCGTTACAAAATACACCAGCGTTTTTGGACCATGTCCAATACAAGAGATGGAAATTTTACATAAACTCCAAACTTCGACAGGCATCTCGTGCGTAACGTGCAGGTTTATTAATGAAATGTAAAAACTTAGTTGTTTCACAGGTAGAATAAGTGTCGGGTCCTTGGCAATGATTCTTAAATATAATTATAACTACGAGCGTATCTGTCAAAATTGTTAAAAAGTTGGCAAGTGACCGGCAAGAGTGGCGCGTAATTTTAGATTTTAACATTGAAAATTTGGATGTCACACGTGGTTTTGATGCCGCTTTTATCCCGTTTAAGCCAGGCGTTATTAAAATATATTTTTTGGTATTCGTAATCGGGTCCGGTAATCTTTCCTTGTCATGAAGAATGTGCTATTATTTCAATTAAAAGAGGTCACATATACCTTATGTATACAAGTATTTGAATACGGGTTAATATATCTGAAGGGTTGTTATTCCTTAGATTAAAAAAATTAAGTGTATATTGGGCACCTTCTCAATAATATTCTGAAAATTTAAACAGATAAGACTCTATTCTATAATAAACCAATAGGTAATATTGTTCTCACATAAAACTAAATATATGAACAAATACAGATGTATATTTAAAAAACTTTTCAGCACGATTAAAAGCTTATTATTGCTACTTCTTTCCATACTGAATGATAGAGAGAAAATAGGTCAGTAGAGCGCGCTCGGTATGGGCCACCTTTGTCACATAACTTGAGCGAAAACAAATGCCGCGTGACCGGACGTACTTGAAAAAGTTTTCGCCACTTTTGTAACACAATTAACAAATGACAGTAGTGAACATGACGCGTTGCCTCCAGCGGGAAAGCCCAGCGGCAGTCGCGATAAGTTCCCGCCGCGTCGGCACGCCGCCACCGCCGCCGCTCTCTCGCCTCATACAGCAAATCGATATCGCCTTATTTATCTTGTTCTTCTACATGCTTTATTACAACTCAACATATTATTGACATATTAAAAGTTTCACCGGACCGTGATTCAGTACCTCACCGTAATTGGTCACATCCTCGTTGTCTTTCAAATAATATCGTCTCCGACGCGCTAAACCAGAAATGTAAACAATCGACGCGAAAATAAACTCACGTAACAGCTGTTACATCGCGACAACAGCTGATGGCTAGTGAATCAATTTCTAGAGGTTAATTTTATTTTTAGAACCAAAAGTTAAAAGATGTCAGCTATTAGGTAAACAGTTTTGTATATGTCGACAAATCGATGAAGTCCAGACCGGGCAGCAGTTGTGAACCAGGCGACGTTTTAAATATACGACGCGCGACCAAATGACGGGAGCGCATGGTGTTCACCTCTGTAACTGTCTGTAATAGATTCTGTGATAAATGCCCACGATTTGAGTGTATAAACGTGCGGTCGAGCGAAGGCCGCGACTTACGCAGAAGCGACGCTGTCGCTGCGGGGAAATTGGCGAGGTGCGCGGGCGCGGCGCGTCGTAGGCCGCGGCTGTGACGTGTCCTGCCTCTGGCTCAGCGTGTCTCCCCCGTCTGCCTCGTCGGCCGTCACCACTCAGTACAACCTTGCACGCGCTGAGGACATGTCCGTGTTATGGATTACCAATGCATCGTCGTGTACACGGTCATCAACATTGCGCCGCCACGGCTCGCGGCGCAGGCCACCGAGTTCTCCAACGGATGTGTCACCTGGTTCAAAAATAAAATCAAAAGGTACACTTCGACGTCATCATTTCTTTGAAATAATTTGACGATCTCCGTAAAGTTTTTTTTTGAGTCAGATGTAATTTGTTACCGAAAAAATAAACCACACTTTGTACGCAAAGCAAAAACAGATATAATTATCGTCAATTTTTGCAGCTCAGTATTTATATATGTTTATTATATAGACAACACTAAAATCTTAATATTTCATGTTCCTTTTGCAGGTTAATTAGTAAAATAATTTATCATATTTTACTAAAACAAAAATAAAAGATTTTACCCCACACTTTTTTATTCTCCTTTTAAATAAAAATATATAAATTTGATTACTGAATACAAATATCTCAATTATTGTTTACGAGCCAACTTTGACTACGGTTTTAAAAAGACTGGCAGCTGTTTACATTATTTCGAGGCCAATAGAAGAAATTCTACTACTCACGTTTTCATTGTGTGACAATTTATGTTTAGACACATTTTTTAAATAAAATAGAGCATACATTTTTAGTACTTAAATAAGATTTTTACCGTACTTAATATTATATTCTCTCATCTTTTAATATTATAAAACCACACAATTAATCTTCAGCTATGAGATTGGTTTTTTTTTTTAATTATATGCCTATTTCCACTTACATCCCCTTTAAATAAGCCTTATAACTAGCGCTGAAAACCGGAACTCGGATAAACTACGAGCTTGGAACCGGAGATTAATTTGTTCTACTTTTTAAATAAGATTTCCTAAGAAGTCGCTTTAAATTTAAATCTGTTGAAATAATTTACAGGTAAATAAGTTTAAGCTGATACGCAATATATTTGACCACCATTATTTTAGCAATAGTAATATTTACCGAAATATCTCAACTTCGGCTAGTAGGTATGTATTCCTGAAATGTATTTCATATTGTATTCAAAAACGGAATTGACTTTTCCTGACGCTTTTTTGGGGTTCAGAATAATAATTCCTGCATTTACAGATATGGGATGTATCGATGAAATCTATTGCTATATGAAAAGAAAGTTTTTTAAATACAATATTTCAACTACACGTTTAATTTATCTGAACGAAAAGATACGGAATAACATTATGCAATCCAATCAATAACCTCTTTGAAAAACATATTGAAGTGTAATAAAATTCCTGGACGGCCGCAATTAACCCTGATAGGCGTTGAAACTTATAGAATTAAATACATTTTGTGTACATAAAACAGTATTTATTCAATTACTTAATTACTACGGCGTTTATGTGGACTTTATTTATACCTATTACCTACTCCAGGACGGGAGGCCAACTAAATTCATAGTCTCCATTCGCCTCGGAGAGCAAAAAGTCAGTTTCGATTATCGGAAAATACAGCGAGGATTAATTGAAGTCAGAAAACGTCAAACCCGTAACACAGTGATATTCACCAACACTTTACCTACTATATAGTACATACGAATGCGAAGAGTGATAAAGTCACGACGTAGACAGTTTGGTCTACAGGATGAATGGGCCTGCTTGACCGGGTTATTACCACAGTCACGCAGAAAAACGCCGTAAAGTAGTGGCTTGCTGCTGCGTTATGGCTAGTGAGGTGGGTAAATTCCCCTGACTTTTCCATTTACTCGTTTGCCGGCCTATCTCTCTATTCTAAAAAAAAGGAACTGGCGCCGCCGCTGCCAAAAGCTTGTCACGCTATCTCCTCCGAAACCGCTGGGGGTATGGGGTCGAGACCGATACCAATCGATGCAGAATAATGTGGGGAAGAAAGTAAGATATGTCTCATATTCGTCGTACTTTATTATTATTTTTATTTTATGTTTTGTGGAAAAACATGGGCAACGCCGCTAGTGTTATAAAAAATAAGAAAATAATACAAGAGTATTTTGCATACATAGAATCCCTTTACCCGTTAAGCAAATTATCATTCAGATGTCCACGTTTATACATACATACGCACTCACGCCTGTAATCCCCGAAGGGGTAGGCAGAGGTGTAACCAGTACACCCACATTTCGCCTAGCGTATCTCCGTCCCACGATGTGATAGGGGACGAGCCTATCGCCATACCGGGCACAAATTCCAGACTCCGGGCTGATACTGAGCATTTCGTAATAGAAAAACCCAATACCACTTTACCCGACCCGGGGATCGAACCACAATTTGTAAATTTACAAATTGTGGCACTATTTTTGAGTTACAAAAGTACATTTTGGAGTACGCGACCAAGACCTCGCGAGTCAGGCGATAGCGACACGTCCGAATTGTACGAAATTGTATGGAAACGGTCGCTCCTGACTCGATCGCATTCCCAAAAACATTGGTGAGTTGTAGTATATTAAATTTACAAATATCAATGTATCCGCATTGTATATAAAAAGGTTTTTCATAATAGGAACGTATATGTGTTCCTATTATGAAAAATAGGCAATGTAGCGCATGCTGGGCCGTGCAAGCAAGTGAGAATAAAAAATATCAAAGTAGGAAAAATAGTAGTCATTAGGCTCTAAAACAGTTGAGTATAGTGGGTAGCAAAAATTCAAAGTCAAAGTCAAAGTCAAAATATTCTTTATTTAAATAGCCTTTTCCAAGATCTTTTAAATCGTCAATTATATTGTAGATATACTACTACCGCTTCGGAACGTGTTACAGCTGTGGAGAAGAAGCGGTGCAAGAAACTCCCTCAGCAACACGATCTGTCAAAATAATCCGAAAAATAATCAAAGTATGTCATATAAAAAAAAAAAAAAATAATAAAAAAAAATAGAATAACATTCATCTTAAATAAAAATAAACATTAAAATAAAAACATTGTCATAATATATTAAAATATACCGATTAAAGTAAGTCTCAACGATTGCAAACCAAATAATATTATGAGCCACTTAGTCCCAAGCTGTTTTATCATCCAAATAGTCAAAAATTCTATAATAAGCCTTACTACAAAGCTGGGTTTTTATTCTGTTTTTAAATTGTTTTACTGACAGCTGTATAATATGCTTTGGCAGTTTATTAAAGAAGCGTGTACATTGTCCTATAAAGGAATTACCGATTTTGTGGAGACGAGTAACATGTACAAGAAGTTTATGTTTATTCCTAGTGTTAAGACTATGTATATCACAGGTTTGTTTAAATTGTTTGATGTTTTTACGCACATACATTAAATTTTCATAAATATATTGTGATACTACAGTGAGAATTTTTACCTCTTTGAACTTCTCTCTGAGAGAAACCCTCGGACCAAGGTTATAGATGGCTCTGATGGCCCTTTTTTGTAAAATGAAAATAGTATTGATGTTCGCCGAGTTTCCCCACAGAAGAATTCCATATGTCATGATGCTATGAAAATAGCTGAAGTAAACGATTCTTGCTGTTTCTACATCAGTCAAATGCCTAATTTTTTTAACAGCGTAAGCTGCAGAACTTAATCTACCTGCCAATTTATTTATATGTGGCCCCCACTGAAGTTTTGCGTCTAATGTAATGCCCAAAAATGTGGTAGACTCGACAGGGTCCAACCTATCTCCATTAATTTGTACATTGGTTCTTACCTGTTTCGTATTAGGCATGGTAAATTTAATGCATTTTGTTTTACTTGCATTAAGTAATAAATTATTGGCATTGAACCACTTTACAACTTTGCAAAGTGCATTGTTCACTTCGTCAAAATTTAATAGCTGTCGTTTAATATTAAATATTAACGATGTATCATCTGCGAACAATACTATTTCGGGGTTATCCCTTACGTAATAAGGTAAGTCGTTGATGTACACAAGAAATAAGAATGGACCCAAAATTGAACCCTGCGGGACTCCCATGGTGGCTACAGACCCTGGAGATCGTTTTCCGTTTATATCAACCTTTTGAATCCTATTGCTCAAATAAGAGGTTAGAAGGTTGAGAGCTTTATTCCTTATACCATAGTGTTGTAGTTTCCTGGCTAGGGTTTTATGGTCAACACAATCGAATGCTTTGGATAAGTCACAGAATATGCCAAGGCCATCCCTTGACTCCTCCCATGCATGAAAAATATTTTTTAGAAGATCCACCCCCGCGTCAATTGTTGAGCGACCCTTAGTAAATCCAAACTGCTTCTTATGTAACAAGTCATTTGAACTAAAATGTTTCATTAATTGAGCTAGAATAATTTTTTCAAATATTTTACTCAGTGTTGGTAGCACAGAAACAGGTCGAAAGTTGGAAGGGTCTGACTTATCACCAGCTTTAAATAATGGAATTATTTTGCTGTGTTTCATCAAGTCAGGAAATACTCCAGATGCGACACAGCTATTGAATATAGTTGCAAGATAAGGAACGATTATAGTGATTATGGCTGAAACAGTCTTAACAGATAAGCCCGACAGATCCTTGGTGGTTTTCATATTAATCATTTTAAATGCATTGAGAACATCTTTAGGGCTCACGGTTGAAAATTCAAAGTCTGTGCTGCATACCCCTACGCTCTGCTTGAGTAGAAGCTCAGCAGATACAGAAGAAGACGTAAGAGTTCTAGTAGCCATAATTGGAATTTGGGAGAAAAATGTCTCAAACTCAGTCGCAACCTCTATATCCGCTTTAACATCAATATCATTAATTTTTAAATGAAAGTCACGACTTCGATCTTTTGTCCTACCAGTCTCACTATTTATAACATTCCAAGTAGTTTTAATAATATTTGTCGAATATTTTATTTTATTCTTTAGGTAGATAGATTTAGCAGTAAACAGGTTTGCTTAAATATTTTTGCATATTTTTTTACATATTCCTGAAAAGTCGGATTATAGTTATAGGTTTTTTCCTCATACAGTTCGTACAATTTTTTCCGACTTTTGTATATAGCAGGAGTTGCCCAGTCACTGAACATCAGATGATCATTTACAGAAATTTGTTTAGGAGTGAAAATTGAAGTGAACTCATTATTAATTAAGGTGAATAAAGAATTGTACAAGTGATCTGGTGTGCTGTGACAGGGCAACAATGCCAATTTTTGTGTTATATTACATTTAAATGTTTCTAAACGACTTTTACTAAATGGTATAAAATTAATTTGTTTTTTTTGAGTTTTTGGTGGGATCGAAAAAGACACCAACTGACCTGAATGATCAGACTGTACCTTATTAATTATTGATTTACGTAGAATGTTTACAGTGCTAAATATATTATCAATACATGTAGCACTTGTAGCAGTTATTCTTGTTGGTTCATTAAAATTATGATGCAAGTTATAAGATTTAAACAAATTCAAAAAATTATGAGTTACTGCATTGTTGTCCAAAATATTTATATTAAAGTCCCCACAAATGATCACAGTTTTATGGCCACTCGATACTTTATTTAAGGCATCCTCCATAATCTCCAAAAAGGCTCCGAATAGCGCACAAGGAGGTTTGTACACGCTCATAACAATGAATCTCTCCAACTCAACACATGAAATTTCTACAACTCGCTCAACTGAAAGGCTGACCACATCACGCCTTTCTTTAGATTTCAAAAGTTTATTTATTAATATTAAAGATCCGCCATGTGTATACTTTTTTCTGATGAACGAGCTTGCAACCTGGTGGTTATTAAAGCTGAAGATAAATTGATGGGATTTCATCCAGTGCTCAGTTAAACATACAATATCAATATTGTTACAATTAAAATACAACTCTAATTCTAGCTCTTTTCCCATTAAGCCTTGAATATTTTGATGCACCAGGTTGATACAATGTTTTGAAGTATATTTCTTGCAGGTTGAACTTATGTTTGATAGGTTTACATGTTTTTTTGTTACAAAATTTTGACAATGTGACGACTCTTTTTGGTTAATTATATTTTTATAAGAACAATTTAATTTTGTCTTTATGCAAGAGAAATCCTCTTTTGTCCAATTATTTAATTTAAATTATTGTTATCACAAATGTTATTATTATTATTATAATTATTAATCATGTTAGAAATGTCATTATCATTAGTAGCATTACTAACATTATTCATGTCAATAGAACATTTCTCTATAGAAGCTACTTGCTTAGCCAAGTTCTTGGCTGATATCTTAAAAAAATAGGAAAGCGAGAAAGCTATTTGCCTTTGGCATTGTTTAGAGAGATAATAATAATTATCTTTTGTCAAATAAAAGGATTTATCAACATAATTGTTAGTGTCCACAATATGGAACTTTTCCTTATTATTAGTACATATTGTATGCAATGTCAAATTTAACTTATGTCTAAGAATATTTTCCTCCTGTGGCAGACTATCACTATAAGGGAATGAGAACATGATAATTTTCCCTACATTTAAACAATAAAGCCTATCGAAATATTGTATAAGATTTTTCTTGTTCAGATTACCTCTATTTCCCATGAAAAGTATTAATGTGCTATTAATTTGATATTTAAAATACGCCACTCCTATGAAGGTGCGTCCACACTTCTGTGACATTTCGCCGCACTAAGGGGCGTGGTGGTTACACGCACTTGTTACGCTAAGGTCGTCGGGGATCGTAACTTGCTTTGTGTAATTTGCCGTGGCTTGAAACAAAATCTTAAATATTACAAACCCTTAAATGACTTGTCATGGCGAAATGTTACAGGGTCTCAGAGCGAAACGCTCTATATTAGGCCGTAACATTTGATAACCGTCCAAACTTAAGAATCTGTCGCGCATGTTTGTAACAGTCATAGTCATACGTGTGGCGAAATTTCACAAGTGGAGACGCATTTAAGGTATAGATGGTTTGTTTGGCAGTACCTGTACACTAGGTCGTCGCGTTATCTTGTAAGAGTAGCCGTAAATATAGTTCAGTTTTGACCAGTTGATATGGTATGGAAGCTATGGTAGATAACTCCACGGCCAAGGCAGCGAACAGATTCTAATTATTTTTGGTTACTGTTTGGGTTTGTCGCTAGGGTACCATTCGTATTGAAAAAAATTATTTCTTCTAATTACTACAATTATGGTCTAAGGGTTCTTACGCACTTAGTTTGGTGTATAAGCAGTCAGAACAGATGGTTTGTATTATGAACCGTGTAGAGTGATTGTAGAGTGGCTATAACTGCTTAGCATGGATGTAGGGCGGCTGTAGCGCTGTTATTTATTTAAAGTTGTTTTCATATCAGGAGGCCAATTCTCGTAAGTGTAAATGTTCACAATATCATACCGATCAGGTCTCAGCGTCAAGAAAGTTGCAAATGGCATTCTCTTAAACCAACAATCAACGTCTAATGTGAACATAGATCGTAATGAGATTGAATGAAGTTGACTGAAGCCAAAACGATATAATGCTACTGCTAATGCTAGGTGCATTTGACGTTAATTATTGGTTTAAGAGAATGCCATTTGCAACTTTCTTGACGCTGAGACTAGATCGGAATGATATTATGAACATTTAAAATTACGAGTATTGGCCTCCTGGCCGCTGTTAATTATGTAGTGGTTGTAAACTATGGAATGAATCAGTACGTACATGGAAAATAATTTTAATGCTTGCAGATCTATCATATAAAGATCATGAGTTGACACCATAGTTTTTTTTACAATATTCTAGAAAAGATATTTCACATAGTCAAAAAGATTTGAATGTACACAGAGCCGACCCAAAAAGAAATAACTCAAGATGGCGCTACCTATTAACAGGGCAAATACTATGAAATTGTGTAAAATAAAAAAAAAATGTGTCGCCTAAAGTGGTTATAAACTGAATAGTGCGTATGGGCCTTAAAACTCCTTTAGGGCTTTGTCAATTATTTACTTAATACTTACATAATAGTTTGGACCATTGTTTTTTTTTCATTTTATATCCGATAAATAAAAGAGTGTTATAACTCCTTTCTCTGTTGGTGTAGATATACACTTTACTACAAAACTAATGTAAACAAAACAGCCTCAAAACACCTGCATGTGAGCGTGCGGTAAAACTAAGTATGTTAAAGATTAGTATTGTGAATTCAATAAATAAGTTATTTCCAGCGTACAAAATTAATATCAATTTATACAACGTGTTACAAAAAGGTGTAGTCGAATTTATACAATGTAAAGTGCACGATATAAGTATTACCAAATCCGATTGCATTGCTAGGACATAAAGAGTTTTCGAATGAGTGACATGTTGACATTCGACTTTGGATAACATTAAACGATAAACAGCTGATACAAATGAAGCCGTTACTAGACGCGCAATGGTATTTCAAATAATATAGAGGGATGCGATCGATCTTATCGCTCTTATTAATTAATGATTAGAATGCGTGTTATTTTTTATTTTTTTGGGTATATTAGATTTTATTAAGATCCGGTATATTATTACAACTCACTGTCGATTATATGTAAATACCCTTAAATATAAGGGTACACTACACCTTTCTGTACCACATTACTGACTGCCTCGGTGGCGCAGTTGTAATGCGTACGCGTTACGATTGAGGTCAACGCTGAGGTCTCGGGTTCGATCCCCGGGCCGGGTAAAGTGCTATTGGGTTTTTCTATTACGATATGCTCAGTATCTGTCCGGAGTCTGGAATTTGTGCCCGGTATGGCGATAGGCTCGCCCCCTATCACATAAGGGACGGAAATACGCTCGGCGAAATGTGGGTGTACTGGTTACACCTCTGCCTACCCCTTCGGGGATTACAGGCGTGAGTGCGTATGTCGTATGTAAACATATAAAACTAATTGGATTTGTACTAAATTACATTAGGCTGAGAAACCATGAGTTATTTGAGTGGTAGAGCCACGCTGTGGATTCTTTTGTCTACAGCATGTATGGGTCAGCTCGTCCGGAACATTACCACTGTCTCATAGAAAAGCAGCATAAAGTAGCAGCTTGCTGCTGCGTTTCGTACGGTGAGTGAGATATCCGTGGGGGCCAAAACCCCTCCCCGTCCCAATCCCTTAATTATCCCTTTCCTTTAAGGTCGGCAACGCACCCATGATTCTTTTGGTATTATGGGCGTACATGGGCGGTGGAGATCACTTATCATCAGGTGATCCACTGGCGCGTTTGCTCGTTTTTATGCAATAATAAAAAATAAAAAAATTAAAACCTGCGTTAAAATCCCAGGTCGGGCCATAAAAAATTGTGTTTGAATTTACTATTCGGAAAATCACACATGCGTTACTCGGAATTTGAATTTGTACCTAGGACGGTGATAGGTTCGCTCCCAAAACATTATGAGACGGAAATAAGCTCAGCGAATGGTTAAGACGGCACCAGCACCTGTTCCTATCACATCGAAGATACATTCGTGAGCTTATTGATTAGGTTACATTTTGGTTACATATATGGACCGCATATCTTTCGGAATTGTTTCACAGTTCTCAAAATATTTACCTAATCGTATCATAATGTGGTATTAGGACAATATGTTTGATTTTGTTTGACTCATTCGTAAAAACAAATCAGAAACCGCAATTAACGTATAATCACATACAAAAACGTCTGAAATATTATTCACTCTATAATAGACACACCACACACAATATATTAAAACTACTTAACAGTCTCAAACATTTATTATAAAAAATTTGATTATTGTATCAATCATAAAAGACTCGTAAAATATTTTATGCACCCAGTACTTAAGTTACACATGAATAAAAAAACCATGAAGTCTTTGCTACCTGTCTGGCTGTTAATTTGATGGTTCATCACATAAAAGCGACTGAACGGATTTCGATGCAGGTTTAATAAAATGAAACTCCAGAAAACATATATGCTACATTTTTTTTATATATTATGGGTATAGACGAGAATAAAATATATTAAATCATAAAATATTTTAATATAATATAATACAATATGTAAGTAGATAGGTAATGTATCTCTTTCTACTTAATCTTTATGTTATATATAAATTTCCTGTACGTGTGTTTGTCACTGAACTCCTCCTAAACGGCTGGGCCGATTTTTACTATTCACTAAAAGGAAATTATGCAGTGTCAACGAATATTTTAATATATAAATATCTAGATACAGAAAGTAAACAAAAACTATACAATGTATACTTGTAGAGTGGTAACCAATTATGTTCATAAGATTCCACTTTATCCATTACAGAGCGGTAGCGGTTTATCTGCAATCACTGAAACTGACACCAAGCAGCGGTATTATCTACGGAAATTTAGCATGTCTATACTACAAACAGGGCTTCATCGACTTAGCAATAGACACGTACAAGCGAGCGATAGAACTCCAACCAGATTTCCCAGATGCGTACTGTAATCTTGCAAATGCGCTTAAAGAAAAAGGCTTCGTATCCGAAGCGGAAGAATGTTATAACAAAGCTTTACGTTTATGCCCCTCGCATGTTGATACGCTGAACAATCTCGGAAATGTTAAAAGGGAACAGGGTAAAATTGAGGAGGCCACTGAATTATATATGAAAGCTCTGGAAGTGTTCCCTAATTTTGCTGCGACTCACAGCAATTTGGCGTCTCTATTACAACAACAAGGTTTGTACTGGTTACATTAAATGTAATATGTTGTTTAGTTTATAATCTTGTAGGCATTTGCTTGCTTATTTAATTCGATAAATTCTGTTTTCATTACGTTTAATGTTTAATTATTTGTATTTATTTGTTTAATGATCAAACAAAATTTATCTTAGATACTATAAAATTGTTGTTTACGATAAAAATGTTATTGTAGTTGTTGGTGATCTTATTTCGATGGTTGGTAAAGATATGTTTGTTTAAATTATTTTAATGGTGCTGTAAAGTCTAGATCACAGAGTGTTCTTATAAAATAAATGCGATCGATTACAGTAATACATTTTGAAAATAGATTTGTTAGAGTCATCTTATTTCGATGGCTAGAATGATAAATTAGAACTGTATATAAGCATTACGCGTATATTTAAGCATGCAGTAATTTTATAATTCAATTTCAGTTTTGCAATAATTATACCATTGAAATTACAGGCAAACTCAGCGAAGCATTGATGCATTACAGACAGGCTATAATTATTCAACCGAAGTTCGCAGACGCTTACAGTAACATGGGAAACACTCTTAGAGAACTGCAAGATGTAACAGGGGCGCTTGTATGCTTCAGGAAAGCAATTCAAATAAATCCATCGTTTGCCGACGCGCACTGTAATTTAGCAAGCATCTATAAAGATATGGGAAACATTGATGATGCAATCGAATCATATAATAACGCTTTGCAATTCAAACCCGACTTTCCTGACGCTTATTGCAATTTAGCGCATTGCTTACAAATTATATGCGACTGGGATGATTACTACGAAAGGATGCATAATATTGTGTCGATAGTTGAAGAACAATTAAAGACAGATAAGTTGTCATCAGTACATCCACATCATTCCATCTTATATCCATTGTCCAATGAAGCAAGAAAAGAAATTGCTACTCGACACGCTAATTTATATACTGAAAAAGTAAATATTATGTTGAACAAAATTACTTTTCGTCATAACCAGGAATTGAAAGGAAGATTACGAATTGGCTACGTGAGTAGTGACTTTGGGAATCATCCAACTTCTCACTTAATGCAGTCAATCCCTGGATTGCATGATCGTTCGAAAGTAGAAGTTTTTTGTTATGCTTTGAATGTGGATGATGGAACAACATTCCGTAGTAAAATAGTAAAAGATTCTGAGAATTTTGTTGATTTGTCCTCTATTAAGTGTAACGTGGCGGCAGCCAAAAAAATTCACAATGATGGTATAAACATTCTGATAAACATGAACGGGTACACAAAAGGTGCTCGAAATGAAATATTTGCAATAAAACCAGCACCTATACAAATTATGTGGTTGGGCTACCCTGGCACAAGCGGTGCTAAATATATGGACTATGTGATTACTGACGAAGTCTCATCTCCTTTATCAACAGTTTCAGATTTTAGCGAAAAATTTGCATATATGCCATACACGTATTTTATTGGTGATCACAGACAGATGTTTCCGCATTTGAAAAAACAATATAAAGTAGTATTTAATAATAATAATGATATTGACCAAATTATAGCTGTACTTAATTCGTCCGAAAGTATTAATATTGATGAAGTGTTTAATGTAACTCACGAGAGAGAGATTATTAATATTGATGAAGTTGAACCAACTGAAGTAAATATATACAAAGTAAACATTCCGAATTACGTAAATGAAACGACAATAAACCCTAAGCAGACGCAGGTATAGTTGAGAATAACTTACTTATTTTATTTTTTACCCACTGTTATTATTTACTTACATTTTGTTTCAGGTATTGGTTAATGGTGTAGCTATACATAATGGTATATCAATTAATTATTGTAATAAAAAAGTGGCTTCTGGCGAAGAAATATTTGATGGTATTATATACACGTCGAGAAGACAGTACGGTCTTCCGGATGATGCTGTAGTGTTTTGTAATTTTAATCAATTATATAAAACAGATCCAAGAATTGTGGAATCTTGGGTGAATATACTAAAACTAGTGCCAAATAGCGTTTTATGGTTATTAAGTTTTCCAGCTGCTGGTGAACCGAATATTCAAAAGTATGCCCAAAGTTTAGGTAATGTTTCATAAATACATTCCTCCTAGTAGCGTTTATGTTTTTCTTTGATGTTTGGTAAACTGTTTATGTAACATAATTTTCACAGGATTATTACCCGGCCGCATTTTGTTTACTAAAATTGCTTGCAAAGAAGAGCACGTGCGGCGTGGTCAACTAGCAGACGTCTGCTTAGATACTCCTTTGTGTAATGGACATACAACTGCCATGGATGTTCTATGGGCCGGTACTCCAGTCGTCACGATGCCCGGTGAAACTTTAGCTTCGAGGTATCACTTTTAAAATTTTACCTAAAAGCACTTGCCTAGCCGTAATTCTGAAGATATACAACTTGTTACAGACTACATAAATCAAAAATTGTTTTAGTGAACACCGCTTGATATCTTTAGATTTAATAATGTTTACACAATATTTTTTACAGAGTTGCTGCCTCACAACTAACTGCTCTTGGTTGCTCGGAGCTTGTTGCCAAAAATAGGAAAGATTATGAAGATATAGCTATAAAACTGGGCACTGATAAACAATAGTAAGAAAATATTCATATTTAAAAGTATTAATATTCTTTTTACTTATTTTTTAAATACAATCTTTTAAGTAACATAGGCACACTGTAGACAGTTTTGTCTTGTATAACATGAGTGGTCCAGGCCGGCTTTAGGCTACACAATACTACGGATATTATCTTCGTTAATGACTTTGTCGCAATGGATGTTTAGTTAGCCAAGATAATTAAAAGGAACTTCTAAGCCCCCATCGGGGTGCATTTGCTGTTATCCCTTGAAAATACTCCATTATCAGATCCTGGCAAAATTTATATGAATGCAAAAAGAACATATCAAAATCGTTCCCCATTATAGCGAAGACATCGGGTAATATACTTAAAAAATACAGAATTTTGAAGTCGCTTGAAAAGAATAGTCATTGACTCGATTCACACATGTTGAAAAAAATCTGCATGTAACACATTATTAATTCAAGAACCTAGGTGCAGCGAGGCTAGAGTTCCATAGTTTCTAATACCCTCGACTAACTGGGGTCAAATATTATAAACATTTAGTTATAGGTAATTCCATTCCTTCTTGCACGTCTTTCTATATGAGCGTTATATATTTGTATAGCGGCATTAACTATTTGTGTTATTACATTACATTACTATTACAAACTTACGTACACATAGCAATACATGCAAAATTTAACCTATATATATATAGATAGGTAGGTAGGTAGTATATATTACTCAGCACATTAGCGCACAAATTATCTACATAGTATACGTATAACGGTCTAAACACACATACGCTACGATGTGTCGTAAATGTGTTCAGACCCTAATACATAGTTTATGTCAATATCCAAAGGAAATGATTACTCACAGTTAGAGTTATTACTACATCTTAAATTGGATGAAAACCAGATATTTTCACTTAACAATTTATTATGGCTTCTACTTTTTTATTTTTTACAGCCGTAAATACGTCCAGGCTAAAGTGTCGAAAGCTCGTTTAGACAGCACATTATTTGATTGCCAACATTATGCTCGTGGCTTGGAGAAACTTTATGAGGAAATGTGGAATCTGTATGAAGGTGGACATAGGGCGGATCATATTAAAGTTTAACCGTTCGTATTTAATAGACAGTTAAGGTAAGATTAAGATTATTTTGTCAATATATTTAAGAAGGGGCCTGTTTTGTCACTGCTGATAAAATCTAATCTCGTCACAATTTTTTATATTACGCTACATTGTATGACAATGTAACTCACATATTTTCTGGTTTTAATTTATCAAGAGATTATGAAATAAGCCCTCTAAATGTGTGTATTTTTCTGGCCAGAAATTTAATGCTATGCGAAGTTTTATTTGATAAATCTGCGTTCGCCGAGCGAATAATATATTTAAGCCTTTGGCGAATTGTAGGTAACATGTTAATTATTCTACTTTTACAGATTTAGAACAATTACGAATAATATACCAGCGGATACGTATATCAGGAGACTACAGTTAGAGCTATTTCTCCGTCCAGAAGCCGTGTATAGAAGACACCTAGGTCCATATTTTAGATAAATAACAAGTTAATTTTAACGGTGAACTATACATTCGTTCTATTAATAAAATCATACGTATACAAGCGTCTTGCATTTTTGTTTAGACCCTAGCAGCAGATACACGAAGATGTAAAAAAACTATATCAATATGGTTTATTTTTAACTCCCACAAGAAAAAAGTTTGTAAAATGTTATCCTTTTGTATCACTGTGGGTGTGTGTGTCTGTCTGTGGCGTCGTAGCGCATAGAAGAATGGACTAGTTTGTGTTTTTTGTTTGAAAGTTGATTTAATCAAGATGGTTCTTAGCTATGTTTGAAGAAAATCTGTCGAAACGAGCAGGTCGTTCGTCTGATGGTAAGTACTACGCCTGCCTATAAATAAAAATAAAACCACACAGAACCTTGAATTACAAAGCTTACTTACTTAGGATGTTAAGTCGCATAATGTCCAGTAATTCATTGGCTTTAATGTCCTTCAAACCGTGACACAACAGTACTTACACACTGTGGCTTGGCTACAGAAATAGACAAAGCAGTGGTACCAACCAGACGGCCTCTCACATATGAGGGATCTGCCACCTAGTGAATTATGCCTGGTATGGCGATAGACCCGCTATCATGGGACGGAAATAAGCTGGGCGAAATATGGGTGGTCACATCTGACTACCCCATTAGGGATTACTGGCGTGACTGCGTATGTATGTAACATTGGTCTCTATTTTTTTTAAACACTGTTAACTGACCAATAGAATATACAGTAATAATTCACTTTCAATTCACGAGTAGCCGGCTGCGAAGCGAGAGGACGTGAGTTTGATTCTCGCACCGAGACAAATGTTTGTGCGATTCATAAAAGTTTGTTTCGGTTCTGGATGTTGTGGGACTGCAAGTTCTTCGTAGTTCCTGATACCTACGGTACAGGTTTACCTAGTGTGGGGTCAGGACTATGTGTGTGACTGTGACTGGTTTTTCAACATATTGTGTACGGCGGTCGCTATACAGTTGAGTACAAAAATGTATTAGGTAAGTACCCTAACACCAGTCTTTCGTAGTATAAAGGGAATGGTTGAAGACAATTACTGTTTTGGATCCTACATATTATGATGGCAACATGAACATGGGTTAGCCCACTGTCAACAAAAACGTAGCTTCATAGACGCTTTAAAATGCATAGTGCTGCCTTTGCAATAACACGTACGACAACAAGCATGCAATATGCTTCTGTGAAACTATACTTCCATGAACAGCGGAACCAGCAGCCGTTCTGCGCAAACGAGCCTATAATAATTATTGCACTAGCGTTTTAGTAATATTCCAATTTCACAGCGAGATACGTCATGAATCCATGGTATAATTATATAAGCGTAACGGAAACCAAATAAAATGGACAAGACCAGCTATTCCAAGGCATTTTTATACTAACTTTACCATTAAGGTACCAGGTGGAAAGTATTTAGCAGAATCCCATAATATTAGTACACTGTAAGTAGGTACGTCATAAAAATTAACCGATGCCCGCAAGTGGAATAATACAACTTGATACTTGAAAAATCATTTTATTTTTCTTTATTATTTTTACATATATTTATAAGTACACGAATAGATGTCTTAGTTAATAATAACAATAATAAAAAATACGCCAACTCCTCCCCCATGAGATCATATTTTAATCTTTCAAATGTAATATAATAAAATAAATCACTTAAATAAAAACAACGTGACTCAAGAACAATTAATTATGAAAATCTCTAACATTTCTTTCAAAAATATGTCTAAGGATAACTGGAAAACAAATGTTAATGTGTTTAATCGGCAGATTGTTATTATAAAGATAGTTTTATATCAATTGATTAATGTTTGTTCACAGCATCGTTGTATTTTAAATTCTAAAATTGATTTATTTTATTCTATGCTTTATTGTGACGTACCTATTGCGTATTCTATTGGTGTATTACTTTTCTACATATTTCTATGAGTATGGATTTAAAACAGCGGCTGATACTGAAAATCTGCATTTTAGTTTGTTTTAAATATCTTATTATGGTTCACATCACAAATTAAGTTCATGATCATAAGAATATCCATGTCGATTTGCCAATTACTCAGCTGCTTCATATTTTTTGTTGTTGATTGTTTCAGCTTATACCTATATTTGATAGACAAGCAGCTTAATATGATGTTGGAAAATATCATCAAAATAAGAATGGCTTTTTCAAACGGTATTTTCCAATTTTTTTTATGTGAACTGAAAAAGTTCACGAAATACTACTACGCCCATAATGCTATCAAGCCGCTGGATATAAGTCCAACTACTTAATACGTGTATAAAATTACGACCTTCGTAATCGCTCAGTTGTAAATGCACAAATTTATCATTATATTATTTTACAGTCCAAATTTTCTAAATTAACAGTACCTTGAGCCAATGCATTTCGCCAATATAAAGAAATTTTATATATCATTTTACAAATCTAATTTTATCATTAAGTGCGCACCAAATTAGTATTTCGATGTGGCTTAATATAGTGAGCAATATAAATAAGTTTCTATTGATCGATGAACATATTTTGTAAATGGTGGCTTAAAACAAAATACCCGTTAAATTCAGGTTTTCATAAAATATGTGTCGTGCGATTTTACAATGTATCAATGTAATATTTTAAGCCAACGTCTTGTATAATCGTAAATCTTGGTATAGTCATATTTTAATATTAATGTGCGAAGTCATTAAGTACTAGATATAAGTTGGTGCAAAAAATACATGTCAATAGATCATTGAAAGTAAATATTGTTTATTTATTGAAATAATATTTTTAAAATATCTAACCTAGGTGTTTTGGAATGTTTTAATATGTCATACTTAAATAGATTAAAAGAAATACCGTTTCTAGAAAAGTATTATTCTTACATTACGTAGAGTGCCTGCCTATTACTGAAAACTTAATTTTAAAACATATAAAAATACTGAGGTTATTATATAATTACGTCACTTTTAAAATGTTTACTCTTTTTTATTTCATTACATACCATTCCTCACACCACATCCAATACTGATGTATTTAACGGAGCATTTTCTATCAATAGGTTTAAATGTAGAACGTAAGTTACACTTGCGTTATTATAACATACCCCTGGGGTCTTAGCATATGCTACACGAGATAATTTTATCGACTCGTTTTGTCGTGAAATCCAGTTTTATCTGGTTATCTCTATATGTCTATCGAAGCTAACATGGTTGCATAGAATACTTGATTCGGTTAACGTAGATATAAAAGTTGAGATATAGAGAAAATAATACTTTCAATCTCTCTGTGGTATTTTGTCTACGAAACCTAACATGACGATATAATTTTATCGAATGTTGATTCTTTTACCCGAGATATTTGTTATTGATATGTCGTGATGCATATGCTAAGTTGGGCCCTGATGCAATAATTTCATGAAAGTATATTAAAAACACGAGAAATGTCATGACACCAAAGTATTAATATTGTAGATTACTCAGTGGTGCATTCTTATTTTATTATTAACTATCTGTAATGTCATAAAAATTCTATCCCTCTTATGCTAAGACTAAGCAATCAACATGGTGAGCCAACTTGTTCAGTCTGGATGTACTCAATACTGTATTTAATGGAGCACTGCAAAGCAAGGCGTAATTAATGGATGACCTTTATGAGGTTTTTTTTTTATGTTGTCCGATACTGACAGCCTTTGAATACTACTTGTAGTTTTAATACGAGCAGATGTCTCGCCGGAACTAAAACACGGTGATTACGTGAATTAAACGTATCTTGTGTAGGTAAAAGTACACATAAATATTGCAATTCTGAGTTTGCATCATTGTGATAAACGTGCCAGTGGAAACGCGCTGAAACGTCGGAACTAACATGTCATTAGAAAGGCGCGTAGTAGACTCTTTGATTTGAAATGCAAGATTGGCGACCATTTGTCGATACATCGAAATGCAGATGCTATAAAATATCGCTTCTATAGTCGTTTCTCGGTAGAAAATCGATACAAATCTCATCTGCGGTTTTCATCGCCTGCTATAACTAATTTCCCACACTGTGGAAGTCTAGACGCGGGGCTGCGGTGAATTAAAAAGCGTGAAGTGCAAAGACTCTTAAGTGAACTAATATAATTTGCACTTATGGAATACGTCATGGACTTATTAGATGTATTTGCTTCATTATATTTAACTATCATCTAATTAACAGTATTAGGATGTGTTACTGGACCAAAACAATTGGCGCCTCATTTATATTGAATACCCATGTATTGGATTACACAATATGTAGCAATACTTCTAATCTGTGGTTAAGTACGTACTTTATTTTGTAATGAATCAATAATTTGTAATAATTCCAACAGAATAAAGTGAAAATACCATAGTACAAAATGAACACGTTATATCTCTGTCTCTCTCAGATTGTATCTATAATACATACTAGTAAGTCACGAGATGTGCGGGGTACTACGGCGGTACTTGTATTTTTACCGTGCGTACCTTAATTACTCGCACGGGGTTTACGCACCTTCATGTGTCGAAAAAAGGACTTGTATCGGTTTAAACGTCTCCGCGGGCCTGGGAGATTCCTAACGTGCGCCAAAAATCTCTAGTCCCTAGAGATCCCATGCGAGCAGTTATGTGATGTATGCGAGTAATTAAAGGTAAATGTTTTAATCGACTAGTACTAAAATGATTCAGATAATCGCATCAAGGATTTTGTACAATAAATTTGTTGTTTTCCAAACATTTTCCATAAATGATGAACTACCATATTTTTCATGTGCGACCTATTTTAAACTGGCTTGGATCCAAAAATGTAGGGTCGCGACCCGCCCGACCGATTTGATCGAAATTTATAGTTTGTCTGAACTTAATAAATCTATATTCATGTTTTATCAAGATTAAAGACTGTCTTAAATGGAAATATTATATATTATATTATTATTATACCGTTTCATCTGTTTAACTATTAGATCGATCGAAATTTCTAAACCGTTTTATCCAAGACTATAGTTATTTTAAGTCACGCCACCTTTATTTAAATAGTTACATACATCTGGTATTTTTATGTGCACTAAGATTAAATTCATTCTTAAACTAATATTCTAAAATATTCATTATTATCAACGCATACAAAAACCAAATACTATTTCGTTGGAATTTATACACAAATATATGGTTTCTTACGTGTATGTCTATATTTCCATTTTAATTTGACAAAGTTTATCTACACGTATATTATGTATTAATATAAACAATAAGAAATAAGAACATTACTATAAGAATATCTAATAACATAAAACTACATAATGATATAAATACATTTGTAATAACGACCATAGTTATTCTACGGAAATAATTACGACATGTATATAAAATATAATTTATATACATGTCGTATGGATATATGGTATATGGAGTGTAATATAAAATATAATTTTGGATGCAGATTTAAGATTCATTTAGATGGCGAGAGTTTATCCATGACATACGAGTATATGAAAATAGAACAGAAAACTCTTGTTTAGGTACTTATTGAAATGAAATAAAATCGTTTTGGTCATGCAGGCAATTAAAATAGCGCTTATGACATGTCAGTACCAAAATAAAATCTAGCCGAAATCATATCAACTTATGTATACATAATATACATAGATAGCATCATTAACAATACATGAGACAATTACATTTATAGCAGTATATTTTTATACGTTTTACAATATTGATATTATGGAAAAGTGTAATATTTTAATTAAATTTAGGGTGTTCGATATAGACCAATGGGTATTACCGACATGTCATGTGATTCAAAACTGGCACTGGATCCAGACGACTCTGAGAAGACCCGGTGAAACAAACTCACTAGGTTTACTTTACCACGGGATTACGTAGCTCGACCCAACCCTGATAAGATCCAGCTAATTAAAATGTTAGTGGGCTTGTTTTTGGTCCCGTTAACTACACCATACACTCTCTCGGGTCAAATATCCCAAGACTAAAGGTCCCCCTAACTACAGCGAACGAGTGGACCCGACCTCCATAGGTGCCTACCCTCGGATCGACTGGCTAGTGTAATAAAGTGTCATGATAAACAGGAAGGAAGGGAGCTCAAATTTATTGGGGTTTGGGTGTATTCTCCCCAGTGGGGTTGACATCAGGCAGGCAGCCGGTCGTAAAAACTACAAGCCAAATCTTTCTGTAGCATATGTTAAAAAAACATGTTGCGTCGACTCCACTGCGAGTGGGATAAGAGCAGGTGGAAGAAGAAGATATGCTAAATTTGGCATGTTTTCATCTCATTTGGCATATATTTTGGCATGCAGCATATTTTAATATAAATAAACAGACGGTATTGAAATTAAAATATTACAATGAAATTAACAATCCCTTGCCTTCTGTCTAAATCTGTGTATATTTTGGAGAGGCCGACGTAGCAACAGAGGTTACTTTGTGGGCTTTTATATAATGTGAAGTTGAACTGTTCTGTAACAACGTAGCAACTGGACTTATTTGAATCTGTGACAGTGTTTTATTTTAACTTACAATATTTGTGGTAGGTTGGTGTAATTTTGTTATTTTATGATCACTACCGTCTAGAATGGGAGTAAATGTCAGATTATAGGCAGTAGCCACTGTTGAAATGAATGTTTGAAAAAAGAGCCGTATAACACAGCCTCGTTAATAAAAGTTTTCTGTTGAAGACTCGCTTGTGTCGTATGAGAAACTCTTTCCGACTAAATGCAGCTTAACTTGCGTGATGTTTGAATTTTATGAACTATTCATTCTGTCAAAAATGTGGTTCGCCATTGTCTGATACAAAAATCACCGGCCCATCAAATAATCCCTTATACCTTTTCCTGTAAAAAGTTATTTGACAGCTAATATCACTGCTGAAAGTCGGAATTGTAACAACGATGTATTTTCTTTTTGTTTGATTTTTAGAACTTAAAAAAACTACGCTAACAAATTCGTTGGAGATGACACTAAAATGTGGAATTGTTTTCAGGGTTATCATATTTACTACAGAGGTCATATTGAATATACCTAATTATTAATATTATCGAATGTCCAAGGTGCGTGTTAAGTACAATATTATTTGCGAACATATTGTTTTTTGAAAAACGTGAATTATTTCTGAAAACTTGGCTTTTATAAATTCTACTCATCTATGTATAGTAGGTTATATTACTCTATACCTTTATTGTTATAAATTATTATTTTTACTTATTCTTTGTAGAGAATATTATTATCATCTTACATACATTTTCCTTAGATTAAAAAGTATTATAGGTATGTGCTGAATATCCTTTTTACATATATACTAGTATATTTATATATTATACTATATTATGACAATTTTAACCCACACTAAGATCCGATACCTGACTTTTTAGGAATTTCATACAAACATACGCACTTACATACGATCATATCTATAGTAATCTAAATTGTTTCATTTATTTGACCAATAATGGACAAGTTATCATTATGGACAAGTTTTAACCAAAACCATCTCTATGTTTATGATATATTCTTGTTGGTGAAAATTTCTTTTCACCAGATTTAATTTATTAAGACATTACTTTGTTTGATGTTGGTGAAAACGAACAATAATATTTAGATCAACCAATATGAACAGCACTATTAAAATTGTATTCTAAGGAATATATACATACGTCTATGGAAAAGAATATTTATATCTATGGAACAAAATATATAAGTTTAAATAACTAAATACTGTCTAATAACATTATAAACGAATTAAAAATATTAAGTACTATACTTTTTCTTCATGTGTATATAAAATTATCGGATCGGGATAATTCTATATTTAAATATGACGATGTTGCATATACAACTCCATAGATACTATAAATATGTAATACACTAAGATACACATACTTAAATCTATTTGTCCCAAACTTATCAGCTAATCTCTAGACATATATTTTAGAATTTCGTTTCGGAAAGACGAAGCTACCGCGACGCCGTTGTACCAACATAATATAAACGATGTACTCAAATACTTATTATGCAAATCAAAATCATTTCTATCCGAATATAATATCTAAATTTGACGTACGTGTGCGAAACAAGGATACATTAATTAAATAATATCTTTATAAAATGTATGTGCAATATCAAGTAATCATTATGTACATTAAAACTAAAATATATATATTTTACATGTATATTGTATAGTACAATTAAATCTCTTTACTATATTTTATTATTATCTACATTCTGCTTTGTTATTACAAATCAATTATCAGATCAGTAATTGAGGACTCCAATCAGGTCATACAAAATTATAAGATTAAATCATATTATCAATTTATAATGTGATCACTAGTGCTATAATTATTTCAATACCGCAATAATTTAACGCTGATTTTTATAAGGCTTGTTATTATCATATTGTTTCTTCTATATTGCTTCTGTTTATTTAGATCTGTATACATTTATGTACCTACAGTTTATAAATAATTATACTACCATATAATGTATACACTCCAATAAATATAATTAAAATGAAATATACTTTCCCATATATATATAATATATCACTTATATAAATTTGAGGTATTCAATTAAAAGACTTCAATAAATTAGAAATGGAAATGTAGGTAGTTTTTGGTGTTGAGTGAAGAGTTGAAAATGCCTACAGGTTGTCGTAGCTGATGACAGGTGCCCTGCTTGTCAGATAACCGAGGGTACCCTTGTAGGCTGTGAAATGGGAAATTATGTCATAGCAAACATTTTGGACATCAGCGACCTTGCCGTGCCACATTATCTTCCCAATTTGACAGCATTTTTCTAATGCTCAATTGTCATAATGCTTTTCAACTACAGGAGCTTTGGAGATAGTATTAGCGAGCAAAAAAGCTAATTCATCTAAATCCAACTAATTTAGAAAAGCATTGCATGGACTACTGTGCGGCTAGTAAAGAAATAGCAAAATTTCAAAGATGAAATCTATTTTAAGATTTTACAAAGGATAAAATATATGAATTAGCTAGCAAAAATTTCCGTCTCTAGGTACAATAATTCATACTTTCCAATTAATCGTAAATACTTCGAACTATTTTATTGTGATTACGCTGTGACTTCTTGTATTGTCTGTCAGAATTTTATTAGAAACGCACGGAACTCAATTGGCAAAAGTAAGAAAATGGGCATTACAGTTTATTAAGCTGAAGACGACAGCGCTTGGTATGATGGCGTGTTGCCAATGGCGCACGAAGTTGTCGTAAGAACGAAGAATTCGTAGAGATTTATGACGACACTGAAGTAATAGATGTTATACTCGTAGACCATGAAATCTACATAACACGTACGACAGCCACCGACCGTACACTCTACAGGCGAGTGGCGAGTGGCGACCCATTGTCGTTGCTATCAGAAAATATATTTCCTCACTGTATAATTTTAAATCTGTATGAGGCCACTTTTTCTTAATCATAAGAACTTTTGACTGAAGTGACAAGTCATCGTCACGATATCACTTTACATATCAGGTTATTATTTTATCTTCTGTAAAAGACACGTTTTGGTGAATGTTCGCAGGAACTATTTACTATGTTTTATTATATTTGCAGGTATAATGTACACCGGAGTAGGGGCAAGTATTCATACATATTTTTAGGTACAATCCTAAAGAATGCATATTAATTAATAATTTATGTACATAATATTACTCTTGAAACTACCTTTCCGATTTTTACAAGTCATTCATAAAATGAATATTATATTAATATAAAAGTATATGTAATAAATGAGTTAATAATTAAAAACCTATCTATAAAATACGACAAAAGTAGGTACATACATGCTGGAGGTTTGTAAATTCTGAACAATATAACTTCGCGCATGCATGCATTAGTGAAAATTGAACTATTCGTTGTCACTATAATGGTGGAAATAGGATTTTATATTGTGCATATGTCTATTTGATAAGTTATATGTAGTAGATATAAATGTTCCTAATTAGCATTGACAAACACAGTTGATTTTTGACTTAATGGATAAAATCTCTATGTAGATTCTGTGATATGGAAATCATAATATTAGTTACGTCTCAAAATCAACGTGTCTTTGATGATGGAAAGCAGAGTTAATTATTAAAAATATAATTACAGGTTACAACGTAAAGCTACGATATTTAAACGAAAATAGTTTAAGATTGTTGGTACGTATTGCGACTACGGCTTTAAATAAAATACCTAATGATTCTGTCCCAACAATCTTAGCAAAGAATAAATAAATCACTAAGTTTATTACATATAATTACAAAATTCTACTAAAACTAATCGATAAATGAAGCTGAGAAATTTGAGCATCAGATTTATATAGAAAACTTGCATTCTACTTACTTTGTCACAAATAATACTAATTTGAAACGTTTGACTTATCTTCAGATTTAGAATAATCTGAAATCATAATTTCCATAGAGATAATAATATATTCATTTTAATTCCGCACATGAAAGTTGTTATGTTTGTAACTGTCGGCTTTGATTGATCGATTTTAAATCTTTACATACTATTTTAATAAGGTATTATTTTGGAAACATAAATCTTCATATAATTTCAATTTTAAGCGCATATTTCACAATGTTCTAGTAAATCTTACATATCAAATAAAATATAAGACAGCAATATACAAAACCACATGGAAGAGCGTATATAAAATTGCTATTTTTTAAATAGGCTGTCTAATACGTAATCTGGCAGTTTAAATTTCATAGCATATTGTGAAACAAGACCTAAAACTATTTTCAGTCTTATATAATTAACTAGTTGTCCCATGCGGATTCACCCGCCTGCATATTACTGCTGCGCTCCCGTGTTTCATACAAAGTTCAACTCCCTTTAACCCCCTTGTATTGTAAATTTCCTTAAATCCTTTCTTGGCGGGGCCCCTACATTTATTTCTTTTTAATTCTTATTTATTTTGTTTCATATTCAGCACATCCCGCGCACGCCGACCGCTCTGACCCCGTTTTTTAAATCTCTGATATCTTCTAAGATATTCTTAATGAGATGCTGTAAAGGTCAATTTTGATCTACATGAAATGCACAACATATCTAATGTATTTAATTGGATAAGGAATAATAATGTATTGTTAAAAATAGCTTGGTAAATAACCTAGTTTTTTTTTGTAATATGTAAAAGATAAAAATCGTTACTGTGGGTTATCCTTAGGAGATGAACATATACCATCGCAAACTTTTTTATCGATCTTTTTAAGATATGCAATTCCATAGTACATTGATTAGATCTATCTTGTAAGGTTTAGCAAGCGTTTGCAATGTCAGCGCACAAAAATATGTTTGTTACATAACATTACAAATCTTTGAATTTCTTGGCTTTTCTCTACTATAATATGCATGTGTACTACATATAAATCTTCGTCTTGAATCACTCTATCTATTGCTGATAACTGTAAATAAATTTAAATCCGTTGCGTAGTTTAAAATTTCTAATCGTACAAACAACGGGAGCGACTTTGTTTTATACTATGTAAAGATTAAACGTGGTTACGCCGAATCTAATGATTATTGTAATCTGAACAAATGTGGTGTGGTGTTGTCAATAGGCATGTTTCAAATTAATATTAAAAATGATATGGAAAAGCAAGTAGAATGTATAAAACGCCCTCTATTTATCCTCTTCCAGTAGAACCAGATCGTCAGCCACGACGTCAGATACGTGCAGGTAAATGATCCAGTACATCAGGTTAAAACATACGAAGCACACTGGAAACACTATACGTGAGTATTTGTCGATGTCGGATGGCGTCATTCCCAGCAACTTACTTATGTCCTGGAAAACAAACGTAATATTGTTTTATATTATGTATGTTGATCATTTCGTGGATGACAGCGATGGTTAAATGTTACGCACATTGAAACTGATATTATCCAAATGTTACTTTACTGCGAGTTCGAGCTAATCACCGTAAGCTGAAAAGTAGTAGATCCATGCTGTAAACAGTTTTGTCTACAGCATGAATGGACCGGCTGGACCGTGTTGTTACTACTGTCTCGCAGAAAACCAACGTAAAGTTACAGTTTGCTTTTGTGTTTCATACGCTGAGTGATATATTCAGAGTACCAAATACCCTTCCCCTTCCCAGTTCCTTAAACACCTTTCCTTTATTCCTATATGATCGGCAACGCGTTGATGATTCTACAGGTATTGTAGATGTTCATGGACGATGCAGATAACTTACCATCAGATGACCCACTTTATTGTTTGCCGTCTTCTAATGTTTAAAAAATCTCATCAAAAATAAAAAACATGCTATACAATTCATATTTATAAAAATTAGTCTGGTCATAAATATTGTTACAACTAAAAACATAATGATTTTTCTATTTCTCTGAATTCTAATTTCGAATTCGCTTTTTAAATTGAACTTCGATTGATTTATCGCCTTTTTTCGAGGTTAATGTTGAACAATATGGATTGGAGTTTTAAAGAAAACAGAATTGCAGTAATTGCCCCTCACAAAGTTGGTATGGAGCCGTCAGTCATTTCAAGTCAGTCAGTCAAGACACTTGAAGAAGTTATGGTATCACACCAACACTTACTCTGTTGAACCAAAAAAGATCGGTTCGGCCGCGACCGTAAGATGTTAAAACCCCAAAGACTGCTAATATTGTTAAAGCCCGAATTCGGCAAAACCCTATAAGGATCAAAAAAATATCACAAATAATGAAGATTCTCGCTAGTACTCTGTCGCGTATCATCAAAAAAGACTTGATACTAGGTGCTTATCGTCGATATACAAGACATGCCCTAAATCAAGCCCTACGTCAAAGAGAGTGGAACGATCAAAACGCTTGCTATCCCGATACCCTGATGAATACATACCTACTAACGCCCCGAAGGGGTAGGTAGAGGTGTAACTAGTACATCCACATTCTGCTGAGCTTATTTCCGTCCCATGATGTGATCGGGGGCGCGCCTATCGCCATATCGGGCACAATTCCGGACTCCAGGTTGATACTGAGTATTTTATGATATAAAAACTCAAATACTCTACCCAACACGGAGATGCGTACCGCATACGCATTAGAACTGTGCTACCGAGGCAAAACAGTTAGTTTATCACCGACGGTGATAAAAGGCACAGAAATCACCCACTTTATCGATGAAAAAATATCACAAAGAGCAATAAAACAAACAAAATGTCAAATTGTAGGCTCAAAGCTCTAAAGAAGCTTCGCAAGTAGCAAGAAAGGTGTAACGTGGCCATAATCCTGCATCCTGGTCGTCTTATCAAGCTGTCACAAAGCTTTATTTTTGTGAAAAGACGGTGAAGAATTCAGCAAAAGTGTACCAAGAGACCGTCTTAGATCATATTGTGAAGCCTCTCAGCGATACACTTTTCATATTTTAATATGTATCGTAGACTTTCCAGCAAGACTGCACCTGATCACAAGGCACGAACTAACCAAGCCCGGCTCGAAGCCAACATCTTGAGCTGGAAATTGGCCCTCGTCTAGACCCGATTTGAACCCATGGATGAAATTATGGTCAGTTTTAGAGGGTATAGCCGGCTCTAAACGACACTCCGATATTGAATCTCGTTAATAAATTTTTAGAGGCTAAATTTCCCATAGAAGCATTGCGTAAATCCATAGATGCGTGGCTAGTGAGATTAAAACCGGGACTTCAATAAATATGTACTACATACGTTTTATTAACGTTACTTTACTAAATATTTTTTTTTTCATTTGTGACAGAATTTATGGCCAGACTAGAATATAAAAATTATAAATAAATGTATCGAGAAATAGACTTTTACTAAATGCTTTTTTGCACGTTTTGATATGTGTCCGCGAGCGATATAGTTGTGTACATATTATAAGTAAATAGTAACATTTGTATTAGACTCAAACCCTGATAGATAGTGGTAGCGATAAATAATTTTACCGCGGGATTAAAAAAAAAGCTCACACAATTATTGTCTCTACAGAAACATATCACGAACACATAGCCAAAGGCGCAAATATAAGATCAATCGTCTATATTGAATTAAATTACAGTGAGGTTAATCACAGAAATCAACCATTCAATTTTCAGACAAATACAACGCTCTAATGAAAATAAAAGACATTCGCACATTGAATGAATTACTTATGGCGCAGCATTAACGCAAGCACACGCTCAGCTTAGAGTTGAAAGTTTATTTTTACCTTTCCTGGATGCAACAAATGAGGTGGTGGTCCTGGATTTTCCTCATCTGCACCACCCCTGCCTCCATTAATAGTGTTTTCTAAAGTACCTCCCTTTGAATGTGCTTTGGGATCGTGGACCTTGAAACGGACCTCCTAATTGAGAAAACGAAAATAAATTCACAAATAAATTCTGAGGATGATTTGTGAAACCAGAAAACAACTTACAGATGGTCTGCCTGGTGGACATCTGCTCAATGTACTCATTTTAGAAAGTGTATGAGGATCCCCGACAGGCGGGCAGTCGACTTGTATCTTCTTTTCAGATGCTATCTTTTGTATAGCAACGAATCTTTGTTTTCGCATTTGTATCCTTTTAGCCATGTAACCCACGGTAGCGTATTCTGAAAAGATATGAAAAGACTGTCTATATAAAGGTTAGTATAATTTAGATAAGCTTTGGTTCAACAAAATTAAACATAATTCGCATCGATGCACAATTATTAAGTATAGGAAAATAATCGCTTTGTACAGATCAAGTCGCTTTGCATTAGTACTTTAGAATAATATAATTATTGTATATTTACCTAGTAGACTAGCAAAGACCATCACGAAGCAGGTTCCTAGGTAAACGTCAATAGACTTGACATACGAGATCTTGGGCAGAGCGGCGTTGGTCGAGGACATAAGTGTGGTCATCGTCAATACAGTAGTGACTCCTAAAGCCACACGGGCCGGAGTAGCATTTCGATTCAGCCAAAATGACACCCATGATATGATAACAATCAGACCAGAAGGAATATATATCTGAATTAGATAATATCCCATAGAACGGACAAATTGTATCTCACATGCCAATCTTGAATAGTTTCCTGAAAAATTAAATCGTTTTTTAATACAACACTGAATAAATTTTATAAAAATGTTTGTAGGTTACTACTACGCATCTAATTTATTACGTTTTAAACGGTATATTAAAATTCATACTGAAATTTTAAACAAAACTAGATACTAGTAAACCCCGATAGTCATAAGATATAGTTTAATTGAATAATATTTATCTTTTTATGGCAATACTTAAAAAAACACAGTTACAAGTTCACATGACTATATCACACCACTCAGTGTTTAGTGCATAAATACAAAAGCAGGATGTGAAAGATTCGTGGCTGTTTTTGTCCAGTGTTCCACGTTGTGGTGTATTTTAAAATTTCATAAGTCGTTGTTATTTTCCCCCGCGAACCCATGTACCTGTTGTAAGGGAGATCTCCATGGCTCGCTGGCGATGACCCAGCACTTTGAACTGTGGCAGTGACACCTCGCTGGAAACACCCACCGAGTTGGGCCCCTCGTTCCATTTGTATCGGATGTCCCGCATGGTGTAGCCGACTGTGCGCAGCGGACATTATAAATGAAACAACCCCAGGCCCATCGCAATGGGTTTTACAACACGAGTCATCATTCGGTCGGGGTAAGAGCGGGGGATTCGCGAGCTCAGACTCGCGCGTCTCGTCGTGCGGCTATCATGTCGTGTTAGCGTGTGTGCTAGTGTCACGGTATCGATCATCTGCACACGGGCTGAGGGAGACGGGGTCGGTGGCAGAGCGATGGACGGATAGTGCTGGGAGAGTAGCTAATGCAATTTGTTACCTGTCGTCAATGTAACAACAGTGGCGCGCTGACGGTGGCCAAGCACGCGGAACTGCGGCAGCTGCACCTCATTGCTCATGCCGACGCTGGCTAGTCCGTCCTTCCAATTGTACCGAATGTCTCTCATAGTGTATCCGACTCCGGAGACATGCCAAACACACAAAACGCTATCACTTACGCTGCGAAGCATCGCGTATCCCTCACGCGGCCGCGCCAATGTCAGGACGTGACTCGCGAGCTTGAATGGCCAGCCGTAGCGAGACGACCCGAGAGGCGGCATACTATTGCCACATGTCGTTCGAGTCGACTCGTAATGGATGATAGAAAAATATAAGTCTACTTCATTTTACCTACTTAAAAGGCAGAAATAAAAATGATTTATCTACTATAAGGTATATCGATGCTACTATCTATAATTAAGACCGGTTTATAATAAAGTGAGGCTCAAATAGTCTACAGACGGAGCGGTAAAGTCGAAAGTCTAGAAAAAATCATGCTAGTGGTTAGTCTGTATGCGGTATGCGGTATGCGGTGAGGAGGTGAGGAGCTTAAGCAGCAATAGTGCAAGGTGTGTAGGTGTGTGCGGCGGTGTCGAGGCTCGGCCCTCGAAGTTAGGACCCGTGAGCGTCACCGTCCCCGCCTCCTTCGGCCCGCTCAGCATGTCGCAGCGTCGATGTCACATTATCATTTCTTTCGCTTGATGCTCGTGAGAACAAAGGCTTACTATCGTTACGAGTCTGCCTTCTGCGGGTGCTGTATGCGAGAAGGAGACGTTCCAACTTATGTAAACACGAGAGGTATCGCAGCACGTGTCGACGGTTTGTATTAACGCTTGTGCTCACAAGTTATTCCTGAGTAGCATCTGTGATACAAAAAGTGGTCACAACACAATATCTGTAAGCCTAGTGATTTGCATTGTGGTAAAGAATCAAATCAATGATTGCTTATGGTGAGCACAAATACACACGTATCTCTTTTCGTTTATTTTTCTATCATCATCGTAAAATTTTTCCACGAAATTCTGAATGTGTTAGTAATTTCACAAAATTGTATTAAGTATGTAGACTGGGGCCACCCAGGAAGCGTGCTTAGATTACTTACTCTCATATTATATGCATGGAATATCATTATATAGATAATACAATAATTGTTTGGATAATAATATAAATTATACATTATTAGAAGTGGTGGTTAGTAAAAACACGAACAATTTGAACACGTGAGTTTATTAAAACAGTATAATTAATATTAATATGTATTATATTGAAGATACTTACAACTTTCAATCTCTATGTGACATAGTTGACGATCCATTGGAAAGTACTGAAGATTCATTGGGCATGATGCTGTTATAGTTAATCTGCAATAAAGGTAAATGCACAACTTTTAATGTATTATGTAAATTATCTACTATATTTGACAGTAAAATTTATATGTGCACTGTTCAGTCCGACCGATATCTATGTTTGGAAATGAACACACGACCCTCAGATTATACTTATCCTAAAGCGCAAAGTATAAATTGTAATAGTATATTTATATATTACAATATTATATATTTATTATTTGTATCTTTTTTTATTGTATTTGTATATTTATATATTTATATTATAGTATCATATTTCCTATTGTATCGCATATGAAACAATAGGAAATATGCTTATAAAGAGTACCAATATAACAAACTATTAGGGTTGTGAATATAGAAGGCGTTGCAGAAACGAGGGTCAAAACTCAAGCCAAATAATAATACTAGACGGAAAAATTGTAGTTTGTTGATAAAGCCACAGAATAGGAATACCTATTGCTATTGTTACCTATGCTTAGTATTATGTAATAAAGATAAGGTTTACCGGTAAATATTAAAAAGAAATTAGACTTTTAAAACCGGACATCAATATTCTCATGTTGCGATCCAACATATTATTTCAAATCTAAATCTAATCTAATCTCGCCCCAGCCGAGTCGACCTATTCATGTTGAAGACAAAACTGTCTACAGCATGCGCTTAACTACTTATCTAGTTTACGATTTTTTCACATTTATTGTTAAGCTACAAGCCATTCGGAATGTATTTTATATATGGCGCACATAATAATATATTGAACCCCTTTTCTACAATATCATAGTAGTACTATTTCTTATTAATATATTTTATGAATTAATAAATGCATGACCACAAATTAGATTATGATTTTTTTCATAAAAATATCTAAATAAAATAATAATAGGCCTTTATCTATGAAATTGCTGTTATTCAACTTTTTTATTTTTGTTCATCAAATTAACCACCCACGCCATCGATGCATCTTTGCCAGCGCAGTGGCAATTAATCGATGTCCTTTTTAAAGAAATCTGCTGGACGGAAGGCAACTCTTCAAATGAATTTTGAACTGCCTCTCGGGTATTGATGTTTTTCCGTCATAAAGTTATTCAAATTATGGAAAAAGTAGAAATCCTTAGGCGCAAAGGCTGGTGGGTACGGCGGATGACGAAGAGCTTCCAACTCCAGCTCTTGTAGCTTGAAAATCATCTATTGTGCAGTATGGAGTCGCGTGTTGTCGTGCAAGAGCAGCGGGGACGAGCGAACGCCTTCAAAAAATGTATTGCTTCCCGACCATCGATAAATTGTCACTGAGCTGGCAAAGATGCATCGATTGCATGGGTGCTACTTTGATTAATAGAAATAAAAAAGATGAAAAAAAAAACACTTTTTTCGTACAGAACGGTAATTTCATAAGTAAAACATATTATTATAGACATTACTAGACATGTTCAAGTAAAAAATATACACACAATAATATACAAAATATTCTGAAAACTTCAGTGATTGAATTTTGTTAAATCATGCCTATTCTCTATTCATGACATGCTCTTCTTTATTTGAATAAAAAAAAACTTGTTAATATATTACACTATTTTTAAAATTATAAATATTTTTAAAGTTCTCAGAGACTTATTATGGGCCAACGAGGTTGAACGAGATTGACATTCTGGGATATCGCTAAAGAGGAAACCAAAGCAAAAAGGAATTGTAAAATATCCTTAATATTATTATTACGTGGAAGATGTAAAGATCAATTTAATTTATAATAACTTCAACAAGTAAAATAGAGTTGGCTAAAATGAATGGAACGAATATTTACCTGATACTTCTAGTAATAGAGCCGGAGTAGTGAATACGTATAAATTCGTTACTTGTAGTTGCTATGTGGAAATAAGATTGTTTTTCATTTACAAAGAACGTGTCAGGTACCCATATGTTTTTTATAAATTCTGACCCAACTGAGAGCGTCTCCACACCCGTCCTCTTTTTGTATGCTAATCTTGGGTCCGTCCAAAACTGTCTAAAGTAAAAGTCCAGCGTGAAATCCTGAGAAGAAATGAAATAAAATATAAAAGCATTGAACATAATTACAATAAAAAGGAAATTAAATTATTATTACATTCATATTGCAACTTAATTGATTGAAATTCAACTTACATTTTGACATAACTACTACAAAGTTAATAAATCAGTTTTTATAAAGTACTTCAAGAGGCTTTTCGTTCTTGTAGGAGCTATGTTCGTTCTTTGCCCTTGTGAAATAACGATTTCTTTGAACTACATTTTAAGAAGATATTAAAGAGCTTAGCTATTTGTACGTAAACATCTAACATCTGCATGCGTATTTGGAAAAGGTTTCGTTCAATACAACGTCTGGGACAACATCGATTGCGACACTTAATAAAATAGTAAACCAGGAGATTGCGAATGTATGAAGATTGTTTTTCGAAGATAGACGCAAAGTTACATTAGGTCGACATAGCCACTTTACGACATCCAAGAAACAAATCGAGCGATAAGCTTGAAATAAATAAAAAATAAACAAAATGTGCATAAAGTTTAGACGTGATATGAAGCCTTAAAAACACAGGTGAGATCTAATAATGAACAGGAAGGTAGGTGCTCTTGTGGTTGGGAAGGGCGATGTGAGTGGGCGCGGCGCAGGCAGACACCCACGGCTCGATAAAGGCAATCCTGTCTTGATTGAAGCTAACAAGCCCGCGCGTTCAAATCATCAGTTAACTTTGGAAAAAGGATTGTAGAACAAAATAACTGTCATTAATGATCTCGATTTGTGAGTTTGCGATTCGGTATATAATCAGGCGACACCCCTCCCCCGGGCCATGGGTCACGTCTCATTGTGACCTTTCCAACTTTGATTTGGTTTCCACTTCGGGTTCTTTACTCAAACATACGCGTAGCAAGCGCACTCAGTCTTTTTGTAAATCGAGTAACGTTCTCCCGACCAGCAAAAAAGCATGGTAGTAAACAGTAAATTACAAGATAAAGGTCAGGAAGCATGGTTTGAAACAACTGTTTGGATATAGTCAGCTTGTATTGATATTACAAGTCACTGGAGAGTACAGAGAATTACAATTTAGTTAGCACTATTCCAGTAAATACATATAATACGTACATACACGACAAACTACAAAATGAATTACGATAAGAGTTGTACAGTCGTCGCAAATCCACAGTATTCATAATAATCGGTTCCGTTAATTTTTACTGAATTATTAATATTTGTGATTACTGAAGGTTGCAAAAGGTAATAGTGGATAAAATCAATATATTATTAATAATTAACTATATTTTATAAGTGATGATGACCTGTTTGAAATTAACGTCAAATTTTTCATTTATGTACAATAAAATCCCCGTGGTTATAGTAATTTGTTAACGTACACTTTATTTTGCACGTATAAAAATAATTAACGAACAGACGTCATCACTTCCCAACTACATAGCAGCAACTTTGGAATTACGAGTACTGCAAGAACACACAACTGGATAATTTCAAGGTAGTAATGGTTGCTTTTCTTATTATGACATCAAGGATGAATTGAAAGAAAGTTGTTGTCACATGACACATAATAAGAAAGCAAGTGGGCTGATAAAGGGCAATCTGCTCCACCAAACGCGGACATGCTCGCAGCCTCGTGTCTGGGGCTGCTCGGTCGCAGCGGCGCGGCAGCCGAAGCGACCGAGACAAGCGTGAACTGACAGTGGCGAGTACCATGAGCACTTCGGAGACGGAGCTGATAGAGAGCACATACATGGTGACGCCCACCTCCACTGGCGGACCTGCAATCAAGCCCAAGTGTGAGTCGCGCGCGCGCCTCGCGCCGTGAAAACCAAACCAGAGCACGGTGACGTGCCCCATCGCCGGGCGAGCGGTGCGATCAGGGCGGGCGGGGCGAGCAGAGAGGGAACGCGAGAGGCGCGGAGTGCGTGCAGTGGCGAGCGGTACGAGCGAACGCGGCCGATACCGGTGTCGGTGTTCGAGCATGCAGCGCGACACAGCGACATAGCCGTACCACGCACTCGCGCTCGCGCGACCCACGCGATGCGAATGCGTCCCTATCGTGTGTCACGCCTATTGTACAATGCAATCGAACCGTGGACACGGGTGCTACAATGAACGGTTTAATGCTGGTGATGTACTAAGGGACAAAAATTTGCTATGTATGCGCTGTGTCTTTAATATTGCTTTGAAAATAAGATACCATTTTCACTTCAGACAGAGAGCTGATGGAGAGCACGTACATGGTAACCCCCACTTCCACGGGTGGCCCTGAAATCGACATAATAAACAACACATGACAGGTGTTAAGTTTTATCTATCTATCAATTCGATATTGTTCTAGCCGATTGTTGAGCACACAATTACCTCCCTACGCAGAGTTTTATTGTCCAAATAGTGTACTAATCCAATAGCTGCAGTAAATATGCAGAGGTGGTACCGACTTGTTATATGAAGGGGTATAAAAGTACATCGAATGGTGCTCGTAATAAGATAACAACTTACATATATTTAGAATTTTCAGTAAATGCTTTTTATTATCCTACCTCGGCAAAGTGACAACGCTACACCTGATGATAAGTGTAGCGCAATCCAAGAATAGAAGTTTATTATAGAATTTATTGGAAGTTTATCTAATAAATACATATAGCTCACGAACCTATCCCAGTGGGATAAGCAGAGGTGAAACTAGTGAAGTCACGATTTGATAAGCTTATTTCCATCCTGTGATAGTAAGCGAAACTACAGTAATACGACGCACAAATTCCAATTTCAATCCACGTATAGTTTTAATCTTAAATATCACACAAGTTTTGATTGCCCATCTTGGGAATCAAACTCAAGACCTCATCTGTTCCACAGGCTAAGCACCTTATAATTAATCAATGGCCGATCCACGAACAATTTCATTGAGTTAATATCATATTGTTAACATAAACTTAACAATATTATATTAACGTCGCGACGGAATAAATGCTCACTATACAAGCAGAATTACTAAACAAAGAGAATACCCTATTCTCTTTTTTCCTTTCTTAGTTTTCTATACTGGGTTTTAGACATTATTTTATACGTAACAAAAAATAAAGCGAAAAAGAAAGCCTTTTATCAAAAGACAATTAAAATTGCTCCAAAATGACTTTTTTTATGGCGTTAAGTTGATAGCCCGTTGAGGGTCGGCTATTTTCAGCTTCACCGGACTTTTCGGAAAATATAATTTAAATAGTATAATATATAATTTAGTATGATCAAAGGTTAGCGTCTAGTGGGGACATCTCACTATCTCGGTCACACGCGTGCACTGTAATGGCCATTTTATACGGTGATGTCGTCTGCCATTTGGCGAGTACTCGTTCCATCAGATTTAAATAGTTTCTAACTTATTTATTTTTGCATGGATTTATAAAATTCTATGCGCAATATAAATTGAGTTCACTTACGCCCAAATACTGACACTCTACTCAACGTCCGGCTGTCTAAGGGCAACTTATTTTCATACAGTTTTAACGAGTAGGACGGTCTTAACATGTTTAAAACGGTCAATGATTGAGTTGCGTTTCAGTATTCGGGCGTTAGGGCGTTAGGCGTTAGTACCTATGTATGTACCTATGTGGAATATATATGTATGTATTTATGTATACAATATTTATTGTATGTATATATTTTAACCTTAGATGGTATTATATGTTTTTCTTTTATGTATGTATTGTACACTGCCCTCTCTTACTTCTTCTCTAATCTCCACCCTATGGTTGCCTGTAAGAGATTGCCCTGAGCGATAAGGCCGTCAGTTGTACTTATTGTATTATTTGTATTGTAATTTTACATACTTGTACTATAAGCGTTGTGAAATAAAGAATTATGAATAAAATAAATAGGGATTTACATAATAAAAAAACCAATTACTCTACTAAGACATTAACGCGCGCTAAACCCTCGAACACCAAGTTGTTCATATAGCTGCTAACTGTGCAACCCGAACTGTCGTTCATGAATAGGACTGAATGCCTCAGTGGCGCATTTGTAATGCGTAGACGTAACGACTACTGTGCTGAGGTCTCAGATTCGATCCCCAGTGGAGTAAAATAGATATTAGGGTTTCTATTACAAAATGCACTGAGCATCAACCCGGAGTCTGGAATTGTGTTCGGTATGGCGATAGGCTCACCCTCTATCACATCATAGGAGGAAATAAGTTCGATGATGTGGGTGTACTGGTTACTCCTCTGCCTACCCCTTTGGGGATTACAGGCGTGAGTGCTTATGCTTATGTATGTTATGTAAGTTACGAACGTAACTGCCATCTGGACGTTGCCCAACAGCTTAATATATGGCTAAAAAGTCATATTGAATAAATTACCCTTTAAACAAAAACACCGCATTCAAATCGGTTCATTCGTTTAGGCGCTACGGTGCCACAGACAGATACACATGCGCACACACACATAAACATATATTAAAATAGCATAGTATATATAGTAGTGTCTATCTGTTTGTGAACTTAGTTCTTCTAAACTACGCAGCAGATTTTGATAAGGTTTTCATTATCGTTTAGACAATTTCTTCCGAAAGGTTTATACCATGGTTTTGGGATGATGGCCGCGTCCCCCAGTGGACGCTATAGCCTTCTATGGGGGCGGTAATGGTTCTAGCGGAAATGGGGGGATGTACCTACCTTATCCTTCCTTATATTAAAAAAATTCTTTTGCAAAAAAAAACAACTAATATTTCATATAATTTTAGTAAGTACAAGAATCCATTTTACAAGGTACATGGTGCTTAGCTACTACAGTATGTGCCTAGAATACTGATCATCAGGCGACTCCATTATGTAATATTCTTTTATATTGATTTTGTCATGGCTTGTTTTTGGACGTTACATGTTTTTCACATTTACTAATTTAGTTATTTAAAAACATTTTATATTACTTCTAACCTATTGTTATCAACTAAAAAATAACAGTGCCATGTCCTCAAATGACACTACGAGTATTAGTCTAGTTCTGTGTAAAAAAAGTCATGTTAAAAGGTAAAATAGTTCAATAAAATAACAGTAAGATAAACAAAAAGCATTTTTAGTAAACAATTTAGTTAGTTTTGATTTTATATGTAAAGGAAATGGAATGTTTGTTAACAGTACAAAACCGGTAGTTGAGGAAAAATTAAGTACACAATTTCTGTGTACTTGATATAATATTAAATGAAGTACCTTCTCGAAACATCGTAATCTCTTAAGTACGACTTCAATAAACAGCGTAAACAAGGTACAAAACAGTTTTAAAGGAAAATCCTAGAAAATTATTTTAGCAATTTAATCTCCTTTCCTAGAACCGTATTATTATTAAAAATTGAAAGTATCTTTGATGTTTTCGGTAGCGAGGATTTGGATATTTTTTTCGTTAAAATATATGTTATTTATTTCAAAGAATTTGCTTTTTTGTTTATTCATTTGAGCAAACACCGAAGAAAAATAACCAAAATAAATTAATGGTTATCAAATTTTAGTTGTAATTATACTTTTGACTTAAGGTATTTTTCCAAATTTAATTTTGAGCTATGTGGGGCTATTTATATGTTCATGCTGATGGGAATCTTCCCATCTGGAACATGGTTGAATCCGTCTGGACAACGATCTTGGTGAAAAATCCACCATCGTGACTGGTTTCGGCGATTCGCGCTCCGGGGTAACTTAAGGCCGGCATAATTCTGCCGACCATCGAGAGATGCAGTGTCTCTCGGTGGTCTACATTATGATAATATTTGGAATGCACTATACTTACCATCAAGTGCAATGTAGTGAATGTTGTGTCAGTGCCACAACAGAGACCTCAACGCGCTGCCGCGTTTCAGCGTGGAGTTTGAATTTTAAATGGTTTATATTTATGTAACTTTGAATGTTTAAAGTGTGTTAAAAAATTTATATTTAACGTATTTTTATACGTTATCTAATCATAATAATGTTAATACCTACTAGTTTTTTTAATAACTCATCCAAAGTCGATACACTAGTAAAATCAATTGACAAATTTCTCAGGTACAAGTATTTCTTGGACTCAACGTAATTTGCCGTAGATTACAGCTTCATCATTCTATGTTTAAATTTCATAGGTAAGAAATATTGAGAGTACACATAACATAACATATATGTATACTTATAAGTAGTTAGGCAACGTTGTTTATAAATGTTTTTATTATTATATAGGGTATATTTAAGAAAAAAACGGACTATCGTCTGTTACTTACCTCCATAGTTCGGTCTTACTCTTTTGTCGTAACTAATACTAAATGAATCCAAAATGGCTGATATATTTACGTCACCGAACATTCCACCCCCACCCGCACCCCTGCAACAAAAAAAAATCGCTTAGCACATTATTTTATATTAATAACCTTGCCTTAAAAATCTCACGACTGTTTAACGGCTGCATAGTTTTTCTTCAAACATATCTAAGAACCTTTTTTTATAGTATTGGCTGACAATGGAACAAATGGGTCACCTGATAATAAGTAATCTCCACTGCCCATATGCGCATGTATTAAGAATACCAGAAGAATAATTGGCGCGTTGCCATTCTTAAAGAAAAGGGATAGTTATGGGATTGGGAAGGAGAGGGGGATTTGGGCGTCCGGATATCTCACTTACTGTACGAAACACAGCAGCAAGCCAACTTTACGTCAGATTTCTGTGAGGCAGTGGTAACAACCCGGCCCATACGTACAGTAGATAAAACTGTCTACAGTGTGGCTCTACCACTACATCTCGAATAAAATCACGTTATTGAATATATATATATATATAAGGGCGCATGTTTTGGAATACAATCTGGTTTTAATGATTGTATAGTTATAAAGTTGTACTAATGTATTGATTGTACTCTGTTTTGCGTCTTAAATAAATAAATAAATAAAAATGCATACAGATCGGTCCATTCCTTTAGGTACTATCGACACACACACACACACAAACATGAAACATATTATGATCGATAAGTTCGATGACATCCTTATACATACATACAATAGACTCACACCTGTTTCCCATAGGGGTAGGCAGATACAACGTATTTCCATGGTAAAATTATAAATAAATACATAAATGAATTCAAGTGCGTGAGCGAGAATAAGAATGCTGGAGTGAGACAAAAACTTAGGTGTTTATCATTAGTGTTATCTACAGTTGCAAGTCCAATATCGACAAGTTACGCATTCCATGAAAAATTTAATGCTTTATTTCTATCCTAACAATGCAAACAGATTTGATATTACGGGGGTGAAATACCTATATCGTATACTATACGTTGCTTAAATCTGAATACACCTTTCTGTAACACGTTGTATAAACCTAAGAAACGAAAGTAGAGGTCCACGTTTTTAATCGTATTTTGCGTATTGTTATCGTGTAGGTGTAGCAGACTTAAATTCAACAAATTAAATATTATGCAGTGGATATTAGCTTACCATTGCAATGGTAAGTCTTAAATTTTTACTAGGTGGTAAGGTCCCTCGTATGCGAAAGGCCGTCTGTGTAGGTACCACCGCTTTGTCTATTTCTACCGCCGAGCACCAGTGTGCAAACATTGGTGTGTTCCGGTTTTGACAGACATTGAAGTCAGTGAAATTACTGGCCATTATGAGAGTTAACACCTTTATCTCAGGGTGATTAGCGCAGTTCAGTGTCATGCAGTACCTAATTCATAAATCGAAGTTCTGATTGGTGTAGATTATGTTTATGGGCAGTCGTGATGCTTACCATCAGGCGAACGACCTGCTCATCTTTTTTTTTTTTTTTTTTTTTTTTTTTTTTTTTTTTTTTTTTTTTTCTGCCTGGACAGGCAGACGAGCAAACGGGCCACCTGATGGTAAGTAGTCACCGCCGCCCATAGACTTCTGCAATGCCAGGGCACAGCAAAGCCGCTGCCTACCGTCATCTCGTCATAAGCTCATAAAAAAATCTTTTGTACATACTACTAGGTAAAAACAGAGATCTCTACCGTGGATATATTATATTTATCGAAAACGGTGAATACAAAAACACCTTCAAGATAACCATCGAAAAGTTTCAAAATATATTCGAAGTGCATTAAAAAAATCTACTAATAATAATTTACAAAAAGATAAAATATCATATTTATTTTGGCCATTGGTGCTACGGAATTACTTACTGCGGATTTTACAAGAAAACTGTTAGTAACACTGGACGCCCATTTGTTTCCGTGACTACAGCCAACATCAGTATCGATATTACGTAAGTACTGCGAGTAAATTTTCGAACGTGTTGTATAGATTTGTATGGATGATATCACAAAAAAACTTAACCTCATTGACTTCAGTGGTGTACAATTGCTGTTATTAATATTTGAATAGCCTATTTCTGTGGAGTGCGGACTAGTCTTTGTATAAGCTGTTTATTTTGTTGTATAACTGCATACAGTTTCGCCGCACCGTAGCGTTTGTTTGCAAACTGTGGCGATTTCTCATTTAATATCTTCCTACACTAGAGGAAATTAACCTTTCTCGGTATACTCGATATAATGGAGCTGGTGTTGCGTTTCGACTTGCGTCTTTAACGCAATACTGTTGCTTATTATCATGCCTGGTTTATATGTTGTGTTATAATGTAACTTAATATATTTACTTCAAACTATTTCTTGGCTACAATAAAATGATGTCAAAATTGGAGGTATTTTCTTCAATTCATCTAAATACTTTATCATCATCAAGAAAAATTCAAAGAAAACGTTTTAATGTAATAAATTAATGATTCTAAAAATAAATAAAATTCAGATATTTAAAGACACGTTCCGGTTCGAAACACTTCGAAAGAAAAGAGCTTTAGTTTGTGTTTGAGACAAAAGATACATGAAAAGAGAAAATAAACGTTACACGTAAAGATAGATAGTAGTGAGTAAGAGTGCAAGAACTTTGTAGTATTAACCACCGCAAACTTACGTTAGCGGTAACATATGTTTTAAACCTTATTTGAAACTAATTGAATAAATAATATACACATTAATTGAGAACCTTTGTTTCTTTGAGGTGGTTAAAAAGTATAGAATAATCTGTCGACATTGTAAATTGACCGAAATCAACCACTGAGCGATTAGTGACAGGGCTATAGTTACTCATCTGATCATCTCGTCCACTTATAGCTGTCGCACTGCACACACGTTAGTGATTAACATTGGTTTCTAATACTCAAGAACTTTAAGTAGTATTGTGTCTATATTTTTTATATTTTGAATACATAACAAACCTCTATATTTAAATTATTTAGAAAAATCTTCATAATGCATTTATCATTAGGTGTAGTGGTAGTTATTTATCGGCATATAAGTGAGTTTAAACCTTATAATTCTAAAATCCTTATAAGTACATATAGCGTATAAAATGACAAAAAAAAACTAATCTTGCCCAATGCCATAAATACGGCAAATATAGCCCGAATCCTTCCAGAAAAAGTGTTATACGGCTTACTTTGCGCATCGACTCAGTGGTGGCACTGCAGTAACCCCAGATTAAAGTATATACTCGAATCACTCGAATTTAAGTTGTTGGTAGCCCACTTATAATAAAACTCCATGCGATTGATGAGATAAAGAACATAAACAAACTTAATCTTACCCCAAATAACCAATGACCCATAACAACACCTAATTGTTTCTGCGAACGCAGTCAACACAGAACTCGTTTCGAGATACGAGAGCCTCTGGCGTCTCTATTTACGTAAATAGTAAACATCGTAATACATTATACAATATTTTTAGATAAGAGTTCAACAGACGAGTCGATATCAAACTAATTTCGTCTTAACGTAAGGCTCGTAAAATATTTTCTGAATGACAAAATTACTGTAGTAAATACAGGGAAATGTTTACTTATTTTATGTTATTTACTTTTTTCTTTTAGAGTTAATATTGCGAGGCAGTATTACAGTATTGTTGACGTATATTCTGAAGTAAAAGTTCAAGTTAACTGCCTCGGTGGTGCAGTTGTAATGCGTACGCATTACGACTGAGGCTAACGCTGAGGTCTCAGGTTTGATCCCCGAGTCGGGTAAAAGTGGTACTGGGTTTTTCTTTTACAAAATGCTCAGTATCAGCCCGGAGTTTGGAATTTGTGCCCGGCATGGCGATAGGCTCGCCCCCTATCACATCGTGGGACGGAGATACGCTCGGCGAAATGTGGGTGTACTGGTTACACCTCTTCCTACCCCTTCGGGGATTACAGGCGTGATTGCGTATGTATTTAAAAGTTTTAAAAGAACGAAAGATAGCGTAGGATTCATTCATGAGTTTATTTCGGTATTGTTAACAACATAGCGATTGCTATTATCTAGTAGATTTTTTGAGTGGCTCTATAGGCCGCAACAGTTCGATCGGCTTGTTAGCACTGTCTCACAAGATACCGACGTAAAGTAGCGGCTTTCTGCTGCGTTTCCCTGCTGCGGAGGTCCAAATCACCCTTCTCCTTCCCAATCCCTGTACTTTAAGGTCGGCAACGCGCCCATGATTCTTCTGGTCTTCTGGATGGTGGAGATCACTTACCATCAGTTTATAAAAATATTTGCAATTTAATAAAATAAACATTATTTTAAGTTATTTTTTATTGTTAAGACTTAATAAACGGCCAAGCACATGGTCAAAAAAACATGTATGAGGAGCCAATCTAAAACGACTTATATTACGTATTTTTTTTGACAACCGTACATGAAACATTTTCCATGTACGACTTAACAAAAAATTGCGGTATTAAAATAAATGTTGAATTTTAGCAAAATAAAATCAATATCTCCATCATCTACGCCCAATTGTGAAAAAATTTAATAGAAAAATGCATTGAATTCTGTGCGTCAAATTATCTGCCGATTAAAATATTAATTTATTCTCGAAACCTGTTGATATGGCGTTTGAGCAAAAGGCTTCTAAAGTTAATTGAAAAGTAGTTGAGTACACTTGACGCGAGGGGTGTCATCGCAAAACAACTGGAGCATCAAAATTTCACGCCACTTTCGGACGAAATTAATCTGTATCTACAAATAATAACAATAAGTTATTTCAGTGGTTGTCCTCATGTTTTGAAATATTTTTTTTTTACTAATCTGAATGACGAAACGAGCAGATCGCTCGTCTGATGGTAAGTAACATATTACGTAACGTAACCTTGAATAACAAAGACGGCATGATATCGGACTACGCTCCTCACCCCTAGACATAAGGTAGTATGGTAGTAAGGTATCTAATAGTAATCTCGTAATGACATACTTCACGCCTAAACACAACAGTGCTTAAAAATTGCTGCTTAGTGGCAGAAATAGACAAATTAGTGTTACCATTGCAGTGGCATTTTTTATCCTGGCACGACAAAGGGACTACATTCGACCTAAGTACAGTGCAGTCCAAATATAATATCGACAGTCCTCTCTCGATGGTCAGCATAATTATACCAGCCTGAAGCTATTGGATATACACTGGCCGATCCTGGAACGTGACTCGCCTGTAGGTTTAGTACAAGTTTTGATAGTCTTATAAAACGATGATAGTTTCTGTTTACTGTCCATACATCGAGTAGCAGTAAAACATAAAATAAAAAAAACTTAAAGTCCGACGAATATGAGGCATATCTTACTTTCTTCCCCACATTATTCTGCATCGATTGGTATCGGTCTCGACCCCATAGCCCCAGCGGTTTCGGAAGAGATAGCGTGACAAGCTTTTGGCAGCGGCGGCGGCGGCGTCAGTTATTTTTTTAGAATAGAGACATTTGAGTTTATGTTTACAGATTATTTTAATTGAAATGATATTCGACTGGCATCTATCTGCATCGATTTAAAAATTTATTTTTCTGTGCTTAGTATCATTCTGCTATGAAAATAAAAATGTTATATGTTACTTTCTAGTCTGAATTTATATTAAATAAACTACAAATACTCAAATATATTTTATTATTAATTAAATTTTAAATTCTTCATAATAATTATTTTTATCATTCATTTATGCAATCCTGATTTTCCGCTCACTGCAGTACTTAAGCCGCCTCCCTGTTACCCCTTTTCTCTCTCCACTCTATTAAATTTATTTTTATCATAGCTTGTCATAATTATTATAAAATAATTACAATCTTGCTTATAAACGACGAGGATTCTCTCACTGGCGTGAATTGGCAGCTTGCTGTTGGGTTACGTACAGTGAGTGAGATTTCCGGAGGCCCAAATTCCCCTCCCCTTTCCAATTTCCATTCCCTTCCTTTAAGGTTAGCAATGCATGCATGACTATTCTAGTATCAGGAGTGAGTCCCGTGTCAGTAAACATAAAACTTTGCTATATAAAAAATTACCGTCTCAATTAATATATCCACAAAATTACTAGATGCAACAATGTTTATCGATAATAATAGGTCTTCACAAATTGACTAACTCTCCAGCATGCATAGTGGAATAGCAATCTTCGAAGGCACGTTTAAATTGGGCCTCAGATGCCACGAACGTAGGCAATGTTGCGCGCCCCAATAACTTCCATCAAATTAACTGTAATTTAGGTGAAACATGATGTCAAGGTGAGGAATACCAATTATAATTATCGATACGAAATTTGTCACACTTTCTTACTTGGTTATATTTGCAAACACTTAAGGATAAACTTATATCGATATAGTTAAAACTAATCAATGAAATCACTTGGGGAGGCTTACGTCCAACAGTGGACGACAGGCTGAGATATGATGATGAATGAAATTAAACTATCATCACTTCGTCACATAACATCGATTTATTTACATGACGTTCTATTCTATTAAAATAAATTAAAATAAAATAGCCATGATTAAAGCCTTTACAAAAACATTTGCTTAAAAATACGCTTTACTGTATAAAAAAAGTTAAGTAATTAAACTAATACCGAAATATAAATGATGCCCCTTATCTTAGCTGCATCTTGGCATAGGCCTCCTCTAACTCTGTGGCCTCCTGTCTACTCTTGTCCAGTATTATCTTTATTTCATATTCCCCTTTGCAGTGTCCCTTAGCTCTGCTTCTTACTGAGTCTCTGGGATACTAATTTGAGACCTCTGTACTCCACTTTCTGACTTTTTAGAGCGCATCATGTGACCATTATTCAATAATATTCTATTAAGTATGATACATTTTCAATAAGATTGCTACAGCTAATTGAAGCGTGCGTAAGTAAACACAATTAATAATTCAAATTACGCTAACATGAAAAAATATATAATAAATTACAGAAATTTAAAGTTGTGCGTAGTTATTATCGGAGTTGAAATTTAGTATTCTTGTTATTGTTTATAATTCTTTCTTGGATTATTATAGTTTTTACTCTGTAACTATGCCTAAATAAAAATTATGTGCTACAACAATATAATAATATATAACGATACCACAATATTTTCACGTCCTTTAATTTAAGGATTGTTGGTTTAAATATAACTAAGTACGAATCACTTGCACAGTATTCAGAACCAGCCTAACGAAACTTACATTTTTAAAGGACTTGACGCCTTTTGAAGCTTTCTAAATATAGTCCGGGCCGGGAGCTGAGCGTGAATACGACCCAGGGCACGCCGCAATATAAATATCCCAGCCCTTGTACTTTAGTAACAGGGTCTCAATTCGCTCGAAATGTGAAAGCGAGCTGTTTTAATATTCTGTACACAGTCTCGCAGGTATGTGATGGAAAATGCATATTTAAGTTTTGCAATTTAAGCATCAAATACAATGCAGCCTTTGGAATACGTTATACGCAGTATATATTTTAACAAAAGTACTGGTTACGACGACCTTTACGTTAATGTATTTTTTATTTTTAGGCAGGGTTTAAGGCGTTCTTACTTTTTACAACCTACCAACAGCCAGCACTTGTACGTGTCTTTCCTTTAGATGTTCCTGAATCAAGAACTAGTTTTTACCTTGATCTCACCTGACGAGGTCGTTAATAGTTACCGTTGTATGAAGAATCGGTAATCAGTGAGGGGTGGTAACATGCCTATCGAAACGTGGACTTCTATGGTATGGAGATTTTTGCCGACCAGCGGCCGGTTCAACCGCATCGTGAATACCAAACAAATGCTGTAGTGATCAGCATTTGTTTGGTATCAGGGAACCAATTTGCTCGTTTAGCAGCCTATGCTATAAAAAATGACCGTACCTTGGCGATTGAGTTTTATAATTCCCATAAACAAGGTTAAGTGTAGTGTTCGGAATTGTGAGAACTATCGCGGTATTAAGCTAATGTGCTATATGAATCTTTTTGAACGGGTCCTCAAATGCAGGTTCCCTCAAGAGTGTAGACTCCAAGTGTCAGCTGTGGCGATTCGCGATTATAAATAACGCGGCATAAAGAAACCTTTACACGGTGTCTCTTTGGATTTACAGAAGGAATTCCACATTGGCGGGTACTTCTCACCTCTGATCCGAGTCTCTGGCTCGTAGCAACCAACTTCTTTCCGATTACCGTTGATGCCCACCATGGCTCAATGGTGAGTCCTTTTCTATTTTGTGTTGTGATTGATATTACATTAGCGAATATACAAGATCAGCCACTACAATTGCTTGTGTACCTATAGCGTTTATAAAGGACTGGCACATGAGGAAAAACAGCATTTTATGCAAAGAGTGAACCTTTGGAAAGGGATGCTTTAAAACGACAGAACGAAACTAAATGTGGCGTAAATCTGCGGGAGTACAAATCTGCATAGTATCCGGATAGGGCGTTCGCAAAACGAACTTGCTGTGAAAATGGACAACTTTACGTACCTAGAATCTATACTGCACGAGTTTGTTGATATTGAACTTGACATCAAAGCCCGTATTGGTGCCGTTTGGGCTAAATGGCGGGAGGGTACAGTCGTTACTTGCAACTGTACTTAAAGGTCTCATATACAGGAGCATCATACGACCTATGCTACTGTACGAGTGTGAGACATAGCTTGGCCTTAAGTATCATGTCAAGGACATCCATGTTAAGAAGTTCAAGATCGTCTAAATAACTAAATACAGATACTGCGGTGGATGTGTGAAGTTACACGTCTAGGTCGTATACATACATAACGAGTACATCCGCGGCAGCCTTGCTATCCGGGGCGTGGCAGATAAACCCCATAAATGTCGTTTAAAATGGTTTGGTCGTATTTTGAGGAATCCACAGAACTACATCAGTTGTAAATGCCTGTGCCAGTTTTTAACTAAGAGTACGATCTCGTGGACGACCCTAATAGTAGAGCTTGACGTATCAACGAAAGATATTAGAGCCAATAGCCTCACTACGGATAATGTTCATGACCGGGAAAATTCTATGTAGGAAGGGGACCATGACAAATGTCGAACAACGCTAGGCAGAAGAAGAAATAAATATAATCGCGCAGTTGATTCTAAATTTAAATCTCGTAAGCTTAAGGGCTTAAATTGAAGCTGTAATAGGTTAAAACCATATGAAATAAACATGAACTTAATTTCAATATATGTTACCTTTATAAATAAATAATGAACTGTATGTGTACCGTTGACTTTGTTTTAACAAATAAATGAACCATACATAGGTAGTCAAGCGCGACAACGACTTTTTTGGAAACTGTACACATGCGTCCAATGTTTTCAGTGTGAAGTAAAAATTGATTACTCAATATGCGCAGACCGCGAATTGGATGTGCGCCCAGAATTTTACTGTATATGGTCAGCGCTTATATAAATAGGTGAATTTATGTACGTTATGTGAACATAAATGACTAACTGGCAATTTGGAATTCCACTGCAAAAAAACATTTATTCTATCGGGGATTCATTCCCTAATCAAATTTAAATATTGGTTCCAAGCTATGTTTTTATAGTATAGTCCGGCAAATGAGCAAGTGGTAAGTGATCGCAACCGCTCATGTATACACCCACAATACCAGAAGAATCATGGACGTGTTGCCGACCTTAAAGGCAAGGGATACTTAAGGGATTGAGAAGGGGAGGAAGAATGTAGGCCTGCGAATATCTTACAGCCGCTTATTTACGTCAATTTTCTATGAGACAGTGGTAACAACCCGGTTGAGCCGGCTCATTCATGCTGTAGAGTGTGGACAAAACTGTCTTATATATGTCTATGTATTCTAATACATAGACTTGTTGTTGTTCATATTCTGTTGTGACTTGTGGTAATAATGATTGGATGTAGGTGGGTTTGATATTTTCATTCTGAAGAGATAAACATTTAAACACATTTTATAAACAGCTTGGACATTATTGAGTATTTTCTACTGATCATATATTTATGAAATTCAAGTAGAGTCCAAAATAGCATGTCTGTGAAAAACATTGGAGGACGTTGCGTATGGTCACATAATTGTTTAATGCGAAATATTTTCAACATTATTCAAATTAATAATAATCTTTATTACGGATATTATATGAGATCAAAAGTGTTATAGCATTACAGTTGCCTTACAGTTATGTTAGTAAGGTGATTTCTGCGACATTATTTGGCAAACAACACCCGTCTTGAGCATCTAGTAGGCACATGAGTGTGTACCCAATACTCAAAGAAAGGAATGTCAGGCATTCCTATTAAGGTCGTTAAGATATTGTTGAAGACTCCATGCGTTCTACTTAACATTGAATCCGCTCTTATTCTAATGATGGCATAAGGTCGAAACATTATTATTATCCTTAGTTTTCTGCCGGTTTTGCTTAAAGCCTCTCTCTTAGACAGTATGCATGAGGAGACGCACCTGAATCCTTTTCGCTCAAGAGGTTGGTGCAATTTTTTTTTCCATATATTCGATTTTTAATCACTTTTTAAATATTTATATAAGTGCGACACCCTTAAAACATACGATCGATGCTTTCGTTATAGAGTCTACAACCGAATTTTATTTTCACAAGTTTCAATCGGATTTAGCATTACTAGGGTCATCACGCGGGAGAAAATACATAAATTTCTTTGTTGGCATTCTCCAAGTTCAGAGGTATTAAGTCAATATTTAACTATAGCATGAAAAACACAAACATAATATGACTCTATATGTTTTTATTATTATATACAAATTCGTATGGCTTTAACTTAAATAACTGTGCCAGCTCATGATGATAGTTTATGTTATTAAATATTTTGTTTATATTATCCTTCGCTGGTAGATATTTTTTGTGAAAATAATGAAAGATAATTATTTCATAAAATATTTGAAAATGCTGAAATGATGTTTGACGTTTGTTATTTTTGTTTATACCTAATTAGAAATGTTGAAATCCTTTACTATTATTATTAAATAGCTGTCAATAAATATTAAATTATTATGTTCTTGGAATTTAAGTATAGGTTTTTATAAACACAAATGTTATCGTTTCAAGATAATAAGAAAACGTAATGTAGGTACTGATTGTTATAACTTCAATATTACTGAAAGTTTATTTATTCCCAAAGTAACAAGTTGTTTCGCTTTTTACAGCGACAAACGTAACTTATACGTTTAGCTAAGTAGCGCGCCTAGAAACGGCTTCATTGGTTTCAGCTATTTATCATTTAGTGTTGTCAAAAGTTTCAAGTAAATATCGACATGTTATTCATTCGATAAAAAGCAAAATGCTTGGTTTATGTCCTAGCAATGCAATCGAATTTGGTACTGGAGGGTGAAATTCTTATATCGTACAATATCTATCCATCCATCAGCTGAACTCGTCCACTGCTGGACATAGGCCGTTCCAAGTTCGCAGCACCGTTGTCAAAGGGGGTAAGTGGTTTGAAGTGGTAAGATCATAATGTGGTTTTTTTTTATAGTATAGGCCGGCAAACGAGCAAGTGGGTCACCTGATAGTAAGCAATCTCCATCGCCCATGGGCGCCCACAATACAAAATAATTATGGGCGCGTTGCCAACCTTAAAGGAAAGGGATAATAAGGGAAGGGGAGGGGGATTTGGGCCTCCGGATATCTCACTCACCGTACGAAACGCAGCAGCAAGCTGCTACTTTACGCCGGTTTTCTGTGAGACAGTGGTAACGACCCGGACGAGCCGGCCCATTCATGCTGTAGACAAAATTGTGTACAGCGTGGCTCTTCCACTCGTAAAATCTAGATTATATAATCTAGATTTATCGAATTACGTTGAAAGATGGGAACCTTTTATCAGTAGTAAAAACAACAAAGCAACGAAATGCGGTCTGACCTTCTCCAAAGAATGATTTTGCTTGATATAATTACTTGTTTTTCCATACTAAAAATAGAAGCGAAATCCTATTACGACAATAATTACCAACATTAAATTGCAAAACAAAGAACCGACGAAAATATAGCTAAAGCTTCACTAAGAACTCATTAAAGATATTAAGTGAAATAAAAAGAATCATTACTTTGCAAACTCTATTATCTCTGTCCACTCTTCGAGGATGATAAAAAGATAGATTTTTGTGTCATATTTTACTGTAGCTTTGCACGTGATTTTGCTTAGGTCAGTGTCGATGTGGGATTTATTCAAAGAAATTGCGGCGCATCGCACATATTATTCGTTTTATCACACACTTTTAAGAAAATATGTGAAATGTGCTGCTCGTGCGAGTTTTCGATGATTTTTTTATGATGAAAATAAACGTGTTACAGGAAGATGTAGTCATATTAATATATAAGTTGTTATATACACATGGCATTGAGTGTTTATGTGCCGGATCTTGTTAAAATCCAGGCATCTTAAAATTACACGCTATTTTTAATCACATCATTATTAAGAAAAAGAAAATGATTTATGTATGTCCCAGCCATGCAATTGGATTTGATACTACGGGGAGTGAAATACTTATATCGTACACTATACGTTGCTTAAATTTAGTCACATCTTTCCAGAACAAGTACGAGTAGATGCAGATTCGTAAAGCACCCCTAGCGGATTGTATTGAAAATATTAATTTTTACTCTTCTCATATACCGAAGTATGACGTGATAGGTATCGGAATAAATAGACTCAAGCCACCAGCGGTTAGGACCCCAGTGTGAGAAACCTCCTCACAATGCATGCCGTGTCTAATAACACCGCCTTCTGACTCTGGCTCTTGATCCAACGACCCAATTGACAGCCTCTGGAGGTGGTGGTCGAGGGTCTTTGTTATCAATCCATTAATAGTCATAACGACAATCGGAACAATGATTTTCGAGTCCACATCCCACATCTCGGTAACCTTATGTGCCATATCTATATATTTGGTCATTTTATCTTCTTCGGCTTTTACGAGGTTGTCGTCATGCGGAATGGTGACATCAACAAGCATTTCCCGGCGAGCCAATTGATCTATTACTACAATATCGGGCTTATTGGCAACAATACCAGCCCTGTCCGTAATAATATATCGATCCCAATAGAGGGTTGCAGGACTGTTTTCGAGAAATCTCGAAGAGGAAGTTGCTGGAGTATGATCTTGGCTACTAGGTTATGTCTATGCAAGTACTCGTCGTTAGCAAGATACAAACAACCGAAAATCACATGCGCGTATGACTCTCAGGGGGCTTGAATATCCATATGGGGCATATACAACATGAGATGATTTTATCGACTTTTTTTTCTTGAAACCCCCGTTTTATTTGGTTATATCTATACATCTATCGAAGCTAACATGATTGCATAGCATACTCGACTCGTTATGTAAAAAGTTGATATAAAGTAGAGAAACTAGTACTTTTCAACCTAGCTGTGTGGTATTTTGTCTACGAACCCTAACATAAAGACGTGATTTTATCGAATGGTGACACTTTTACCCGAGATATTTGTCGTCAGTAGTTATCTGTCTCGCGCAAGATATGTCGTGTTGCATATCCTAAGCCCGCAGCAGGACGATGGCATGCCGGACAAATGTCGACCGTACCGTCCTCAGTATTTTCTATAGTTGTACGTCTTGACAACTTACTTATACATTTTTGTTATGCTTAACTATCCACTTCGGCAATCTTTGTTTACTTCAGAAATTTTAACGCGCGATGTAACAACATTAAACTTACTTAATTATTTAATTGATTAACCAGCTCGATTACGAAACTATACGTTAAAATGAAGAATTTGAAAGCCATTAAAGCTACTACAACAGAGTTAAATTTTAATATTTTTTTGTATTCCAGGACAAAGTGAAACAGTTTATCGAAATTATTTTATAAATAAATGAATACACCCAACAGTCACACACATAGTTCTGACCCCACACTAGGTAAACCTGTATCGTAGGTATCACTACGAGAGACTTGCGGTCCCACAACACCCAGACTCAAGACAAATATTTGTTTAGATGCGGGAATCGAACCCACGACCTCACGTTTCGCAACCGGCTACTGGCCCGCTGCGCCACAGAGGCAAAATAATACAAATGTTTTAAAACGTAGGTATTAGTGTCCCTCGTTAACGGCGCATAAAAACAATCCGAAGCCATAAGATCACGGCATTAGTATTGTAAATTCTGAACTTGACGATTTGTAACAGCTTTTAGCTTGATTTGAAAAGCTCAGGTCTTCATCCCTAAGCCATACCCGTCGACTTATTACAACGCTTTTACTCAGAAAATTGGTTCGGCACTTAAGGTTGGGTTAAATAGGGCTTCGCGTGTTTCACTTGCGTGAGTTGATTACCTAAATCGTATGCAAATGCCCACAACGTTGTAAAGAGGCCAAAACGCGGCTTAGAAATAAAAAATTGTTTTAACATGAAATTTAAACATTTTTAACTACCTAAAGTCGTTTAAAGTCTAAAAACGATGAAAAACCTGTGACTCATTCTCAGAGGGTCGAGTTTGGCCACCAAGCAATATTATAAAGTAACTTGGGCCTAAGTAACAAGTATGCATCGACTGTGATAGACGAAAGTCATATCTTTTGGACTGGACGAAGATTACAATCGTAGCATGAGCTATAGCAACAAACCCGCTTTGTATGAAATTATATGGGCTTTGCGTCGCAGCCGGCACTCTATCTCGGTCCCATACCTCCAAACGTACCTATACAATTGAGAGAAAAGAAAAAAGAACTTACAAATTAATTGCATACAAAGCGGACCTGTCGCTGTCAAAGGGTGTCGCCGTCTCCTGTCTCGCGTACCTCAAAACGTGGCTTTATCGTTGTTGTCCATTAATTTGACTTAGGTATATTATCATATTTATTATTAATGTTTTGTACCAATGACAACAAATAATTTTTAAAAAATAATTAAACATACAGAAAACAAAGAAAATTAGCAATTATACAAATCAGACTGTTTTCCACTGAATAAGGCATACTGAAAAACTCAAAGTAACTTTTCCTTATTTTCTTCATAAAAAAATATTATAGTACATGACTAATTTTCCTAATAGTCAGACATCTCTAATCTACCTAAAGAACCATTCGTATCTACAGACACGTACAGACACAGACAGATACACACCGGTATATAATTCTCAATTCACACCGAGAATTATATCAATTCATCCAAAGCCGTGTCTACTCGCTAGATGTGAATACGTTCATTGAAATAATATTTAAATGTCTGGTATGTGTCTGCCACATATGATGTCCTCAGATATGAATGATGATGATGAGCTTAATATTGTAAAAAGTCATGCTTGATCACCCGAAAAGGTGGATAGAGCTGCGAAACCTGCATCAATATTTCAGCAACGGAATTTCCGTTCCGTGATGTGATAAGAGCGTTTATCGGCGTATTGGGAACAATCCAATCATCGGTTATTGATTTTCGAATATATTTACAAAGACCTCACGATTTACATCCCACACGATGGTAAATCTAATCAAATATAGTTTTTATATGATAATATTATCAGAAGTATTTTATCAAAGGCATAGTACCTAGTAAGTTGTTGGCAGCGCGTGGTTTCGGCAGACATTTTGGCATCAGATATGCGGCAATGATGTATGAATGACACGCGATTACCACAATATATATAATTCAAATAGGAAAAATAAGACTAAAATTGAACCTAATGAACCTTATGATGATTAGTGTCACGCCTGCTCATAAACAACAGAACTTTGAATTATAAATCACTGCATGTTAGATTAATGGTCTAAGAATGCATGTCACTGAAATGCGCTCGTCACCCCCAGACATAAGTTGTTAAGCCTCAAAATGCCCAGTAAATATTCCTGATGTCAATTTGTGTCGATTGAATCGAACCAACGGACTCTCGCTTCACAGCTTGCTAATCACCCACTGCGCCACGCAGGTTGTCGCATAACCTACAGTTGTAAAAGGTTTATATTTGATCATCATCACACGGGCATGTGTGCAAAGGAACAGACAGTCTGTGGTGCAGACATACGCTGAAGTGGAGACCACGCTTAGGCAGACTTGGCTTGGCTTATAGCCATTCCCTATATTTTATTTACAGATAGATTTGCTTACCATCAATAGTGTTTTGACAGATCTTCCATACAAAATTTGTCAAACATTAACTGTAAGCAAGCAAATCTATCTGTAAATAGAATGTAGGGAACGGCGAACTGAGGTTCAGGATCAACTTCATTTGTCAGCTAATCATCGCTAGTTTTTTTTTATTATTGGCATTTGAAGACAGATGAGATGACGGTCAATCTGATGATAAGTTTCAGCTACATTTTGGATGAAACACCGAAACTGCCGCTGAAACTAGTATTTTTGGCTAATACTGACCGAAACCAAAACAGAAACTTCGATCCATCACTAGCTCTGAGGTATGCAAAATCCTATTTCTTTTATAGTTTGATACATAAATAAACAATTTAAAAATATTTGTGCAAGTCGGGCCTTGGGATAAAAGAGCAATGAAATAAAATAAAATAATTAATTGTTTACCATAATTATGTTTGAATTACCTATTGGCGTAAATAATATGATGATTTAAACCCATCGAAATATTCTTCTGTCAATGAACGTAATTTCATTTCAGAGGTTAAACAACTATGGAAATCATTCGAAACTTTGCATGATTCAATACTGAATTCAAATTAGTTTCACCTTTAAAAATATTTAAAGTTAATTTTAATAGTTTTTAATAAAGTGATAATGTCACGTAATGTATTACAATTACAATGATATTACTTATATTGATAAAAAGCTGTACTTTTTATATTAGGTAGCTAACTAACTAGCTTTTCAAAATCTGTGTTTAAATAAATATTACTCATTTTCATTTTAATTATTCCCTGTTTTAAGTAAACTAATACATATTATGATTAAAGAACTATTTGAACATACTGTAATCGTATTGTTGCAAAATTTTAACCGTTTCTATTTCGCCATTTGACGGAGTTTTATATGTAAATTCGAAGCTATACTGCGTTTATATCCCCATATATTATACAAAATTGCGTCCTCTAACATAATGATAGATAATTCCTTAAATTAACTAATTTAATTTAAAATAAGTAAATAACTAATTCGGTTAATTACTGTTAGTTACAGTGAAGTATTACAGACATAATAAAATTGTCTTGTAAATAATAATTTAACTCCCTAATGTTTTATAATATTTTTATAAGTAACGCTTGCGGCACAACCTTAAATACTGCGACATAATAATATAACAGACCTTTAATTCATTGTGACATTCATATACCTACATACGATTTCATACGAGTAGTTAAATCAATAGATGACGTATCTTCCATTCATGCACGTTTCGATACTCTTCTTTGTCACATTTTTTTTTCATTTTTCATGAAGCACAATATTAAGTATATAAAATACCAACACTCTTGCAGAATCGTTGAACTTTTTAACCGCCCATAAACTACACCGTGCAATGCCAAACTTTTAATTATTTCCACCATGTGAAAATAAAAGCAAAGTTATTTTATCTGAGAGAAAAATAATAACGTTGTCATACGTCGTAAACGTAATGCATTTCGTTTTACTGCTCCGCCGAGATTTACGATCGTCTCAGCTTATCGAGGAACTGTACCTACTAAACTTTTACGTCACCAGGGACGCCAGTTAAAATGTATGCAGTAGGTACTCACGCAACATGATTTGCCTGCGGTAGGAAGGCGGCTGCCAACGCCAGCAGAAGCGGCGCGCCGCGGGGCCTGGCGCCGCTCATGTCGCGTTCGGGCAGCGCATGGGAGCGAGTGTGGCGCGTGCTCGACGACGTTTTCCGCCGCTGTTACCGCTCGCTGCTCCCGCTCACCGCTCGCCGGTGTCGCGCGGCGGACTGGCCTGAACTGGCTCACTGTTTGCCTGGCTGCCGTACTCGTCTAATGGCAGAGCGCGTAATGCTGGCTCACAGCGAGTGTTCCCGCCGCGCTTCTATCGATCGCAGCAGGCGTGACCCGGGCCGCCACCGCCTGTCGCTCCAGCTATCGACCGTCGCGCCGCCCCAACCGATGCGACGCGTACTCACCTCCTAATTACTACTCTACTGGACTTCTTGGCATTCAAACTTCAAACATGCGCGGGATACCGCAGAAAATAAATCTCACTTGATTTAATAGACCAACCTGAAAATTTATTTTGTATCGATCACCGTTAAGATGATACGTTTCAACGTTAATCCTTTTGGAGACATATAAACAACAATCTTACATAAATAATAATTAGCTGATGACAATAAATTTTATATTGTTCCAGAATATTCGAACGTTTCAAGTATTCCTATATTTTTTATTTGTGCAATTAAAAAAATATACCGCAGTATTAATTAATTTTCATCTGTTATAAGCGTATGTTAATTTAATTGTAGGAGCCACTCCTTTGTATAATAATAATGAGTCACAACGTTTGAGACTATCAGCTACACACCGTATTATTAAGTAGCAGCTTTACTGTATACGGTGCTATCGAATATTCGGCAGTATTGCCGCTCGCTATGTTCCTGCTAATTATTAATTAATTAGGCAATTGGCAGCCGCTGGATTGTCCCGCATACGGGTTTCAAACTTGTCTATCAAATCTGCAATCGTGGCACTTTGAGTTTTAGTTTTAAACGAATCAACGTATTTATTTGTATTATTCCAGGAAGTTTTATACCTATGCAACTTAAATTAAATGAAACAAGTCGCATAAATCTCCGAAACCGGCAAAGGGAATTGTTTTTATTAAACCGGATCTTTTCCTTATTTTGTATAAGCTTGCTTCGTAAGTAAAGCTGAATATTTTGTTAACGACGTCCCTTCTTTGGTTATTTGTTTGCATTGCAAAATATCCAAAAATGAATCCTATATTTATAGGGTTTAATCTTAATCAACAAGTTTATTATTCTATTATAATCATTATTTTTAATATAAATTACAATGAAACTCTATTTACATTTTTATTTTAAGTTTCTTTCTATTGGTCTTGATTTATTATCATTGGAAACATTGTAATGTTATTGTACCAAATTGCTCGAGTAACCATTTCAATTATTTAATGTTTGCGTGTCTACCTATTATTATTAGGTGTAATATAATAATATAGTTTTTTTTTCATCAATTTCCACATGGCAAACCTACTGTATTTTCTGTTAAATCTGAATATTTACACTCCGGTACTCATCGCCGGTACCTAATTAAATTGGTGTATTATGACCACTGCCTTATGGTTAATATTAGTCTCTAAGTACTTTTATAAAGTATTTATTTATTAATAACACGCTATGTAGCCGTATCAATACCAGGAACCAGCACATTTTTACCGGAATAACCGTTCTGCCGTTATCCAACAATTTGTTCGAAGCGTTCCTTCCGTACCTGATACCACACAGTACAATGGAAAAAGACCTTAGATTTCAGTTAAGTTACGATAGTTAAGGTTCTGATACTGCCAGACTAAATTATATCTTCTTACAACTAAGTAAATGATGATGCTTTAAACGCCGAATTTTTTCGCTTGGTGGAAAGATTTATTACCAAAATGAAAACAAAATGGTCAGTACCTTTTTGAATTCGACCGTGTGTTACACCATACTACTCAAGGCAAATATTTAATGGTTGCATCAATCGTCAGTCAGATGCGAGTGTCAATGACGCCACGTCTGCGAGTTTGTACTGGTGCTATATGTAAATTCCGAGGTGTGCGACCGAGAGACCGCGACGCGCGGCAGGTCCGCTTTGTATGCAATAAGTACTTTTAGAGGCATGCGACAGACGAGACATGCGACCGTTACCATACAATTTCTTACAAACCGGACTTATCAGTCACGCCTTTTATTCTGCGAAAGAAATACTAATATTTTTCTCGAATACCCATCCAGAGGGTGAAGGGATGCCGGAATCACTAGCCTTTCGACCTAGTTCACTCCTAAGTGACTACTAGATTGGGATCCTAATAAATTCCTACGCCAGTATACCGACTAAAAATCCCGCAGTGTCCTCCTTCGGCTTTTTAGGGTGGATCCATAATTCCTGAATTGCTGCCGGCTACTCTGTCTTTGTGGTCCGTCTCTTTTAGGGCTTGGCGTCCCCGTCGTAGTCGGAACGTCTTCGGCGTCTGCGGCAGTGTAAGGTTTTAGTTCGGCCATCTGTCTCAGGGGTGTCGCTCACGCCTGACTCGCGTCACGCGTCGCAGTCTCTTTGTCTCGGTAGCGTGCTTCAATATGGATTTAAAGGCACTTTACTTCAGTATGGTGTTGATAGATTTCGACGGCAATGACGCTCACATCTGAACCTTGACGCGATCGTTGGATGTCTTCTTTTACACAAGATACTTGTTATCAGTAGAGCCATGAGTCCTATGATCTACTCTCATCTCTGTAACTCATTGTTTGCATATTTGTGTAGGACGATAAAAGCTAACAATCCCGTATTTTATAGCTCCTATAGATTATTTAGTTTTATTAATAATGACATTTTTCCTTACTTATTAGTCTCGTGTATCCATAGGCAAAATAACAATACCACAGAAGGTAAGTACGTACGTCAATCGGTCAACATACCCCGAACCCATTATGTATCGGTCACTGACTTTTCTACAAAAATATTTCTTTTGTATTGCGTCGACGGTAAGAGGATTAATTATGTAAATTATTTTTTAATACAATTATGTTCGTTATTAAGTATTTGATGTGAGCTGAGTAAAATGTAGGGAATATGCACACAATCTTAGCGCATAATGAAACCAAGAATAGGAAAAGTGATAAAATAGGTAAAGAAATTGATCCTAGAAAGGTGTGACCACGACATCAAGTCCAATACGCTAATAAATTTACCTAGGTTTTTGCATAATTAAAACACTTTCATAATCCGCTTACCCATCTGGATAGCCACCACTGTACGCATGATAAAGCACCCTCCATAGTGGCTCGTTCAAGCGAGTTGCGTTCTGGTTCAGCCAGTGTACCAGACAATAATAGGTTGGTTTCCTATGTTGAACTTTATAGATTATGAATAAGCAAAAGAAAATAAAACGCATAAAGAAACCCGTTTTTAAAAACATAATCAAAATTGGTTTAGAAATGAGCCCGCAATTATGACTTTAAATATTGGTATGAAGAAAAGTGGGTGCGTAGTATGGATATCACACTCTCTCGCTTCCACGCGTGTGCCGCAATTGCCATTTTATATGGTGCTGTCAAAGTTTACGTCGGCTGACATTTGATAATTACCCCTTCTAGCAGATTGGAATGGCTTCTAACTTATTTATTTTTGGATGGATTTATAAAATTCTTTCTGGAATAGGTTTTGGGTAATGTAATTTATTGATTTAATTAATTAAAAAATCAAGTCAACTATGCTATTCAGTACAGGCCAGCATAATTCTGCCGACCGTCGAAGCACTCTTTATGGTCGACATTATATTTGAACTGCACTGTACTTAACATCAGGTCCAATGTACTATATTTACCGTGCCATGATAAAAAAACATTGACGGATTTATTACAATTGCACCCGGTTTCTGAAAGGCTGATCAAATAACATTCAACTAACAGAACTTTGATTTTGACACCGCTGTCACATCCATTCGAGTTTCTGAAACGTTATTTAGCGAAAAAAAATATATATTTGGTATCTCTTTAGTAGCATTTGATATGCGATTTTTCATGTTAATTTGAGTTATGCTATCTAAATTGTGTGTCAAATCAAAGTTGTTGACCACGTTTCTAGCAACTCTATTTCAACTTGACATGAGATTTGACATTTGATGAGTTAATTTAACATTGATCGGCCTTTCAGATATCGGGCGTTAGTCTAACACAATAAAATCTTAATGATTTTGTTAAGATATTTATTATTTTAAGATGTCCATTTTTTATTTTCGTATTGATTGGATTATTTTAGGCGTTCTCTGTTACCCTTTGTCTTGTAACCCTTGACAATCCTTGATCTTGTGGCTGTTTTCTTGTAGTGGCGGATTTTACACGTTAGCGGATAAATATCACAAGCGTTGGTCCATGGCATATTACTATACTGTGCTAATACTGAGTAACAAAATATTTTTATCATATGTATAAAATTCACAAAAACTAGCGTTTCGTTAACACAGCTATAACAATAAATTACTTTAAGTATATTCTTTCTGACTGACGTTATCTCGGTTGAATGCCAGGAACTGCCTTCTGATACCATAGATTTGACCGTGAATTTGGTATTTTAAAGGGCGACCCGCCCCACAAGCCGCAACAGGAACCTAGTTTCGCCATTGCCTCGTCCGTTAACTCGTCCGTCAGCAGAGTGTAGTAGGTGAGGTTGACTTTAGGCCTAAGATATTGGTGGCCCACTTACGCTCAACACTTACTTATTACTGAAAGTGTATTATAATTCATTAAAAAGAACAATTTAATAGCTAGATACAATATAATATCATAAGATAATAATATGATAATAATAATAATAGTAATAGTAATATTATAATACTAGGTGGTAGGATTCTTGTATGCGAGAGTCCGCCTGGGTAAGTACCTCTGCATTGTCTATTTCTACCGCCAAGCAGCAGTGTGTAAACACTGTTGTGTTCCTGTTTGAAGAACATTATAGTCAGTGTAATTACTGGACATTATGAGAATTAACATCTTGTGTCGAAGGATGACGAGGGAAGTGCAGGCCACGCAGTGCTTTGTAATTAAAAGTTCTGAGTCGTGCTGCAACTGTTCATGGGCAGTCGTGTCGCTTACCATCAGCCGAGCGGCGTGCCCGTCTCGTAATTTGCCTGTATAAAAAAATTTGTTAGGTGTGACGATAGAATAGTTCAAAATATATAGAAATTATATGGACTCTATTTTTCGACATTCGAAAATATATATTATGTGGTAGTAAATCGAAAATATAAAACATTCGATATTGTTCCTTACACAGGGTAGGTGGAGGTATAGATATAAGAAGATTCTCAAAGTACACAAGGTCTTTTGTATTTGAAAAACATTGTGACGATTTTATTCTTTGATGATTTAATCTAATCTCTGGAGGCTTAAGCCCCGATTTTGTATCAAAACACGATATAAATAACAAAATCCGTCTCCAAGGTGATCAGAGCACAGTAGGTGTACTAGAATCTGTATGAAACGATCTATACGAAAAAAAATGAAGATGTTTAAAAGAAATTATTAACTTTAGAAAAATTATAATTAACATATTAAGTGATCAAATAAAATGCCAATGCGGTAATGAACATAGTATGGAAACTTTGAAATAAGTGAATTTAGGTGATATTTTACCAAATGTATTGATCGAAAATTTTGGCCGTGTTGTGTTCCGGGTTGAAGGATATTGACGACAGTAAAATTACTAGGTATTTTGAGATTTAACATCTTATATATCGGAGTAACATTTCATCCATCCATATTATTTCATCTAATTTTAAATTTCAGTTTCATTGAAGTGGGCCACGAACATCTTAGGGCCAATGCCAACCTCACCTGGGCGTGGTATACTCTGCTGATTACCGGATGACTTGATTCCCGTTACGAGTTGTGGAGGTCAGAACTGTCTGATCCACTGGGATCGCCCTTCGTAATTTTAAGTACCGTCAAATCTGTGGTACGAGAAAGCGGACCCTGGCATTAAGCCGGAATAACGCGGACCCAGGCATTAAGCTGGGATAACACGAGTTAGAAATAAAAAGAAAGTTACATTGTAATTCAAAGCTCTGGGTAGAGTTGCTGCTGTAGAAGTAGGTAGGCGACTTACTTAACATGCTCAGCCTATCATACTGGCGGAAAAAACTTAGGACACATGTTTCTATTCTTTCTAATAGCGGGTACACACGGTTCAATTTTAATTGATCAACCTACTTGAATCAACAAAATATCTACCGTTTTTGTTTATCAATTGAATTGAAGGTATTTTCAGACCGTTCAAATCTCACGCTATTTAGCAGCTAATCGACTAAAACCGATCTTTGTGGAACCGGTTTAAAGGACTAGACTGTAGTCTTCTACTCTAAATACAGGTTAGTTTGCATATATTCATACATATATTTCGTTGGATTAACCCTTACACATGCGAGCAGACATAACGTTTTCTAAAGTAGGATTTACTGCCGACAGGGGCCGTGGCACGTTCACGTTTGCCAATTTCGACAATAATATGCACCGCATTGCGACTTTTATACGGCGGTGGGTAACATCTTTTATTTATCGTAAAGTAAATCCAAGAATATCAAACGGTTTCGTGTTGAATATTCGAGACGTCGATTTTCTTACTTTCTTTGATTTATAAAAGCCTCATTGTAGGAATAAGGCAATGATACGGCAAAGTACGGAATGGAGTGAACAGAATTCTAAGTAGAACTTTATAAAGTAATTTGTAAGGGGGCCACTAAGATTTAAGGCCTAAAGCCCACCTCACCTGCACGTAGTACTCTCTGCTGGTTAGCGGACCAGTTGAGTGACGAAACGAGCAGCTCGCTCGCCTGAGCCATGAGATGTTAAGTCTCAAAATACCCAGTAATTTCAATGGCTTCAATGCCCTTCAAACCGGTACACAACAGTGCTTTCACACTGCTGATTGGCGGCAGAAATAGACAAAGCGGTGGCACCAATCCAGACGGACTCTCGCATACGAGGGACCTACCAACTTGTATCCACATCATGGAAAGGTGGACCCTGGTAATGAGCTGGGATAACGCAGAAAGAAAGAGTTAACTATAGGTTTCGAATAGACTATCACTTACCATCAGGTGATCTTCTTGCTTGTCAGCTCCCTCTTCCATAAATAAAACATATTTCAATAGAGGTTTAAGACAGTGGGTGGTAACGTTCACCCACCAACAACTTTGAAATGTACCTCAATCGATTCATCTTAGCAAGTTGATCATTTTTTATAAGTCGACAACAATGAAATGTACTGGGTTTCTTTTTTATTTTAAGTTTAATATTTTATTTTAATAAATTGACAGTTTGAAAATGATCCTTCAAACGCTGTAGTGGGTCATTCATTCTATTATTATGTCTGTGTGCAATAAGAGCATTTACAAACGAATGGCATTCTGGCCACCGAACTGAAGGTCTTCACCATATCAAGTTCGAATAGGTGAAATTGGGTATTTTCTCCACAGAGTGGTTTCTTTTTTATTTATTAGGTCCAAAAAGCAGTATCACAATAATATTTAGAAAATACATGATAAACAAGACAATTAAATGAGTTGATGCCAGGCAATCGATCGTAAAAACTATAAGCTAAATCTTTCTGAAACGTGTGTTGAAAAGCAAGTTGCACCAACCCCACTGGAGTATGCGGATAAGGGCAGGTGGAAGAAGTAGTTCGAATAGATCATCTCTCTATCTCTCTATTCTAAAAAAAAGTAACTGGCGCCGCCGCTGTCGCCGCTGCCAAAAGCTTGTCACGCTATCTCCTCTGAAACCGCTAGGGGTATGGGGTCGATACCGATACCAATCGATGCAGAATAATGTGGGGAAGAAAGTAAGATATGTCTCATATTCGTCGGACTTTAAGTTTTTTATTTTATGTTTTGTGGAAAAACATGGGCAACGCCCCTAGTGCACACAATTAAAGTTATAAAATTGTGTATTTTCTCTACAGAAAATTGATGAAAAGCAGGCAATCGGTCGTAAAAACCACAAGCCAAATATTTTTGTAACATGTGTTAAATCGCTGAAAAGATTTTCTTTAAACATGGCTAAGAATTATTTCAATTAAACTAGCTTTAAAAAAACACATTCAAATCTGTCCCAATCTTTAGGCGCTACGATACCATAGACAGATACACACACTTACAGACAGACAAAGGTGCCAAAGATAGAACACCCCTGATTTTTATGGGAGTATATATGATGGGTATGTAAAATGTATGTATATATAACTAAAGCTGTTGATGATTCCGATATCATCGACGTTGGCGTATTGACTGCAGTACTTCTTTCGGCGACGGCCAAAAATTCTGCCCATATCTAATAGCCATTAGCCTTATAATATCTTAGTATCTGGATCGATTTCAACGCTTAGGTATGCTCGTGAAGTGGAGGTTTTAGTAGGCCTGATATTAATAATTACCCTCACTTAATCTTTACTTTAATCTACCATCGTACTGTCGTTACTTAGACTAACGCCCAATTTACATTTGTCAATTCTTTAACAAAGTAGGTAAGTACAGTGTGTAAGGATAGTGGTATAAACCTAACGAACAGTAGCGATTCAACTTTGCTTGCAAGCTGCCTTGCCAATAGATTCTAATAGAATCGCTTCTATCTTTTTGTTAAGGGACACCCCCCGCGCCCGTTGAGCTCCCCCGCGCGGCACTTGACTCACCACTTGGGGCCGTGTAAACACGACGAGTCACGTGTATTTTCTTTGTTCAACTTTTCTGAGTAACCATTAAATGATTCTTCTATCATACGCATACACTCACGATATTCCTTCTGACCTTAAGTAGCTAGTTCTTTGAGTAATAAAACACTGGCACCAAGAGTTGCCCTTCTATCAATGCATTTGTGCTCCCTTATTCGTTTTGGTTTATTTATTTTGCTTAAAACATCTTAAATTTTTATAGCAATGAAGAGAATTATGTGCAAAATCGAACGTATTTTGCGACGTTGCACGTTCATTTCTACATGCCACTTGAATCGCTGTAGTGTAAACAGTCACTGTGTAGGGCTCGCCACTCTCCACTGTACTTGTACTTACCACTCACCACTCACCACTCGCCACTGTCCTTGACCAATGTAAATCGGGCTATAGAGCGCTAACAATATCCTTACATTGGCTAACATCTGCCCAATTAGATCAATACGGCGCCGTTTATACTTCCTGATGACTACATTCCAAGTTATTGACAAACGATACTCATCGTTTGTCAATAACCCGGGTCGGGTAAAATGGTATTGGGTTTTTCTATTACGAAATGCTCAGTATCAGCCCGGAGTCTGGGATTTGTGCCCGGTATGGCGATAGGCTCGCCCCCTATCACATAAGGGACGGAGATACGCTCGGCGAAATGTGGGTGTACTGGTTACACCTCTGCCTACCCCCTCGGGGATTACAGGCGTGAGTGCGTATGTATGTATGATACTCATCCTCTCGATTGAAATTCTTATGTTTATCATTTCTATCGCTTCGCGTACTATCCTAGAATAATATATTGATAGGCAAGATCTGTGGTTGATGTATATAAAAAAATAGGGTATCTAATACATAATTATCAAAATCGGCCCACTCCGTGAAAAGATAATATGCTATGTCGTTTATTGAAAACATTTTTTAAGATACCGACCCTGTCACATGTTGTACCTGCTTATAGCGATCTAGAAATGCGAAACACTCTTAAAAAATCTTTTTTTATATGTTTATAAGAGCACTTTTCATGTGCTAAGCTGACGACGTACTGTGATAGGGTCGGGTGCAGACTAAATCAGATAAAGGATATGCAAAATCTCATAACTACTCGTATATATTCTCGGCGTACAAATTATTGCAGTTGGCATGTTATCATAATACCGCCTCTACGACATCTCAGACGCTAATGTTGTTCAATTGCATAGAACTCCAGAAAAAAAAATATGGATAATTGTAACGTCCGATACGTTTTCGGAGTATGACAGGGGTCAGGATCCAAGCTTTCCAAACTTGACCGAGAAATCTTCCGGGTCGTACTTCGTACTAATGTTTAGTTATTCCTTATTACCCATACAGATTGTTAGTACATGATGTTGTGATATCACGAGTCGTAGTTTGTTTAATTAAAGTGTGATCAAGAAAGAGTAATCAAATCCAGAGACAGAGGTTATGCCCAAGTGACGTCACACACAATCATTCGTTTGTTTACACACAATACAGGTTATAGTGAAAATGTAGGACAATGCCTTGTTGCTCTTTATATAATACAACTTGGCAGACTTTTCTAGTTGATGAACCAAGGCTGTGTCAATTTTGTTTGCATAAAAACTCCGTCGATAAACCTTTAGAAATAAGTTACGCTAACAGTAAATTAGATCAATCATTGTCTCGATAGTCGTTAGGAGGTTCCTCACTCTAGTGACCTAACCACCACCGGTGGCTTGGGTCCTCGGCATTGGAGGGGATACGTTTTATATTTTTCAAATTATAGTAGGTTTTTTGTACGTTCAATAGTTTAATAATATATTTTGTTTACGCGTTTAAAAACGGAAAAACGAAGAAGATGTTACTACAAACTAATAATGAAAGTAAAATTAACGTGCAGCACAAAAACAAATTCTAAAAATTAATAAAAATTATTATGTATTATGCCTATATTAACCGGCCTTTAAAATGTTCTTAATTCGATTCGAATCGTTTTTTATGTAATTTTTTCATACACCTAATATGTATATCGATTTCACCGAGTGTTAACCGATATTAACAAGGCTTAACTTTAATATATATGGGGGCCCCATATAAATTTTGTTAAGATTTGGTGACGGAGTACGAAGTAAAAAACTCCTTAACGAATAGTACATTACGAATGGGTCATCTTATTGTATTAGAATTTACATGCAAAAGCTGCCTATACCTAATAATTGCATAATAAAAATATGTAAGTATTAAAAATTTATTTTAACTAATCACATTTTTCAACACAATATTAAAATAAACCACATATCCTTCTACAAGCTGTCAGCTAGGGTCTCATAATGTTCCCAACTGTTGCGCCTATAAAAAAAAGTTAATGAACTTTCCTGACGTATGAAAATATATTTATGTTATAACAATTATGAGCTGCGCTTAACCTAATAACCATGGCGTGTGTGGAAAAACTGGAACACATAATGGGGCAGATTGAAGCGAACGTACATGCAATGTGACCTAGAAATCAACAATCAACCAGTTTCATGCACAATTGCCATTAAATCACGCAAGCAAATACCGTGTAATAACAAAAATGGGTTAAGGGTTTTTAAATGCAAACTTTTCTTTGTTCGTTAAATTATATTTTTTAAAGGTTCTATGACGATCGATATCCCATTAAAACATACTACTATGGTTACTTTTATACCGGAAAATAACACGCGGGCGGAAACACGAGCAAAAGCTAGTAAATAAATTAATACACCCACTATTACACACATAGTCCTAACCCCACACTAAGTTAACCTGTATCATGGATATCAAGAACTACGAGGGACTTTCGGTCCCACAACACACAGACCCGGCTTTTTAATTTCCTAAATGGTGAGATGGGCAAGTCACTCGGTTGATGGTAAGCGCCACACCTATTCATAAACAGTTGCACACTACTCTGAACCTTGAATTACATGGTATGGGATTGTAATACGCTCGTCATACCGAGACATAAGATGTTATTAGAATGACCAGTAATTTCCCTGGCTTCAATGTCCTTCAAACTGATACAAGACTCCTTAAATACTACTGCTTGGCGGTAGAAATAGACAAAGCGGTAGTACCTACCCAGACGGACTCTTACGTACGAGAAAATTATAAAGAAATGCTCCAATTATAAAATGAAAGCGGTCAAGCGTGAGTAGGACTGGCGCACAGAGAGATCCGTACCCACACTTTTTTAATTATTATATTATTTGTTTCACCATAATAACACAATATATTCTGTAAAAAAATTACCAGTAGCTATTATGGTTCAAAATATACGAGTCCTTTAATGGTAGGACAGACAGATGAACGGATGAACGGTCAGACAGATAGACAGAGCTCGGCCTAGATTTAGTAATAGTGTTCTGTTGGCACGGAATCCTAAAAATCCATAAAAAATAGGCAAAAGAATAAAGCTCGAATAAAACCTTTTCTGATCACGATTTAAATTTATTTTGAGAGCCGAAAGGCAGTCGTCAAATGTGTAATGTACCAGAAAAATATTTACAAAAAAGCGATGGCTTAACGAATTTGTTATCAATTTGACGAGGTCACAAAAAGTGTCATATTTTACGTTTTTCTGAATATTGCGCGATAATTTTGATAGCCATTCTTATATTCTCATATTTTCATAAATGGTAGAGCTATTGGTCTTGACACTTTGGTCTACAGTATGAATGGGCCGGTTTGACCGTGTTATTACCACTGCTACACAGTAAACGATGTGTAGTGGTAGCTTACTGTTGCATTTCGTATGGTGAGTGTGAGTACCGGAGGCCCAAATCTCGCCTCCCCTTCTTAATCCCCATTTCTTTTCTTGAAAGTCGGCAACGCATCCATGATTCTTCTGGTTTTGTGGGTGTACATGTGCGGTTGAGGTCACTTACTTTTACGTACCTACTTGCTCGTTTGCTAACCTCTGATATAAAAAAAAGTAATTTAATAAGGTATTACTGTTTTAGGATAGCTATAATGGCGTGTTTATACCGGCTATTAGTGGCGAGATTTCTGAAAAGAGAAGCCAGCAACAGTTAATCATAGACGCTTGCGCTATTGTATTAAAATGTACATAAATAATAGTATAATCAATATAACTTACATACTTATACACAGAAAGATATTTACGTATGATATAAGCGAGAATATAAAAGACAACTCTGTTTATGAGGTCGCATCATACGATTCTCACACACAAATTGAATTACGCGACCTCGTAAATGTCAAATTTCTGTTATATTGTCGCCTCTGTCGTGCGATAAAGTCTTACCGTGTAAATGGAGCTTAATTATGTTCTTTCAATTTTATTAAAGAATACAGTTATTCATAGTATTCACACTTTTTCGTTTACTTTTACACATTAACAAGTTTACAAAGGAAAGAAATCAATCGAAAATGCATAACATTTAAGTTTAAACACTGAAAGTTTTGTTCACACTGTTTGAAGTAATAAATCTATTTGTTATAAATTGATATCTGCAAATCAGCACAGTGCAGGAGACGAGCAGCAATCAACATTTGATCAGGATCCTGCGACGTTCCAACTTGTGCGGAAGTGCACTGTGGAGTTTGTAGTCGATTCCATAATTGCCCGTAGTTGTCTGTACCAAAGATGTTGGATCGAGTCCATGCCCAATCCAATATCTTTGGTAAAGACAACTGGGTCAGAACGCTGGTGAGCCCGGCATAAGCTTTCCACGTCCCCCAAGGTTGCTTTTAGAACAAGAAGCTCCTGACTAGCAGTGTGTTAATGTATTATCTACTAAACTTTATTTTAGATCCAATTTCTAAAGACCGTGTTGGTTAGAAGGTTATTTCGATATACAATATTTATCATCAAAGCAATGACAATGGAGATATGATACCTCTACCGCCACTACATTGTCTAATCATAGAACCGTTAATGGAATACAAAATCCCATCTATTTTGCTCCCAAACAAGACTCAATTTAATAAGGGGCCAGTCTGTTAATTAAAGTGCACCGTTAAGTTACAAAATTTCATAGACTCCACGCTGTTGCATACCCAACGCCTATATGAAAATGTTCCTTTACGTACCGAATATGAAATAAACCGCACATATATGTGAGATTAAAGTGTAATGTACCCCTTTGTTCTGTATAAAGAGAACTTAATCTCGGCTACATCTTTGTGCGCCATTCGGGGTCGAAACTTAACCGCTCCGTGCTAAGTTCCAGATGACTTATTCCGTTCGTTATTCTTCCGTATTCTTGTATTTTTTTAATAAACAATATATTATGTGTAATTTTCAGATTAATAACAAGGAACCATCTGAATTTATTATATAATATAATGTAGTTTATATAATATATTAAATAATTTGCTCATGTATTCACTAACTACCAGAACAATAACATAGTAATAAGCTTACCTGAATGCGTGTAAGAGGACTGTGGCAAATAATAAGATATAAAAACGGTGACGTAAGTAATGATATTGACGATATATTACTTATGTGTAACATTTATGGTTGTTTAAGCTCTATTTTTTATAATAAAATATACCACTATCTCACAGAAAACCAACTTACAGTAGCGGTTTGCTTTTACGTTTCGTGCTGTGAGTGAGATATCCGGATGCTCAAATTGCCAGCCTTTTCCAATTCCTTAACTATCCCTTTCTTTTAAGGTGGGCAACCGTGAACCACTACCTCCGATGCCTGTCTATGTTATATAAAAAACTGGATTATTATATTTTTTTGTAAGACCGGATCTATAGTCTCCGCATGGATTGACGTACTAGGATGTAGTTTGTTTACCGCCACAAACGATAAGCGAATTTGTCTCTATCCAACTGCAAAGATGATATATTAATTTAGACATATTTTCCTAATCTTTCTTTTTACCTGGTGTTATGTGTCCGCCTTCCTACTAAGACGCCTCCACATCGCCCGATCTTGAGCATCCTCAGTAGTAAGACTATTGGCTCTTATGTCTCCTCTTAATACGACAAGCCTACGTTTTTTTGGCCATCCGCGGGTCTGTTCTCCTGGTACGATCTGGCACAGGCATATATATCTTTTCCTAATAAACGAGAATTATTGCAATGAGTTCGGCGAGTGCCAGAACAGAGTATGAGGTAATAGAATATGGAATAAAGATTGAGATCATTAATTAACTATTGTATAATTTAATTCGTTAGTCAAAGGATATTTGTGCCTGTTATTTGTATTGTTGAAATGTTATAAGTAGGGCTTAGCTCCGGAGCCAATAAAAACAATTAAAGCTCCTATTTTGCGAATAACCGGTTATATTTAACTGGATATTTATTAAATTAAGTACATACTTATCCCTTCTATAAGGACTTGAGTCCTTAAGTACCGTTCGCATCTCCTAAAATCCAGACTAAACCCATTGTATTGAAAAAACATTATAAATCTGTAATACTTCAGTGTTGACAAATACACATCAATCTATTCTTATTTAAATATAGCGAAGTCTAGTTTTCTTGTTTTTTATTATCGATTTTAAATGAAAGTTAATTTGGTACCTACAGCATTTTCTACAGATTCTAGTACTCACCCCATTTATACGATTTGTATAATATAAATTTGCATATGGATTATTTATTCAATTAAACTAATTCAGATTTCTAACTGCATTTTAACTATAACTCTAAGGGCTCTTCAACACCGGAAATTTTATAATAACGGAGAAAAAAAATCTGAGACTAAAATTAGCTCCGGTGCAAAGTACTAGTTATTAAAATGTAGTTTCCATTCAACACTGAACAGTTCATCCAATATTTACAATAAAATGGCCCTGATCCTTAACCGATGATAAAACCGAGGTTTTCAATTCGACGCGTATTTTTTACGCATAACTCCGCCAAATGAGACTGATTTGGATGATTCATTTTTCATTTTATAGATCAAAGTTAGTCACATTAAATTTTAAGGATATTTATTGAGGTGCATTGCACCTCCTTAGGCACCTCTAACGAAATCCGTTATTAAAGACTAGAACTTCGTCATTTATGCACCGATTCTATTGATTGTCGCTAAATCATCATCATCATCCTCCTGGCATGGTCCCAATGCTATTTGGGGGCAGCATGTTTCATTGTTCCATATATGCATATCAGCCGTCGTCTCTTCATTCACCCCTTTTTCTTTCGTGTCCTCCCTTACACACTCTATCCATTTTTTCTTGGACCTTAGTCTGAGCCTCAATAAAAATAGTAAAATAAAAACATTAAAGAAATTAAAGCCTAAAAGCTAAACGCCAAATAAAAATACAATTTTTAGTAGGTGTTTTCTATCATAATTGGCCATTAAATTGCAATGATAACTACTTCAAATAGGTTATTTTTGGCTTATTAATTATCTTAATTCAGTTTTATATTTGGTAAAATGTTACTTTGACGTCTGTGATGCCGCGGGTTTGATTCCCGTACCGAAATAAATGTTTGTGTGATCCACAAATATTTGTATCGGGTCTGGGTGTTTTCTCCCTATAGGGTTTGATGTCAGGCAGGCGGCCGGTCGTAAAAACTACAAGCCTAATCTTTCTGTAACATGATGTAGCGCTGACCCCACTGCGAGTGGGATAAGGGCAGGTAGAAGCAGACAATTATAGAGAAGTATTTAATGTAATAAATAACCGGTAAAAATTGATTATTCATAAAACGTATTATCTTCGGAGATTCTCCGTTTTTTTACTTCGGAGCAAAGCTCTAATAGAAATGTTCAACATTGCCCTGTTGAATGTTTTATAGAATTTATACTCGAAGATTTAGCAAAAGAAATCTTCCTTTCTGACAATTCACTCTATCTCACATAGTATATTTTTTTATTTAGACAATTCGCACTATATTTGCTTAACGTGTCTCATTGTACTAGTGCTAGTGGTTCCGGATTAGATTCCCGTATTGGTGAAACATAAATCAGTATAAAACTCCTGTCAATAAGAAAATCGTATGTAACTTTGAATTTGTCGTTGAATTTGGGGATAGGCTCGCCTCTTATCATATAATGGGACGAAAATAAACTTAGCAAAACGTGAGTGCAAGCTCTAGTTGTACCTCTACCTAACCCTTTAGGGATAAAGGCGGGAGCTTATGCATGTATATATGCTGTAACTTTTAAATGGCTCAACAGATTTCTTCAAAAATAGGTAAAAACCACGTGTTTATACCAGCTTAAAAAAACTGCACTCAAATTGTTCTTTTCATGTCGATACTACAATGCCACACACACACACATACACACACTCACTCACAAACACACACACACACACACACACACACACACATGGCAATATGATTGCCTCTTATGGCGTTAATCTCGCCCTTTCTTGCGTAATAGAATAGAAACATGACATGACAAATACGGGTACTCTAGCAGCACCACTGCCTACCTCGTGGTAGGCCACGAGTGACCAAGTTTCACCATTACCTCGTCAGTTAATCAGAAGAGTGTACCACACCCAGGTTGTACGGGTTGACTTTGGACCTAAGATTTTGGTCGACCACATAAAAATATTTTTTAAGCAAATTAATTAAACAATAGTTAGGCTTGTTTCACAATGTCCAAGCAAACGGTAAAAGTTATTAAGTTTTCCCCGACGCAGAAACATCTAAACAAGTTCTAATTTCGAAATAAAATCCCGGTATTAGAGTGTACTCGGTCCGTACTTAAGGAAAGTACGACAGATATAATCAATGACTAATAAAACCACCATAAAAATAGGCGAAATGGGATCGAACACTAAAACAGGTCAGTTTTATGGAATAATTCCATCGATTTAATGTGCGGTCACCTACTTGATCTTTATCGTCTGCGAAGCCACTATAATATGAGGGTTTGTTTGTCATAATTGTGTTGAGTATGCAATTGCCGCAATATATGAGAAAAGTTTAACAAAACATATTACGACTCATACTATTACTAACTCTTAAGGTAAAATAGTATTATTAGATATAACCTCGCCTTTTTTGAGTGGTAGAGTCAAGCTGTTGACAGTTTTGTCTACAGCACGAATGGGCCGGCTAGATTGAGTCGTTAACACTGTCTCACAGAAAACCAACGTAAAATAGCGGCCTACGGCTACGTTTCGTACGGTGAATGAAATATCTGGAAGCCCAAATCCCCTTCTTAATCTCGTAATTATACCTTCTTTTAAGATCGGCAACGAATCCATGATTCTTGTTGTATTGTCTCCACTGCGGTGGAGGTCACTTACCATTAGGTAACCCACTTGGTCGTTTGCTAATATATGCTATAAAAAATACTTTCCCTTTCGTTTCGAACGTAGCATCAACAACCAAAAATAATAAGTGCACTGCGCGCCGTGTCAAAAAAGTGGATAAAAATGTTCAAATTTAAGTCTGTAACTTTCCAAACGTTAAATCGCTGAGTTAGTCCACAAGCGGTTGTCGCATTATGCAAGCTTGTGACTCCATCGCAACATCCACACCGCAATTTTAATGACTGCGCGCTCTTGCATGCCAACCTCACTGAACATTTGAAAGCAATTTGAATCCGACTTTTTCACTTTTTTATTCCTTATCGGCTGCCATGAGTCACGACGCATCCATCTGAATAGGCAAAGAGAGTTATAGTAGTTTTATACAACTTTTCTGTTGTCTGAACAACTATGACATGCACTGAGTGCAATTCAAATCCCGAGTGCAATTGCGTGGTATGCATGTATAAACATAGAGTAAAACTAACACATTTCATAACTTTGCCGTGATATTGTGCAAATCTGCACATTATAAATGAAGTAAATTATATTAAAATAAAACTAGTTTATACGGATTTTATCGCGGTTTAATGTTTATTTTAGTCCCGACGTTTTGAAAGCTTTTCAGCCTTCGTGGTCACGGGAGAGACTGAGGTGTAGGTCGTCTCGAAAAGTTGATGTTACATTGGCTACCTTCATTTTAAAATTGTACATTTATTTCTAATTATTTAAAAAGTTAGTTGACACTAGTCTCTAGAGCTCACGGTGTCTTGAGGTCTGGCAGTTGGTCTTTTGGGTTCCGATTTAATTAAATGTATAATTGGATCCCAGGCTTGTGCAAGCTTCCAACCATCTTCTTTATTGAAATTTGGGTGTTTCTTAATTTCAATAGCCTCGCGAATCATCCTAGGTAAGAATCGGTGTTCTTTGGTAAGAATTTGTGGTTTTTCAAATCAACGGTAATGTTTGGAGCCTTCGTTTGAATGTTCAGCAACTGCAGACTTCGTAGAGCGTCGGTGTTTAACATCAGCTATGTGTTCTTTTACGCGGGTCCCTATGCTTCTTTTAGTTTGCCGGTATAGGAGAGCCCACAGTCACAATCTATTTTTTAAACACCCTGTTCTTGTAGAGGTAAAATATTGACTAATCTCTTTGGGTGGCTTGAAATAAGTTTTAATAGAAGCACGCTTCAGTATGTAGCCAATCTTGTCTGTGACATCTCTAACATATGGTAATACAACAGGGGCACGTTCAACTGTGGCTGGTTTCACTCGGTTTCTGTGACGGCGGCGTGGAATTTGGAGCTTATTGTCTCGCAGTACTCGCTTGACATGCTGTAGCTCAGTAGTCAGATGTTCCTCGTCACAGGTTCCTTGTGCTCTCTGAAACAAAGATTTACCCACGGTAGCTAACTGTTTTGGATGGTGGTGAGATTCACCGTTCAGGTAACCATTTTACAAGTGGATATAAATTCGGCGCAGTGGGACTTTTAGTACAAATAATTGCTATTAGGCCCGAATGAAGCCGGTCTGGCTGCCAGCTTATTGGGATTTAAAATATCGGGAAACGCAACCTGAGGCATGCTTTTGGTAGTTGGACATTATATTTTACGGTATGAAATATTTACAGCTGTTTTTCATCCCACTGCTGGGCATAAGCCCCTCTTACAAGCCATTCGTCTCAGTCCTGAGCTAATGGAATCCAAGTCCGACCCGTGATGCTACGTGTTTAATGGCATACACATTGCATTATCGTTCTTAGGTATTTTTTCTACTTTATAATTAGCTCTACAAGCAAGATGTATCCGTTCTATTTTACGAAAATGGCTTTTCTACAGGGGTAGCGCATAACTGAGTAGGTCCCTGCGATAGTGGAGGGATGCGGGAGGTGCTGGATGCCATGTATATTCTATTTATCACGTGTGTAGCGCAACAGTGCTGTAACGTCACATTTAATTCATTATTACCCCTCCCGTACTGCTCGAATACCGCAGGAACCCACTAGGGTATGCGCTACCCCCATTGGCTATTGACTCTTTTTTCATTCCACCTAGCCCCAAAGTTATAGATTGTGATCATAGGCCTCCAAGCCCAATCATACGTTTTTCAACAGTGATTATTTATATGCCATCGTTCTTCATTTATTAATCTAGATACCACTAATAGAACACGTATGCACAGGTTTCTAAATTTAAATTTTTTTACTCATCCAGATAATAATTATCGTTTTTAAGACTCGAAACGTTATTTTCTCATTTACATTTGTATATTTAAGGTATACTTTTTTAATAAATCTGGGTTTCAAAAATAAAAATAATATTTACCCGTAATATTTTTTATATCTAAAAGTTGATGACTAAAAGTGTGTAAAAATACTCACAAACAATTATGTGGTTTATACTAACTGCAAACATTATCGCCTAGCCATTTTGATGTAATGTTACTATCGCACCTGAAGGTGTGTTTCTATTACACGCATCATTTCCTTAAACACAATAGCTTCTGAAGGCCAAGGTGCTATTTTATTTAACTATATTCTATTAAGTACAAATGCAAAGCAATTATTGAGTAATGAGGTTGTATCTGATAAATTTTATCGCGTGTCTGTGGCTTGGTAGTGCCTTAACGAATGGACCAAATACGAATTTTAATCGAAATGTTTGAAGAGAATCTGTTCAGCTGTTTAAAAATTACAGATATTTCTAGTTGAAATGATGTAAATGTTGATGGTTGGCTTTTATAAGTTAGGTTATTCTTTTATAAATTAGGTTATTCACTTTTGCAAACACTCATACATACTTCTGCAGATATCATAAAACAATCTTTCTAAATAATTATTCCTACAAGTTATTAAACGGACGTCAAGTATAATTCGCGCTTTTGAATGTGTGCAATCGAGTTTCTGCAAATATGATGGATTTTTTTCAAGTTCTCGAAATAAATCTGTCAAAATGTATTACTTCCGTTTCCTGTTTCCGTACTTAACGGCTTAACGAGTTTTTGATCAAATTTGGCACACTGGTAGACCATGGACTTGGATTAGGACATAGGCTACTTTTTATTCCAAAAAAGGCCATTTACGCAGGCGGAACCACGAGGAAAAGCTAGTATTATATAAATAATAATATTGTCCTACTGCTGGCCATGGGATTATACATTATATAATAGCAATATAATGATGGAATTCGTACAGGAATATTCGGCAAAATGAATGCCTACCTACTATTATAATATCTATACAACCAAACTCAAATCATAAAATGATTCGTTAAGCAAATGGAAAAAAAACTATTCATTACACTTTTGTTGATTCACAGAGCACTTCACATGAATTCACCCGGCGTCTTGCTGAAAATTACACGAACAATTGAAAACAAAAAAGCGCCGAACATAGCTAAGAATAAAGGTACAGCTAGTGTTTATGTAACAATAACAAAACGAAACCTTGACAAATGAGCCTTTTTGTGTAACTTCTACGTATGGGAGAGACGTGGGACGGTTGCCAAAATGTGCGATACAGGCGGTTGTAGTAGAGCGCCGATTGTGCCAACTGGATTTTGCTTTCAGCTGGATATTTGGCACAACGTAACAGAAAGTTTACGTAAATGTTAGAAACATGTGTACAGATGCGATTATTAAAGCCACATATTACCTGAGGAAAATATGCATGTAATTGTATCCAATAACTCATATTTAGTTACATTAATTTTATAATGTGCATAGAGCGGAAATGGATGCACAACGTAGCATACTTTTATTGTTATAAAATATACTCTTATCTTTCGATAAAATGTCAAGCAACGGTCATTCAAATGAATAACATTAATTAACTCATACCTGTATCTACAGAGCGGTAGGCAGAGGTGCATTTAGTGTGCCCACAATTCACAGAGCTTACTTCCATGCTATAATGTTATAGGTGGAGAGCCTATTGCCATATAAGGCACAAATTGATCATGTTTGATTTATTCAAAGCGAAAACTCAAACACAAACATGGTTTGCCCAACTTTAATTCGATGCCAGGGCCCAGGAGCTCACCATTTTCTCAGTTTAAGTATGCTGCTAACATACCAATAAGACGATAAGTTATGACTACAATCTTTCTTTCTATCTGTCCTTATCCCACAGACAGTAGGGTCGGCGCAACATGGTGTTTAACAGAAGTTACGGTAAGATTTGGTTTGTAATTTTTACCACCGGCCGCCTGTCTGATGTCAATCCCTTTGAAGTTAAGTTATGCCTGCAATATTATAACATTGTATACTGGTATTGCCTTGATACATAGCCGAACAAGTGGATTAACTGATGTTTAGTGATCTCCACCACACATGATAGGTAAGTATTAGATAATCAAGGAATTAGGGAAGGCGACCTCTCAATCTTATTTCTTAACAAATTTCATAATCAACGCCGATGACACCGGGAAGAACACAAAGTTTTCTAATCAAATAGTCAGTTGAAATAGCGCTATGAGGGCATGTGTTCTAGAAACTTCAACTTGTTATAACTGTGTGAGGCTGTCATAGTTATAGAGCCGAAAACGAGTGAGTGCGTCACCGACGTTAAGTGTTCTCCGTCACCAAGAGGCAGCCACAATACCAGAAGAATCATGGAGGCACTATCGACCCGGAAGGAAAACAATATAGCATACTGGATTGCGAAGGAAAAGAAGATTAGGGCCTCCGGAATGCTCATTAATCATATGAAACAGCAAGTTGCCCAACATTTCTGTTTTCTATGAGATATTGTACCGCTGCGGTCGAGCCGACCTTTTCATACTATAGACAACACTGTCTGCAGCGTAGCTCTACCACTTAACTTGATACTGTAACCTACTACTTATCGTTATTTTTGAAAAAGCATTATGAACGAATGAATGGGACAATAAAGCAAGGCTACAAGTTTTATTTTGTTTTAATAAGTGAAAAGGAATCGTAAGAAGACCAACGCTCCTACAAATTTAAAAGCTGAACAGTGTTAGCCATCGGTTATTTGAATGCCCCGTTTGAATTCCAGCTTTTTGAAAATGTTACGTGTGAATATTTCAGCAGCCCGACATTGGCTAAAAATAGTTACACGAAACGTACGTGATACATGGACGGAGTGTCTTCATTCGATTAATTATATTTACGGCAGTGTCTTTATGAAATATAATCGCCAAGATAACATAAACCTATTGTTTTAAATAACTTATGAAGTGCATGTTTTACAATGTAAATGTCACTTATCAAATAAAAGAACGCAAATAAAAAATTAAATACAATGTGTTACAGAACAGTGTGGCCATATTATGTAAGGGCCATTACATAGGTGCGCCTTACAGTGAGTTTGTAATGTTTATGTAACGGATCTTATCAAAATCGAATCATCCTAAAATTTCACGTTAATTCTAATCACTCGTATTACTATTCAATATGAACGACACTTACTTTTTAATGAACGTGAATAACGTGTATGTAATTCTACGGACATACATACGTAACTTGTAATTTAAACATAATTTATGTTACGAAGTAAGACGGAAAGTGCCTGTATGCTGAAAACCGATACTATCTTCTAGAAACACTATAAATACTTAATTCTTAGGTCTTCCATCTACGAACTTGAGCTAAGTTCGATAGAACTGACGAGTATCTTGTAAGATGTTATCATCTTTTATAAGTTACAGGTGTAACAGATGGACGACGTGAACGGCGATGGTAGAGTTGGTAGTGGTCAACCGCACCAATGATTACTTTTGAAAGGAAATATTTATAAACGCAAGTTGGAAATCCAAAGTCCCTGCCTACAGTTGTATGATATAGGCGTTATACATAATTATGTAGGTAACATTTGAAATTCAGTTTTATATTTTTGTCATCGGGAAAATTAATCTAAATAATTAGATTATTGTTATAGATAAGTATTATTCAAGACTATACTCAATAGGAACAATTGGACGTGTAGTTAATAGAATAAAATAGACAATAACACAGTAACATTGGCAACCCAAGGACGTCCTAGTTGATGCTATAAACCCCTTCGAAAGCACGTCTTGTCAATACAATATTTACTATCTTGATGCCATGATCTACTCAGCCAGCTCTGGTGGTGGACATAAATAACTAATAATAATTATTTCAAATCTTTCACAAACAAATCTGTTGTTATCTATTTTTCATTTCTTCAGTCAGATTAATTAATATTTTTTTTAATGTGCCATTTGTCCATTGCTATGATCTATTCAATGAAAGATAACATCTGTTAAAAGTTATCATAAATCAATTGTTTTAATCATCTTTTGTATAAATAATCAAGGCTCTAATCTCGTACTTTTTCTGTTAATCTATAACTTAAAAGTTTATGGATAAAATTTAATTTTTAAACCCTTTAGATCTCTTCTGATCTTTATCTGATTAGTCTAGAAAATTCATATTGTAATATCTAATGTCTCCCACCAAAAGTGATACTTTGGATACATATTTTTTTTTAACTTTCTGGCAATATTCTATCCTTTATCTTTAAATGGATTTGTGCTGTTAGCCTATATTGTTTTTACAGCTTCACCTGACAATAAAGCCGGCGGTTATGGCGCTCTAGCCAGAAATATATATAATGTATTTAGTAGCAATTAAGCACAGATGCGCCTTTTAGAAGGCTCAGACCTCAGCATGAGCAATCGCTGGGGAGTATAGTTTAGGACCACCTCTGCACATCATTGTGCCGAGGGCCAGTTGTAGGAGTTCTTCGGACTCGCAGGCGTGTCCTATGTCGGGGTCGCGTATTATTATTGCGATTCAAATTGGGCAAGGAAAGTGCTGTTTCGTTAACGACTGTGATGGAGTCGTTGGGATCTGCCTAAACATGTTTGGGACGTCGACGGAGGAAGAAGCCCTGTAGCTAGTTCAAATACACTCGTAACATTAAGAAAAAATACTTCAGTGTCCAAATCTGGCCTTATTGCTTGTCATTTACCAAATCGGCTAATCATGACTTGAATGTATTGGCTCTTCATGCAGATTTCGAATGTCCCAGAAGTAACAAAATGTTTATGCTCGCCAATAAGTCATTTCATTGCCAGATTTGTATCAACTTTATTATTTTGGTCTCAGCGTCACTTCGCTGTTTATTTGAAATAAAATACAAAGATTCTCAATTCGTCTGTATATGTATTTTGTATGAATGTTCACACATAACTCTGCCAAATTTGAAACACATTTAATGTAATTGTTTTATGCATCGATTTTAATAATTGTTTCATAAAAATATTGTAATGTAAAAGTTGTTTAACATAAAATACACCAACTCAAAAACGATTAATATGCTAAAAATATAAGTAATCAATTTTGAGTTGATGATATCAATCATTGACTATAAAACTACAATACCACCGACTCAATTTTTTTATATTATATTAGCTTGTTAGTTTTGGAGTAGGTTTTATTTTTTGTAATTTTTTTGTTATAACAACGCTTTTTCTTTCAGCCTATTGTTTACCCAGCTTAATGGCAGGGTTTAACTTTCTATTTATACCTACGTCTCCACTGCATTTAGTCTTAAGCATCCTCCATAGAGAAATGATTGACTCTCATATCTCCCTCGTCAAACCAGTTTTATTAACCTACTTAAAAAAAGGAGGAGGTTCTCAATTCGGTAAGTTTTTTTTTGCTTTTTTATGTATGTACATGTGTTTGTGATTTCCAAATGTGGCCTGATTTTATTGGAAAAAGTTTCATTCGATAGAGTTTCGCTGCGATGTGGCTTCATATAAATTTGGTTAAGATCTGATGACAGAGTACGGAGTAAAAAATGAAATTACTCAACGGATAATACACGCGACGCGATTGCGTTATTGTGTTGGAATTTACATGCTATTGCTGTAACAACCACTAAACATTGAATAATAAAATAGGTTTTAACAAAACTTACGACACCAACTTCAAAATAAAAAACACTGAGAAGATAAAAATAACAATTTCTATTGGTCTCTTTAGAGTCGATGCCTATGTCGCAGCCGGTTAAATAAAATTTGACAATTTCAGTTCGGCCAGATTTAGACAAATAATTATTACGACTAACAATTTTTTTTTATAGGTTGGCTTCATCTTGTTGGTGCGAAGCCTCTAAATAATTATAGATAAATAAAAAAATAAAAAACTACTTTTTTTATTTTGCTCAAACCTCCGCTTTAAGGAATGTCGTTTTCTGATGTAAAGAGAAACCTATATCCATCCTTAGGTTCACAATTGTCACTTATAATAAAATATCTTCAACTAATCATGCAAATAATATTTTCAGAGTTTGGAGTTGAAAAGTTAATATACAAATAGCTACTTTCACTTTTATAGTACGAATCTGTCCGAAAATGTTTTGAAGATTTGTTAGAGATGCAAACGATTTATTTTTCCATCTGTGCCGCGTTCATAAATCTGTGAAGAATCCAGATATAACCTAATCAGCTTGTTATTGCATTCGGTCTAGCCTCGACGCAATTTTATAAACGAGAAAGGCTGCCTTTAAATGAAATATTATCTTAATGGAAAATAAATTGCAGGTGGTTTTATCTTGGCTGGAAAGAATGATTCCGAACAAACTCTTATTGTAAAAAATAAATTGAATATTATGGTCTAGAAAATATGACAGCCTCCGTGGTGCAGTGGGCAAGTAACCGGCTGTGAAGCGAGAGGCCGCGGGTTCGATTTCCGCACCGAGACAAATGTTTGTATTTGTTTAGGGTCTGAGTGTTTTCTCCCCAGAGGGGTTGACGTCAGGCAGTCGGCCGGTCGTAAAAACTACAAGCAAAATCTTTCTGTGCCATGTAAAAAAAGTATATAGCGCTGACCCCAGTGCGAATGGGATAAGGGCAGGCGGAAGAATATTATGGTCTAGAAATTATTAATTCACAGTACTGAAGATTATGTCCATATTTTTTTCAATTCCAAAATCAACCTTCTTTACGTCAAATTAAATTATTGTAATATAAAACCTTGCGCCAGTTTAAGTTTGCCTAAACCTTATTATCCAGATCAGTGAGTGTCCCAAGCATCTCCAATGTACAATTTAACATTGTTTCTATATAAATTTATGATAACGAAACAAAATCTGCGCGTTGGTGAGCGACCTGCTAAGCCTGTCCTTTATCACATCGTCTGCTCCATCCACGCAAGGCAATTTGCATACATCTTCATTTCGTATTCGATCTGCCCAGATTACGGCGCGCTGTTCACAAGGAATAACATTACCACAGAATTAATCTTATTGACATTCCTTCTCTGTCATATGATACGCGTACCAGATTGTACAGAATAGTTATTATGTCGCCCTATGTAACAAATGGCCGGACATGATTGTTTCGTATATAGCAGGTTGCAAACTTTTTTTATTTTTCCAGCTGATTGTATCAATTACTGATGATGAGTACCACGATACCAGACGGACATTAAGAAAAATAATGAGGATTTTGGGGCAGGAGGGAATCTTGTGTCTAAATATCATACAATTCGCTTTAGTAAACTCGTTATTCCACTGTGGTTTTCTGTGAGACAATGATACCTCAGTCAGTTGACTGAGGTACTGGCTGACTGAGGTGAGCATATGAGCAGGCAGTCTTCTGCCTTTCAATATGCTGTAGATAGAACTTCAGTACCGTTGGACCATATACACAGATATTGCATCGTAACAGTATAACACCCACGCGAAAGTTAACGGACATAATATGTGATTATTTCTCAATATCTCAATATAATATAAGAAAAAAACATATTTATAGAAGGCAGTTATTAAACATGTAATTCTTCATAATTCTGATTTGTTTTATGGTTTTATTAATTCCTTAAGTTTTGGCCAATAACGACAAAATTCGGTCTTAATTTAAAAGATGATTCATAGTACTTGCAAATTCGATTTATAAATTATATTGATAAAACCTTTGGCCCCTTCAAAACATTACCGATGTATGTTTATTAGAACGGCTTAGTAACTATTGTAAGGTTTATGATAATTATTGTTGAAAAATTTCACTAATTTACAATGACAAATACAGTAGAACCTCGAAGTCGAACTTCAATAAGATGAAACCTCCTAATCTCGAAAAAAAAATTTGTTCCCTTCCCTTCAAACACCAAAACCTCCATTACTCGAAATCTCAACCCTCTATTAGTCGAAATGATCAGTGAGTCCCTCCAAGCCATTTGGGTACATATTTTCCCTCCAAAACTCGAAAAAAAAAATTGTATCTCTGTATCTCGAACATAGCAATGTTTTATTTTACAACCTTTACAACTCGATTATTTGAGACTTGATTTGATTTGATTTGATTGTGGGCTCCTTTTCTCCGCTCTTAGCCCGTTGAATGTCGGGCCATTGTGCGTATTGAGACTTATTACCTCTATAGTTCTTTATAAGTTGAAAACTCTATAACTCGAATTATTTGGCGTCTCCCTTGATGTTCGACTTATAGAGGTTTTACTGTAAACGGATTTAAGACAGACGCCATGGACGGTATGGACGCGGACGGAGTTGTTATGGGATGAGGTAGTAGCAAGGCCTTGGAATACATACAGCTGCATATTCCGCCTTTCTATGTAGATCGGGTTCGCACCACCCGCGTTTCACCACGCACAACGATTGCTCTGGTGAAACGTCGTCTTTGGACGACTGTATGGATCCCTAGGCTGTTGTAGTAGTATGGATATTCCTTATAAATAACACTCGCCTTATTTTGTTTGTCGATTTTTGATCTCGACTCCGTGCACAACACTCAGTCACGTCAGAACTGTTGGTTGATGGCCGTTCCCAATCTTCTATCTATCTATGTGTTTACTGGCAGTAAAATTTTGTCAGATGATTTGATTTTTTGTTTTTTTATGGACGATTTGTCAAAAAAAAACTGTCGATGGACAGAATATAGCGAACGGCCATAACTCGGAAGAGTCATCAGCCATTTATTCAGTACGTCAGGCATACTGCATATTGCTTAGCCGCCTCCTAAGTATTATTAAGTGAAACTCAACAACTAACTCAAAAAAATTACATATTTATAAGCCACAAATAGCATTCTTGCCTTTTATGAAATATAGTGAATAGATGACCTTTTGATCGCAGGTGCAGGTCAATTATAATTGCACCGACTCTAAAAATATCTCTACTTTACTATATTTTATGTAAGAAATTAATGTTATTTGCATCTTATTCGATGGTTATTTGTGACCTAAGTATTTATTTTAAATCGACTTAAAAAGGATAGGGTTCTGATTTCCCTGAATTGTGTCTACGCGATATTAATGTGAGCAGTTTTCCACTTTCCCTCGGACTCCGTCATCAGATCTTAACCAATTTATACAGGACCATCTGAAAGATAAACTCTATCGAATCCAAAAAGTCGGTCCCTATTTGGCGGAGCTAAAGCATTACATACATAAAAATACAAGCGAATTAAACAACTCCTCCTTTTATATGTTTATAAGGAAACACTCAAGTACATGGGTATATGTTATTTAGATACATCCTGAGTAATTCGTGAAAAATAAGTACGGAAGAGGATGGAACTTGCTTTAATGAGTGTTCTAAAATGGTGCACATTGACACAGTTTGCAAATGTTTTACGTCACGCTGCACAGCGTCGGCGCTACTTAAATTAATGATTTGCTAACTTGTCGTAGTTTACACATCAATGCAAATGTATGGTAATCCAGACTTTCAACATGTAGGTAATTACATACTGATTAGATCAGTTCAGGCGTCCAATTACATTACATGTAGGGATCGAGCGGTAATACCCTGCACTCTACAATATCCCAAGGGTATGAAGAGAGACGAGAAAAGTAAATTAACGTAGATTTAGAGCATCATCTATAGATTGTTAATATGGTTTAGTTATCTTTTCGACTTGTGAAAGTTCCAATTGACCGAATAAACGAGTTGAGTTTTACTATTAAAGAGATACGTCTATTACAGACGATTAATGATATGATGTCTGAGAGACATCCTTTTATATGGCTAGACAGACCATCGTGCATCGCCCCGGTGTGCGAGAGCGACATGATATACCGTAAATTTAACAAAAGAAATGGGATGTGATTGGTGCCGAGCCACCTTGATGTCGTTTGCTTCTCTTACCACCTTTCTCTTTCTTTTCTTTCGAACCAGGCATTATCAAAAAATTTGCGAACTTCCACAGCACTTTTGCACCATTCTAAGCGTTTTCCGTAAGCTTGTTTATAGTAAACGTACAAGTGTGTCACCTAATGGTAAGTGATCTACCTTGATGTCGTTTGCTTTTCTTACCACCTTTCTCTTTCTTTTCTTTCGAACCAGGCATCATCAAAAAATTTGCGAACTTCCACAGCACTTTTGCACCATTCTGAGCGTTTTCCGTAAGCTTGTTTATAGTAAACGTACAAGTGTGTCACCTAATGGTAAGTGATCTCCACCGCTAATAGATACTCACAATACCAAAAGAATCATAGTCGCGTTGCTGACTTTAAATATAAGAGATAATTAAGGAATTGGGAATCGGACGGGGATTTGGAATATCTCACTCACCGCACGAAATGCAGTAGCTAGCCGCTACTTTACGTCGGTTTTCTGTGACACGGTGGTAACGAAGCGCTCGAGCTGACCCATTCGTGCTGTATAAAAAACTGTCTACAGTGTGGCTCTACTAATCGAATGTGAGAAGCATTTACACAGTATATTATACAGGATTTGTCTCACGCACTAACGTTTAATAATTTCGGCTTGGGTGCCGTCACCGCCAAAACTCTTTTAAGCAACTTAACAGCCCTGATGAACTGCTTAACGAACGGTAGGTCATCTGCTTTGTTCGTATATCTAATTTGGGCAACCTGCCTTCGGTTGTAAGTATACCAGACTAGCAAAGAGACCGGTGTAGTGCTTCACCCGGTGGTCGAGTTGCTTTTGGCTTTCTCCAATAATAACAACATCTGCGCCCTTAAGTAAGCTGTCTTTTTTGCAACAGGTTCGAGACCACAGACCCATCTGATACCTTCATAGACACTACTGATATCTCCCCTGTCTACACACGGCTGAATAATGTGGCTGAGACTTAATCAGTACAAGTTGGTACGGTACCATGCACTTCGTTGTAGAGCGGCTTTGTGTGTTCGTAACACTTCGTCTGTCTCCGGACAGGGTCCCATGTGGTATCTAAGACTAGTAGATGTTCGGCATTTGAACCAGGCCTAAAGTTTTGTTTTCAGGTGGCCGACAACTTGGCCGGTGCTCAATCAGCAATGTTCAGATGCAATGCTCTAGATCTCTTATAGGTATTAGCGTTTCATGATTTTGACTACTGCCATGTTAATAACTGGAATTGCTGGTTTCTTCTCTCTAAGGCTGTCGAGTTGTTTCCCCTAGGCTTATTACTGTCTACTATTCACACGTTGACATCTCTCCAACGCAGCTAGACAAATTCCTATAATATTTTATCTTCGATAAATTCTTCGATGAATATTTCATAAAATCACGCAGTATATTTAAAAGAGTACTAAATGAAACAAAAACAAAAAACTACGATGTCAGAGAAATTTTGTAAATATTCGAGGTATTTGAGAAATTAATCTCGGAGATAAATTAGAGGAATTCATCCTTAGTTAACTTGGCTAAATTATAAATTAAAAGTAGAGGTAGACATAAAATATAGGATCATTTACTCGTAAAAGCATTTACTAATGTATAAGATTTTTTTTTAATCAGACAGCAAAAATAAAATATTGTTGTACGTTCAAATAATATGAGTAACAATATTGTGCAACACGAAACACATTCATTATTATTTTGTAATCATTAAAACCCTTGGTTTTAAATGAAAAATTATGAAATGGAGAATTTAAAAATAAATACCCAACCAGTTTTAGCATGAGATTATCAATGGCTTAAATTCAATATTTAAAATATCTTAAATACATAATCTCATTTCAGCAAAAACATTTCTTAAACATGAATACTGTTTGGAAATGTTGTCGTGATAAAATAATACGGCTATTGTTTTCGTTGTTAATTGGCTCTATCTTGCGGCAATTGCGGGTTCAGCCGCGAACAATAGATTTCAGTAGAACAGCCAATTTGTGGATACACATTTATCATATAATTATTAACGTACATCCGATAAATTAACACATTAAAGAGCGTAAATGTGATGAAGATTAAAATAAATACTTCAAATTTCAATTTATCGTTTTGACCGTATTTATAATAATGTATTCGTTGTTTTTTTTACCAGCCACACACATAGTCCTGACCCCACACTGGGTTAACCTGTATTGTGGGTATCAGGAACTACTTGCGTACCCACAACACCTAGACCCGAAACAAATATTTGTAGGTCACACAAACATTTGTATCGGTGCGGGAATCGAACCCACGGCCTCACGCTTCGCAACCGGCTACTCGCCAACCGTGCCACGGAAACAGTCAAGTTGTTGTGTCTAATCGTTGTTTTGCTTCACTGAAATATTCAGTAAGATCGTAGTATAGGTACATAGGATGTAGAGACACCTTATTCGAACCGACACCTCTGGAGGCCACGAATTCATATGATGGTAGTTTTACCTATACAATTATAATATATCACGGCCAAACTACATGTAATGTCTTTGAAATGTTTTATTTCCGGTCAAAAACTTTATAGACATGAAAGTCTATGACAAAAATGTCATTCTTGTATGTTCTAAATCCAAAAGTTGATTCAAGATATTAAACTCTAAAGCGCCCGCTGGTCATTCACGCAAAGCTCTATTAGTTGATCGTTAATTATCGTTCACGAACCGCTCGATCAGCCATTGTCAATCGGTTGTAACTACTCCAGACGGCCGCATGTTGCGGTCGTGACTTCTCGATTGATGTTGCGTTTGTTGATTACAACGGTAGAAAGGTATAAATCCGATCAATACTTACCTAATAATTTATTTCTTTTCTAACTTCACTTTTGTACCTATTGTGGCAATATACTCTACACTGTATCATATGGGCTTAGAAATACTGTTAAAATTAAAATTATATCATGTCACATGTAATTACTGTTACACTGATTCAACGGTACGAGTACATACGACTCGTACTTTTCTTTTCTTTTCTTTTCTTTTAGTGGGAAATAATAGTAGTAATATAATTTATGTCATCACCCTTACGAGTTTTATAATATATTTTATATTATATTTTACAACGACTATAAAAAGGTAAACAAGGTACACTAACACAAAAAGCAATAAGTTGGTTGTTATTACCTCGTAAGAGGTATACCAGCCTTTTAGAATGAAGTTAATATTAAATCCATGTAAACACTGCACGCTCTATTCTCACTGCAAATAGTGAGCTGTCCCGGTATAAGGGGTTGGCGACACGGAAAAGTAATTCACGAGGCGAATTAAAGTTGGAAAGGATATGTTTCGCTCACGCTGCAGTAAAGTGCAGTGTGGAGACTGGAGAGCTCATAATTAGATATTCTCATTTAAATACACTACTGAGTAGTTGTATACTATTTTTAAACAATCGGTTGGTCGCGTTTAGATATAACAGAACTGTGCCATTAAAAAAATAATTAACTAAAGAATGACATTGTGTTACTAATGTTATTATTGCAAATAATGCATAAGCTAAGGGTTAGGCAGAGGTGCAACTAGTGCACGGTTTGCCGAGCATATTCCAGCCACATAATTGGATGCGGTCTTATCTAATCTAGGGGCTTAGCATATGCAGCACGAGATGATTTTGTCGACTCGTTTCGTCGTAACAAAAACTGTTTTATCTGATTATTATTTCAATATGTCCATTGACGCTAACGTTGACTAATGTTGACACTTCTACCCGAGATATTTGTCGTCGATAGTTATCTCTCTCGCGTTGAATATGCTAAGTCCATAGGGCAACTCATGTGTCAAAAATCAAAAACTGCAACACAAATTGTTAATACCCGAGCTGGTTTGAACCAAGAACCGCAATATTGTGCGCTGCCACTAGACCAACGAGGAGATCCTACGGGAAATAATATTGTGGTAGTGATTTCTCTTGATCTCAGCTTATTGCCATCCACTGTTGTAAGTTATCCTCCTCAAGTGAGCGGCAACCATCCCGGTCTTGGGTAGCCCGCAACCGTCCGCTAGCCGATTTCTCTTACATTAGGTAATTTAAAACTTACTCTAAAAAGTATTTAGAACCAATAGCAAAATATGTGATGAGTCCTAAATACCAACTTGGCCAATCTACACTTATTCGATATTTGTAGTTCCTGATAAAGAATCTTTTCTCGCATTAATGCCGAAAATAAACTTTCCCTGCGTAAGAGTATTGTGACATTGATTGATAACACGAGTTTCTGCATGTAATAGGCTCATTAATATTTCTATCTGCCTACAATCTAACCTTTAGCAATAAATGATATATGTTGCCGATTCCAGATACTTCGAAATGGATATCAATATGAGAAATATTAATATTTGAATACTATTATTCACGTGTCACGTGTTTTAAAGTGGATAGACTACGCTGTAGACAGTTTTGTCTTCACGAATTATTTCACGCATAGAAATAATTAATGTCCAAATAAACTTAATCAGCCAGGTAACGAATTAAACAGACGATTTAGGAATTAACAATTTGACATATGCTTGTCCGCATAGATTGACAACTTCTGTATTTCGCCTGATTTATTATCTGATAAATAAGGTTTTCTTGGAGTTTGACAACCCTATGATACTTTATCTCAACTTCACGTGTGTTTCACGTGACCAAATAGAATCTAGACTAGAGCATCACTCCATTCATGTTTGGATAAAACTCTATACCACGTTCGCCGATAGATTTGTGGGGAGAGCGTAGTAGCTTGTGATCAGACTATATTGTAACTTAATCCTTTTTCAATCGTTTGTATGTATCATGAAACATAACTAGGTTTGAAATAAATAGTTAATGAATAACTGGGAATGGAAAACAGTGGTCAGAGCAATAAATCCTGTAGTTGTAGGTGTTATTGTATTTTAATTTATGTATATTTCTGATTTTAAAAACATGTATGAAAACCACGTTATGGATGAGACTGGCCTATTAACATGTTACATTTTAAAAATCTGTCACCGAACAGTAGTATAAAAGTATTATTGTATTCCAGTATAAAGAATATTGGTGGCAGTGAAATAACTAGTCATTATGATACTCGTACGTCTAATATGATGTCTCATAACGAAGGGTTTGATGCAGAGCCATACATTATTTTGTCATTCAAACTTTGAAGTAACTTTAATACTATTGTAGGCATAGATTGTAGGTATGACACTTATAATCAGGAACAAGAACAAGAAGGAACTACCCTTCGCATCGAGTCGTTCAAAGTCGTCTCGGGTTCGATCCCCGGGTCGGGTAAAAGTGTTATTGGGTTTTTCTATTACGAAAAACTCAGAATCAGCCCAAAGTCTGGAATTTGTGTCCGGTATGGCGATAGGCTCGCCCCCTATATCACATCATGGGACGGAGATACGCTCGGCGAAATGTAGGTATAACCAGTACCTCTGCCTACCCCTTCGGGGATTACAGGCGTGAGTGCGTATGTATGTATGTATAGTATTCATCATATACCTCTATAAAGTATGTGTTTTAAGTTTCTTATCAAAGTAACATCAGGTTATTTCGTTCTCGACCAAGGCCTTCACACGATAAACAAAAACAGAATATTAATCTAACAAACATTTAAACTAGAACTACCGAGTACTTGATAGCCAAGCCATACTGTTTTACGCTAAGCGCTAAGTTTAAAATGGTAAATTTAATAGTTAGGATTTGGTGTAAAGCGTTTATTAATAAGTCCTTCATCCATGAGTTAATTTAGGTGTTGAACGTGGGAAAGCAATATGGAAATAGATGATGCACTAATACTTAGATGGTAAGCATTCTTCATAAGAATTTTGTTTTGTTGTACGTACAGTACTACAACATAAATTGCGGGTTTCGATAATATCCGTTTATCTTCGAAAATAATAAGATGATGATATCAATATTAGATTACGTACCTACTTATTTTTATCATAAGTACCTGACAAGGTCCGGAAGGCTGGACATTGTTTGCATATGTTTTTTTTGTTAGTCTTAAATAGTCTTAATGACAAAACGAGTTACGTTTTATTCAAAAAAATCCTCTGGATATTTATGAACAGTGAAATTGTATACCTTATGATCTGAAACCTCGACATGGTAATTCATTTGCTTACTGGATAAAGACATTCGTTTCCACTAACTGAGTAGTTATGTAGATGACAAAATTTACTCACTAGCGGCGGGTCCAACCCACCAAATCTAGGGATAATTCCACCAGGGAACACTGTCTGTAGTTCCATTTTCTGACATTTCACAGTCGCAATATCTGGGACAAATATGTCAATTTAATTAAATTCAATAAAACATTCCCTCACACTGCCAATTTCAAAAACATACAAAGAAGTATTTGAATATAGTGGTCGAATTAGTCCGACCATTGTCCGAATTATCGTTCAATATATTTAAAGAACTCTGACAACTTGACGTTTAAAATATTCTTATCAATACATAGTACAAAATAGAGTCAATATCTGTGTCTGTCTGTCTACTTCTCATAAGCTATGCAACGGATTTAGATGCCGTTTTCACTACATTTAGAGAATTTATTCCGGAAGGTTTATATGTATATCACGCTATAATTCATGGGAGCAGGGCAGTAACATACCTGGGGGAAACCGCAAGCGAAACAGCAAGTAGGCAATAAATTATATTATTCAAAAAACAATACGATTAGCAACCGCGTCGCCATTAATAAAATAGTAGTACTAAACGTAAAATTATGGATCCTGAATTTCCCTAACCTAATCGGAAAAAGCTATATCCTGGTGTAAAGTTTTTAAGTGGCACCGCCGGAAGCACTTAAAACGTGGCGAATGGTAAGAAACGAACAAAAAACGAAGCAGCGTGGAATAAAAATTCGAATCTCATTAAAATTGCAAGGGTTTTAATACTCCGCGATATGATTTTAATTTCAAGAAAGCATGAAAATGTAATTGCTCTGACAAACATAAATGTAAATAACAACATTCATTTGTAGTTGTAATATAATCTTCCACCTGCCCTTATCCCACTCGCCATGGGTACGGCGCAGCTTGCTTTTTAACACATGTTATAGAAAGATTTGGCTCGTGGTTTCAATGACCAGCCGCCTGCCTAACGTCAATCCCTCTGGGGAGTAAACACCCCGTCCCGAAACAAATATTATGCATCACACTTTTTTTTATCTCGGTGCGGAATTCGAACCCACGGCCTCTCGCTTTACTCCCCCAGTGCGCCACGGAGGCTGTAATTGTAATATAATAATAATATTAAACATATATGAATGAGCATAAATAATTTGATAGCAAAGAGTTATTGATTTTTAAAAGGAGTAAATAAAGTAGGATTTATAGGTAGTAAGTAATATTTTATAAAACAATTCTATCTTCAAGTTGAATTAGAAGAAATAATGTAATGTTACTATAATATATCAATGAATGTTACTTATATTGCATAAACATTAGGTAATTTTTCTAGTGTTGTATTCATAATGCTTGATTTGTTTTACCAGAGGCCGGCAAACGATCAATGGGGTCACCTAATGGTAAGTGAACCATCCACAATCAATATCTAAAGAATCATAGACGCGTTGGCCATCTAAAAGGAAAGGGCTAATTAAGGGATTGGGGACGGTAGGATTTTTTGGGCCTCCAGATATATTTATTCACCGTAGGAAATGAAAGAGCAAGCTACTTCACGTCAATTTTCTGTGAGACAGTAGTAACAGCCCGGTCGAGCCGACCCATTTATGCTGTAGACATGAATGAAAACTGTCTACGACGAGGCTATACCACTTGAGTAAATATTAATATAATATTGTGAAGTTAGCAGTAGTTTTCTGTGAGACAGTAGTAACAGCCCGAACCCATTTATGCTGTAGACATGAATGAAACTGTCTACGACGAGGCTATACCACTTGAGTAAATATTAATATAATATTGTGAAGTTAGCAGTAGTTTTCTGTGAGACAGTAGTAACAGCCCGAACCCATTTATGCTGTAGACATGAATGAAAACTGTCTACGACGAGGCTATACCACTTGAGTAAATATTAATATAATATTGTGAAGTTAGCAGTAGTTTTCTGTGAGACAGTAGTAACAGCCCGAACCCATTTATGCTGTAGACATGAATGAAAACTGTCTACGACGAGGCTATACCACTTGAGTAAATATTAATATAATATTGTGAAGTTAGCAGTAGTTTTCTGTGAGACAGTAGTAACAGCCCGAACCCATTTATGCTGTAGACATGAATGAAACTGTCTACGACGAGGCTATACCACTTGAGTAAATATTAATATAATATTGTGAAGTTAGCAGTAGTTTTCTGTGAGACAGTAGTAACAGCCCGAACCCATTTATGCTGTAGACATGAATGAAACTGTCTACGACGAGGCTATACCACTTGAGTAAATATTAATATAATATTGTGAAGTTAGCAGTAGTTTTCTGTGAGACAGTAGTAACAGCCCGAACCCATTTATGCTGTAGACATGAATGAAAACTGTCTACGACGAGGCTATACCACTTGAGTAAATATTAATATAATATTGTGAAGTTAGCAGTAGTTTTCTGTGAGACAGTAGTAACAGCCCGAACCCATTTATGCTGTAGACATGAATGAAAACTGTCTACGACGAGGCTATACCACTTGAGTAAATATTAATATAATATTGTGAAGTTAGCAGTAGTTTTCTGTGAGACAGTAGTAACAGCCCGAACCCATTTATGCTGTAGACATGAATGAAACTGTCTACGACGAGGCTATACCACTTGAGTAAATATTAATATAATATTGTGAAGTTAGCAGTAGTTTTCTGTGAGACAGTAGTAACAGCCCGAACCCATTTATGCTGTAGACATGAATGAAACTGTCTACGACGAGGCTATACCACTTGAGTAAATATTAATATAATATTGTGAAGTTAGCAGTAGTTTTCTGTGAGACAGTAGTAACAGCCGGAACCCATTTATGCTGTAGACATGAATGAAAACTGTCTACGACGAGGCTATACCACTTGAGTAAATATTAATATAATATTGTGAAGTTAGCAGTAGTTTTCTGTGAGACAGTAGTAACAGCCCGAACCCATTTATGCTGTAGACATGAATGAAACTGTCTACGACGAGGCTATACCACTTGAGTAAATATTAATATAATATTGTGAAGTTAGCAGTAGTTTTCTGTGAGACAGTAGTAACAGCCCGAACCCATTTATGCTGTAGACATGAATGAAACTGTCTACGACGAGGCTATACCACTTGAGTAAATATTAATATAATATTGTGAAGTTAGCAGTAGTTTTCTGTGAGACAGTAGTAACAGCCCGAACCCATTTATGCTGTAGACATGAATGAAACTGTCTACGACGAGGCTATACCACTTGAGTAAATATTAATATAATATTGTGAAGTTAGCAGTAGTTTTCTGTGAGACAGTAGTAACAGCCCGAACCCATTTATGCTGTAGACATGAATGAAACTGTCTACGACGAGGCTATACCACTTGAGTAAATATTAATATAATATTGTGAAGTTAGCAGTAGTTTTCTGTGAGACAGTAGTAACAGCCCGAACCCATTTATGCTGTAGACATGAATGAAAACTGTCTACGACGAGGCTATACCACTTGAGTAAATATTAATATAATATTGTGAAGTTAGCAGTAGTTTTCTGTGAGACAGTAGTAACAGCCCGAACCCATTTATGCTGTAGACATGAATGAAACTGTCTACGACGAGGCTATACCACTTGAGTAAATATTAATATAATATTGTGAAGTTAGCAGTAGTTTTCTGTGAGACAGTAGTAACAGCCCGAACCCATTTATGCTGTAGACATGAATGAAACTGTCTACGACGAGGCTATACCACTTGAGTAAATATTAATATAATATTGTGAAGTTAGCAGTAGTTTTCTGTGAGACAGTAGTAACAGCCCGAACCCATTTATGCTGTAGACATGAATGAAACTGTCTACGACGAGGCTATACCACTTGAGTAAATATTAATATAATATTGTGAAGTTAGCAGTAGTTTTCTGTGAGACAGTAGTAACAGCCCGAACCCATTTATGCTGTAGACATGAATGAAACTGTCTACGACGAGGCTATACCACTTGAGTAAATATTAATATAATATTGTGAAGTTAGCAGTAGTTTTCTGTGAGACAGTAGTAACAGCCCGAACCCATTTATGCTGTAGACATGAATGAAACTGTCTACGACGAGGCTATACCACTTGAGTAAATATTAATATAATATTGTGAAGTTAGCAGTAGTTTTCTGTGAGACAGTAGTAACAGCCCGAACCCATTTATGCTGTAGACATGAATGAAACTGTCTACGACGAGGCTATACCACTTGAGTAAATATTAATATAATATTGTGAAGTTAGCAGTAGTTTTCTGTGAGACAGTAGTAACAGCCCGAACCCATTTATGCTGTAGACATGAATGAAACTGTCTACGACGAGGCTATACCACTTGAGTAAATATTAATATAATATTGTGAAGTTAGCAGTAGTTTTCTGTGAGACAGTAGTAACAGCCCGAACCCATTTATGCTGTAGACATGAATGAAACTGTCTACGACGAGGCTATACCACTTGAGTAAATATTAATATAATATTGTGAAGTTAGCAGTAGTTTTCTGTGAGACAGTAGTAACAGCCCGAACCCATTTATGCTGTAGACATGAATGAAAACTGTCTACGACGAGGCTATACCACTTGAGTAAATATTAATATAATATTGTGAAGTTAGCAGTAGTTTTCTGTGAGACAGTAGTAACAGCCCGAACCCATTTATGCTGTAGACATGAATGAAACTGTCTACGACGAGGCTATACCACTTGAGTAAATATTAATATAATATTGTGAAGTTAGCAGTAGTTTTCTGTGAGACAGTAGTAACAGCCCGAACCCATTTATGCTGTAGACATGAATGAAACTGTCTACGACGAGGCTATACCACTTGAGTAAATATTAATATAATATTGTGAAGTTAGCAGTAGTTTTCTGTGAGACAGTAGTAACAGCCCGAACCCATTTATGCTGTAGACATGAATGAAACTGTCTACGACGAGGCTATACCACTTGAGTAAATATTAATATAATATTGTGAAGTTAGCAGTAGTTTTCTGTGAGACAGTAGTAACAGCCCGAACCCATTTATGCTGTAGACATGAATGAAACTGTCTACGACGAGGCTATACCACTTGAGTAAATATTAATATAATATTGTGAAGTTAGCAGTAGTTTTCTGTGAGACAGTAGTAACAGCCCGAACCCATTTATGCTGTAGACATGAATGAAACTGTCTACGACGAGGCTATACCACTTGAGTAAATATTAATATAATATTGTGAAGTTAGCAGTAGTTTTCTGTGAGACAGTAGTAACAGCCCGAACCCATTTATGCTGTAGACATGAATGAAACTGTCTACGACGAGGCTATACCACTTGAGTAAATATTAATATAATATTGTGAAGTTAGCAGTAGTTTTCTGTGAGACAGTAGTAACAGCCCGAACCCATTTATGCTGTAGACATGAATGAAACTGTCTACGACGAGGCTATACCACTTGAGTAAATATTAATATAATATTGTGAAGTTAGCAGTAGTTTTCTGTGAGACAGTAGTAACAGCCCGAACCCATTTATGCTGTAGACATGAATGAAACTGTCTACGACGAGGCTATACCACTTGAGTAAATATTAATATAATATTGTGAAGTAAGCAGTAGTTTTCTTCCACAAATAAGAAATATAAAGGTTTTATGTGTATTTATCCATGTCACTACTTATGTTAGTTATCTTCTCACATTGATTGTCGGCGCAAACATATCAATATACTAGCATTTGCTCGTGGCTTCGCCCACATGAACCAAACGTGAATAAGCAAAGAGTGTGTAAAATTGGGCAGGTGGGTAAAACCGGCATGCGGTCCGAGGTCAGACGCCACCCTACTTTATCTCTATTGGCCCCTAAAACAAAAATGTTGACGACCTCTACTCTAGACGCCTACTTTTTTATCAGACACCTATTTATACCACTACCGATCATAAACCAGGGTGCATCAACGCCCTCAAGGCTCGGTAAAAAGTTATTTTCAAAGGTACTAAGTCTCTTGTATGCCAGAAATCATATGTATAGGTATCACCGCCTTGTCTATTTCTGTTGCCAAACCGCAGTGTGGTAAGCATTGTAGTGTTTCAATTTGAAGTCAGTCAAAATACTGGGCATTGTGATACTTGACATCGTATGTCTCTGGGTGATGGCGCAGTGCAGTGAAGACTTTTTAATTCAAAGTTTTTAGATGGGATAGTATAAAGCTACTGTTCTGGGCGTGCGGAGCTTACTGTCGATTGAGCGTCGTGTTCGTCTTGGCAATCAGGCAAATCGCTCTCTTCCTGACTATGAATTCCACACGGCGATGGGCTCAGCCTTCCCATTGTTTTTCCTTCACTTTGAGACAACGTTAAAGACAGATATCTTTGACGTCACTTGCGGTCAAATAAAAATGTAAAATTAGGGCCATTACGTACTAGCGGAAAAAGCAGCGAAACATGGGTGTAATTTCATTGATTGGTGGACTTCAAATATAGCTTTAATAATATCCAAGTAATATAATAATACAACTTGGGAAACGAAATGCCTCTGTTAAAAAGTGCCTTTTATTCTATGTACAAAAACTCACTCTCAAAGTTTATAACATGGCTATCTCTGAAAGCGGAATTTTATGAAAGACTGTTGATCTTGTAAGTTAGATATTACATTCTCCATACGCGCATGTTCCTATCCGCAGTATACGCCCCTTACTGGTATGCGATGTAGGTTTTATCATTCCTATCTTACATGATATTATTCCACGTTAATTGCTGCTGTGCTTATAGATTTGCTTGCACATGAAACTTGTATCACGATCGGTTTATAAAGCGAATGTGTTGCAAAATCTAATGTATGTAAAAAAGCAATTCTTACAAACGTGTTAAAATAGGATATTTGACTATGTGTTATTTTATAGGCAGCTAATAATAATACGAGAAAGAAACTGTTTTGCGAAAACAGAATTAAAATTGGGTAAAAAATGAGGCCGCAGTTCATGTTTTAAATATTGGTACAAGTAATAGCTATCTCCCTTGCTTACGTGCACCGTTATGGCGTGATCTGCCTTGTGACGTAACTTGCCATGTTGTGCATCCTCTTTCCGCCACTTGCCAACTACTTCCTCCACCAGATTTTAATGGCTTGTAACTTGTTTATTTTTTACTTGCTTTATATAATTCTTTCGTACGTAACCTATGAGTGGTAGAGCCACTCTGTAGACACTTTTGTCTACAGCATGATGGGGCCGGCTTGTCCGGGTCGTTACCACTGTCTCACAGAAAACCGGCGTAAAGTAGCAGCTTGCTGTTGCGTTTCCGATATCCGGAGGCCCAAATCCCCCTCCCCTTCCCAATCCCTTAATTATCCCTTTCCTTTAAGGTCGGCAACGCGCCCGTAATTATTTTGGTATTGTGAGCGTACATGGGCGGTGGTGATCACTTACCATCAGGTGACCCACTTGCTCGTTTGTCGGCCTATGCAATAAAAAAACCTTAATTAAGATATTAACAACATCGAGTCAAATACCCTATTGGAGTCATTGACTTTAAGGTTGCTGTAGTTGGTACTAAAAGAAAACGTACGTTAACGTTTTAAATTTAATGTTTATAATTTAATTTTAATATACCTATTATGATAATGGTAATTTATTCCAGCTATTAAAATAATAATTGTTATGTTCGTGAGAGATTAAACTTTTATTCCTTCCATTTCTTAAGTTCCTATTCCTGGAAAATCCCGGGAAATTAAAAGAGCCTCGTCTCCGGAGGCATCATATTATTATAACAAGAAATGTAAATACATAAAGCTTACTAAAGTGCTACCAGTGTCATAAAAATATAAAAAGAGATTAGAACACAATAATTTCGAGTAATGAGGTTTTTTTATCTTGATGTGGTAATTTTTTTCAATTAACAACTGTATCTGATATTGATTTCAACTTGATACTTTTATCCGTTTTTATAAAAAAAAGTCCTGACAGAGTGGACAGATAAATAGACAAATATATTTAATCTTTGAGGGTTAAGTTTTCTGCTTTTTAGCCTTTTTTACCCTAATGGACGCTAAAAAATTAATATTTAAAGGGGATATTACGGAACCCACAATGCACGAGTATGAGACGCATTGCGTCGGTTTTGGTTCCAACAATTATTGGCTGAGAAATTGATGTCCATACTTAAAAAACCAAAAAACAATCTAATTGAGAATCTCCTTCTTTTCTGAAGTCGGTTAAATATGTATCGGGATGACAAGAGCAGTACATCGCCATGCAGTTTGTAGTAATTTTAAGGTCTTGACGATGTTGCTAATGTTTATGGGCCGGCTTGGCGCTTGGCACCGAGCGAGTCACGCGTGCAAAAAACCATAGTACAGTGCGAAAAAATTAAGTAGGCAATGGCCAGTTTTGGAACTAATTGAAAATGTAAGAATAGAATAATTTGTCAAAATGCCAAATAGACCAATGACGGTTCAACAACAGTGCCACTCATCTCGCCAACTCATAATTGTCGCTGTGAATCTACAGATGGCGTGGCGAAACTTTTTATTATTTATTTCAACAGAGGGCGGATTTTACAATACTGTATCCTACACTATCTACGCTTAGTTTGAAGGAGTATAACTAGAGGGGAGTAGTAAATGAGTTCGCGCAGACTATGTGCGCTCAGTCGACCACAAACCACATTTCATTTACTTTCGTAAGATTGAACCTTAATGTATTAATTGCTAAAATAGTGAAGTCATTGTATACATAATTAACTGTAGGTCAGTTAATTATGTATACAACGTTAGTCAGTCGTTAACGGTCAGTTAATAATGTTAATTATGTATACATACGTTGTTCTTAATATTTTGTTTACTGACAGATTTGCTTACTGGCAGTATTTTTTTTTACACATTTTATATGGAAGCCTTTGAATAACTTTATTTCTATCAATCAAAGTAACATCCCATAATATCGATGCATTTTTGCTAACGCAGTGGCAATATATCGATGTCCTTCTTAAATAAATCGGCTGGACGGGAGGCAACAAACTCTTCAAAAGCATAATGTCTCGGGTAATGATTTTGTTCCCGCCAAAAAAATTGTCTGGCAATCGTAGAGGCACGCATAAGCCCTCTCACAGCTGCGACTATCAATAATTATTTAAAAATAAAATAGGAAAATTGGATATACAAAAAATATTGAACGCCATCTAGTGGATTTGGACATGACTAAGTCTGCTTCAAATTAGCTAAAATACCAACAACACGCAATTAAGATTTTGGTTTTTACTAGGAGTCTGACAATATTTTATACTAATACGCGGTGTTAGCACTTACGTTGCCATTCCCATCTGCTCATTTGTCTACCTTTTACAAAATAAAACACTATGCCTTTGGCTTATCCGCGGAGTATTAACGACTCGTTCTAAGCGCTATAGGCTACGGGGTGTACCACACGAATACCGTCCGAAATGCCGCTCACCCTGCGGCAAAAACGGCCGGCGCGGTTTGTGCGGCACCGCCAGCGGCAAGTCCTTAGGCATACTGCCTTTTATTATAATCTATGCCTTGGGGTGATGCCGACGGCGACGCGTAATAGAGGGGCTCTTGGCTTAGATGTTAATACACTTGTGTACCAAGCTGTACTACCAGTGACTTAAATCCGTTATTGTCATTCATCAACTAGGTATGATGATTAATCCAACATCTGTCTGTTCCACAGCAAGTACATTAGTTTAAATTGTTGTCATATACATGAAATTTCTGATACTATATTATACACGATTACATTCTAAAACCTACAAATTTTTATTACATAATAATTACAAAGCTGACGTTTGTTTTGTATGCAAACAGAACAATAAATATATGGACACACCGCCATAAATGATTCGATAGTATGTACTAAAACTAGTGAATTACTCACTACCAGCGTCAACCATCAACGCCCTTTACTCAAAATGAAACAAAAACTTCTTTTGATTAATTAATGTCACTTTCGAGTTATTTCTTTTACTTAATTTCCTCTTAAAATGAGTTATTTTAAATCATCAGTTTTTGTTATAGCGTTTACAAGCTATAGCATAAGGTAATTAAAGGTTATTTAATTTATTTTTAATACTAACCTATGAACTTATGAACGTTTTAAAATTATTTACAATTTGAAACAATTCACACATCGATATATTTAGTAACATAATACACTATTAAAATGTTGTTTTAAGATTATTAGAATTTAATCGTAAAAAGTGTAAGATAAGAGTAATGTGTACGCGTTACGACTGAGGCTGACGCTTAGGTCTCGGGTTGGATTCCCGGGTCGTATATAAGTGATATTGGGTTTTTCTATAAATAAATGCTCAATATCAGCCAGGAGTCTGGAATTGTGCCCGGTATGGCGATCGGTTTATCCCTATCACATCGTGGGACGGAGATACGCTCAGCAAAATGTGGATGTACTAGTTATACCTCTGCCATACCCCTTCAGGGATTAAAGACGTGAGTGCGTATGTATGTACAAAATACATAAACCGGACGATTTAGTGCAGATTAAAAAAAAAAAAAACAACAAAAGTTAAACTTGTCGACGGTGGCAATTTTCATGCTGACATACAAAAAACACTAATAACCACTGAGTCATTATTATAGAAGTCTTCGCCATGTATATGGAAATGTTGAAAAAAAAATCAACCATTAAACTAAAAAGGCACTATCAATGCAAAATGGGTAGAAATCGCCATCTTTATATTAATTTCAGATCATAATACTATACCAGAATACTAACACTTTGAATGGCAGGAACTTAGTGTTCATGATAGTATAATATTATTCTCACTTATTCCGTAAGATGGCGTTAAATTAAATGTTTTGATTTTATGTAAATTCGAAATAGTTGCCAGCTTTTTAATGTCCTTGCACAGAATAATAAAATAATTCATAAGCAGTGCCTAAACTACCTACAGTACCTATTGGCAAAAAATACTTTGAGCTTAAGAGTACATATTCATTTCATTCAGATCAGGAATATGCATAACGACGACAAATCGAAACATCTGGCATGAGAAGGAGAAAGAAACATAGAAAACCAACGTAAAGTAGCGGCTTGCTGCTGCGTTTCATACGGTGAGAGATATTCGATAGCCCAAATCCCCTTCTCAATCTCTTACCTTTAAGATCGGCAACGTGTCCATGATGCTTCTGGTATTATGGGCGTTCATAAGCTGTGGAGATCACTTACCGTCAGGTAGTTAGTTTTTGCTACATAAAAAAATAAAAAAATAGGCTTATATTTCATATTTAAGATAAATAAAGTATTTGACATGCTACAACTCTCAGCGTTTGTTGATGTAATTTATATTAAAGTACCATCAAAAGTAACGTATAAAATATAGATACACCGCGACCGTTAATTTTCATAACCAAAAAATAAATAGGAATTCTTGTATGTTTAGATGAAGTGCGTCCAGGGTTGCGTTCGGGTATTTCTAGGGCTGTCAAGTAGTCTGTGGTACTGTGTCTACTAATTGTATCAAAGACTAATTGTATGTGTTGAATAGTAAACAAAGTCAATTTCTATGTAATTATTTAGGAGTAAATAGTTCAGACAGCCCATTTAGCATTGCTTTTTCCGTAATTTACTTTCAGATTTATTTACAATTAATGTTGTAGATGATTATAAAAGGGCTGGCAACCACGATAGGGCGGGAAACATACCCGCGGGCCGTGGCGCCTTGCAGTTGAAGCGAGAGATCGGCTGCATGTCGGCTTGGCATCCTAACTTCGACAGTTTCCTCTTTGCTGACGCCGAGCGCGGTAGTGTCGCAGTCACATACATTTTGCCGGTAATTCTATCCCAAGTTTTTGGCGCGGTTCGTCGTATTTATCGGTAAGTTACTGAATAAATTAATACGTTTAAAATTCATACATAGTTCGAATCAACAATATATTTATTATAATGCAATTATTATGGATTGATATTTCAATATTTGAGTTAATTTTAAATTCTTTATAGTTTTATTAAATTGAGTTAAATTATGAATTAATATGGGATAATTATGTATCCGAATTAATCTTTACAGTGTATTGAGAGTTGATATAGTTTTATATAAAAAGTTTTGGGTACATACAAGTAAGTACAATATTTATGACGTTATTGTTAATAATACATATACATTAATTATTATGGTTTACTATATACACACCTATATAAAATAAATAAAAACTAAAGCTTTTTTTTAACACAAAAACACTTTATAAATACTTTGTTTTTCGAGAACATCAGAATTATATACATACACACGCTTTCAAACCTGTAAACCCCGAAGGGGCAGGCAGAGGTACAACCAGTATAGCCACATTTCGCCAAGCCTATTTCCGTCCCATGATGTAATAGGGGGCGAGCCTATCACCAGAATTAATTATAAAAAAAAAACCAGAATAGTTGTTACTCATATCATGGCTCTGGTGATTTATTGATATTATCAATTTCTTATGAAACTGCATTTGATCATTGGTCCAAATATCCTTGGGAAAATGACTGAGTTATTTCATACTAATTATTATTATAGGTTAATGAACAACTTATTTTTAATATTTATGATGATAAAATTGTCGCATGTTACATCGCGTGCTGACATTTAGCGCAACTTTTTGTGCAACGCGACAATACCAACGTGCTCTGTAATAAAAATTGGCACGTTTGGTTTTCATACAGTAGTGGAAACCAAACCACTTCGAATGCTCACGCTGAAGACAAACAGTAGCTACCACTGTCTCGCAGAAAATCGAAGTAAACTAGCGGCTTGCTGCTGCGTTTCTTACGGTGCAGTGGTTGAGATATCCGGAGGCCCGAATCCCCCTCCCAATGCCTATTCTTTAAGGTCGGGAACGAACCCATGATACTTCTAGTATTGTGGGCCTACATGGGCGGTGGAAATCACTTACCAACAGGTGAACCACATGTTCGTTTACCGGCCTATGCAATATAACAAAATCGGATTGCAGTACTTACACGATACGAGTATTACCCATTGTCTGTGAAATGTACATTAATCAATAAAATATTCATCGACATCAGTAAATATCACGAGAAAGTATCTCATTTAAAAGCTATTGACCTCATTTAAATAATTAAAGTCAATGATGGAAAATAGAAATTCTGGAAATTTTCCTATAATTTCCGTAGCTTATTGGAAAACAATTTTGATCCGTAATTATTGCAAACAATCGTATCACTTATCAATGTTTGCTTATCTTTGTTTTATATTCAACTAGCTGTCCCGCGCGATTTCACCCGCAACTACAGCAGCGCCACCTACCGGGCCCAATTGTGTATCTAAAACATCCAGGGCGCCACCCAAACGCATACAAAAAAACATTCAAATCGGTCCAGCCATTTAGGAGGTGTTCAGTCACATACACACGTACAGTAGTATTATATATTTAAAGATTATCCGTAACATAACATAAGATCACGTCTGTATCTCTGATAAATTAGGCAGAAAAGGTGCAACTATTGCAACAAAGTTTCGCCAAGCTTATTTTCATACATAATGGGTAGCGACTTTATCGCAAATGTGAATTTTTCGTTTAATTATTATTCGGTCGATTATGAGAATGCTGACCCTTTACTGATATTAACCGACGAAAAAAGAGGATGAGATTCTAGTTCGACCCGTATCTTGTTTGTTACTTTTTAGGGTTCCGTATTCAAAGGGTACAAAATGCTATTACTAAACCTAAGCCGCGCCCGATTTCTGTTTATCTGGCCCACCCTTAAATGATTCTATCTTTGGAATGGTAATAGAGTATCACACTAAAACATGTATCACTGGATATATGTTATTACGGCGGATATCCTCAAATAATTTTAAAAAATATATATACGGAACCCTCAGAGTGCGAGTCCGACTCGCACTTGACAGTTTTTGAGGGTATTGTACCTCGAAAGAAAAAATGGAATCCTTGTAAGATCACTTTGTTGTCCGACCATCTGTCCATCCGACTGTCAAGAATCTTTTTTTTAGGAATTGATTTACGGTCCCTTGGAGGTATAAAAACTTCAAGCTTCTAAGAACTTTCAGTTTGGCTTCGGTCACCTTCAGCAGATTTTTTATCAGCCGCTGAAAACAGACGAAGGGCTGTGTGCAGTGGTAGCAAGCGGGTACAGGGGATTAATTATTGTGTGTAATTTTATTTCAATAAAGAAATAAATATAATAATTTGACTGTAGTATGCAGAGCTATTCGACCGAGTTCTTGATGTAGGCTCCGCGAAAAGCGTCTCGAAGTGTTAATTATGTCTTCACTCTCGGAAAGGGTACCATCGATTCGGTGTTTGCAATAAGGTTCTTAACCGAGGCATACAGGGCGAAGAAAAAGCTACTATTGTTGCCTTTTTAGACTCACAGAAGGCTTTTCCGAAGCCTATGGTGACATCATTGGGAACATTTACCTCTGATTCGAGTTTCTGGTTCGGACTTCTGTTGGCGAAACCAACTACTTCAGGATTACCGTTGTCGCCCACCAGGGCTCGGCGCTGAGTCCTTTTCTATTTGGTGTTATGCTTGATGTCACGCCGGCGGATATACAGGAGCAGCCTGTTATGGGTGCTTATTTATACCGATGAAATAGCACCAATAAATGGGACTGAAAAGCGCATAGAGCAAAAAGTGAATATGTGAATACGCTTGAGAACAACGAGGTCTAAAATTAACGTGACGAAGACCGGTGACGGGACATGGAGTACATACCTGGATAGTTTGTAGGTATGGGACGAACTTGCCGTGAAAATGGATAAGTTTAAGTACATAGGGTCTGTACGGTGTCACGAGTCCGGTGACATCGAACGTGGCGGGAGGTAACAGGCGTTACTTGCAACCAAAAGATACTGCAAAAATTTTGCTTTTGCAGATGAATTTATACGACACGGTGATTATGCCGTGACCGTATGTACGAGTATGTAAAATTGGTATGTCCTTTGAAGTTATTTAGTCCTTTGAGTTGATTTACTATTATTCCACTAGTGATTTTAAACATCCAAAAACAATAATGTAATTATTATGTCACCTACTAGAGAATCACAGGTAAATGTATGCTTAACCCGAACAACTCGCCTTTATGGCATTAATATATAATGTTATGTACTCGTAAGTGTATAAAACGAAGCCATTATAAGTTTAATATAAGTTGCCAGCCCACAGGCATGCTTCGCTGGCGGCTAAAATGGTAACGGGTACAGTTGATACATTATATAAAACCTCTAGTAACTGTGGTAAATACTTATTTTTCATATCACGTTACTAGCTCCAAACCCTGCGGCTATTCGGTGGACATTTTCAGTTTCAACCCGGTTATGACGTTTTTATTTACGCAGTCCAGAAGTTGTGTAAACTCACTGCATAAACGGGAAGCCTTTGACAAATATTAACAAGTTACGGTCGTCTGACTTGCACATGTTGATATGCAGATAATTACTTGCAACCAAACTGGTTTAATTACAAATCCGTAATTTATTGATACGCGTACGAGTACGCTGCGCACGGAAATTTCCACAACTTATGTCAACAGTAATAAACCTGTGAATGAATAAAGCACGGCCTTTCATACTAACCGAAACTAGATATTCGGCGAGGATACACTGTAAGCTAGTTATATTAATCACAGTATGGTAACAAATTTCTCGAGGATCTGCCTATCTCCTAGTCCCGGCCCGGGGCGATAGTGAACCGAACGCTCGCGATGACTCACAGTTGAATGCTCAAGGCAGTTTCGAAATAATTTTAGAAATGATTGTTCTGCAGATGAACGCCTCGGGTGAATTTGCCCGAGGTATCAAAAGCAGAGCTAGGTGTGCCTTAATATTGTCGGTGGAGGCAGAACGCCGGCGGCGAAGGCGCGGCGCGCTGATGTGCCTCAGGCACTACCACCGCTCGCGCTCGCCTCGCAACCGCCCAACATTATATCCTCTCTTATAATATAAAATAATCATATTTGCATGTGAGCTTTACAGCCAATGTGGCAAAATAATAATTTATGACCTCAGTACGTTTTATATGTACAAAATGCCTTTGGCGATGAGCGAATCGTGATGTAGCGTAGTGCATGACCAATGTTCCAGCTTTTAAATTGTCTTCAAGAATTGGGCAATTTAAATTAAAAATATATATTTCTTCGGTATTTCTTCATCAGATTTTACAGTAAGCACAAAATATGTGCTTGAACTTTAAATGTCCTCGTTTTTTACATACGTAAGGGTTTATGGAAATGAAATTTGATTTGTTATTTTTACATAAATTGCATATGAATGCATTATATTATAAAATATGAATTCTTGCAAATGCTTACTCCGAAAATCCATAGAGACATGAGCTCATATAATTGCGTTTCATGCCTTTCCCCCGTGTAATGAGTTACATAGTTTAGCAGATTTTACGAAGATCATTTTTCCAGTAATCCTACAATCGCTTTTTTAAATCCATGTTCGAAGACTTCAATGGAAACCAAGAAGTTGTTTGATAATTACTTCTAAACACAGTTTCATTAAGAAGTCCACACCAATTACGAAAGACGATACAACTCGAAGGTTATTTTAGCCGCCAATTATTCTCAAAGCCTTAAATTAAAAATATCTTTATACTTTTTCATTGTATCAAACTTCTTTTAGTTACAAGTATAAACTATACTATACTATAAGCTTCCAAACTGCCAGGTAGTTACAAAAAAACCATAGATAAAAGTGAGTTTTTTTTTAAACATTTTGTCTAAATTTGCTGTTATATTCTCGATCCGCGATTTTCTGTATCCTATAAATATTATAAACAATGTGTCCCGCGCCGGTTTTACTCACGATCATATTACTGATGAGGTGGCATGTTTTATACAAAGTTAAACGCCCCTTCCCCTTTTCCATTAAAATTTCCAACAAAATCTTTCTTAGCGGGCCCCTACATTACATAAACTATCATTCCACTAAATTTCGTGATATTAGCTTTAGTAGTTTTTGAGATATCATACTGAACAATAGTTTTGAATTCAATTCTTTTTCGAAAAATATTAATATTCAATGCGGATTTTGTTGTTCTCATGAAAACATATGACAGCATAACTGTCAATCTGAACGTCATAAATTTTATTTCACATTTATCAGGTGGATTTTCCAAAAAAAAATCTTTCATACAGCTTGTCCTGATAAAAAATATCACCCAAATCGATCCGTTCTCAAGTATCTTATCTTTCATACATGCGGTAGTTGATATTTATTTAAATAGACCTGAATTAGGACATGATCACTTTTTATCCTGGAAAAAGACATTAGACACAAGCTAAATACATTTTAAAGCTACGTTCAAAAGCTAGTATTATATCATTCTTTACATAAACTATGGAAATTAACGTCACTGCGATAGTTAACGAAGTTGCTATTATGTGTCTTTAGCTAGTCGTTGATGCTACACTAATTTATAAAATTAATTAAGTTATGATTCATAATAGCCCAGCTGAGCTTGCTTGCTATTTACACGTTTAATCGATTACCTGATACCTAATCTAGCAGCTAAAATTTCAATAAACGTCAATGTTTCTATTTACACATGCGAGTTCTGGAGCGAGTTAATTGGAACATATTAGTAAACTTCTAATACAGGCACTTTATGCTTAAAAGGAGGCTCCAGCCATAAAGCATTGTGAAAAACAAAATTGTTAAAGATAATAAAAGATTATTATTATTATAAACTATAGGCACATAATAAAAGCTATTTCCCCATTTAAGTACTAGCATTGTATTGTTTAATAATAAAGAAGTCAAAGAATATGTAACGCCGTACAAATGACAACATAACCCTGGACATCGATTAGTTGTTACCTGTAATTTAATGGCATTGTAAATGGCTGAACCTTAGAACAACTACTTAAAGAAACTAAGTACATTAACGAAATTTAAGCCGTTCAATTGGAGCCATATATGGCTCCAAACTATGTTTACCTATTAGCTACTCACCATAATATGTTTATGATCTTCACTCATAAATCAATATATGATACACAGTTTGCTCATCTAAAAATTACCAAATTATTAGGAAAATACATTTTAGCTGACATTTCTTTTGCGCTTGTGTGCGTGATGTTGCACACATACTTTACATTTTATATGATAAATACATCACTCTTAGCGAATTTTCAGGTTACGATTGTGAGTATGCGTTGTTTGAATATCTACCTTCTGTAAGTAGTTATTCTAAGGACTGAACAGATTTTCTTTAAAAAAGCTTTCAACTCGTTCCATTCGTTTAGGCGCTACGAAGATGCAGATAGACACACACACACTCATCAACAGTTAAAGGTGATAGCACTCCTTTTTTGTCGGCGGTTAAAACTACTATAACATGTCATCACGAATAATACCGATTCGTGATTTTGATTTTAATTAAAAAACAGTTGCATATAATACTATCATTAATTCATAAACAGTATTGATGATGAAGACAAAGAGGTGTCCAAGGATCCGTAGCAAATGGTAATACCTTATCTCTGCCTACCCTTATGGGAAACAGGCGTGAGTCTATGTATGTACAGCATAATTATAATAAGCGGCAATATGAATTTGTACACTACAGGACAATTAAAATAAAAGTAGTCAAGAAAAGATACTAGGGAAAAGCTGTACAGGATTTGTGAAGTTATTATTAGAATTTATTGATTTTGGAATGCAAGAAATCCTTAGCAAAAGAGTGTCGTAGTAAACCTGTTAGTTCACAAACTGTTTAAAATATAACTGCCGGAGGAGTCAACATAAACTATTGATAAACGGAAAGGGCGCCTTTAGCCTCTGGTATTGCTGGCGGACACTTTCTATTGTGTTAAATATGCGCCTGTAAAATCTTATAGCATACTTAACTGTTACTATCAACGTACCTTTATATAAGTAATAACTTTTTACATCAAATGTGTATACTTAGAAAAACCGCTTGAACTTTCCTAAATACGTATTATCAATTAGATACATAATAAATAAAATACGTGTTTTGATACATAGATGAAATATGATATATTAGTTTTTCAGAATGACTCAAACTTTACATACATACGAATCGAATACAGAACCTCTTTTTTAAGTCAGTTAAAAATGATAAATTTTACTACCCGCTCGAATGGCTGCGCGGTTAAACATAGTTCAGAATACGTTGAATAAACCTACCTTTATATCGCTCCTGTGGTTCATTAATTAATTAAGTCCGTTTGGCTATACGTACCTTTAGTACAAAGATTTGAAACAGGACGTGTGTTGTTTAATTTCAGGCAAAGGACGTCTAGTGGGCATGTTTCGAATGTATTTATTAGTCTGCTGGGTGTAAATCCCAGTTCAGAAGACCTATTCTTGTAATTAGAAATGTTCAAAATATCATTCCGATCTAGTCTCAGTGTCAAGAGAGGTACAAATGGTTTTATCATAAACCAAAAATCTACCTCAAATGTAGATCTAAAGGAGATCGAAAATAAATTAAACGTTGACTAAAGCCAAAACAACATTCTGCTAACATTATTAAATGACACATGTCCTTACATAGCCGTCAAAATTGTGACTGAATTGAGATTGCAATGAAATCGAGAAATGATATTAAAACCAGACTGAACTAAAAGAGGAGCAGAATACCATTGTTTAGTCAAATCACAATGTAATCTCAGTTCGGTTAAAATTCAGTCGCAGTATCAGTTGAATAAGAGAATTGGGCTTCTAGTAATTCTTTGAGAGTTTTCTAATTTGACCGGCATTGCAATTGCACACGATGACCTGACTTGAAAAGTAAATTTGTACTTTTACTTACATAAAACCTCAAACATAAACCTATGTGCTTGAAATTGCCTTCTATAACTTTTTGTGCACTTAAACATCTTTGTTAAAGGACTTGTGAAATTAATTTTATTAACTCTGGTGATTGATTTTTACTTCATTTACGAGTACTGAATATAATAATGCTTTAAAAAAAATGTTTAACATACCTACGTAAAAAATAGTTGATTTCGGGCCAAAAATCTGTCTGTCAGCCTAAGTAAGCTGTCACTAAACCAATGAAGCGATATTTACTTTTAAGTTATAAAAATGATGGTTTGGGCATGTAGAGAGGATGGATGAAAGAAAATTGACGAAACAAATATACATGGCGAGTGTGAATGGTACAGTTGAGAGGGGAAGGCCTCAACGAACTTACTCGAACGAACAGGTCAAAAGTACTCTTAACCGATGAGCATGTATGAAGAATTTAATAAGAGTACAGGAGGCCAAAGAGGTGTCCAAGGATTGTAGCAAGTGGAAATTCATTGTCTCTGTCCTACCTCTATGGAAAACAGGCGTGAGCGTGTATGTAAATATGAGATGTGTATCGTTTACATAAACAAGTTGCCTATTCAACTCTATTTCAAAGGAGATCGATATACTATCGGTTGTGCGGTCTGATTAAATATGAATCGAGTTTTAGCCAGCTATTCAAAACGACGACGTTGAAACTACTCTGAGCTTTTACTGGATTTAACTTACTAGAAGATAGATCCCTCGTATGCGAGAGGCCGTCTGGGTTGGTACCACCGCTTTGTCTATTTCTGTCGCCAAGCAGCAGTGTGTAAGCACTGTTGTATTTCGGATTCGATTCGATACTCGGAGTGACGAACACATTCCAGTGTCATGTAGTGCTTTGTAATTCAAAGTACTAAAGTGTGGTGTTACTTTTGTTTATGGGCAGGCGTGGCGTTTACTATCAGCGACCTGTTCGTTTCGTCATTCAGGTTAATAAAAAGAAATAAACGTTACTATTTGGTTTTGATTTAATAGTTTTGATAGCCCTTTGGCCACAATCGAGTCGTCCTGTTTACTTTTTCCTCTATATTGCCTGGTATTGCATTCTGGCCGACGCGGCGCTTCATATTGTAACAAATATTACGATGACCTCCAGAGCGTCAATATATGCTATTCCATGTAAACTAATACAGCTCTAACAAAGAATGTCATGATTCTTGGCTAAGACAACATTTAATTTTATATCTCTGATTTCAAATTAAGCGTAATTACTTTGTAGCAAGAAATTTAAAAAGCGCACAATAAAATGAACTCATATTTTGCATAGCATTTTCACTTTGGCGTTGCATTTGTCTTTAAATATTCGTTTTGTCCTCAAAGTTTTATCCGGGTTCTGTTCACGCTTGGCTCACTGCCTTCAGGCAGTAATTACAATTGGAATAGAAGGACGGCCCAACCGCGGGCTACGCCACTGGCTCTCTCAGTTCTTTGTACAAACGCTAACTAAGAGAGGGTAAATCACAAATGAATAAAATGATACGTCAACGCGTGAATATTCTCTTGTAGTCTGAAACTGGTAAATATCGCTGTAAACTTTGTTTCTACCACCGTTCCGGTTGTTTTCTGATTCTAGCATGTTTACTGTTTTGTGTTATTTTGTGCTGTTTCTTTCTTTCATATTTTCAATTATTATTTGCGTACATTCTACGATACGAATGTATTAAGTTTATCAGTTTAATTTATTAAGAGCCATTATTTGTATCGGTAACACATTCGCGGCAGGCCTGGTATTTGCCACGAGGCAGATAAACTTTTTGCCAAGCTGTAGACAGTTTTGTAGCACGAATGGGCCAGCTTACCACTGTGTTTTTTATTAGCTTTAGATGACGAGATTGGCATGTCGCTCGCCTATTGATAAGCGTCACACCTGCCCATATGCAGCAGCAGCAGCACCATCAGAACTTCGAAATACGAAGTACTAAATGGCATTGAACTGCGCTCGTCACCTTGAGACTTAAGGTATTAAATCCTATAATGCCTAGTAATTTCACTAGCTTCAATGTCCTTCAAACCGGAACACAACAGTGTTTACACACTGTACTTAACGGCAGAAATAGACAAAGCGGTGGAAACTACTCAGACGGCCTCTCGCATACGAGGGACCTATCACCTAGTAGTCTGGTCTACCATCACCTGTCTAACAGAAAACCGACGAAAAGCAGCAGCTTGCTGCAGCGTTTCGTACGGTGAGTGAGATATCCGGAGGTCCAAATCGCCCTCCTCTTGCCAATCCCTTTCATTTAAGGTCGGCAACGCACCCATGATGGATCTGATATTGTGGGTGTACATGGGCGGTAGAGATCACTTACCATCAATCAGGTGATCAACTTGTTCGTTCATCCATTTTTTTTATGCGGAAATTGTATTTGTTAGCCCCTGTTTATTTATTTAAAAGCATTGTTAATAATCATTTGTATCTTCAAAAAGTCTTAGATTAGTTGGCGCACAAAATATCTATTGCTTCAAGCGCGTAAATCTTGGAAAAGCTTTGACATCAAAATGTAAATGGAGTTTAAAGATTTTGAGTAGATATTATCCACATTAATCAGTAGGCAAACAATTAATTTAAACAGGTTTTAATTAAATGCGTAATTACGTGTATTTAAGATTACTTTGCTCAATGGTTTGCATTAGGAGAGGCCTATGTCCAGCAGTGGACAAATACAGGCTGATGATGAAGAGTACTTTACGATGTTTGGGTCGATTTTCCAATGTCCGAATCTATTTTGGTTTCCGATTTTTACTAGTATGATATCATCGTGTGATATAGACCATTTTAATTTACAAATATGATTATTTTCTTTAGCTGGTAACTATCGGATCGAGAGTAAAAGCGCAGATTAACTGCGCTCATAAATGTACATCTTTTTTATATATAGCATAGGCCGGCAAACGAGCAAGTGTGTCACCTGATCGGAAATGATTTCCTCCGCCCATGTACGCCCACAATACCAAACGAATCATGGGCGCGTTGCCAACCTTAAAGGAAAGGGATTTTTAAGGGATTGGGAAGGAGAGGGGAATTTGGGCCTAAGTATATCTCACTCACAAACTTATATTTGATCGCCGGGCTTCTAAATGAAACTATGATGTGGATGATTCAAGATGATGGATGGCATAAATCACAGTGGTTCTTTTTCAACCACTTTTTAGCCCTAACAACCATAATTGAGATCAGCGATTCCTAAAGTGGGTTCTGCGGCACCCAAGGGTTATTTAATATCCTGACACTGCAGTGTTTGCACTGGACCTGTCGTTAAATATGGTGCAGTCCAAATGTAATGCCGATCATCATACGTGATTGATTTAGGCGCACTTAGTACTAAACAATTCCATAATTTTAGAATTTAATTTCAAGTGGCCTTGAAAGTTTAGGAACTGATCTAGAATTTTCTGACGACCCGACTGATCTGGAACATCTACGCCACAAAATAATTGAGCATTTTTTTTTTATTAGCTTAAATGACGAGACGATCAGGTCGCTCGCCTGATGGTAAGCGCCACGCCTGCTCATAAACAGAAGCAACGCCACACAGAACTTTAAATAACAAAGCACTGTATGACACTGGACTGCGCTCGTCATCCCGAGACATAAGGTGTTAAGTCTTATAATGCCCAATAATTACACTGGCTTCAATGTCCTTCACACTGGAACACAACAGTGCTTACACACTGTTGCTTGGCGAAAATAAAAAAAATAATATATTACTCTGGAAATATTTCAACATTAATTTAACCTATGTAGCAAATATCTACGGATGTCCGTCTGAGCTCCTGTTAGGACGAACCAAACAGGGGAAGTGTGCTTGGCTGTATTATTGAGCCGGAAGTTTGGAACAGAATTTCTTCGAACTTGCTACGGAGTTAAATTAGCTTGTTCAAGTTCTTGTAATTGACTTAGCAGATAAAGCGATTGCTAGATCAATGATGCTTTGTACGTCGAAATTCTTCTTCTAACTATCCTTATTGCTACTTTCCCACAATAATACAACAGTGTAAATAATTGGTTATTTATGTTAAATAAAAATTACGGTATATAGTAAAGTTTTTAGTGGTAGATTGTTCTATGGGTGTTCTAACATTTTAACTATTTCAGGGTGAAGCATCAAGTATACGACCATTAATTAAATAAGAAATATCCCAATGGAGTTGAAACACTTGTGAATTTAAAAATAATATTTTATTAAATATTCTAGGTGGTATGGTCCATATAGGCGGGTGGCCGTCTGGGTTGGTACCACCGCTTCGTCTATTTCAGCTAATAAGTACTGTTGCGTTTGAAAGACATTGAAGCCAGTAAAATTAATGGGTACTATGACACTTAACATCTTATGCCTCGAGGTGACGAGTGCAGTCTAATATCATGCAGTGCTTTATAATTCTTAGTTTTTTTCGTTTTAACATACAAAACATATGAAACAACAATCTCTCTATCTCTCTATTCTAAAAAAAAGTAACTGGCGCCGCCGCCGCTGCCAAAAGCTTGTCACACTATCTCCTCCGAAACCGCTAGGGGTATGGGGTCGAGACCGATACCAATCGCTGCAGAATAATGTGGGGAAGTAAGTAAGATATGTCTCATTTTCGTCGGACTCTAAGATTTTTTTAATGTTTTGTGGGAAAACATGGGCAAAGCCCCTAGTATAAATAAAACAATAACATCAACAACAATATAATAAAAATCATGTTTATATAATTAAACTTATGGGTTCATTTTAGTAGTGGTAATTTCTAATAATAATATTTTTTATTGTAATTGCTGTAATTCTATACCTTATACTCCATGTACGTTTCTGAATTTCATTGCTTCATTGCGGATTATAGCATAGGTGACCAGTTATAAATGATCAAGCATTACAAATAAAGACAATCAAAATTGAAAACTGCTTGCATATTTTAATAATATATTGTAATTGTACAAATGAAAAAATGAACCACATTTTTATTAAGCAGCAATATCTAATATCAAACCGATGTTTCCCAATGAAACATAAAATGTAATATTGTTCGGTCCGATATTAATAAGTAAGTTTACCATTCAATGAATACTTAAAATATTATTATATTAGTAATATAAAATAATGAATTAATTTTAAAAGGTTATTTTTACATTTTTAAATATTACATTTTAGTATTTTATTTACCAGCCCTGTATCTAAGTATAGGTAATAAAATTAAAAGACTTAAAAATATCAAAAAAATCACCCTCTAATGTCGAAGCCTAGGACCGTACCACCTGTGGTAGGTCCCGCGTATGCGACAGGCCGTCAGGGTTGTTACCACCGCTTTTTCTATTTCTGCCACCGAGCAGTAGTGTATACGCACTGTTGTGTTCCAGTTTAAAGGACATTGAAGCCAGTGAAGTTACTGGGCATTATGAGAGTTAACATCTTATATCTCGGAATGACGAGCGCAGTCCAATGCCATGCGATGCTTTGTAATTCAAAGTTCTGTATGGTTTTGCTTCTGCTTTTGGGCAGGCGTGGCCTCGTCATTCAAGCTAATAAAAAAAAGCAGAAGCTGATTCCATATGGATGGTGTACGGTTAAGAAAAATACGTGTAAATCAAATAATTGAAAAACGTCATCCATCCATCTGCTGGAATCCCAACTAGAGGCGCGTGGTGCGGTGATAAAATTCGTCGGTTGGTATTAGTCCAATAAAACCCCTGAGAACACTTTCCATGATATAGTTAGTTAACGTTTCTTCGCAGTATGAGTCGAACCGATTGGAAAGACAACGGCTTTTTCGAATGTTATAAAATAAAACCATAGCCTAAGGTCATAAGTGACCAGTACCAATGGTAAGTTTTAGTATGTAAACTTTATTTTTAAATGTCTGGTATAAAAACTCAAGTTGTGATATTGGGTGGCGCGCCGCCCGCCACAGGGCTTCGTAGTGAGTAGCGACCGCGGGGCGCGCACGATCGCTGCGAGCACATCCACGCCTTTCCTTTACCGACACTAATATTTGGTCAGCCATGTTGAAGCCTTGATCATATTTTGGTAGTTCTCTTACCGTTTTACCTAAACCATAGTATAATAATTAGTACTCAAATGACTTGTTCTTTGTACGATAAAAAAGATACAAATTCTATTATTGTAGCCTCTTATTGTATTATTGTATTTGACAGCCTCCGTGGCGCAGCGGGCGAGTAGCCGGGTGCAAAGCGAGAGGCCGTGGATTCGGTTCCCGCACTGAGACAAATGTTTGTGTGATCCACAAAAATGTGTTTCGGGTTTGGGTGTTGTGGGACCGCAAGTCCCTCGTAGTTCCTGATACCCACGATGCAGGTTTACCTAGTGTGGGGTCAGGCCTATGTGTGTGACTGTTGGGTGTATTTATGTATTTATTTAACTGAGTATACCATTAATTACCTAAGTTTGTTGGTAAACTGGTTGTAATACACCGAACGTAATTAGTATAAATAATTTCACAATATATAATGGTTCTATGAATTGTAGAATTGAGTTAAAATTGTTGCACAATCCTATCGCGCTTTTATCGTCATAATCGTAGCTAATGGGCTTAGGCCTTAGGCGATTAATATCAGTTAGATTATCTGCTTTATTAGTAAAATCATTTGTGTATAACTTTATAAATGTTTATAGCCAGCTTTAATATCCTAATAATGTGCAAATAAATGTTTAACTTCTACAAAGAAAAGACTACAAAAATGTATTCTAAAAAATCGAATAAATAAATAAATACACCCAACAGTCACACACATAGTCCTGACCCCACACTAGGTAAACCTGTGTCGTGGGTATCAGGAACTAGGAGGGACTTGCGGTCCCACAACACCCAGACCCGAGACCAATGTTTGTGGTTCACACAAACATTTGTCTCAGTGTGGGAATCGAACCCACGGCCTCTCGCTTCGCTGCCGGCTACTCGCCCGCCATGCAACGGAGGCTGTCAAAATATAAATTAATTGAATATAACATTAATTTCTTAAATAAAGAATCGTATAGTTTTTTAAGTTTTATTTAAATTATAAGATATGATTCATTAAGACACGTGTTCTTTGTTGAAGTTTTATTCGTACTCCATCATTAGATGTCATATAATAGGATTCGCAGATAAACCTTTTCGTAAAAAAACATCATAATTGATGAAATCGACGCATAAATACGAGAGTAAGTACATAAAATAGCACAAAAAATATATGCATCGAATAGAGAACTTCTTCGTTTTGAAATCGTTTTAAAAAAATCACTCGATTCTAGTCTTTAAGAAATAAAGACCATTAAAATACTATATGATAAGCACCATAGTCTGCCACATCCCTTGAGGCAGGCCACTTTAGTACACCGCACATGTGTCTAATTAGATGTTAGACAGCGTGTTGAAATTCAGATCACTAGTAGTTAACGACTTAAAGAGACAGTAGCACCTCGTTAGCTATAGTCACTGTAAAATGACTGAGTTCCTGGGTGTGGCCGTAGTTTTTGCTTGAGCTTAAGACTTGATCTTATAACACAAAATATAAAAAGACAAACTTTTGCTCGTAGCTCCGCTCTCGCAAGGTACATTGGACTATTCATTTTCATATACCTAATTTGCCACGCCCTTTCTCCCCTTAGAGGTTTCATTTCTAGAAACTCTTTTTAAACAAAGCCTATAATTATATAAAATATATAATAATATAAAAGCAACACCTATTATAATTGTAATCGCGTAATATTTCAAGGTATAAATATAAATTGGTGAATGTCCACCCGTGACCACGGCCAATGCAATTCAATTGAAACGTGAGGAAATAAAGAAATTGGTATTTATACCTTCAAATACTACCCGATTAAAACCCTTTTAAATATTATAGGTGAACACAAATCACGAAAGTCTAAAAAAACAACACCTACCCAAAATGTATCTCCTTTTTCCAACAGTTTGTTTGGGCTGAGGTATGATAATTCAGTCAATCAGACATACTTTATATTTACAAATAGATTGGCATGCAAATAACCATGATGATACATAAAGTACTCCGTAGTAGTTCCGTAATTTGGCCTAGAATCTGGTGATACCTTGGATTTGACTGATCAAATCCAGGAACGATTTGTTGCAAAACGCATGCTCTATCTGTGTAGAGCAATAAAAATTTGTAAGTTTCCGATTCGAATTAATACATCAGTTCCCGGATACTTGAATTTGTGACAAAAAACATCATCTATCACGATAAAATGTGGTAGAAATGAGCAATTCGCCTATCCATTCTACAATACAGAGATGTATGTAGAGCAGTTAGAAATCTTAAGAATAGTACATAATACAAAGAATCATTTTAACTATAGATAGTGCCGAAACTACTAGTTTAGCGGAAAATTATATATATCGTTATTACGCATAACCAAATGAGTTCTAAATATTGCGTCGTACATACCTTATATTACCCTCATTGTGTTTTTATTCATGTGTTTTAAATACGAATGTCGATGGAGCAACCAGAGAATAGAAAAACTTAAACTGGTTTGTTTACACCAAAGCTTAGTTTAATGTAACATCATATTGTATTTAAATAAAATTAAAAAAAAAACTAATTAACAACGTCCAGTTAAAATACAACATTTAGGTCAGATATTTTCTGTATATTTGACAAGCGAATTTATAGTTTAGTCATCTAAATGAGATTTTTCAGTATCAAATTTAACCTCATTCGAGATACATATTATACGTATCATTCGGATTTAAGACAAAACTGTGCTTTGTAAAGAATGCTTTCGCATAATTCCATAGCTTTATTTGTATTTTTTTACTAGCCTGAATAACCTATTATTTCCAACTCCTCCCTAACCTTCTTCTTGATTAATTTCGTTGCGGAATAAAGACACATTTGCATTCCCAGAGACTCGCCTAACTTCATTTCTGAGTGTCGAAATACGCGTGCCACTGTCGATCCTGGCTTACAGGAGTTACAGGGGCAAGTGTATGGGCGGGATAGTCTAGTAGCCTGAATGAAAAATAACGGTTTAACCGTTTAAGATATTTATTTCTCTAGAAGAATTACATTCACTTAAAGAAATGCAATTATAATACATACTGTTACATGCTACGTAAAGCGTACACGAGGTCGATACTTATGGTCGGCCTTAAGTAGATAATTACAAAATCGACCAGATCGCCTGATGGTAAGCGCCACACCTGCCCATAAACAGATACAACACCACACAGAACTTCCAATTCCAAAGCATCGCATGGCACTGGACTGTGCTCGTCACCCCAAGATTAAGTTGTTAAGTCACTTATTGACCAGTAATTTCACTCGCTTCAAAGTCCTTCAAACCAAAACACCAACACACTGCTGCTTAGCGACAGAATTAGACAAAGCGATCTTCAAATTATTGTCAAATTATAGTTTAAATGTTATCAGCCACGGTCTAGAATGAAAGCGTGTCGATAATCTGTAATTGTCTATGTTTATTACTCTGGCTCGTTTCCAGTGATTAGATATAGGTATTTCGGCTGTCGCAGAGCAGGCAAACACCCCGAGGCATATTTATAATGAAACCAGACAGGTAAGAGTGGCTTGCTCTCGCGACGTTACGCCCCCTAGCGGCCCGCTGGTGCTACATATACAGTAGCGGAATACCTGCTACTTGATACTTACAACTGGTTCCTTCATGAATGTAAATTAGTTCATGATTTATAGCTTCAACTTATGCAGTATGATACTGCTTACTTACGCTCTTTACAACGCATTTTAGGCATTAACAAATTACACAGTATTGCATTTTCATATAAATGTTGCTAAATTGCGGTAATTTCTCGTTCTAAATACGTATACGGCAAGCAAATACCTCGTAAGTAATAATGCAGAAAGTAGCCACATACACACTTTACACATTTTACTTCACAAAAGCAAAGGCTGAGTACGTGAATAGAGCGTTAGGTGTGAAATAGCGAGACAGGTCACCACTATCCGTCTCCGTTGGAGATGCATTCAGAGATAAAAAAATAATTGAAGTCAGACTTGTCCAGTATAACGCTTGGGGTTTTTACACCACAGGACACATGACAGAAAACACGTCAGTTCTTTTTGTAAAACACTTTAATCAAGTACCGAAAGATTTGCATTGCACGTATCTTTTTTCTGTGATACCTGTGTGAAAATGTGAACATGAAAGCCTACACTCTGCATGATCACGAAGGAATTCCATAAAATTGTAGCTTTAATTTGATAGCAAAGAATGCCGTGAGAGCGGAGGCAGTGGGTCGCGGATGCTCCCACGCTGAAGGCCCCACTGCAACCTCACGTCTTCGTCGCACTTTTACATTGGGAAAACGCTCAAATTACCCACACCTGTACTTTACGCAAACTTAATATATTTCCAAACCTTTTGAAAGTTTAATTCAAGTTAAGACATTTTTCGGTTTATTTTTCGCAAAGTGTCTAAATACTTATTTTTTGTTTCCAGTTTACAATGTTACCAGTGAAACCAGGCAGTCCCCAGCCAGATGGAAGTGGTATGGACAAGAAGCCAATTGCCGGCATACCGCGTGTCGCTGTCACTACTAAGTTTAACGCACCCGTGCATATCGATGTCGGCGGAACTATTTACACGTCTTCTTTGGAGACGCTTACAACGTAAGAACTTTGAAATTATGTAACAAATAAAAAAAAGTATAACCACCAGTGACATACATAGTGACCTCACAGTAAAATATGATTAGCTTGAGTTGTAAAAACTACGAGAGTCTTTTAGCCTCATAACACTCAGAGCGGAAACAATAAAAATATATTTGTCTCAGGGCGAAATTGTACCTGTAGCCTCTCGATACATAGTTGGCTACTCGTCCACTACGCTACGAAGGCTGTCTTTATTTTAAAGCAGTCCTTACAATAGTCATGTCCCGTTCGTTCGTTCGGTAAATGCCTGTGGCCCATATTGACTCAAAATATTTAATAATTGTTCGTTTCCATAGTACAAATATTGTTACTAATGTAAAATGAAAAGAAGACAAATAAATAATTTTGTGTAATTGCCTAGTGTATTTTGACGATGCTATGTATGTTATGTATACATTAGTTGATATGATTTCTATACTTACATGATTTTCTTTATTTTGTACTGACTTGTCATAAGCGCTATTTTAATTGCCTACATGAATAATAAACTATTTCATTTCATAACAACCAAGCAGACATTATTGCAATTATAAGAACCACCTCAAAGCAGTTAGTTCAAAGAATGGCCCCCATGTATAAGGTTATCTAGCGATACGTATAGCTTGCGTGTTTGGTACATAGGTATTTAAGATTGTAAATAAGCTTGTTTTATCTGGGCCCGGCGCGACGCGGCGTGTTGCTTCTCGATGAGAGAGCGCTTCGGAGCGGAGAGCGCCGGCGGCATGGCCGCGGGCCTTACGGGATGCTGGGCTCTGTACCCCCGCCTAGCACCCCCGCTATCCTTACCTCCTCTCTCGTATTCTTAACCATCACACTCCAGGGCAAAATAACAAATATATCGTCAATTTTACACCTATACATTCGGAACGTTTCTTTTTATAAATTACTTGATAAAAAATCTTAAAGTCCTAGGATCCTAGTGTGTTATTTAGTCTAATGTTAATTCTCGTTTAAATGCAATAATATCTTATATAATATAATACAGCGTCTTAAGATACAGTAAAATAAATTAGTTTGCTGCATTATGCTTTATTTTGCCTGTTCAATATTTTACGACGCGGTACGTAATAAAAACAAACGTGTATCAAATGGAGTGACATATTTACAGTACGAATGCATGCCGAATGAAATTATGCGTTTTTTTTTACCGCACCATTACATTATGAGCTCTCTGAACTGAAATAATTTATTAATTTGTAAGTTTTTTTTTCATTGACTCGAATCTCGAGCAGGTCGCTCGATTGGTGGTAAGTGTCACGCTACGCTTGCCCATAACAGAAGCAACACCGCACTGAACTTTGAATTACAAATCAATGGACTAATTGACACTGGACTGGATGTTCGTCATCCCGAGACATAAGTTGTTAAGTCTCATAAAGCCTAGTAATTTTACTGTCTGCAATGTCCTTTACTGAAATACAACAGTGATTACACACTTCTGAATGGCCACAGAAAGAGACAAAGTGATGGTTTTCATATCGATGCTAACTAAGTAATATTATTTTTCAGGTACCCGGAATCCCGTCTAGGCAAGATGTTCAATGGTACTATCCCGATAGTTCTTGATACGCTCAAGCAACATTATTTCATTGACCGAGATGGTGGAATGTTTCGTCACATCCTCAACTTCCTTCGCAATAAGAAATTACTTCTGCCGACTGATTTCCCGTACTTGGATCTGCTTCTCCACGAGGCTCATTACTTCGAATTGGATCGTACGTATTCCTGAACTTAATTGTTGCATTCAGACTGATACTATATTTAACCGGCTTTAAAAAAGAAGGAGTCACATATCCTCAACCGGCGAAAATGTATGAGAAGATGTATGTGGAAGAGGCGAAATACCTGTGTCAGCGTCGTAGTTTGTAGCACGTAATAGTCTCTGCAGGTAATAGTCTCCCATGGGATTTAGGTTTAAGTGTATATATTATATTTTTTATCTTATATAAAAATAATCTATAATTCCAACATATGCACCGATTATTTTTTGTTTGTAACAGTTTTATTCCGAGTTGGTCCTATTTAAATTTGGTTAGGATGTCATGATGGTGTACAAGCAAAAATGGAAAACTCTCTCGGTTAACAACATTGTGATTAGGATTTTGAAGGCGGTTTTTGAAATTTCCAACTTTTGATTATATATATGATTTATATGTGTCAGGAAATTCTTGAAATTACTCACATTCTATCGATGCAGTTTGTTGATTATAATATTATAAATTATAGCCGAGTCAATTCATTATAGAGTATAGTTTCGCTTTTGTCCTTTTTCTCAAAAGCTAATTTAAAAATCTTATATGCATTTATAATTTTTGGATGTCTTGGTTTTGAAAAGATCAGGTACATAAGTACGAATTGTAAGATATATGTTATGACCCTAAAATATTACCACACCTTTCTGTAACACGTTGCACAAAGTCGTGTAAAATTTTCTTGACCGACATCCGCACATCTCTTACAATGTTTGTGATGAAAAACTTGTGGATATCAACCATAATATGTAGACCCGTTTGAATAGGGCATATATCTTCGTTTCTATTCAATACGTTGCCTGCATGATGACTCACATGTCACGAGAAATCGCTTCGATGATGCAGTTCGAATCGCATCGAGAATTCGAAATCGGTGTAGGTTCGATCGTCGAAAATTTTCGTAAAGTATGTTGTAGTATGTGAAAATAAATAGTTTGTAACAAAACTTAAAAAGCCGATGCCTGTGTCGCTGCCGGTCAACTAAAATTGCGCCGACTCCAAAGCGACCCGTTATTTTAGACTTTTCAGTGTCATTTTTCTGGAGTCGGTTTTTAAATTTTGTTAAAACTTATTTTATTTTCTGTTTTCAATGTTAGGTACAGCTATGGTATATAAATTCGCGACGAGTGAGCTATTCTCCGTTGAGGTGTTTCATTATTTTACTCCATACTCCGTCATCAGATCTGAATATATGGGACCGAATCGTAGCTAAATTCAATCGAATATTTATTTTTCATTTTTTTTATCGGCGGGATAATCGACGTAGGCATACAGCAAAAAAATTATAAGTTCGCAATTGGGAACCTTCTCCTTTTTTGAAGTCGGTTAAATACACACCTGTTTTATGTAGTTGTATTTGTATCTTACTTTATTTTAATTAGAGTTATGAATAATGCCAATGCAAGCGTTTGCGAATTTATTTATTTTGTGCTACTCAAACAGTTGTAGAACTCAGCGTAAATTAAAACTTTGCAATGCAAAATATTAATGTTGTGCTAACTATTGTTAAATATATTTTTACCTACTACTATGTGCGCAGGGCGAAAGTATACTGTGTGCGAATTTCACATGTTTTATTGTTGCTGAGTGGCTTATTTAATACTACTCGTCAAATATACATACGATAGGTATGACTATAAATATCCTTAACTTTTATTTTCTATTTTCTTTCAATTTGTAAACAGAAATGATTGTTTAGTTGACAAAACATCATGTTGTACTTATTACTAAGAAGATGCTGTCTCCTGTAATACAGTTTATACTAGCATAGGAGCCAGCGCCACTAACTTATTTGTATATGCATTATTATGCCAATAAATTTATTATTATTATTATAATAATGCACTCTGGTGATGTTAATTTTTCCTTACCTATAAGTTCACGTCCATAATTCTTTTTTTGGGGTATTCATGGGTGGTGGAGATCACTTACTATCAGGTTACCTACTTGCTTGTTTACCGGCCCTTGCTATAAAACATTGCCTTGTACTTTATCCGGTAAAATAGTTGAATTTTTGAGTACATAGTCCTTGTCTAATAACTTGTAAACTTATTGGCTTAACGAGTCTTTCCACTCAAAGTGGGTAAAATTGAGCTTTTTGCTCTTTCAAATATGTTTTTCTTTCAGATATGGTATTCGCCGTATCAAAATTGAAAAATTTTCGGGAGGGCCGGAACGAGCCGGAGTGGCATCATGCATCGGAGAGGCTTAAGAAAGAGACTGAGTTTCTGTTCCAAGAGAGGGATCGGTTGCAGCAACGGTGGTCTTGAAACGAGGTACTAAAGACTCAAGCTATATTGAAAGTTTATGGATATAATTTTAAATAAAAATTCCCTCCATCACCCTTTAATCCAAGGGATTCAGTTAATAAACTTGAATAACGTGTACGTAATTCTACAGACATATGTACGTAACTTAAACATAAATGAACACCTAAAAGAGAACACCTAGCAATGCAATCGGATTAGCGGCAGAAGTAGACAAAGCGGTAGTCCGCCCGGCCGTCTGGGTTTATACTAATAAACCCGGACGGCCAGGCCCCTCGTATACAAGGGACTTACCACCTAGTAAAATTAATAAGTATTTTCTTTTCTTGCAGGCCTGCCAGTCCGAGGCTCGTAAGCGGCGCCGCTTGACCTAAGGTGGTCGTAATCAAAACATATACACCATGCGTGTCTATGTATATTACCTTCAAGTAGTTGATTCATGGCTCGTTTTTGCTGGATGTATTTCTTAGATCATCTGTAATAGTATTCCATTATTTTTTATTATCTATGTTTTACTCTTTTTTACATTTAACTTAACTGTAACAGTGCGTTTAAAGACAGATTTCCTATGGTCGCGTTAAGTGACAAACATGCGTGTCATTGACACAGCGTTAACGCCCTTGTGTCTACAGGTATGTATAGACTACATAAAGCTATGGGATACCTTTTAATGGTAGCGATATTAATCTACGGCGTCAATAGCGCCTTAACCATCTGACATCTGTATTTATATGTACTCGTATATGCGCTATGAATCCAATCGTGAACTATTCATATGCAACTGATGCCCATTTTAAGCAATCTGTCTCTATTCTATGAGGATCTCTAATAGCGATCACACGTCTTGGTACATCTATAGGATGGATTGCACCATCTGTCCGTTAATGTTGAAATTATTGGTAACAAGCAATGGATAATATTATTTATAGGCTGTATCACTTATTTTTAGTACTATATAAATGTCAAAATCTTTAGACCATTGCTTAAACTATAACTTAAACCAGAATATACGTATGGTGATCCACACTTATTGAATAAATAGTAACAGTTGTCGTCATGATTCTACTTACATACATCGGGCGTGTTTGGACTAACAAAGTTCAGAGTAATCTAAGTCAGGCTATCAGGATATCTAGTTAGCTAACGAAGTTTCTTTTTCAACCGAGATACCTTATCTTGCTTACTATAATTCTTCTTTCTATAATTGTAATTATATTCAAGTCATAAACAATTTACTAATGACAACGCTCAACAGTCAAACTGATAGAATTGTACGATTTTCTTGGACCTCTATGTTGAGTATCTAATTTTCTCAGAATTTTGTTCGTTCCAACACGCCCATTATATTGGATTAAAATTATTATGTTTAAGTTGAATGTACAAAGTGTTAAAAGTTGTTATTTTTCAAAAAATGTGTTACTAGTTTATTTTGAATTTTAGGATGTGTTGTTTTACTTAAATATATTTGATAGGTGCCGTAATGTAGTTACTAATTAGCATCTATATGGTTATCTGCTTATATATTATATTGTATACACTATAAAGTAAAGTGAGTGCGTATGTATAAAGTAAAAGTTAACTTTGATTGCATTTTCCGTACGATTTGTTGACTTTATATAGCTAGTTTTATCCTAAAAGATTAGTCAAGTATACTAACATTTTGTAAGTTCTTCAAGTTCCTTAACAAAGTGGTCTCAAAAAGGAAAACGAAATTTTATAATAATAATGAAATTAAAAAGTATAACATTAATTGTAATTTAGTAGGGAGTTGACAGACGATAGTGTCACTGACGCCAGTGTTTGACACTTTACGCGACCATCGGAATTCTGCCTTTATAAAATCACAGCTCTTCTAATATCTTGGCTCTTAACAATAAACTGGCATCTAATTGCGAACTTTATAACTATATAAGTTTATCCGGAAGGTTATTTTGGCATGGATACCATTGTAAATAGAAAAGCAAAATATTACGAGTATAACTCAAGTGCTTTTAGGAAAAATATAATAGGCTACAATTTTTATTTTTAACTGTTTTCTCAATCAAATTCATAGTCTTAGATGAAATAATAATTATTCAAAAATATATCAGTGTATCTAAGTAATGAAATGTGTAATCGATTTATTGTATACGATCGTTGTGCAGAACACAACGAATATTCAACTCAATAAATAATTTGGAAATGTTTTTTTCCTAGATGTAGGTAATAGGATAAGTGGCGTATTGTAACACAATAATAAAGTATTGAAAATCAATAGTTTCATTTACTGTTCGGCTGACTTTTCTATGTTATGTGTGTATTCATTGTTAATTATTATTGCTTGCTTTAACAGCGAAAGAAATATCGTGAAGAAACCTGCATACCTAAGAGCTCTCCATAAAGAGTTCGAAGGTGTGTGAAGTCTGCCAATCTGCATTAGGCCAGCGTGGTGGACTAAGGCCGAAGTCCTCTCATTCGTAGAGGAGGCCCGTGCCCAGCAATGGGACAGTATAATACAGAGCTTATATTGTTATTATTTTAATCCATGATCTCTCGTGCCAATGTATGTATGATTCGTCTCATAGGTCTTAATTCTCTTTTTTCATATTTGCGAAATGACGAGATAAGTAGGTCGTTTGCATGATGGTAAACGTCATTAATTGTGTACATAAAATAAGCAACACTACACAAAACATTGCTTTATAAATTACTGGCACCACACTGAGCTTCCCACCACCTTCTGCACTGTGATCGCTATTCGGAGGAAAATAATGCGCGCACATTACTACAAACACATATTTTTTATTTGCTTGAATGACGAGACTAGCAGGTCGCTCGCCTGATGTTAAGCGTCACGCCTGCTCATATATAGAAGCAACGTCACACAGATCTCTAGATTACAGAACACTGTTGGCACTGAACTGCGTTCGTCATCCCAAAACATAAGATCTTAAGTCTCATAATGCCCAGTAATTACACTGGGTTCCATGTCCTCCTAACTGGAACATAACAATGTTGCTTGGCGGCAGAAATAGACAAAGCGGCGGTACCAAGCCGCAAGCGGTGGTCCTCTCGCATACGAGGGACCTACCACCTTGTAAATTCCAATTGAATAAATTAAAATCGGCAAGCTAACACAACATTAATTAATGTGCAATCACAGACTATTGTGACGTGTCAATTCACGAGGATGAAAGATGTGGCAAGAGTGAGTGAGAACACTCATTATTAGTTAGAACGCATCCATGAAATCCATGCTAATTAGTAGCTGTCTTTTGCAATTAGTCTCTGCTTAACCCTAAATTAGCCACCACATAGTTGTGTTACTAGCCTAGTAAGCTGAATGATACTTTTGGTTTAAAAACTCTATAATATATTATAGAGTTCCAGCTCTGCCATTTTAGAGTGGTAGAGCCACGCTGTAGACACTTGTGTCTACAGCACGAATGGGCCGGCTCGTCCGGGTCGTTACCACTGTCTCACAGAAAACCGGCGTAAAGTAGCTTGTAGCTTGCTGCTGCATTTCGTACGGTGAGTGAGATATCCGGAGGCCCAAAACTCCTCCCCTTCCCAATCTCTTAACTATCTCTTTTAGGTCGGCAACGCACCCATAATTCTTTTAGTATTGTGGGTGTACATGGGCGGTGGAGATCACTTACCATCAGGTGACCCACTTGCTCGATTGCCGGCCTTTGCTATAAAATCATACAACAGTCACACATACATATAGACACTCCACACTAGGATAAGCTGTATCGTGGGAATCAAGAACTACGAGTGGCTTATAGTTCCACAACTGGGTGTTTTTCATAAATATTGGAACAAATATTTCCGGATCACACAAACGTTTGTCTCAGTGCGGGGATCAAACTCTTAGATTCTCGCTTCATAACCGTTGAGGTTCATAACTACCCATTCGCCACTGACGCTATCAATTAAAGGAAAGGTTCTGTCATAATTGATACAACAAACAAAAAGGAACAACTATTATAATCGATTATAATACGTTTTGATAATAGTTATATGACTAGAACAACCCTCTGAATTTTTAAATTCAGTTTTAAATAAAAAACATTAATCTTCATTTATATTTATTCACTAACATCTATTCACACAAAGATTGATAAAATAATATGGTAACATCTAATCCATAATGGTACATGTCCGTGGATACATGGTCTAATATGTTTACAGGGCAAACATTATATAAAATAATTAATGTATTTTAATTCCATTTTAATCAATAAACATACATATAAAATGATAGATGCTGGGACACCAGAAATTGATCTTTTATTAATGTCAAGATGAAACATCAAGGTATAAACATATTTCTCTTTTTTATTTAATAATCGGAATTCGCTAACTGGGTACTAGTCACGGAAATGTAATCGATAAAATAAAAATGTTGTTTTTCCACAATATGCTAACAAGTTTCAGCGATAAGGTTTTAATTATGGAATAATACCAACTCAATCGGAATTTAAACGCCCTAGACAAAGTTTATTATTTATCATTGAGATAAATATTGCTTCTTTACGAAACAAACCCGATAATTTAATATAATTTATTTCAGGAAACTGTGTATTTTTCTATTGCTTTAAGTTCAACAAATTCATGACACAAAAATATAAATAACTAAGTTTTATTAAATGTTATGCTCCGTATCATAACATTCATCTTGACATTTTTTGTATACGCTGAATGAAATAATTTATTACCACATAGTAATAAGGACGGCCATTTACAATACTGTTGCGTTATTGTAGAATATAAAGACATGACGTCAATTTTGCATCTATCAATTTACAAGTAGGTATGGACAATCATGTGAACGGGAACTATTTACGCCTTATTTACACTTTTTAAAGTTACAACTGCCGATAGATGTCATGGTTAGCATATTATATTAGAATAATCAATGAATACCAGCACTATCCACCTACATTGGTTACTTTCACAACGTGTAAATAAGTCTTTTTATTTAACCCGTGCTTATTTAGAAATGAGATTCATCAAAATTAACCTCTCACATCACTTTAATTATAAATAGGAAAGTAATTGATAAGATTAGACATTACACATATCGGTTATTTCAACGTAATCTTAAGTAGAGATATATTATTTAACAAAATAACGAACAATACATAATCTGTATACTTAAATTCAGTCAATTTATTAAATAAATCAACTAAGAGTCCTTTGGGCTCGTGTCAAAAAATCAGTTCACTCAATAATCAATAAAAATATTTAACGTCGCAACTCGGTCGTTAGATTAATATCTATTATATTATCTATTTATATCTGTCTCTGCCTACCCCTATGGGAAACAGGCGTGGGTCTATGTATTTTTGTATGTATGTATTAGATTAATATCTTAGATTTTACAATTGCAACCTAAGACCTGAAATTAACGAAACAGTTCGAACAAAAATGAAGAGCTAAAAACTAAAAAAAATAAAGAAATTTAAATATAACTAAAACCTGGTCATATAATTTATTGTAGATACATACATCAAGTCCTAAATATTAATAATATTTCGATTACAGACATTCAGATATTCAAAACGCATGCTGCTCTACATAGGTATTGTATATCGATGTATATTATAGTTAAATATTGGCACATTTAAATATTGGCACATCAATGGATGAGTTTAAATTACTAAACATCAATATTGAATGAGACGAATCTAACTTTGCGAAATTTCATGTGTGTAAGTTAATGATTGATTAATTGTACAAATTCGACCATTCCACCAGTCGTCACTTCACTACTTGAATTTAATATCTACGAATCACTGCATTGCAGTTTTATAATATCCTAAAAATATCTAGCCAATAATCGGCCTCACTTAGGGTTTAAGTAATAAAGTATAAGATGAAAATATGTATAGAGGGACTTTTAACAATATAAAATAAGGTCCCGTAGATATAAAAAATCCATAAATAAGTTTTCACTTGAAGGATAAAAATTATGAGCGGAATATAATATGTACTATTCGCTTTGCGAATTCTAAAAATTAATCATAGGGATATCTTAAAAATCAACATACACAAAATGCGAAAATGTACCTATATTATTTATATCAATAAACTCTTTACGAATAAAAAATATAAATCCCAACAAATAAAAATACTCAGTCTTTCGAAACGCGAATAAAAATTCTAAACATACTTAGTTACACAAATTAAAAAATCTTATGAGAGACGTGGCTATTGTTTTGGTATGTTTAAAATATGATTTATAAAGCAAATTGAAATACGGATCTGAGTGACTAGGCTTTAAAACGCTACTTTGGTAAAAAAAAACTGCCTTTAGATATATTTCCGTACATTATAGTAAAATTATCATAAATTCTAGGTTACATCAATAAATGTAAACTGAGTTTGACATAAAATATCCCAATATATTTTGAATAAGCTCCAGACATCCCTGCATAAGTATTATCACTACAGTTACAATCGAAATAGAACTTTTAGTATTCTCTCTGTAACATGCATAGGCCGTGTACAGCAGAAACAGTAAGGGCCGTATTCACAAACAACACTCACGTGAACTCTTTGTTAAGTGTATATTTCTGTGTACATGATTGGCCTGTTTATATTTTGCACCAAAAACTAACCAATGGCGTGAACAGAAATCGCCACTTTACGTTCCGGTTCAATATGAGGTCTCATAGTAATGTTTATGAATACGGCGGTAAGTATATTATTATGAAGTTGCAAAATTTTGAAAGACAACATAAAAAAAGTAATTTAAATTAATTTGGGGTTTTTCTCTTTTAGCCTACAAGCGTTATTGTAATATAGTTTTATCATATTCTGGCCCAAAACTTGTCAATGATTGGAAGAAAGGTGATAAATGAAGAAAAAAAATGGGCAATATTTTCAAAAAGTCAATTATGCTATATTTACTTATTTGATGTTTTGCTGTAACTGCTAACATTCTAACATATGATATATTAGAAATAGAATATTGTCATAATTTTTCTATGTAATGTTAGGACAAATGCCGACAAAAACAAAAAGATCTAATTTCTACTCGATTATTACTGACTACAAAAACCCGTAATTTTGATATCTTGCAATTATGGCTGAGCGATACTAAATAGAATTACTTAAATCTAATAAAATCAATAGAAAAATCTAAAACATTCAGAGATCTTGGTATTTTATAAGTAGACATAGTCAAATCAAAACATAAAGATATTATATCGTTCTTAGGTATACGTATAATTTCGCATTAGCTGACGCAAAACCGTTCGCATCCAGTCAAAGTGCCATGTTGCTACTCGAAATATGTACCACTTACACTTTATTGTTCAGCCTAGATTTTATTCCACGAGGAATCAGTCATATGAAATTCGAATATTTATTTCATCACCTTAAACGCCTGCCATATATTTATTCTGCCCATTTTCTATTTCTTTTAAAATCTCTTCCACTTCATTGGAGATCTGAAATAATTAAAGGTACTTAAGTTTACTTTTCACTCCAGAGATTTGTTTAAAATTCTATGAATTACATCGAAATAAGATATGAATTAGGTATATTATTAAAATTGTACAATTATTATATATCTTTTTATTTTTTTATGTGACAACTAAACTTACAAGGAGGTCTGGAAATGTTGGGCCAATGCTTTTCTCTAGTGATTTGATTGTTGATTCAATTTGTTTGTCCAACACTGAAAAAAGAAGAGATGATAATTTAATATAAATAAAAATTCTACAACAAAATTATGTAACACTTCGATGGGGTGTGGCCGATAAAAATATGTTAAAATTGTGAAATCGACATACTTTCTTCGTCAAATAGAGCTTCGAGGCACGAAAAATCGTCATCTGGTGAATCATCATCGGAGTCATTACTCATATTTGAAAGCTTCTTTTTAAAGATGTTGCGCTCCATACATTCATTTGAACGTTTTAAGCTGCTCTTGGATGATGATGGTAACGCTACTTGCGAGTTATCTTCATCAGCTTGTGTCACAATTTCATTTTTCATTATCTGAGGGGCTATAAGTACTTCATATTTTAATTCCACAGCTGACTGATTGGCCGAAGGATAGAAAAAGTTTCCATTCAAATAATCATCAACTTCATGGGGAGTCATTACACTGTATTCTGTCGGCTCAATCGGTTGAGTCATCAAGTCGAAATCTGTGTATTGTGGTTCCATACATACGGATGTAGTCGGCATTTGAACTGAATTTTCAAGAAGCTTTTGCATATACATGTCATCTAGTTCAGTTATTTTGTCCAACTCTGATTCTGTTATGCTAGAACCATCATTAGAGCTCAATTCAGTCACTTTAACACTGCCCTGTGAAGTACTAGGTGTATTTAAATATTCTTCTTGTTTTATTTCCTCATCTATAACAGTCAAAAGTTCCTCCTGGGGGTGTACCTTGGGAAAAGTCATTACGCTGTACATTTTTTCAATAGCACTGACAATTCTTTCCTTCTTTGGTGGTATAATTGCAAGACGTCGGGATGTCGATGCGCCGCAAATAGCTGCTTTGTTAGCTACGTTAACTTCATCCTGCGATGGCAAATTCGTAACCAGGTGAAGTATTACTTTCTCAAGGTGTCGTGGATCTTCGACAGGTGGATCCTTTTTATCAGCTTCCTGAAATGCAATGCAATATGCAATTAAATCTGGCATCTCGTTTTTGTTTAACAGTCTTGAGTAATTAGTTTATTACTTAAAGCCATATATAATAATACTAAGATCATTTTTAACCAATATCACGCAATTTCACCGACCATAGGAGACAACAACACTTCGATAGCTAAGGAGATTTTAAACATCTCTTTAGCACTAGTTATACGATGTATCATCTTAAGTGACGATTTGTAATGTCGAAGGTTTTACTGTCAACGTTGCACCTCTGGCGGATCATATTGCAATCTTATTAGCTTCAAACCATCTAAATAAGACAAGAAACGTAACTCAAGCAAAAAAATGATCCCATCAAAACTCTGCACGAGGGGGCGAGGTTATAAAAGCCTGTGCAGCTCGTTCAATCATCAATTCATAAAAAAAATATTCATGTTCTCTAGACCTCTACCATCCATGAATCCAAAAATACATTATTGAAATGTTGGAAGACGACCCTATGTTTTCAAAACTATTTGTTGTATCTTTATTGATTTTTTGTTTCTGCTTGGCGCTATTCCTGCTTAATACCAGAGTCTGTCTTCTCGAACCGACGAGTTTGGCATTATATGGAGCTACCCGCCTTCTGACCTCCACAACCAATAAGGTGAACCAAGTTTAACTATTACCTCGTCCGTTAATCATCAGAGTGTATTAGGTGAGGTTGGCTTTGGGCCTAGATGTTGGTGGCGCACTCCAAGTTTGTTGTATCTATACTTTATAGATATAATGTAGGTAATAAAAGTATTATTACATTGAATTAAAAACGGCATAATCAACACAGTATCACAAATGTATATATTATATAAAAACTTGCCTCCTTGTCCATAAGTTTCAGAAGCTCCCCTTCTTTCTTTGTCTTCATATTATACTTCTTCTTCATCATCTTGATCAGGTATTTGCCCTCCGTCTCATCAACTACGGTATTAGTGCAAACGAAGCTAGTAACAACCCTGGAGTCTTTGTCTACATCCAGTCGACCCCGAGTTTTCATGTAGATGAACTCTCCATTCTTAGTCATAAGCCGGTAACAAGACTCGCCGTACAGACGATGTTGATCGTACACTGTAAAGAAAATGTAACTTTTCTAATGATGTTATACACAAATAATTTATTTATACAAATATAAATTAACAGAAGAATACGATTTTTTAAAGTCCGTGGTAACTTAACTACTGAAATTAAAGTAAAATTACAAATACTCATATTAATAAAATGCTGAGTGACACTGATGTGAATACATGTATAGGTACATAGTTTTATTTCAATTCTGAACCATTACAATACGTTTTCACTGTTTGCAAAAATGGGAATATACCGTACTTTCATATTTCTATTTAAAAGCTATTTAAATGCATGAAAATAAAAGCGCTATATTCTGGTATTTTAAATGAAATAACAATTTCCTTTGAATGATGTATGTGATTTGATGTACACTTAGTTACATAATATGATAGCCATGAATACAGTTACATAGTTTGAAAGACTTAACCTCACCAATGACGCTGGTTAATGACCGTATTTAATATATATTTCCATAGTAAATAATGAAACTGATAACTTTACTTCAGTCTACGCTTATATTCGTGATTTTTCAATTTGATTTCAGTTATATTTTTTGGGGATTCCGTTGGAGACAGTTATAAAGTAATATTTCGGCGGTAGATCAAATTAAACAGAAAATAATTAATATTAAACCTTGTTTATATGTTTAGGGAACTTAATATTGTTGTAACTATATCTAAACAAATATATACCTAAAATAATGTTATACAAAATCATTTCTGATAGACAGACACCGACGTGATTCTATTAATGTCAATACGAAATATTAATAATCTATAGACACTCTTCTTTCTTCTTAGCTTTATCCCGACTTAAAGCTAGGATCCGCCTTCTTCAATCATGATTTGATATTTTTTTTAGTTGTTTTATTTAAAAAAAACTGTTATGTAGGATTCACCTATCTTACGACCCAACGTTATGCCGCCCTGGAGAATTAAACATTCGGATGACCCGAGTCCCTAATACTATATACTCGTACACCCTACCTATACCGGCAAACCAAATAAAAACCCCGCGGTGGCCATTTTCGGCGCATTAGGAATGGCCCCGGGTTCCAAAGGCGAGAACCCGGCTTCAGCCGGAATCGACCCTGCGTGGTGCCGCCTCCATATATCTCGGAAGCCCCTGCACACCGATGATTTCATCATTATATATGATGATTTTAAATGATCCCGCGACCCACCGCGCTGCTGTCTTACCCCCCACAACCAATATTATAAATGCTGTGTTTCTACTGAGCAACGATTTTTATACATATAGATATAGTTTATAGACCGGAGGCTACTTTTTATCATGGAAATATGAGGAGAAAGACTTCAACGCGAATAGAATCGTGATCATAAGCTAGTAAGTGGTCAGAATGTCATGATCAACACGTCACATCGTGTAGAAATATAAAAATGTGTATTTGACACGCGAAGTTTTATCATATTAAGTTTTATTTGACGTGTTTATTTACTATATTTTGTATATTTATAAATACAAGTTCCAACTCTTACATATTATCTTTATTTATTTTTCCTCGCGTTCCCGGCTTAATGCCAGGGTCCGCCTTTTCGTACCACACATTTAACGGTATTTGGTATTATATGTGGCGACCCACCGCCTGATCCCCACAACCCGCAACGGGAAGCATGTTTAACCATTGTCTCGTCCGTGTATTGGGCACGCGAAGTTTTATCTTATTAAGTTTTATTTATTACGTGTTTCTTTTACTATATTTTGTATACTCATTAATACAAGTTCGGCATTGAACAAAGCGATAATAATATACAAGTTGTCTATTCAGGGATAAGTTTAACTACCAATGTCAAGTGGTAATTATGTAAAGATATCAGTTTAATAGATAATGTACTTGTCGTTATGCGGAGTAGTGGAAAAGTAGAAAGTGTTTATGTCTAGTAATGACAATTTATAGAGATAGGCATTATGTAGAGACGGTAAACAAGTGGCATCAACGCTAAGATTGACTTGATAAATGACTATGCATTGTCTCCCAGTAAATAAGCAAATTGTAATCTTAATTTAAATAATTCCCGGTAATCGATAATATCTGAGATTTTTCAGTGATTTTTCGAAATCTAGGTCACGCATGCGATAAATATGTATGAAGTTGATACCTTTTTTTTAGGGGCACTGTACGGAACTGCATACATATTTTCGTGATTATGGGTGACGTGACAAGTATTGAAAACCCCCACTAGAGGGCACCTGAAGTATTTGGGAGTCTTGTCAATAATATTTTATCAAAATATATCGTATTATCTAAAACTCTTTATATGGTATAGCATTTAACGTTTATTTGTTTATATTAGCTCTGTTTTTACTGATACCTGAAGTATATTAATGGTTTAAGAAGTAAGAGAATGGGATTAATTTCTAATAAAGAAAAATATATATCGATGATAATGAAATAAAATTACTACCATTTAAGGAAGAAGTACTACACGTAAGCAAAAACTATCAACAACAAAAAACTACCATTCTACATATTTTAGGGCTTATACACGGTTAAATTTTAAACCATAAAAAACTAAAGACATTTATTGCAACGGTTATTAATAGTGAAAAGAATTCGTTTATTCTTTACAGTAACCGGCGGTAAATAATGTACATCGGGCTAAAGAGGGAAACAATCGGCTAGTTTCGGTTTCGTAGAGCGTTGTCTTTGTCACACGAATGGACACATCACATAATGTACTGAGTGACAGAGACGACGCTCTACGAATATACTAGCCGATTATATCCCTATTTAGCTCGATGTGCATTATTTACCGCCGGTTACTGTACACAAATAAATATTCGATATGTGGAAAACATTTATTTCATAATAATAATGCATACGTGCCTATTTGACATAACATAGACTTCCCCTCACATTTAAATGTAGGAGAAAATCCATTACACCCTCCTCACGCGGTTTAGTTGCATGAAAAATATTATTCATTGTAAATTATACAAGTATTTTGTACATTTTTAGCAAGCCTATTTAAAATCTTTATAATTCATTCGCAATGCAAATAAATACATATATAAATAGGAAAGCATGTCACACGCATTATTTTTTAAGATCATCTAAATCTACTTATAGGACACAAAAATCACATAGCAAAATTAACTTGTGCATCATTCGCAATTGCTATATTACAATAACAAATTATTTCATTACTAGAATTAAAGTTATGCGCTTTGGTAAACTTTTTTAACGAATTAGTACGAATATGCAATTAATGCCCAGGTATCGGGATTCATATTTCCGAAAAATATGTAAGTTAGCGCATAAATTTAATCGTATAGTACTGCATCATTCATATAGTTTTGCGGCGGCGTGTCACCGGGAGCATTAGCATCTATTGATATTTGGGAGAGTGCGATATAATTATAAGTTGGCAGTGGCAAAATTTTGAATGAATGGAAAATATATAAAAATTGATCAATGAATATTTTAGAACTGCGCCATTCGTCTCAGATCAGTGGTCAGATTGTTGTCACAGATCAAATTTAAGCACTTCAGTGCCCACACTCGTGATCAACAAGTGATCACATAATTCCGAACATTACAATAGTGTATATAGCATCGAGTATTTGTATGCATCACCTGTAACGGTCATACTATAAGTATTTATAATTAGCGGTCATGGGTAGTTCACGAACAAAAAATAAGTAAATATTATAACCCGTTCCTTTAAAGCGTTTAGTATGACGTCACTTAGTTTATTATTTTACTCGTCAAACCCTTTCATTTAATATTCATATCAAAGGGCTTGTAAAGAAATAAAAAAGATACGGATGTATGATGTTGATGTTGGGTGGATACCCAAAGACTTCAATATATGACTAGACGGGCTACTTAGAAGTAAAATTGCGCCGCATAAAGTGGGACTTTGACAGACAGAGAGCGGGAGAGGGGGTCTAGTTAACAGCAAGCGAGATGGTAATATTGAGTTACGGTGAATTGACCGTAATTTAGTGGTGCAATTTCTATTTATCGAGCAGCCGAACTAATGGTATACAATTAAGTCATTGCATCCGCCACTTGTTAAAAAAATTTATGACTGATCATACTAGATTGTATTGTCACCAGCACAAAAAGTGTGAGCAAAATATCAGCTCCGGCAGTTGAGTGGAACTACATTAAAATACAGTTGTAAGATTTGACCCAAACAAAGGAACAGATGAAGTTAAATAAAAACTTGTGATGGAGCAGCAGTACTTCAGATAAGTATGTATTCATTTTGTCGAGGAAACACAGTACATTTTAGAAACCTGTATATTTAAGAATTATCTATAAGAAATTATAACGTATGTAAAATACACAAAATACATGGATTAGGCTAGGCGTGGTGGAACAAGGCTTAACCCCTCTCATTAGAAGAAGAGGCCCGTAGGTAGGTCGTAGAGGAGGTACGTAGTAGCATATTACGTACATGTAGACAAGACATCATATTGTAAACAATCGATAAGATGTAATATCGAAATATATTTTGTAAGTCAAGCAAGTGTTCAGATCGTCGACTAGACCATATCATGAAATGGTCGAATTTTATAAAATATTACACTGTTTGTTGACGATTTCATGATATGGCTTGGACCAAATTATTGAATTCAAATAGTTTGACGGTATAATCAACTTAACACATGCTTAGTTCATGATATGATCAAACATTGTATCATATAATAATATAGTTACAGTTTCCACCATTGGAGGCGCTGATAGCGCTTTGTATATGTGATGTAATATAGAAAATTAGGGTGACCATGCAACAAAATTCCAAAGATTATTAGTACCTTTCAAAATATGGCATAATGGAAACTGCAGATTAGGAGTAATATTAAAAAAGAAATGCATGTATTTCATGGAATGCGATTATTTAATGAAATGATCAATTTTACGATTTAGTCACGACATATTATACATATTATATAGGTATAGTTCTTCGATGTATTTTTTTCATGTTGTCACATCGCAGTGGTCCGGCCGGCTACAAAAGTTAACCCCTCGTGACCGAGTACTGAGGCATGCTGAGTTATCGCTCGAACTATTGTAATCTGATGTTGTTCAATTCATTCTGGATTTGGTGCATTACATGCAAATAATTCCAATGAGTCGTGTCCTTAGTTAAAAAGGGGATATTTATGGTGTAACGATCAGTTCATAAGCTGATCATTTTTTTAAATTCGTATTTTGAAACTACAACATCCTATCGATGAAAATAAGCGCATTTAAATACCCGTGTTTATTTAACCTAACGACAAAATTAAAATACGTTCATTTAAACAACAAGAAATATTACTAGGAAAATTACCAGATAAACCAAATAAATAAAGACTTTACGACCACTTATTATGCCTATCAAAGATATTGTGGATTTCTCTCTATTCATGCTTCACTTTGGTTTTTCTTAGAGCTAGTAACGTCCCTTTTGTTTAATCTTTAAGTATTGATTTTTGTTTATTCTGATCGGTACTTCCCATTCCACCAGTCGGAAACTTCGGCCAACATTTTGCAATTGCGTATTACTTTCTACTTGCTGTTTTTAGATATTTGCTTATATCATCTAAATGCATGAAGTGCCTACTACCATCAGGATTTATCCTTATTGTTGAAAAACGCAGGTGAAATCATGCAAATTAATACATATATTTGCAGATAACCAAGGTTTCCAAGGTCTGTGTGTTTACCTTCTAAATAGATAAATAAGTAGATATATAGACAAACAATAAGATTGTAAACGCATGTTATGGGTGCATACCCATACCATCCAATTAAATGCATTTATATAAAGATACCTAAACTAGTACAGTTATTGTTACTGAACAACAAACCATGTCGCAAGCGTCGCAAGTAAGAGTGATCAATCAACATTAAGCAGTACAGGACTGTTCTGTATTCCGTTAACTCGTTTCATATAGACATAAGGTGATAACCAAAAAGGTAATACAGAACATGATGATGCGATACAAACTGACATGCCGATGACATCATCTCATTATGCCCCTTATGCACCATCATTCGTATCCATCCGGTAAAACTAAAAAATACTACAAAGAACATACTACAGCCGACATTGTGGCTGCATTGATAGACTAGGGTGTGTGTGTTGTATTGTTTTTTATTCGCTGCAAAAAAACAGCTGTATCATCAGAACTTACTCTCACGCAACGCCATAATGACCCAGAGTACGTCATCTTTATGCATGAAGTTCATAGCATTAACTCCCTGTACTTCATGGATCAAGTAGCCGGTGACGAGGGCAATGCGTTGCTCGCACTGAATGATCTCACCGTCGATAGAGTGGCGAGTGCGATACTCCATTCGGGAAGACTCCAAGCCGATTTCGGTTAGGAAAGTTTCGGCTTCGGGACGAACCACGCCGATGAACACCTGGAATGATTGTTATCAAATGGTTACAACTATTACTGCATTATTTTGTTGGATTTAATTTGGACATGCTTGCTAAATTACTCTTAATAAGATATCAAGGGATAATTGGATATTAGACTGATATTTATTATTATGAAAATAAAAGAATATACTATTCTATTACTGAACATGACGTTGAATATGATCGTTTTTTTTTTATTCTAATATTTTTGCATCAATATTACTCAAACACCTAGAGAACTTACAATACTTTTAACTAATCATAATTAATGCGAGTTAAATGTAAAGCACTATCTTATATATAAAATTCTCGTGTCACAATGTTCGTTCCCATACTCCTCCGAATCGGCTGGACCGATTTATATGAAATTTTGTGTGCATATCGGGTAGGTCTAAGAATCGCACAACATCTATTTTTTATCCCCCTAAATGTTAAGGGTGGTCCACCCCTAAATTTATTTTTTTATTTTTTAGACAACATTTTTTGTTTTTATTTTTTTATGATACAGTATTAAAAATACATACAACCCTCTACGATCAACCCTTATTTTTTAATAGTCTTTTTAGTATTTTTGTCAAGCGCGTTTCTCATCGCGGGCGCCCGCTACTTTAATCCTGGAAATAGGCATTCACGCGGGCGGAGCCGCGGGCAACAGCTAGTTACTAATAAAAACCTGGAGGCATGCTGTCAATTGTAAAAAGGCAAATATTTCAAAAATAGACTGAAGTAGAGCAGCCAATACCAAAGTATCCGTAACTATATTGTAGTAATACAACTTGGAAGTAAATCCTGATCTAAGGTGGTAATACCTACCACGTCATTACCGCTGGTACAATGATTTTCGCTTCTGGCGCGGGCACGACGCACCACCTGGCAGCATCGGTTGGGGCCGACGCACGCCTTGTCTGATTTACGGAATGAGCCTTCTACGTGGCAGCGAAGGTATTGGTTTGGCTCAGAGCGCTGACCAAGCTTCTTCAACCTTTAATTTATGTTAAGCATGGTGATGCGACTGATAATTTTATATTAGATTTTATAAGAATTATTACAGGTATATTATATGATCAAAATCTCACTCTAGTTCAGTTTGATATTTTGTCATTACATTAATAATGTGAACTTGTGTAGTTTTATCAATTACTATTTTGGTGAGAATATTCTATTGGCATGTGGTTTGTATAGGAATGCTCCTTTAATCAGCATTATTTGATTTTGATTAAACATAGTTTTGGATCTTATGGTATATCGATAACTTGATGTTCCCGACTTTGATGTTGCGGATGCTATGCAGGAATTTCTGTACATTAAACTCGCATAATTTCTGTAAAACAATGTCTGGACATTAAAAGAGGCCATAACCCATGAGTTTGTTTCGGCATTTCTTCTCATGGTAAAATTCTAAATTAAATTATTATTTTTATTTATTTTAAATTTATTTCTTCTTCCCTGAAATGCCGTCGTAAATGTAATATAGTTTAAAAAATGATTGACATGTAAAAGTGATATTTATGATCCAATTTACAGAATAAATGATTTGAATTTGAATTTGAATTTATGTCGAAGTCTTTCTTCGAGAGGGTCTTTATGGAATTGAAAAGCTTTAACGGACACGATCTTGTTATCCGTTTAATAAGTACTTACAGCAACTATAAGCATATTATTGATATGTACGTTTAGTTGAACAGCCATTAAATTATCTAAGTGGTAGAAAACATACTAACCTCAGAACAAATTTCCTCTTCTCTCTAGCCAACGCTTCTGTTATCTTCATAGTACCATCGGGCTCGTCAGGAATTAGCAATTCACCATTGGGACCCAAGAACTCTTTCTTTGGCATAATTTGCTTCATCAGCATTTCGTGATCTTCTTTATGTGTTATGGACAGTATGTTGTGGCCGAGCAATTCAAGCTTGACAATAAAAACGGTGAACGGTTACATTACATCAGCTTTTACTAATATATTTATACCTATAAAAAGAGATTGTCAAAAACTACTTTAGTAAGTAACCGGAGTAAGGTCTCTTGTATGCGTGAGTCCATCTTGGCAGCACCGTTTGCTTTTTTTAAGTCTTAATATCTTATATCTTGGGGTGTCGATTAATGTGCAGTGCCATGCAGTAATACTTTCTAATTTCAAGTTCTGAGTGGTGTTTACCGATGTATACCGGATTATAAAGATTCATTATAGCTTCACCAAAATTAATCAAACTGCCTTGTTACAAAAAATTGATAATTATCATTTAGATTTGATTTATATTTGTGATTATACTCAGTGAGCTCTTGAGTTCCTATATACGTTAGGTAGTATGGGATTTGAGAGATGGACCGCAAGGCAGCATGCACCACGCAGAGCTCATTCCGATTGAAACCGGGGCGCTTCTCGCCTTGAGAACTCGAGACTGCCTCTTATGCGCCGAAGATGAGGATTTTTAGTTGGTATTACCAATGTGGAAGGGGAGGTACACAGTGTAAGGGACTCGACTCAGCAGACACCCGGATGTTTTCCATCTCTCAGGGGCGGCTCAACATTGGGGCGTAAAATCGGAAAAATAAACATATTCATGCTCGTTACCCTCGAAATAGAACGATAGCGATGAATTCGTTTTTCCTACGCAATAAAAACAAGGTTTCGAGTCAATATCAAAACTCATAAAAGAACCTGTAATAAACCAGCAGGATCAAGTCATCAGACGCAATTAAATTCAGTTGAGTAAAGAAAACAACAATTGTAATTCAGAACGTGCGTTTATACGTTTTCTTGTTACTCGATCACGTTGGTATGTGCAGAACTTGGCAAGTAGTTATAATTTGGCTCGTAACAACATATTATATTTTAAACTAAGATTCGCGTCTTGTTATTAAGAGATACTCGTAGTATTAGTATTCAAAATTTTTACAATGAAAACCCTAATCTTAGATAAGATACTATGATCATTTATCTTATAGATAACAGAAGAGCGGCATATAGGTAATCGGTTGATGTAAGACAGGTATGAAATGAAGAAGATAGGACAATGTTAGCGTAATATTAGTATTTCCCTTGCACCTTTGCGAAAATACAATTCCTCTCCTGCTCCACCTATTCCATATCAGTTCACTGTAATTATTACCTATTTTTATTTAAATGCTCTCATGTTTCAGATGATAAATAAAATAAATCCGCAATGGAGTGACGATTTTTTTATTCGTCTAAATGACGAGACAAGCTGGTTGCTCTCCAGATGGTAAACGTCATGCCGGCATACAAACAGGAGCAACACCACTCAGAACTTTGAACTACAAGGTACGGCATGGCACTGTCCTACGCTCGTGATAACTCACATAATACCCAGTAATTTACTGAAATCTACCTAGATTTCAGTAAATTCTTCAAACCGGAAAACAGTAGTGCATACTGCTGCCAAGCAGACAGACATAAACCGGTGGTGCCTACCCTCGCTGCCTTCTCGCAAACTCAGGAAGTACTATTTACATAACGAGTATTGGAAGTCATATAATTAGAAATGATTTCGATGATATTTCGACCGATGATATCTAGAGTCGCTCTGTCTTGGAGAACACGTCAAGTTAATTCAGATTTTATCTAAGTAATGTCAGTTCTTTAAACGCTACATGAATCATATGGGTTAAATTTTATTCTTGAGTAATTAATTGAGTGCGCCTATATTGGGTCTACTAGTCAAAAAACATCAGTCTACTAACGATCATCCACCAGTATTGAGCTAGTGGTGAAATAAAATCTGACCCACAGTTTAAAGGGAGATTTCCATCAGCTGTGATTTCTAGAAAGGGTTTCAATTTTACGTTACCTGCATCCAGTACCGATAAATCTTTCTTTACGGAGACTATGCTTACTACTTAGTTACTTAGCTCATGTAATGAAGGAGGCTCAGATTTAGGAGCGTATCACATCAAATATTATTTTAGTGATTCGGAAAAGACACCATCAATGATTCTATGACCTCGAAGGGTCTAGGATAGAAGATCAGCAATAAAACAGATTCCTATTGAGGACATTAGGCCATATACTTGCTTTCTCTAATATTTTGATGGAGTCTGTGTTAAAGATATCTCAATACCATTGGACTCCCATTTAAAATGTCCTACGCCTCAACCTAGTCTTATATAATGATATTCTACCTCTGTGTATCCAAGATACTGTTGGACGTTCTCAGAGACGACCACGATGATGCCTTTGTATGTGACGGTCACCAGGATTCCATTGAAGAGTCCCAATACAGCTCGCATAGACGAGGATTTGAATTGTTGTTTCGCGACTTGAGCCAGCGAATCACCAAACACTACGAAGAAAATTCCCTTTAGTAGCCAAGTTCCCCATAACTTTAACTGTCAATTAGAAATACTAAAGTTTGAAGAAAGCAACAATAGCGGGAGTGGTACGGGTTACCGAGACGGAATACGCGAGTTCAATGCCAGCCATGCCATACCATTTCGAAGTTTCATGTGTATTAATTAATACCCTTTAATACCCTTTAAATTACCAATTGGTAATTATATATTGCCGTCGTTTTAAGGGTGAAGGAAAACATCTTGAGAACTACTGGATACCTGAGCGTTCGCAACAAGAATCTTGAAGGTATAATTCTGTATTCTTCCAATCCCCTTTAGGTGAGTTTGTAGGACGGAAGACCTAACCCATCTTATTGGTATAGGAAGGTCATGTCCAGCAGTGGAACAATATAAAATGTAAGGCTGATATAGCACAAATTTAAATGCTTTTAGACTTTTGCTGCTGTTTATTATAATAAAGATTACTTATGATTCTAACATAAGATCACGCCTATATTCTCGAAAGAGTACGCAAATGTGCAACTAATGCTACAAAAACGTTTTGCCGAGGCTATTTCCGTCTCATAATGAGCTAGATGGCACCATACAGGTCACAAATATCAATCCCCAGGAAACAGTAATCGTGTGTAATTTTTCGAATTGAATAATAATAATACTAGGCCTGTATTATCCACTGTTGGGCACGGACCTCCTCTACTGGATGAGAGGGGTTAGGCGTTAGTCCACCAGGCTGGCCTAATACTGGTTGGCAGACTTCACATACCTTCGAAATTCTTAGGAACTTATCAGGTATGCAGGTTTCCTCACGATGATTCCTTCATCAAACTTCGAATACTCAAACACAAATCGTGATTGTCCTATCTGAGATTTGAACCTAGGACCTCACACTTTCTCAGCCTAGGAAGGTCGGCACTAGACCATTGAGGTAATAAGGATTCTATTTAGAATTATTAGGGACTGTATTTGTTTTGTATTAAAAAAAAAACATAATAATGAACGCACGAATCATATAACGCATACAAGCATAATGGAGATGGATCGCTAGACAGTACCGCACAAGTACGGTTTCGGTAAAGGTTGGGGCGCTTCTCGTCTCTGCAATCCGGGGTCGCTTTTCGGGTTTCTAATGCACTGATGAGAGCCACTACGAGGTTTTGGATGTTATAACGGTGTAGGCTGTATATAATATAGAGACTCACTCAGCCTAGTGTGTGTCTGGATGTATTCCATTTCTGTAAGACGGATGAGTCCAACATAACCACCCTCCGGGGTGAGGTAGTAGCGATAAATCGCTTTACCCCACAAAAACAAAAAAAGTATAACGGTAAGTTGTGTATACTCAAAATAATAATAAAATAGCATTTTGGATGTATTTATAAGAAGTTGACACCTACTTGACATTGACTTACTTTTTGTACACAACAATGACGAGAAATACTAATTTAAATTCATTTAAAATCACTTTTAATTCAGCCAGAAATACTGAATAATATGTATTACGAATAAATAGTCAATAGTCTTGCCCACCCTCATGGAACACAGGCGTGAATGTGTTGGTACGTTTCAAATACGTTTCTACTTCATAATATTTTTGAAGTCTAAGGTAGATAATATTGACTCCCACGAATTTAATTTTATTAGTTTTTCCGACCAAGTTCATCGCATATTGTTAAACAAGTGACTAATCCATTGAGACCTCGGTCATTGTTGTTGAAGACATAAATTTTAATTCTCATCGCGACCGGAGACTTGTAGAGCAATAATAATGCTGTTCGTTATGAATGTTAATTAGACACTGTTAAAAAATAATAAGGGATATTTACTGCATTTTGCAATATCGGTTATAACGCTGTCTTTTAGGTGCACACGGGTCGATTTTATTGATCAACTGACTTGTATCAACAATTCTTCTTAGTCGTTACACTCTTGGCAGAGTGGTCGTGATCTTCAGTTCAGGGTTGGTGGCACACCTAGCAATTCGTCGCCATTCATCCCGAAATGCTGCTTTTCTGGTGCATTCATAGAGGGGACCGTCCGACCGAATCAACAATAGCTGTATGCTTTTGTTGGTTGGGTTGATAGTTTATGCAAACGGTTCAAATTGCATGTGCTTGAAGTGTTGATTGGATAAAATCGAACCGTGTGAACTCGCTTTAAGCTGACATTGAAACTAAAATAACTGAATTCGTGCGGTGCGGTAGTGCCCTAAGAAAGCATGGCGGTGCACGTGCGCATGCGATCCTCACGTTATTTCACACGATTGCATTAATATCTATCCACATTGTAAAATTAAATAACCCTATGCCTACAACATGAAAGAGCCGGCTTGACCTGCTTGTTACCACTAGCTTAGAGGAAATTGATGTAAAGTAGCGACGTGCGACGTGCTGCTGCGTTTGGTACGGTGAGTGATAAGCCCAAACCCGCCTCCTTCTCAATCCTTTCCTTTAAGGTGGGGAAACGTCCATGATTATTTCCATTCATCCATTATTATTATTCTGGTAGTATGGGCGTTAATGAGTGGTGTAGATCATATAGCATCAGGTGACACACTTGATTGTTTACCAGCATATGCTATAAAAAAAACTTATCATCAACTGTTCATGTTACCTCAACAAGCTTTGTTACAAAGTACTTGAAATGTAACGGATATCGCAGTACGGTAACTGCAACATAATGACATTTAGCGTAGGACAACAGTTTTAATCGTAATATGAACTTTGTAATTATGAACTAATATGACACTGATTTCATAATGGCCGGTTCCATTCGCATTTATTTTGAACACGATAATTCGCACAGCACGTATTCTATTAATTTGCTATAAATCTATCAGTCAACCGAGTTGTAAACAAAGGTATAAATCATAAATACATTACGTTATGCAACATGCAATCAAACTGTTACACTGTCAACAAATTTCTGCGAGATGTGCGTGAAGAAATCATGCTCTGGTACAATCCGAAAGTGACACAAATGTGAGCCACTGCCAGGAATAGCCGTGCAGTTCACAGCGGTTTATTGGCCGCTACTAAATGACTCGATTGCTTTGAATATTTTAGATAACAGTTTAAATTACCAATACCAAAAGCATACTATGATTCTCACTAGGTCATAACTATCCTGCCGTATCATGTACATTATTATCGTAAAGGACAAATAAAAATAAAAACAAAATCAATTATTGATCTCATGACGTTTACCAGTAATCTAGAATCTAATAAAAAATACTACATTCCAAGTCAAGAAACAATTCCTCATTAATTTTAAAATAATAAATGGTAATCATTTCACACCTACATAAACCTATCGGTTTATATTTGTTGACATAAGTATCCTTTGATATTAATATTGTAATTCGATGAGTCATCACATCAGTGGTACTAGCTACTCATACTTCTGGTGCGCAATTATGTTGCACTTAGTTCAAAATATTTCTTACTAGAATATCTTAAAGGCTAGTTATCGATGTGCACGTTCTAGGTTGTGATATCACAACTTGATATGAACGCAAGATCAGTATAAATACCAATCTATTTAATGTGAACTGAGAATAGGCATATAAACAAAAATAAATCTATGTAGTTTTATGGAGTATCAAAAGGTAAATTAGATACATTATACTATGAACTAACTATGAAGATGGCGAATAACGGTATCAATTTACCGAACTCGCCTCTGTCTATTCATTATATCGAAGCTATGTTATTGTATGTAGAAAATGACAAGACATTAATAACCCAGTACAACATGTGCGCACCTGCATCGCTGATAATCCAGCTATATACATGATTCACTTTAGACTGCGACCACTTATTGTTTATACTACACTCTTAAATTTTGCCATGCATATTATAACGCAAAGGTATGTGATTGGTATAGATAGAGCTTGCATATCGACACATAACAATTATTTTATGGAATGTGGTGAAACTAGAAAATATTTGCAAATTAAATCGTGAAACTAGATCAACATGAACTGCGTCGTTGCTGCGTCAAGGGGATAAAGGTTTCTCTCTTTTGGAAGTCAATTATTGTTATCTATAAATATGTTATTGAAATACGATTCATATTTGTCCAATTTTTTTGCCAAATGCTAGTAAATAAGCCAGTGGTAACAACCACTTGGCAATGGTACCAGCAATTAGGCAGGCCGGCATAATTTTGCCGACCTACGATAGACAATTCGTCCGGCGCTGGTCAACAGTATTCTTGGATTGCGCTACATTTACCATCAGGTGTAGCGTATCACTTTGCCGAGCTAGGATAAAAAAAAGCATATCGAACCGGCCCTTTCAAGCTGTATTTATTTCATTTTACAACTAAAAATGTCAATGTCGATAGATATAATTGTTATAATGTCCAAATTTATGTTTTATCTACTTAAACTAAAAAAATTATTGAAATAGTAGGTATGTTTATATAAATATTGATTCCCTCTAATTTATAACAAACTAGCCAATAATGTTTAGCAAACATTAATTAAATTCCGGCGTGCCCATCGCGGAGACAGTAACTACCTATATGAAGTTGATAAGGATATTGAGTTATAATGTAGCGCCATTGTGTAGTCTCCTACTATCCACAGGTAATATTGTTATATACATTACTTCCTGATACCCACAATTTTGCATTCAAAGGAAATTAAGTACCTAGTGCTCTTTGTACATGGTCCAGTTAAATAACTGACATTTAATGTTACAAAGGAAAATGTTATCTTATTTTCTTTACATTTTACTCAACAAAATGTAATTAACGATAAATTGATCTTCTGACGTTTTATAAGAAAGGTTCACCTTCATAGAATTAATATTGAAAATATATAAATTAGTCGAGTATGTGGTTCTTATCTATTAATACACCGTCAAGACTTTTCAAATTGCAATAATTTCAGAAAAATCTCATACGTTACCCTTATATATACTCATTGTACGTAACCAAATAAATAAGACAAATTATATCACTAAATTACCTACTTCTGTGTGTTCAAATTAATCCAATAGCTTTTTTCTGGTGAAGTCATGTGAAATCAAAGCTCATAATTGCAAATTAATATCAAAGCACATTTTTTATGGTCTAGTTATCATATATATATCTATATATGGCTTCATTTGTGTGCATGTAATACCTTCACGGCTTAATGTGGTTTAGTGCAGTTATAGAACTGCATAATATAGTGCTTACTGCCTAATATATTACATTGAAAAAAACCGCAACGTAATATAAAAGACTAGAAGTACATACGCAGTATGTGTAAGGGAAATTTATGTATGAAAATACCGTGCATTTTGCTAAACAGGACTTACACCTTGGTAATTTGCTTCTACACGTGTGGATGTTTTTTTCATATAAAGCCGTCTTTCTAAGATTTAATAAGTAAGTATCTGTTTAAGAGGTTTGGCACTTATTTACTCAAACATGTAGGTACAACTTCACCGGAACGATGTAGAACATTTGAAAAGTGTATTTTGTATGTTATGATTTGAAAGAACTTTTGTAGAAATATACCTGCTTTATATACATTTTTGGACTATTGAATAAAAGTGTAATTTCAAAGTATTTCAGTTCTTTATGACAGAATAAAAAATATTTTAAAATTATGACAACATTGCAAAACAGGCAACATTTTATTTCACATTGAATTATCTTGTTTTCTAAAATAAACTTTAATTTTAGGTGAATTATTATACTCTTTCTATTAAAATTTTGATTAGTACTTATCTTCAAATTCAACATAGAAACTAACGTGGTAAACACATTCACATTTCCGTTTAAAAAAGAAACCACTTACCGTACTCGTGAGCCCTCAGATAATGTGCTGTGAGGCGGAGAACGCCGGTCTTGTCTATTTTCCGGGAAGCAGCCACAACCGGTGGCACCATCGAAGCTAAATCAGCGATTGAGCGATTCAGTTTATCGCGTCGTTGCTTCTCAGCTTTGTTGCGAATCTCACGAGGATTGTCTCTGTAACAAAGATTTTATTTTAAACCTCAGACAACCTTTTAGTGTACACCACTAGAATACTGTAGTATTAGTACTATTCTATAGAATACTTTAGTTTGCAACTGTAATATCGCCCTCCGTCCACTAAAATCCCCTAAATCAATTGGATTGTTTGTCCGTATTGTATGTTTCCTTCATTTCATTTCTGCATTTATTTTGATTTAGATTCTGAACAAATTATATATTAGAGTGAACTTATATCTAAACGCGTTACAACAGCCGAAAGCGATGCAGGGCAGGCATTGATTTTTAGAATTAGGTATAATGAAAATAGAATCGAAATACAAATAATAATATACATCATGTTACAAAAAGGTGTGGTCAAATTTAAGTAACATACAGTATATGATACAAGTATTTCACCCCCGTAGTACCAATTCCGTTTACACTACTAGGATATAAATAAAACATTCCCTTTTTTATCGAACTAGTAACATATCAATATTTGACTTGCAATTATGGACAACACCAAGGCCCATTTGCACGACGATCCTAAATCAAGTTTAACCTACTAAACTAGTGAAACGTCAAATCGTAGGCGAATTCGACATAAGTTTAGCGGTAAAATTGTCGTGCAAGTCGGCCTAAATGATGACCAGCTGAGCTTTTGTCTCACTGCAGCATTGTTAGGGATGTGATCGTTCTTATAGATCGTAAAACGAATAATTAAAATAAGCGTGTAATTTTAGAATGTCTGGATTTTGATAAGATCCAGTACATAAACACTCACTGTCAGGTGCATGTTATAACCCTTAAATATGATCACACCTTTCTGTAACTGTTGTATTCAAGTCAGATTAGTGCAGTGTAGCCAAAATCCTAATAAATCCCCCAATGGATTCAAGCAGAGGATCCTAATGGTCGGATACTAATAACATGAGCCCATAGTAAAAAAAATAAGATCCTCAATGTAAGTTGCATTCCTTTCAGTATTTAAGGCTAGCAGCTACTTCGTATTAACGCGAGCAAAAGGTAAAAATAGCTATCTGATAGAGTGCATTTTGAAAATGTATATGATGGCAGGTCTTGTCTGACGTCACTCACATGGTTATGAATACAACCATTATAGAGGAAGAGCCCACGATGGCCAGACCTTCGTTATTTTATAAAAGCTAAAAAGTTCTCAGAGCGTGTTCCCAACACAGGTAAGAACGATCAGCGAGTATGGAGTTGGGATTGTGGTTACTTGGGCAGGTAACAAGTAGTAAAGGTGTATAAAATAGTACCTTAAATTTGTAAATAGTACCTTAAATAAAGCATATAGCTTATTTTTTTTATATTTTCTGCGGCGAAATTTTCTTTTTTATAAAATAACGAAGGTCTGGCCTTCGTGGGCTCTTGGTCTTTTATGTTTGTACATACAAATACTTCAAGTAATTGCATCAATTACTACGGAATATTCCAAACTCATGATATTTATACATCCTACATAAATTTTATGAACGCTTTTTTAAACATTTAGATGTCCTGTTATGAAAATCGAACCACCGACCCTCCGTTCGACATGATATAAGCTACGGATAAAAAAGGACTTCACGGTTTCCCTATGTTCGGATTACAATTTGTACCCGATATGAAGATAAATACTTTTATCACATTCTTTATTTATTTACTTAAATAAAAAAAAATAAAAAAAATAAAAGTGTTTTTACTTGGTCATAGGTTCCTCATATGTCAATGTAGGCCGACTGGGTCAGTACCACCGCTTTGTATATTTCTTCCGCCAAGTAGTAGTATGTAACTATGTGTGTTTACTGTGAGACAATAGTAACGACCCGGTCGAGCCTGCCTAATCATAATGTAGACGAAGCTGTCTATAACGTGGCTCTACCACTCAATCTGCCTACTATTTTCTTTAGCCATTTATATTCAACATGACTTAGCCCTTATGGGAATTTGATTCATATTCTTACTGCAAACTAGCATAAATAATATATAATTCTTCTATATGCAAACTAGCATAAATAGTATATAATTCTATCGGTTTTCCACCCACTTACAGCAAGTTTTATAAAGCAAAATATGTATAGAGAACGCTTTGGCATATTTGTCATCATAATAGCAATGAAAACTATACGACTGCCTCGGTGGCGCAGTTGTAATGCGTACGCGTTACGACTGAGGCTGATGCTGAGGTCTCGGGTTAGATCCCCGGGTCGGTTAAAAGTGATTTCTATCACGAAATGTTTAGTATCAGCCCAGGGTCTGGAATTGGGCCAGGTATGGGTATAGACTCACTTCATGGGAAGAAAATAATCTCGGCGAAATGTGGTTGTATTGGTTACACCTCTGTCTACCCTTTCGGGGAGTACAGGCGTGAGTGCGTATGCATGTATAAATGGTGTAACGATCAGCTCACAAGCCTTTGAATTCGTATTTATTAAACTACATAATCCTATCTATGAAAATAAGCATAATTAAATATCAATATTTAGCCTAACGACAAAATGGTTGTAAATTAAAATTCAAACATTTAAACAAAAAAAACTTACTAAGAAAATTATCAGATAATCCAAATAAATAAAGACTTTTACGACCAAATTAAAACTATCATGATATTGTGGATTTTTCACATGGTGTAAGTGCGTTTGTTTGTATGTATATATATGTAATAAAGATACGAGAACACTTAGACAAATAATTTACTACAAATTTTTGCAGAAGTCTCATTGCACCATACGTCCTGTTCAATTTGGCCTGTATTTATGATTCCACCCGAGCGATCTTAATCAAACTTGGTGATAACCAACAAAGTCGAGCAATATTCTTTTAAACTGCGAAAGTTTTGTTGAAAGTGATTCAACAATTTTTGCAGGAATTGCAAAGAAACAGACGATATCTCAAACAAAAAAAATCGCTTAACACAAAAAAAACTAACAATCCATCTAAATAAAAAAAATTGCTTAAATGTCGAGACGAGCAGATCGCTCGCCTGATGGTAAGCGTCACGCCTGCCCATTAACAGAGCAACGCCACACATAACTTTGAATTAGCATGCCATGCATGGCACTGGACTGCGCTGGTCACTTCGAGACATAAGTAGTTAAGTCTCATAATGCCCAGCAATTTCGCTGGCTTCAATGTCCTTCAAACCGGAACACAACAGTGCTTACACACTGTTGCTTGGCGGCAGAAATGGACAAAGCGGTGGTACCAATCCAGACGGCCTCTCGTATACGAGGGACCACCTATTCATAGTTTTGTTATATCTGCATAAAAATAAATTGTTTGTTAAAAATCTTCATAATACTTTTTCAGAATATTGTACAAGGTCATCACGTATCAGTTATAAATTCTGTAGATATACTGTCTTTATCTACTTGCTCATATACATCTAGACACTGTATATATTTATCTTCACAAATATTCTCACGAGGATGTCAGTAGCGACTTGCAAGTCGCTGTTTACTGTTTTGATAAGTGCCACTTGTATATTCATTTGCTATATGTATCATTGTGTTTGTTGATATGGAACTATCTCTTACTAACTGTTCAGCTTTATAAGCATAATATGTACTTTGTATGCCGACAATCATCAGTGTTTGTTGATAGTATCCAGGCGAATTAAATTATATACCTAGAAACATTTTGTAAAAAGAAAAAATGTAATATGATGTATACTAAACCTACTAAACAAACCCCCTGAGTTCAAGTAGCTGGATCTTCTCAGAGTTTGGGTCGCGCCGCGTTGAATACAGTGGTAAATTAAGCCCACTGAGTTTGTTTCGCCGGGTCTTCTCAAGCTGGGTCGTTTTGGATCCGGTGGTAGTTTTAAAACTCGTGCCGCTTCGGTAAATGCAGTGGTCCATACCGACTCAAAATATTTAATAATTAATAATGGACGTTTCCATATTACAAATACTGTTAATAATGTAAAATAAAAAGACAACAAATAAACAATTTAGTGTAATTGCCTAGTGTATTTGACGATGCTATGTATGTTATGTATACATTAGTTGATATGATTTTTATACATAAGTTTCTTTATTTTGTACTGACTTGTCATAAGCGCTATTTTAATTGCCTACATGATTAATAAAACTATTTCATTTCATTTCATTTCAAACCAGTTTAAGAATCGTCAAATCGTAGAAATATTTGAAATATGTAAATAAATTTAGTGGTAAATCTCGATTTAGGATCATCGTAAAAGTCGGCCTAAGTTGAAGAGCAAATTGAAAACGATGACAAGGTCCCTTATTCCAAAACGAATCGTAGGTAATAAATGGCATTCCGCTAAAAGATGAATAAATTGTGTAAACAATATGTTATTAATTGTCTTCAATGAAGCTAATATTAATTTACTGCAACTTTTCATTATCCAAAGACACGTTAGTTATACATATAACACCATATTTTGCGTATATTTTGATCGTTCGTACACATTGGTGCCTAAATGTAATCCACTGTTTCCAAGAACATGCCATTGCTTACTAGTTATGCGAAATACGATAGTTTTTGATTTTAAACATCCTGCCAGATGGATTATAACATGACTAGTAATTAATGATGATTCCTTCACAAAGTGAACCTTATTAATGTGGATTGCATTATCCGTCGGTTAAAGTTATTGTAACAAGCTATGCGAATAATTTACTTTTAAATGCAACAAAAACAAAATGTGTTAAGTTCTCTTTGCTAAATGTGACCCAAGATAAATCAAATATTGTCTTAGATAATAAAACATTAGATTTAACCCCAACAACAGTATTCCTTGGAGTGACAATAGATGTTAAATTGCAGTGGGGTCCACACATACAAATAATTTCTGGTAAATTAAGCTCAGCTGTTTTTGAAATAAGAAAAATTAGACAGTTGACAGATGTTGCAACGGCTAGATTGATATATTTTGCCTACTTTCACAGCATTATGTCCTATTGCGTTTTGCTGTGGGGTTCTGCGGCCGATTTGCAGACAATCTTTATACTACAGAAGAGAGCGGTTCGCGCGATTTACAACCTCCGATCCCGCGACTCTCTGCGAGAACTCTTTAAGGATATTAATATTCTTACTCTACCAGCCGAATACATCTTTCAAAACATAATGTATGTCCGCAAAAAATTAGATAATTTTGTAAAAATCAGTAGCGTACATAGTATAAATACAAGGAGTAAGAACAAACTTGCAGTTCCCAAAGTAAGACTTTGCAAGACAAATATATCGTATTTGGTAAACTGTGTCAAATTTTATGATAAACTTCCCTCAGAATTAACAAAATTGCCGGAAAATAAATTTAAGTCCCACGTCAAACGAGCATTAATGTCTAGAGCCTATTATAACGTTTCAGACTATTTAACTGATAGGGAAGTCTGGAATCAGTCCTGCACACTGCACCAAGACACTGTGACCTTTACCTGAATTGCTTATAGAGCACTAATTAATATTGGAAATAATTTTATTAGTGAACTTATTTTTCTTTTGCTAATCTTATTTAATTTTGTACTTTGACTTATCATAAGCGCATTTTAATATGCCTACGTGATCAATAAAGAATTTTTTTATTTTTTATTTTATAATGGTTCACGACATCAACAGATTATGCAGTTTGAGAGCACTGAGCACAAAATAAACGATAATGTGAACATCTCCTCTACATTTGCCGTTAATTATTGTTGCTTCAAGCACATGGAGCAACTCTATCAATTCAATGGATGCAGCAACTCGGGAGTCCAAACATTTATTAATTTCAATTGCTTCCTGCTGTAAGCTTTCAACTTCATGTTTGTCTCTATTGGTGTTGCAGCAGTTCTTGCAAAAGAAGCTCACTCTCGCAGGTTTTCAAATCATGCGACTCGTTCATCAAATGTTTCAGCAGGTCTGAAGAAGAGGCTCTGATCCAGTCAGTTTCTCGGTGTGCACCTCGCTCTTCAGATATCCCAGTAGCTCTTGAAGTATAGATTCTGATTATTTTAACTTCCGATTGCGCATCTCGCTCTTTAAATGTTGCAGCAGGTCTACTGGCTGACATTTTCGTATGTCTGGTTGATCTTCCAATGTTTGATTTGTTACATAGTATTTCAAATAATTTCCGGTATTTAATGTTTCGTAACAGATTACAATATAATATTTAGATTAGTATTTGAGATTAGCATGCAATCCTTCTCTCTTTGATTAATAGAAAAAAAATATATTAACTTTTAGTCTGCCTCGGTGGCGCAGTTGTAATGCGTAAGCGTTACGATTGGGGTCAACGCTGAGGTCTCGGGTTCGATCCCCGGGTCGGGTAAAGTGGCATTGGGTTTTTCTATTACGATATGCTCAGTATCAGCCCGGAGTCTGGAATTTGTGCCCGGTAGGGCGATAGGCTCGCCCCCTATCACATAAGGGACGGAAATACGCTCGGCGAAATGTGGGTGTACTGGTTACACCTCTGCCTACCCCTTCGGGGATTACAGGCGTGAGTGCGTATGTATTAACTTTTACTTTAGAACGGCAATATCATAGGTGATAAATAATACCTGTTATATAATATTTTCGCGTCTGAACGAGAACCTTCTCCGTTATTTTCGTGATTAAAAATCAGTTTGTGAGTGGTAGAGCCACGCTGTAGACACTTGTGTCCTACAGCACGAATGGGCCGGCTCGTCCGGGTCGTTACCACTGTCTCACAGAAAACCGGCGTAAAGTAGTAGCTTGCTGCTGCGTTTCGTACGGTGAGTGAGATATCCGGAGGCCCAAACCCCCTCCCCTTCCCAATCCCTTAATTATCCCTTTCCTTTTAGGTCGGCAACGCGCCCATAATTCTTTTAGTATTGTGGGTGTACATGGGCGGCGGAGATCACTTACCGTCAGGTGACCAACTTGCTCGATTGCCGGCCTTTGCTATAAAAAAAAAGTTTACTGCAACATCTTACAACAAAGACTGCTTAAACCTTACGAAGTGTACACCCATCAAACTCTACAAATATCGATCCTATTTACAAATTTGTTGAGTCTCCTAGGTAGGTAAGCACGTTTTATTTTCAATAATGTACATCATTAAAAGTAAAGCAATTGAAACTGCAACTAAAGTTCAGGTAATAAATTAGTTTTTTAAGAAAATTGAGAAGAGCCACATATTTGCCCAATAGTTGACGCTATCACAATATATTTCATGCATCATCAACGATTGGATTCAACTAACCTACAATAAAGATATAAAAACCTAGCATTATTGATTATAATTAATTAGTGTCCAAAACAATTGCATTGCGTAGATAGGTAAGTCTATTGGCAAGATTGTGTTACAAATCATTCGTTACCATTTCAAACTATATAATTGGCATAATAATATACTGTAATCTTAATTTTATGTCAACAAAGACGCTTATTTCACGCTACATGTATATCGAACTTTAGATTACAACGGAAGAATGAATGCTATGAGTGGTTACTATTTTCGGTTCACAATTAAATGCATTAAAACGTAGTGTACCGGTTTGAAAGCAATATGGTTTGGTAACATTTTAAAAGTATTAGAGAAATATTCTTCGTTGCTACCACGTATATGGAAAAGTTTTTACTTTAAAAGGTATGCGAGAGGCCGTCTGGGTTGGTACCACTGCTTTGTCTATTTCTGCCGCCAATCAACAGTGTGTAAGCACTATTGTGTTCCGGTGTGAAGGACATTGAAGCTAATGAAATTACTGAGCATTATTAAACTTAACATCTTATGCCTCGGGGTGACAAGCGCAGTCCAGAGCCATGCAGTCGTTTGTAATTCAAAGTTCTGTGTGGTGTTGCTTCTGTTTATGGTCAGGTGTGACCATCAGGTGAGCAACCAGCTCGTTTCGTCACTTAAGCTAATAAAAAAAGGAAATAAACTGAAGCGTTGTTATTTCACAGGATTATACTATGGAGTCATCCATGTACCCACAACGCAATAGCTGATAAACGGGCATAAGTTTTATTTTTAATTGTTTTTAATGTTATATCTATATATTCTGCATATCTATTCAAGTTCTATGTATGGTATTAAAATATACTATGCTTTTTCATAAGCTAACAAATATATAATATAAAGGTATTCTCATACGAATATGAGAATACCTTTATATTCGTATGAAACTCGAAAATAAACTAAAAGAAAATATTATTTACCATAGAAACTATTAAATTTCAAATCAGTGCAACGACTTTGTATTTGCATTCTTCGTTCATAAGGTATATCAGTTGACACAATGGGTGCGTACCTATCATCAGTCCAGGTGTAATTTTGCTATGCACACACGACTATGCATTTATAAAATTATCAGTAACCAGACCATTGTGCGAACGTTTGTATATAATATTGAATGCAACTGCACATATCATAGCAAAATACATGTTACCACCCGGCACATTGTGCAAGGTCTACACGTCTCATATATCTGCTGTGACCTGTGTTAAAAATGTAACAATATCACTGGTATCTTTTTGTACCTACTGTGCAAATGACAGCATTAAGTACCTAAGCTTATGAATAAACAATGATAATATCAACGAACCTTTTTTCGCTGGCAATTTATACATGTTAATTTTGATACATGAATAAGGTTACGTACCTCTATCGAATATTTCACTAACTCTGAAATTGCATTTAATTTTACTTTATTTTACATTTACGTTCTCATTGACAGTAAATTAAACAAGATAGATCGGTGATAATGTAAAGCACCCTAGTGTATTCTCGTGTTTTTGACACCTCTATAGATTTGTAGTTACTATTTAACCTTCACATAATTATTTAACTACCGAGACTATTAATATTGCTATTATCATTTCTGGAATAGTGAGACTCAGCTTTTTATTTACATACATACATACGTATTCACGCCTATAATCCCCGAAGGGATAGCCAGATGTAAGAAGTAGGTACACCCACATTACGCCAAGGTTACTTTCGTACCATGTGATAAGGAGCCGATTGATTCCCAGCCTATCGTCATACAAGGTACAATTGCAGACTCCGGGTTAATACTAATCATTTCTTGATATAAGAACCCAATATATATTTTACCCGACCCGGGGATCAAACCCGAGACTCAACAGTCGTACGGCTTACGCATAAGAACTGCGCCACCGAGGCAGATTATTAATTTTACTCAGTAAGATCTTTAGGCGTAATACCTTTGAGCTACTTACTGGCACTTTTATCATTCATGCTGTATCAAGGTACCTAAAAAACATTTAAACCTCATTTTGAGATTTAAAAGAATCAAACGCAGTAGAAAAAAATATGCGCATTACCTACAGAACAAAACTCGACGAAGTAACGATGTAAATTTATATGTTATACAAAATTATAGATGATGCGTGTAATATCAAAATAATTTCACCAAACATCTACTAATTTGATGGTAAAAGTGGAAGGGCGTCCTCCCGATAACGCTATATGCTGTGCGGTAAGCCATGCCAAGATTTAAATATAGCGGTATGTCTCGCCATTACACTGTATTACATTTGACAGCCAAGTCACATGAAAAAAATATTACATATATATTATTGCACCATTTTACAGCAGTAATGACAGAATTTTCTTCCAATTACAGTGATGTTAGTTCATAAACATCTAGTTTCAATAAATCACGCACGGACGCAACAAAGGAACTTGTGCCAACTCCTGCTTATTCTATTTGTATTTGTTGTTATACCTGAATTGAAATTTTGCTGCGACCAATTAGTTAGTATTTAGCTCTAAATGAAGTGGTAAGCCGGTTGAATTAAGGCGCTCTTTGATAAGCTTTCAATTAATTGTGGAATACAGACAGATAGCTCTGGTGGGTATTAATAAGTTAAAGTGAATACCAGAATGGCAAGCAAGATTAAGCTGTTCAGATGTGATTTTAATTGGTCTTTGTAACATACTAGCTTACCGCTCACGTTACAGACAATCTGTTCTACCCCCTTCTTTGTAGCCGATAGTGGTGTGAATTATTTTAGTGATACAATTATATAACGTGATCTTTATAGTTTTGTATTTCGACAACGACTGTGGAGAAAAGTAAAAACACATTTTTTTTTTAATTAAGAACACTGTCATGAAAATTCAAAATATAAGAACATTATGCCTCGGTGACGCAGTTGTAATGCGTACGCGTTACGACTGAGGCTAACGCTGAGGTCTCGGGTTCGAGCCCCGGATCGGGAAGTGATATTAGGTTTTTCTATTTCTAAATGCTCAGTATCAGCCCGGAGTCTGGAAATGTGCCTGGTATGGCGATAGGCTCACCTCCTATCACATCATGGGACGGAAATAAGCTCGACGAAATGTGGGTGTACTGGTTACACCTCTGCCTACCCTTCGGGGATTACAGGCGTGAGTGCGTATGTATGTATTTAGGAACATTCATAAACCACCATCTTTAGTTTAGAAATAGTTTCACCAGTTCTAATAAACAAAATGAAAATAATTAATATTTTATTTTCTTATTTATAATATTCCCCTTTAAATTGAAGCATTATCAAACACTGCAAATTCAACCTTAAGTGCTAATAAGGCTTACGTCAAAAGTAGAGATAAAGTAGACAAAATAGTACTTTCAATCTCTCTGTGGTATTTTGTCTACATGACGACGTAATTTTATCGAACGTTGACACTTTTACCCGAGATATTTGTCGTCGATATTTATCTCTCTCGCGCGCGAGATATGTCATGTTGCATATACTAAGTCCGTTGAAAAATGGTATTAGGTAATGCTTTTCATCACAAACAATAATAAGTTACCAACCTTAATAAGGGTAAGGATTGGAGATTGGGAAGGGAAAGAGTGCTTTGGTAATCACACTCACCGTATGTAACGCAAAAGTAAGCTGCCAATTCACGTCGACTTTCTGTGAGACAGTGGTGATAATTTGAGTGAGTTTGACCATGCTATAGAAAAGACTATCTACAGCTAACAGCGGGGTTCCGTCATACGTCCATACATAAAGTCCATTTTGTCTGGAATTAACTTAATCTGGTGGTAGATTTCTCTGAATAACATCTGAATACCGTGAGCTTCTCCGCCTATTCTATATCGGTGTGTGACGGGATTTTACAAGCGATTTTTAAAACTATATTCCATACTGTCATCATTACTTACTTTATTATCTTACTGCTGTTAATGTGTGCAATGTCAAAATGTTGTAGACCCGTCTATTCAGAAAAGTGCTCATGTACAGGAAATAGGTACATATGCACTCACGCCTGTAATTCCTGAAAAGGTAGGCAGAGGTGTATCCAGTACACCCACATTTCGGCGAGCTTATTTTTTTCCATGATGAGGTAGGAACTCGCTTCGCCATAGCTGGTGCAATTCCAGACTCCGGGCTAATACTAAGCATATCGTGATAGAAAAACCCAATATCACCTTTACCCGGCCTGAAAATCGAACCCGAGACCTCAACATAGAAGTCGTACCACATACACATTACAACTGCGCTACCGAGGCAGTTGTTTTATCGGTGTAGTATCATATTGCTTGATGTGAATATGAGCATGCAAACAGGTCAACAGGGGCTAAAATCCTTAAAGATCGATCTGTTTTCAGCACATGTTACCGTAAAAAGAGAACTTGATTGAGTATTGTTCCATTAACCACGCTGTTGACAAAAATATTGCAACGCGTTTTATATAAATATTCAAAAAATTACGTGGTAACCAATGAATTCGTTCATTCTGAAATTATTGTCTCACAACGCACTTGGACTGGCTGAAACTGTATTGTGAAACTATTGGTTTATAAAATCCTTAATTTATATTTCAAACTACTTAAATAATAATAATAATACTAGCCCTGTATACGCATCCCACTGCTGGGCATGGGTCTCTACTGTATGAGAGGGGTTAGAACTTAATCCACCGCGCTGGCCTAATGCGAGTTAGCAGCCATCACATACTTTCAAAATTCTTGTGGAGAACTTCTCAGGTGTATATACAGGTTTTATCACGATGATTCCTTCACCATTAAAGGAAGCGATAATTAACAATTAATACACATGTAAAATAGAAAAGTCATAGATGTATAATCTTACGGCTGGTTTCGAATCTGCGACTTTAATCTCGACAGTTCGTACCGCTCCTGGCTGAGCTATCCTTGCTTAAGTTATTAAGAGATAAGTGAATGAAGACGTCACTTATACTGTTTCTACAAAATTGTGAAGTATTTGCTTTAGGCGCACAACTGCGTAAAGTGTCATAAATAATTTTATAATAAAAACTGAAAAAAACAATTTCGATACAAAGCACCGTCAATTGATTAACTATCCACCTTTGTTAGATTCGTCAGATGCCAGATACGATTACGTAACTGAACAGTGCCCGTAAATTAAATTTCTGCGAATATTATTTGATAACTGTCACGTCATCCATATTTCCGAAAATATGTATGCAGATTGCATTGGAATCGTACTAGTTACATATTTCTCGTACACGAATGACATGACAGCTATCGAAAAAACTCGCACTACGGCTAAAGGCTACCTGAGGGCCAATTCTCCTAATTTTAAATGTTCAAAATATCATTCCGATCTAATCTCAGCGACAAGAAAGGTGCAAATGGTATTCTGCTAAACCAATATTCAAGAACTTAGATCGCAATGATATCGAAAGTAGAATACAAGTTGACTGAACCAAAACGGCATTCTGTTAACAATTTTGACACTTAACTATCTTCTTCTTTTAATTGTGTTTGGCTCCACCGTAGATCGGTGATTTCGCCAGTGTCCATTGTGAGACACTTAACTATATAAAATGCATTTCGTCTATAGACAAACGTCAAAATATTAATTGAGAACGAAATGTGACTGAAGGTGAAGCAGTGTTGCCAAGTGCACTGTAATTACAGCAGATCTGCCGTATTTTCATGCCATCTACTGGACACGGTATTTTTATAAATACCTTATATGGAGACACAGTATTTTTTTACAGTCAAAATTTCGTATTATTATTGTATACTACTAGACAGGTTATTTAGAAGTAAAACTGCGTCACATAACGCGGGAGTTTGACAGTTCACAAACAGGGAGCGCAATAGGGGTTCTAGTTGAGAGTAAGCGAGATGATAATATTGAGTTACGGTCAATTGACTGCAACTTAGTAATACAACTAATTTACTATACTACAATTTAATTAATTTATTATACTACAATTTCTATGTACCGCGCAGCTTGTCTAGTAGTATACATAAAACTCTTTGATTAAACACATTAAAAAAACTAAACCGATATCATCATCATCGCAGCCATCCATTTCTGCAGCGATCGATATATACAAATAAAATGTTAAGTTAGTTTAGGATATAAAGTTTAAAATAAATTTATATTTTACTTAATAATTTAATTATTTCGTTTTTTGTATGACATTTTATTGCACTGTATTTTTTCCCATCAAGCACTGTATTTTTGACGCAAATACCGTATTTTAATGTGGACAACACGGTATTTTCAAAAATCTGACTTGGCAACACTGAGGTGAAGTGACTGTGAGTTAACTGCAGATAAATTCAGTTAACTTTATTCTCTTTTACTGCAAGCAACTAAAAGTAGTCAAAATTGTTCGACTTTGTGTGCTCGTTATTCAGTAAAGTATTAGAAATGAGTTTACAGCCTATGTTTCTCTGTGATAATGTAGCTTTCTAACGGCCAAATTATTTTTGAAATCGGCCCAGTAGTTTTTAAGTTTATTTGTTACGTACAAAAAAATCTTTCCTCTCTAGAATATTAGTGTAGATTAAATTATGCGAGCAATCGCACTGTCAAAATTCCCGCCAAAACTCTCGCACAATTTTTATTGTATAAATATGTCCTCAGCAGTGTTGCAAAATAGAAAAACCGCAATTCGGTAGAATTTCAAATTTCAATAAAATAATCGCGATTGTGGTTATTTCCGGAAAGGACTGCCTGAGTGGTGCTGTTGTGTCGTTTTCCTTCAGTTATGCCATGGAATAGATAAATTAATTAAATAAATAAAATACATGGAATTAGTCAAATCAATTAATTAAAAAATCATAACCTCCAGTTACGTAATTTTTTAATCACTGTAATTAGTCATATTGTGGGTATTTTATTGTGAGTTGGTAACATTGTTTTGTCGCTTAGGTCATTTTTAATTTCTAGAATTTAGTCTATGGCAGCTGATACGTAAAATTCGGTAAAATACTTGTCATTGGCGAAATGCATAATAATGCGAAGCCATATTTTCAACAAAAGAAAGACATTGACAGTTGATCGAATTGACAGTTTATATGCAATTTAACTGAGATGATATCGAATTTTTAAAGGAGCAGAATGCCATATTTTTAATTAATTCAAAATGTAATCTCAGTTCGGTTAAAATTCATTCGCAGTGTCAGTTAAAATAGCAGAATTGGCCCTCTGATACTAATAGGTATGTGAAATGGCAGATGACAAAAAATAAAACCTCGGCAGTGGACGTCAGTCAGGAGGGAAAATGGAAAACACGTGACGGGTAGTTAGAATGTGATGTAAAATGTCGAAAATTTATTCGTTATTGAATTTTTATAATTAAATTCCGAACTTTTAAAAGCACTCAGCGAAAGTACGAACTGCCGTCGACGAGTCACAGGTTCCAAACCAGCTCCACGAGTATTTACCACTGACTTTTCTAAGTTACGTGTGTATTAAACGTTAATTACCGCTTGCTTTAACAGTGAAGGAAACATCGTGAGGAAACCTGCATACCTGAGAGGCTTCAAATTATTTCGAAGGTATATGCAGTCTGCCAACTCGAATTAGGGCAGCGTGGTGGACTAAGACATAGCCTCTCTCATTCAGTAGAGGAGGCCCGTGCCCAGCAGTGGGACGTCTATAATACAGGATTAGTATTATTATTATTATAATTAAACTATGTTTTTTTTGGTAAATCAACATTGCCGTACTATTTTTGTGTTCTGTGTTTGGTACCTTTGTGTTTGTAATTGATTAATATTAAGCAAAGATAAGTATATCTAATCGTATTTAACAATCATTATCTCGACAGACCATAAAATTACTCAAGAAGGATGATTTAAGGATACATTTGGAATACAGTAGAAGAAAAGAGAAAGTGCTAAAGTTGAATACTATATAATAGGCAGAATTTGTTATTAAATTATTTTATGGGTCTCTTTCACAAGATACATCACATACACACCGAGGGATTGTAAATGGACCACCAACATCTTAACCTCAAGGCCACCCTCAATTCCATGTCTTGTTTATATAACATAGGCCGGCAAACGAGCAAGTGGGTCACCTGATGGTAAGTAATCTCCATCGCCCATGTACGTCCACAATACCAGAAGAATTGGGCGCATTGCCGACCTTAAGGAAAGGCATAATTAAGGGATTGGGAAGGGGAGGAGGATTTCGACCTTCAGATATCTCACTCACCATACGAAAAGCAGCAGCAAGCTGTTACTTTACGCGTCAGTTTCTGTGAGACAATAGTAACAACCTGATCGTGCTGGTCCATTCATGCTGTAGACAAAACTGTCTACAGTACAGCACTTACAAGTGGTACACTCTGCTGATAAACGGAGGAGGCAATGGCGAAACTTGGTTCCCGTTGCGGGTTTTAGGGGTTAGACGACGGGTCACCCTGCATATACCGAATCATGCTGAAAAGGCGCACCCTGGCTGGCAAGCCGGGATAACGCCAGTTAGAAAGTGGCCAACCCAGTGTCAAAGTTTTTAAGCTGCCCGAACACCTCCGACTTGATTTTACGACTGCTAGATCATTTGATAACAACCGGGAAGGACTTTCCACGTGCCCTCCGAAACACGCAGACGCTCAGTTTAAATATCACTAAGCGGACACCCATCCATAAACCGACCGCACCAAGGGTTTCTTAGCTCGCTAATCGTTTACTGATTAGTGAGTGCAACTGATTATGAGCAATAGAATAGAATAGAATAGAATACTATCCTATCAGACTGATTAGTACATATTGCCTATAAACAACCATTGCACACATCATACAACTGAAACCGTTATGAGAGAATGTTCATTATGGCGAACTTTTCATTAATTCAAAGCTTTTATTTGTGGTACAGTTGGGAGGGGAAGGCCTCGGCGAACTTTCATAGATCAAGTTGGAGATATTCTCGAGAAAGGTCAGGTCAGGAGTACCCTAAACCGACGTGCATGTATGAAAAATTTAATGAGAGTGAATGAGGCCAAAGAGGTATGCAAGGATCGTAGCAAGTGGAAATCCGTTGTCTCTGCCTACCCCTATGGGATACAGGCGTGAGTCTATGTATGTATGTATGTATGTATGTTTTATTTGTGGTTTTCGATACGGTGACTGCAGTGTCTATGTTTTTATTTAGGCAGTTTGGGGTTTTATTTACATATTGGCAGTACAGGGTGCACTGGAAAAGGCACAGTGTACTTTAAAGCAATAAGTTCTGTCCATTCAATCGTGTTACGAACTAGTTTATTAGTGTGCCTGAATATTGGGAATATTGCATTTCAGAGTAAACAGTTTGGACGGCCATATTAAACGACACACTACTGACTTTAATTACTGAATAGTGTTACTATAGGTCCCTATCTACGTGTATCCTCTCGTCCCGTTTGTTGTCGTAATAAAAGTAACAAAACTGAAAAGCATATTTGTACCTATTTAATTTTGAGTCGGTGCTATAAAAATATTTTACTATTCTTTAGTGAAATAATTATTACAATTGCTGCATAAATCAGTGTATACAGGTTTTTTAATTGGTCATTCCCGATTGCATTTAAAGATAGTTATTACAAGAGCGACAACTAAAAATTTGTAACATGTTTTTATGAAAGCATAATTATTATGGATTAATGTTATTAAATAACGGTATCATATTGCAAATAATAATTATGGAAAATTAGATCCAATCAAATACATTAAATATAAAAAATATCCAAACCAATATGAATTCAGCGAACATAATGACAGAAAACATCTCAGTAACAACTACTAACACAACTAGTAGATTACATTTTTCTGGAAAAGTATTTTATCTAGGAATTTCTTGACTTTACTACATTTTTTATATACGAAGCTGACAAAAAAGCATTTATGTCACCTGATAGTGAGTGATCACCACCGCCCAGCAACCTCACTAGTCACAGTGTGAACGAAACGCAACAGCAAAACCTGGTGGTTTTGCTGTTCTAAGTTGGTTTTCTATGAGGTAGAGAGATGATATGAGGGGTAGGTAGCTAGACTAAAATGTGTTGTAATAACCACAACTAACTATAGACTGAGTATAGCGCGACTCTACCACCTATAAAGTATTACATAGAATTGGTAACACGTTGGTTTTGGTTCAAAACTATAATTTTCTACCGCTGGTAAAAAAAGGAGTGAAACGGAAAAAAGATTGCATTTTATCTGAGTAGATCAGTAAAATCATTATCATCCTTTGGTTCTTACAGGGTAATGAAGAGTGTAACGTAGGGTTAGCGCAACAAGTCTGACACCTGTTGCAGATTGCGTCGTGAGGTTTATCTCAGTTTAGGCGACAGGAGACCGCGACACCTTGCGACAGCGACACGTTAGCTTTATAGATCAACTGTCCCCACTGTTACATACATATGCACTCACGCCTGTACTCGCCGAAGGGGTAGGCAGAGGTGTAATTAGTACACACGCATTTCGCAGAGCTTATTTACGTCCTATGATGTGATAGGGGGTGAGCCATACCGGGCACAATTCTAAACTCTAGACTCTTCTATGCCCACAATTCGTGTCGGTATGTATAGAATGTTAGAAAACTCATCTTAATACCCAGTACCTCGCGCAAAAGTACGCTTTAAATAAAATTAACACAATTTTCATTATTTCTATCGGTTAAGAGGATCCTATTAGGAAAATAGAAATACTTTACTTGCTCATAAATATTTCAGATTTGTTTAACATTTTACGTAGAGTATCTAGTACTATGACTAACCAGGTTATTTTTATTTCTTGTATTTAACCCTCAAGTATCACCACTATTATTTGAAAATTTCTCTATTTTGTTATGAACGTAAACTATTATTATTATTTGCGAATATGGATTGTGACGCAACTGTCATTGAGTTTATTTCTCTGATTATTTCTCTCAGAGTACATCTGGAACTTTTACTAAGGGAGTAAATGGAGCTAATACAAGTATACCTATATCGATTTATTGTGTATCAACCAAAAGAGTTGATAGGGTAATTTTCTTCAATTAATTTTATCCCGATATAGAAACCGATGGCTAAGTAAATATATTTTTTCACTAAACATTAATACTCCAAACTGAGCTCATGCGAATAATATGTATTCAACGATTATGGTACACAGGTAGACCATGACCTGCATTAAGATGTAGGCTACGTTTTATCCTGGAAAAGGCCGTACTCGCGGGTGGAGCCGCGAACAAAAGATACTAGTTAATAATTATTAGGTAGACATTTATTTTTACAGAAAATCTCGAAATGGTTGTTCCGGTTTTAATATAAATATTACTTCATCACAACTAGATACATCAAATATTATGGTGTGAGAGGGTGCGAGGTAACTTAAAAATCCCGATATAGTTATTGAGGAATTTTGAAAAGAAAATCTTAACATAATTTACTCAATTAATATGCTACCTTCAAACTAAGCCTTCAAAGACATTCAATATTATTTGATAAAAAATGCAGTTTCTTCTCCACTTTAGACAAACATAACGCCAATAATATCACGAAAAGAAAAAAGATTACCATTCCGCGGATTTTTTACAGCAATCCTACAGCAAAAAATATGTGGAAATATCATGTAAACAAATCCGTAACCACGGAAACCGGCGGCATTTCGTTCATTCATCAATCTTATATAATGAATACTCACGGTCTCCGTGGAGGATGTACTGATTGCGGCGGTGGCATGGAGGTCGACGTCAGCGACGGAGGTGAAGAAAGTAGTATGGCAAGACCCGATGAGGATGGCATTGAGTATTCTGATGGTTGTTCAATATATTGAGGCATACAGACATCTTCAGGAAATGATACATTTTGCGGCAACGGTATGTCATCCGGCAAAGGCACATTCACAGGATCTATCATGCATTCCGGAGATGATAAGCTCGATGTTATAATTGTATTTTGTGTCATCGGTAAACTTTCAGAAACCTGGCTTTGATAGCATGGCATATACTGTACCATGGGATAATCCTGCATTAGCGAGTGTTGTACTACAGGATATCCCTCTGGCATCGGTAAATTTTGCGGCAACGGCATGTTTGGCTGCTCGAGTAAGTATTGCGGAGACATTAAATTCGCCGACGGCGGGAAACTCTGCTGTATCGGTAAACTTTGTGCTACCGGCATATTCTGGCGTTCTTGTACACGCTGTTGCACTGGTAAGTTATTTGGCACGGCATCAGACAGCACTTGTTGGTAACCTGGGAACATGTCGTATTGGTAGGCCACGTAGCGCTTCGGCCACACGCGCTGCACCGGCGACCAATCGGTCATGATGGTTGGTTCGCGACGGGCAGACTAATAATGCGCAGCTGGGATGCACGCGTGCACCGGCGGACGCACGCCGCGCGCACTGACGCACCTCGCTCGCAGCTCGCACCGCACTACGATGCAATGCAACGTATAAACAAACTGCAATTTTATCCTTTATCTGGCCGTAACACCGTGCACTTGATGTACGTAGTTAGCCGGCGACTGATAAAGGGCAGTCTTGAACCGTGTTCACACTTAACTAATTAGCCGTCGAGTAGTGAGTATGCGCAGGTCGCCTGTGGGAGTGGGGCAGCTACCACCACAATTGTAAACTAGTGACGGTCGAGTTTCGTACACTTTGCGAAAAATTACACTTTATTTTAATACACGTTTATTTATCATCAATGCTCATAGTTTATTATTTATAGACATTTTTGAAGTCAGATCGCAAAAACTATTTATACATACATACGCAATTACGCCTGTAATCAAAGGTAGGCAGAGGTCTACCTCTGGTCCTTCTGATTATGATTATTTACTGGTCACAACCAGTATACACACATTTCGCCGAGCTTATTTTCGTACGATAATGTGATAGCAGGCGTGCCTATCGCCAAACCAGGCACAATTTCAGACTTCGGGCTAATACTAGCATTTCGTAATAGAAAAACCTAATACGACTTTTACAAAACCTGGGATTGAACCCGACATCTCAGAACCGCAGTCGTACCGCGAGCGCATTACAACTGCGCCACAGAAGTAGGCACTCAAGTATTAACTACATTTATCATTATAAAATGCAAAAGTGTATTTGAATGTGTAACGCAGCAACGCATCGACATAATTTTTTATATAGTTACAGTTTATGGGTTGAAGAATGACATAGGCTACTTTTTATGCAGAAAAAATAACGAAAATTTCTTATACGCAGGCGAAACCGTGAGCAAAAACTGGCTAATTATCCATACTAATATTGTAAATGCGAAAATAAATCTGTATGTTTGTTACGTTTTCACGGCTGAATGGATAGGAATAAAATTTGGTAAGGAGATATATTATATCCTGGGGAAGGATATTGAGTACTTTTTGTCTTGGAAAAAGACGTTCACGTGGGCGGAATCCCGAGCAAAAGTTAGTAATAAATTTCACTTTTGGTGTTAAGGACGTTTGAAAAGAAAGAGATTTAACTGAAAACTTATCGCTAGGAAATGTTTATGGCCGTATGGCGAGTCTTAAAGTTGTGATAACCTCGCGATAACCTGGAGAAACAGAGAAATATAATCCCTGACCTGACCGCTTGAGGTGAATAGTGACCTTTAATAATTGATTTAAGGTAAACAAATTATGTATGTTATTATTATTACATAGTTGCAAAATAAAAACACTGGGCTTGTTTGTCCATTAATACTTTACGATTTCATTCTAGAACATCCATTTGTTCTTTTGGAGCATAAGTGGGCCATGGAGTGTAAGTGGGTCATAGAGTGTAAGTAGCCCAGGGAGTGTAAGTGGGTCATAGAGTGTACGTGAGCCATCTACATCACAGGCCCAAAACCAACCTCACTTGCACGTAGTACACTCAGCTGATTAACGGACGAGGCAATAGCAAAACTTGGTTCCCGTTGCAGGTTGTGGGGGTTAGACGGTGAGTCGCCCCATGGTCGTAGATAATTTTGTTTACATCATGGATGGACCGGTTCGACCGCATCGTCTACTACAAATCTTCTTCGAGCAACGCTATACTTTTGATGGATGTTATCGTCTTATCAACTATTTTTAGGGATCGCCAAATAACGGTATTAAGACTTAAAAAGGTCAAAGGAATTAAACAATTCAGCTTAGTAAAGGTGATCTAGAGTTAACAATAACTTTCAACAATTCGTAGCTCAATATAAAGTGTAAAGTAAACACATAAATAATTTTCTTTTACTCGTCTGAAGCCCGCCTATTTCATAAATTTGAATTTGGAATTAACTTCTTTACATCCTACTACACTTCACTAACATGCCAGTAACATACTGAAATGAACTACTCTCGAGTGGTAGAGCCACGACGCACGATGTAGACAGTTTTGTCTAAAACACAAATGGACCGACTCAGACGGGTTTTTACCACTGTCTCACAGAAAAACGACGTAGGTATGTTGTGTTTCGTATGGTGACTGAGATATCCGGAGGCCTAAATCTCCCTCCCCTTCCCAATCCCTTAATAATCCCTTTGCTTTGGTCGGCAACGCGCCCTTGAATCTTAATAATGTGGGCGTACATGGGCGGTGGAGATCACTTACCACCAGGTGACCCACTTGCTCGTTTGCCAGCCTATACTTACCATCAGGCGAGCGACCTGTTCGTCTCATTAGACTATTAAAAATACTCTGACTGAAAAATTACACAAGAGATCTACGGTTGAAATAGTTTTCTCACACTTCGGGCATTTGCTAAACAACGGTATCTCAACGCAATAGCTTTTGCCCCAGGAAGATAATCCCATTTACGGATAACTCTTTTACCTTAGAAGAGGAGAGATGGTTATGTCGTATGCGAGAGGCCGTCTGGGTCGGTTCCATCTCTTTGTCTATTTCTGCCGACAAGCAACAATGTGTAAGAACTGTTGTGTTTCGGTTTGAAAGATGTTGAAGCCAGTGAAATGACTGGGCATTATGAGGCTTTAGAACTTACGTCTCGGGGTGACGAACGTAGTCAGTGCCACGCAGGTCTTTTTAATTAAAGTTCTGTGTGGCGTTGCTTATGGTTTTTGGGAGGCGTGATACTTACCATCAGGCGAGCGTCTTGCTCGTGTCATCATTCAAGCTAATATAAAAAACTTACCAAACTTGCCACCCATTTGTCTATATCCCGAATGCCCTTTGAATCGGGTTCCTATCCAAATTCCATACGCTACTATACCGACTAAAACCCCGCGGTGGAGTTCTTCAGCGCAATTGAAACAGTCCTGGGCGATTCTGAGTGTACTATGGATTACTACCGCCGAAACCAAGCCTTATACAACCTGAATATATCGTCCGAATAAATTATATGAACTTTAACACTATGCCATTTATAATCTTAAAATATCTGAATGTGTGTGGAAAAGTATTAAATTATAATACTCTCGTAGTTCCTGATAACCACCATACAGGTTAACTTAGTGTGGGGTCAGGACTGTGTGACTGTTGGGTGTATTTATTATTATTATTATTTATATTATGCAATTTCACTAATGGCCTTTCCCAATATTTTCTGTCTATCGACAGATTAGCTTCCTGGCAGTAAAATTTGGACATATTTTGTATGGAAGATCTGTGAAATACATTAAAATTGATAGTAAGAAAATCTATGTTTAAATAGAATACAGGGAACGGCCATAACTTGAGTAAGTGTCCATAGTATCCAAGAACGTACTAAATCGAGGTTAACTTCGGTCTTCAATACATCTTACTATGTTTTATTTTGTGTTTATGGTATGAAATTGTATGGAAATGGTTGCGTGTCACGAACCCCTGTCTCTACAATTGTATACAAAGCGGACGTATCACTGTCTTCATGGTCGCTTGTCTCGGTCGCGCAGCTCAATAAACTTAATCTTTATATATAAAACTCTCGTGTCACAATTTTCGTTCTCATACTCCTCCGAAACGGCTTGACCGATTTTTATGAAATTTTATATGCATATTCAGTACGTCTGAGAATCGGCTACTATCTATTTTTCATACCCCTAAGCGATAAGGGGTGTCCACCCTTAAAAAAATTTTTTTGGACATTTTTTTTTTATATATAATATGGCATTAAACAATCTATAGAACCCAAAATTTTCACCCTTCTATCACCAACCCTTATTTTTAGTAGCAATATTAGTATTTTAGTCACGCGCGTTTCTCACACCGATCGCGATGACGGGACTCGCTTGATGCGATCACCCCCCACGCCGCGCCCACCACTGTTACCCACTAGGCTACTTTAATCCTGGAAATAGGCATTCACGCGGGAGGAGCCGCGGGAAACAGCTAGTATTTATCTATATATTTACGTGAAGAGAACACTTTCGACCTCTTTTTAGGCAATATACAAACGGATAAAATTGTATTAAATATTTCAGTTCAAAAAGTAGGATAAACAGACGGACAACCTCAATTATCTAAGCTGATTTATTATGTTTCTTTGAAAATGTTCTTCGTGAAAGCAATGGAAATGATTGACATTGTTATTAAAGATAGCATATTTTCTTGAGAGGTTAATAAGATTTTACAATCATTTTCTAAGAAAATATTTTCATAATATTGTTTCAGTTTATATTATAGAAAGTAATTAGTATTTTCTAATGAATTGGACATATGTATACGCTAACATGTAACAAAATAAAGCTGGGTAAAACATGAAATAAATCGCCTTAGTCGCGGTCTTATAGCAGCAGAGTAGCTGTGAAACCGGTGACGTCCAGCATTCAATTCCCAGGTCGATCGGATTGATCTTCAAAAAACGCATATGTGTCGCCACGAATAGTTGAAGCTTATATATGTTTACTGCAATAAATAATTCCACAATATAACAGATACGTTTGATTTGTTTCGATAAAAATGTGAAGCACAATTCACGCAAATGCATTTTCCTCTGATGCCTAAATAGAATATGAAACCTTTAAAAGCTGAGCTGTCTATTTTAATCGTATTATGTTGTACAATAAGCAAAATTTAAAATATTTTATTATGAATAATTAATAAAACTAGAATATAGCGCAGTAATTACATATCATTGCATAGGTATGTAATGATTTCATTCTACATTGTTCATATTATTTTCGCCTCGCTAGTCTAATACATAATCATTATACCTAATACATCATATTATTTCACTTGAATGAGTAAACGACACGTCACTCGCCTTATGGTAAACGCTACTTCTGTCCATAAATACTAGCAGTACTAATCTTCTTCTGTTCAATTATGTCTTCACATTATTAATTTAGCATAAAAATATAGCAAATGATAAGTATTTAATATATTTTCAAGTATTTACAAGCCCGATGAAACACCAGTGTGGCCAATTTCAAAGTCTTGCTAGAGTATCGGTGCCAATTCCTTCTAGTACGATGCTTCATAGACGATTTTCTCCAAGCGGATCGAACGACCAAGGTCACTAATCGCCTAAATTCACCAATTTCTTTTATTCCATACACTGTTCATCACAGTCAATGTTTTTTGCATAAATCCACACATTCTCACATTTTATGAAACTAACATAACTTAGGTTAGGAATTAATTAAAATAGGAGGTCAACCGCACTGTCAAAATTCCCGCCAAAACACTCTCCAACACTATTCAAAACTTTGATTTACAATGTACGGTCAGTATAAAATATATATTAGCAGCTAAAGTGCTTCACAGTCGGCTAATCGCTCACTACGCCATGGAGGCTCTCACGCCACGGAAGCTGCCAATTAAAGAATCATTCGGTACGTAGGTTCGGTAGGTCGTACGTTTCAAGGTGGTAGGTCCCTCGTATGCGAGGGTTGGTACCGCCGCTTTGTCTATTTCTGCCGCCAAGCACCTGCTCGTCTCGTCATTCAAGCTAATAAAAAAAACGTATAGACAACCTACGAGTTCGAACTTCGAGGTTCAGGAACTTGTCATGCATATTCATATAAGTTAAGTTAATTTGTACCAAATAGCATCCTACATCCAAACTAAATCTTACCTCTTTGTAGGAAAACATGAATCAGCCTACATTGATTACGCGCCTAATTGTAGTTATTCGATAAGCCTAGCTAAGGAAAGATGGTAACATTCTAAAATAACACTGAATCTACTCAGTAGTCAAATATTTGTTGAGTTAAATTTACAAGCAACAAAAGACATAAAACTATCGTAGTTGACGTTTCAAAAGAACAATTATTAGCCACAGCTTTCCGCTACGCTCATATACACCACCATATATTCTACTTACTTGGACGTTGACGGTGTTACTAACGCCGATGCCGTAGCCGGTGAACACAGCGTGGGCGTTGGTTTCGTTGGTGGCGACGGTGAAAGTGACGTTGTCGGTGTCGACGGGGATGATGGTCTTGACGGTGTCGGCGATGCAGGTGGCGGCGACGGTGTGGGCGGTGACGATGACGTCGGCGATATCACCGGAGTTGATGCCCTTGATGGGGTTGATGGCGGCGATGGTGTAGGTGTTAATGGTGGTGATGACATGGTCGATAATGACGATGACGACGATGGTGTTGGGGACGTCGGCGGCGGCGGTGGCGTTGGCGCCGTTGGGGGTGTTGGCGGTGCGGAAGCTAACGATGGTGGTGTGGAAGGCGGCGATAGCGAATCCTCTGGTGGTGATACGGATTCCGGCAGTTCTAGTGCCAAATATTTAATGCTACGAGCCATCTCTGTAGTTACATAGATTGATAGATGATAGATAGTTTTACAGCTCTGTCAATCCTATTTTATTCGGACTTGTCGCTCCACCTGCGAACATAATAAATCATTGTTAGTTATATATATATATATATATAATTAAATATTCCCCAAGAGTGTGTATATGCCATAATACCCAACATCTCAATTTAAATTTCACTAGCTGTGTCGGGCATGTGTTGCAATGCCTTTTTTCTTTGTAAGTTGACACATATATATACAAAGCAATTATTTTTGTCCCAAGCCTTAGTTTTTTGTGGCATTCAATAGGCAATATTTGTAAAAGATAATTTTATTCCATTGATAGCGTTGTCTGTTCTGAACCTAGTTTGAGGAACCAAGATTATTCGCATAGTTTAAGTTTTGTTTACCATTCAACATGTAACTATAACTTAAATCTTGACGACTGTTGCTTTTATGATTCATTTAAACAGTGGCCTAAATTTGATAACAAAGTAATTAGGTATGTATAATTATATAACATAAGCTCAAATCTTTATCTCTGAAGGGGTAGAGACTATCCCGCCAAAACACTGTTAAGTAACGACTGTTACTTACGAATGGGCTTGGACGGAATAAAAAAATAATGTCTCTTAAAAATATTATATTTTACAATTATTGAATTTTCTCATAATTTCAACATTTAACTATATTTTATTTTGTCAAATTAAATTTAACTGTCCCAAGTTTTCCATTTAAAATTTTACTTAGGTAAACGCCTAATTTTTTTTCTTATATAACGATAACTCGATAAGATAAGATAACTGTACCATTTATATACTACTATATCAAACAATAAAGTACTGAAACCCTTAGTACCTGCCAAATCAAATGAAGCTTTATAGGGCGCGGCGATGAAAATTTCCTAACATGTTTTAAAATGACTGATTACCTATATCAATATGTCCGAAGGCTCCTGTAGTCTGATACTTGCGACTAAGCAATCACTAACGACACTCGAATCACCGCGAATATGAATGATACACGCAAAAGAAAAATACAAGACTAAAATTCGCGGGGTGGATGAAAAAAATGCAGCTAGTTTCCACGAGCGGCCGATGCAGTCTCCATACAAGTGAGTAGAGGGCGCCACTAGTGTTACCGATGCGCACTCGAGAAATCGATAGCCCAATGGAATTCCTAGAATTAGTCCCGGATTTATTTATTCGGCATGATAAAAGTCCTAACCCGGGCATTGTATAAATAGATTTATCTCCTTGACTCTATGTTTTTATATAGTGTAATTAATATTTTTTTTTGTTATAAAGTATAAAAAGATTTAGATAAAATTACCACTATTAGATGCATCATATCATATTTTTTTATAAACCATTATAAAGAGGGACCACGTCTGAGCACCATAGGTTAGAACAGGCAGGATGCATATGTCCATAATTTTTCTTTTAAGGCAGATAGGTATATCACCTTTGAGATAATCTTTCAAAGACCAGTAGCTCCTCCAAGAGTTTTGAATTCGTCTTTCGACTTCTTTGTCTTGTCTGCTCTCGAAGGAAACCAACTGGCCCAAGTATATATACTCATCCACGTACTGTCAAGTATCCTCTCTGTCTACCTGGATCTTTATATTGGTGCTGTTCGACATTATCTGTGTCTTTGCCCTGTTTATCGCAAGTCCCACCCTCGCACTCGCGTCAGACAGTTCCTGTAGCATAGTTTCCAGCTCAGGTGCTGACTGTGCGAAAAGGACGATATCATCGGCAAAACGAAGATTAGTTATCCTCGCTTTGTCGATGACAATGCCCTTATTTGTCTACGTGGTCCCTGACTAAAAATCAAAAGTCCCACCTGTCTGTATGCCAACGAACAATGGAGCGCAACATTATGAATGTAAAACTTATAGACCATGTAAGAAACATCGACCTGCGTTCCATGACAGGTCTTACAGACGTTGGTACGAAAACCGCCAGGCTTAAGTGGGACTGGGCCGGCCATGTATGCCGAATGAATCCAGACAGATGGGCCAAAAATACTACAGACTGGTCACCAACCGATGGTTACCGACGACGTGGGCGACCTAGGAAGAGATGGAGAGACGACATTGTCAACTTTTCTCCAAAGTGGCAAGAGATCGCCCAGGACCGTGACAAGTGGCAGAAGTTGGGGGAGGCCTTTGCCCAGCAGTGGGACACTAAGTAAAAAAAAAAAAAAAAATTATAAAGAGACCAGGCAGGGAGAAAGATTTTTTAAAAAAAATTAGAGTCTACCGGCGCAGTGCTTCGAAAATACCGACTGCACTGACTGGTCTCAAAAAAAGCACCAAGAAACTCCAAGTGTAGATCTTCAATGTGCCAAATTATATTTCATATATATGTTTATATGAGAGGTTATACGAGTATGAGATTAATTGGGCTACCATTATCTAAAGCCTAAAGCCCTCACCATGGTACACTCTACTGATTAACGGCAATGGCGAAACTTGGTTTCCGTAATAATACCATATACCATCAATCTATGGTACAAGAGCCCATGATTCTTTTGGTATTGTAGGCGTACATGGGCGGTGGAGATCACTTACCATCAGGTGACTTACTTGCTCGTTTGCCGGACTATACTATAAAAAAGATGGATCCTGGCATTAAGCCTGTATAACGCCAGGCCAAAAGAAAGAAAACATAATAGGTATATTATGATGATAAAAGCTTAATATCCTCAATACAAACGAAGATTATCAGGTTTAAGGAATAAATTATAAAACCGCATCTTTGGCTTAACAACAAGCAGTAATGCGCGTAGACTAAAAACTGCGTGACTCGGGGTTCAATTCCCAACCGAAATATTATTTACTTTAGTAGAAATAATATGCCCGTACAATATTAGATTTTCCCGGAATAGCATTAGTATTGCACGAAAAGAAATATCAATTTAAAACATACATTAATTAGACATTTACCTCGCCCATTTATGAAAGTCTTTTGTAGAGACAAATAATTAAAAATACTCACGCTTCCGTAAGCCACAATACTTAAGCTCCTTCTAAATACTTCAGTAAGGTAGCACTAATCATTCAAAAATCTTGAATAAACTAACACCTGTTGATACACTTCTCCGCGAAGACGAGAAATGCTAATATATGCGGAGAGTAACAGATTACTAGACGGATGAGTGAAACTGATTGCACATACGTGGCGCTAGTGCATCAACGTGTTGCGTTTCCTAGGAAATTGGAGAGATGTATTGATTTCCCCCGCGAGCCCTAGCCCTGTAGGTCTTGTTGCGCACCCTAACTGCCGAATATTACGCGTCATATAAATATGATTCATATTCATCAACTTATGTCGACTTATAAGTGGGACATAATATACTTCTATAGCATATTTAATGTAATATGTGTCAAATTTATTGCTTGGTAATAAAAATTAATAAATAAATCGATGTATTTAGACTTTGAAATTAATAAGAACTGCGTGTTTTTATAGAATGTCATTTAAAAATAATTATTAATTAGGAAGCGATGCATTTATAAAAACAATATAATCCACTATATAATAAATATAAAATTATAACAGTATATAGAGCAAAAGGACCAGACTTTGAAAACCTTAAAGGATCATTATTTTGTCTGTCCGTCACAGCCTGTATTTTCCCGATGAAAAAAGTCGCAATTTAGTACAGCAAAGATCTATAGCAGTCCTAGGAACGCACAACAATCTTCTTGATTTATAAGAAAAATTGTTACGATCTTTGATAATGAATTATGTCTTCGCTAATTTTTATAGTGAAAATATTATTTACGTTTAACGATACTTCGTTAGTCTATATCACTATATTTAGTATCAGTTTAAACTTAACTTTAATAGTTGTTATATCTTCTACTACAATGAATTTTATTGGATACTAAACTTGCTAAAATACAAATGAAATATCAAAAAAGTTATTTTTTCTTTTTTTTTTTATAGCAAAGGCAATCGAACAAGTGGGTCACCTGATGGTAAGTGATCTCCACCGTCCATGTACACCCACAATACTAAACGAATTATGGGTGCGTTGCCGACCTAAAAGGAAAGGGATAATTAAGGGATTGGGAAGGGGAGGGGGTGTGGGCCTCCGGATATCTCACTCACCGTACGAAACGCAGCAGCAAGCTACTACTTTACGCCGGTTTTCTGTGAGACAGTGGTAACGACCCGGACGAGCCGGCCCATTCGTGTTGTAGACACAAGTGTCTACAGCGTGGCTCTACCACTCTAATGTTAATCATTGATCTTCAATTAAAGATGATTGTGCGTTCCTAGATCCGATTAACTTTAAAGAGGTAAAGCTATGTTGTAGATGGTTTTGTCTACAACATGAATGAGCCGGTTCGACCGAGTTGTTATCACTAGCTCACATAAAACTGACGTTTTGCTGTTGTGATTAGTACGGTGAGTGAGATATCCGGAGGCCTAGATACCCTTTCCCTTCCCAATCCCTTAATCATTCCTTTCCTTTAAAGTAAGCAACGCGTCCATGATTCTTTAGGTACCCATTGTGGATATTCCCATTAATATCTACAATATCATCATGGACATCGCCTATGCGGTGGAGATGTAAGCATCTCCTTTGAATTGAGTCAACTTTCTTTTATATTTATTGTACAGGTAGATGAGCAGGCGGCCCATCAGATGGTAAGTGGCAACGCTCGCCTATGGACCTCAGCAATGCTAGAGCACAGCCAAGCCACGGCCTTCCGTATAACCATACGGTAAGACCATCCGGTGATTCAATTCCTCGTTTGGCGGCCTCCGCTGTATAAAATAGATGAGTGTAATGAGTACACCCACTATTCACCGAGCTTATTTCCATCCTACGATGTGATAGGTGACGAGCTTATAGCCATATCAGGCATATAAGCTGATTATTTTTGTGTGAATGACTCAATTCTGTTGAAAATAATTTACAATGGGTGGCGGGCTGTGGCGGTTGCTGACTGTAGTGCAAAGGAGAGAAGCGCTCGGTACTGCTCTGGATCGCAGCGCATTGTACCACCCGATCCGGGGTTCGTTGCCATGGTTACTTAGCGAATGCACCGCGCCGCTCGACCACAACTGCGCATAGATATAGGTAAAACGCAGGTCATTCACCTTTATCTGCACCCGGGTGTGCTCCCAGGATTGTAATGAATGCATAAAAATTTTACTCAAAATTGGTGTAATATTTAAATAACTGATATGATAAATCGTTTTATATTTAATTAAACCAATACGTACCGTCTTCAATGAGATACTGCACAATTATTTTAAAACTGGTTTTTATTTTATTAATGTTCGTCTAAAACACTTTAATACATAATTTATAAAGAAAATTACATTTGGCTTAGAAAATGGCCACCAAGAGCGTATAAATGATTAATTATTAATGGCAAATTAATTAACAATCACTTGACAATTGCTATTTAGTATTTACTAAAACATTTGTCTATCAAGATAGTAGAGTGATAGAAATTGTACATTTACTCTATCTAGGGACAATAGCTTAAACTAAAAAGTAACGTACATTATACAATTTAAGGTAAATTCTACTGTAGTCCATAGATGGCGCTTGTAATGGACTTTAATAAAATATTTTATTGTAGAATCATTTATATACTTTTTTTAATCTTTAAAAAATAAGGATTTAAAGTACATATAATAATAAATTTTCATATGTTTATGTTAAAAAGACAAATATTAAAAATTAATTTGTGATATAATTTTATAGTTCTTAATATAAATTCTAGATGTCGCTAATACAAAGAAATGATAATGTGCAAGTACTGTTAGTAGATGGGTACCGTTTTCACGTAAAGCTAGCCACACACGCACGTAACATTATTGACAATAAAATGAACATTGTAATTCTTTGTATAGCATAGGCCAGCAAACGAGCAAGTTGGTCACCTAATGGTAAGTGATCTCCACCGCCCATGTACGTATGTACGTCCACAATACCAAAAGAATCATGAGCGCGTTGCCGACTAAAGGGAAAAGATAATTAAGGGATTGGGTAGGGGAGGGAGATTTGGGCCTCCGGATATTTCACTCACCATACGAAACACAACATACGTTGATTTTTTGTGAGACTGGTAACGACCCGTCTGAGTCGGCCCATTCGTGCTTTAGACAAAACAGTCTACATCGTGGCTCTACCACTCAAGAGTAGTTCATTTCAGTATGTCACTGGCATGTTAATAAAGTGTTGTAGGTCGATGGTTGTAGGGTGTTATTTATACAAGTTCAATCCAAATTCAAATTTAAGAACTAGACAGGCTTTTAAACGAGTAAAAGAAAATTATTAATGTTTTTACATCGTGTTTTTCTTCATATTGAGTAATGAAAGTTTTTGTTAACTCTAGATCACTTTTACATAATTATTACTGAATTGTTTCATTTCCTTGACCTTTTTAAGTTTTGATACCGTTATTTAGCGATCCCCAGCATGGTTCATAACAACTACACATAACACTGCGAGTAAGAATACTCCAATGCTACATCTGGCCTATAGTCTTTTATGGATGTGAAGCATGAACTATCAAAGAAGACATGCGTAAGAGGCTTGAGGCACTAGAAATGTGGTTTTACCGTCGCATGTTGAGGATCAGCGGGACACAAAGAGTCACCAATGAGTTTTACAGCGTGTTCGAAAATCCCGAGAACTAGTCTTAGTAGTTTCCTAGGGCATATGCTTAGGCATCCTCAGTATCGCCTTCTACAAACAATTGTAATGGGTAAAGTAGAAGGAAAGCGACACGTTGGTAGAAGAAGGAAATCGTGGCTCAGGTACATAAGATCAGGAATCACCAGGGTAGAAGAGCTATTTAACCTGGTAAGAAAAAGAAAGGAATATGCAGAGTTGACAGCCAACATTCAGTAGTGAATAGGCACCGCAAGAGAGAGAGAATTGAATGACAATATTCTGAGGATATAGGCTACTTACAATAATTAAATTCTTCTTATTCTCCCACCTGTCCTTATACTTCTAGCAGTGGGATTAGCGCAACATGCTTTTTTAATACATGTTACAGAACTATTTGGCTTGTAGTTTTTACAGCCGGCTGCCTTCCTGACGTCAACCCCTCTGGGGAGAAAACACCCAGATCCGAAATAAATATTTGTAGATCATAGTGATTTCTTAGGTTTACGCGAATATTACACATTGAAATAAAACTAGTTTATACGGATTTTAAACGGCTGAAAAGCTTTCGAAACGTCGGGAATAAAAATAAAAAATAAACCGCGATAAAATCTGTATAAACTAGTTTTATTTCAATTTGTAGACCACACAAACATTTTGTTCGGTGTGGGAATCGAAGCCGCGTCTCTAGCTTCACAACCGGCTACTCACCCACTGCGCCTCGGAGCCTTGACAGGCTACCAATAATCGAATTTGAATAAATAATAATTTCATTGCAATAGATTATATATTTAAGTGCCCATTTTTGCAAGTTTTTACGAATATAAAAAACCCCGACGTGAATCACAATAACATCTGTAAGTTTTAAATGGCTAAACAGATTTGCATCAAACAAAATGGTATACAAGGTGGTAGGTCCCTCATATGCGAGAGGCCATCTGGGTTGGTACCACCGCTTTGTCTATTTATGCCGCCAAAAGACAGTGTGCAAGCACTGTGGTGTTCCGGTTTGAAGCCAGTGAAATTACTGGGAGAGACTTAACTTATGAGACTTAACATCTTATGTCCCAGGGTGACGAGCGTAGTCCAATGCCATGCAGTGCTTTGTAATTCAAAGTCCTGTGTGGTGTTGCTTCTGTTTACGGGCAGGCGTGGCGCTTACCATCAGACGAGCGACCTGCTCGTGCTGTATTTTATTTCCACAGACAAAGGGATCAAACTTATAACATTCCTCTTTTTGTCGGGTGTTAAAAATAGGACATACAGTTTCACATCTCGTGAGTAATATCACGTTTTCCACACGACATGACATCGGAATGATGAATGTGTCGGCAAACGCAGAACTGCACTTAGACCCAAACCCGCACGACACATTTCGACCACATTTTACTGCGGCCAAGGGTACAATTTAGTCGCTAAGCCGATTAGTTTTATAATCCATATTTAATTCTAATAAATATGTTAAAACGAAAATGAGCTCTCAAAATACAGTAATTTATTGCTTACTAAAATTAACTCGATAAATACCTCAAATAGCTAGTCTGCCGCTGATACAAGTATCAGTGTTTAGTTTTAAGTTTTCCTTTAGTATTGACCGGTAAACGAGCAAGTGGGTCACCTGATGATAGGTGATCTCTGCTGGTCATGAATGCCCACTGTACTAGAATATGGACGACGATGCATTTGGGTCTCCGGATATTTCACTTGTGAGTGGTAACGATATACGAACGCAACAGCAAATCGTTACTTCACGTTGTTATTTTGTGAGACAGTAGTATAACAACCGTTTGACAGCTCCGTGGTCCAGTGGGCGAGTAGCCGGTTGCGAAGCGAGAGGCCGTGGGTTCGATTCCCACACCGAGACTAAATGTTTGTGTGATCCACAAATATTGGTCTTGATTCTGGGTGTTGTGGGACCGCAAGTTTCCCCTAGTTCCTAATACCAACGATACGGGTTAACCTAGTGTGGGGTCAGGAATAGTCCTGACCCGACACTATGTTAACCCGTATCGTCATGTTGTGTGACACATATGTGTGTGACTGTTGGGGGTGTACCTAACCAGTTCGAACCTTTTTTTTATAGTATAGTCTGGCAAACGAGCAAGTGGATTACCTGATAGTAAGCGATCTCCACCGCCCATGTACGCCCACAATACAAAAGAATTATGGGCGCGTTGCCGACCTTAAAGGAAAGGGATAATAAGGAATTGGGAAGGGGAGGGGGATTTGGGCCTCCGGATATCTCACTCACCGTACGAAACGCAGCAGCAAGCTGCTAGTTTACGCCGGTTTTCTGTGAGACAGTGGCAACGACCCGGACGAGCCGGCCCATTCATGATATAGACAAAACTGTCCATAGCATGGCTCGACCACTTAAAAAGTAGATTTCAACACACTATTATAATTATGTATTAAAATATCATAATGTGTACGGATAAAACGTTATTAAAATATTATTTTATTACCATTTTCAATTACATATTTTACTTACTTTGCCATGAACTGAAGTTATAAAATTTTAAGTAAGTAATTAATATCAGTCCAGTAATTTAAAGTACGTCACTTCCGGGCACGGGCCTCGTCACGAGAAGGGTTATGCCTAAATCTACCACAATGGCGTAATGCGGGTTAAGAATTTTCACATACCACCTTATTATTTCTTATTTAGCGTTCTCAGATACGCAAGTTCTCAGATCCTCCTTTCACAGATAGAGCATAAGCTTTGATAATAAATACACACGTAACTTTGAAACGCCGTAGGTACGTTTGTATCCTGCGGGCTAAACATAATGGCCCACGACATATCTCGCGCCCTAGAAAGAAAACTATCTACCTAACGACAAATATCTCAGAAATTTCAACATTCGATAAAATTACGTCATGTTAGGGTTCGTAGACAAAATACTACAGAAAGTACCATTTTGATACAACGAGACGAGTTTTCGTGCAACTATGTTACCTTCGATATAGAGAGATAACCAGATAAAACTGTTTTTTTATGACAAAACGAGACGATAAAATTATCTTGTGTTGCTCACCTGGGGACTGGGATTAAACCCACGACCTCTGTCTTGGTACTACGTTTCAATCCCCGCTAGGCAATAGTATTTTCCTTCCTTCCTAATTCTTACTAAATCTATGAAATCTATGAAAATTTATGAAATTGTCATTCTGTACGAAAAGTTGTACAAATTATGGAAAAAGTATAATCATTGTGTTCCGATGGAGAACCTCGCACATCTGCAGTCAGCTTTGGCCAATCGCTCGTCCCCACTGCTCCTGCACGACAACGCGTGACTCCATACTACACAACAAACGAACTCCAAGCTGGGGTTGGAAGCTCTCCGTCATCGGCCGTACTCACCAGACCTTGCGCCTACAGACTTCAACTTTTTTCAGAATTTGGACAACTTTTTGGCAGGACAAAAAACAATACCCGAGGGATAGTATAAAATGCCTTTGAAGATTTTGTTGCCTCCCGTCCAGCCACTGCGCTGGCTAAGATGCATCGATAGCATGGTAGTTAATTTGATTATTAGAAATAAAAAAGATGAGATACAACACTTTTTTCGTACAGAATGGCATTAGTTAAAGACCTGTTATTATAAATGTGAATGTTTGGATCTTTGTGAGTTTGGATTTTAATCAATCACTGCTTCGAATCACGACTGAACGTATTTGGATGTTTGGCACACAGGTAGACCATGACCTGGATAAGGACACATACTACTTTTTATTCCGAAAATAAGACATTCACTTTTTTATAGCATATAGGCACACGAGCTATCGTCTGAAAGCTGGACTACAAAAAAAAAACGCATGAACAAAAGGTACGTATCAACGAAATGAAGATGCTCAGAGGGCCAATTCTGCTATTTTAACTGACACTGCGAATGAATTTTAACCGAACTGAGATTACATTTTGAATTAATTAAAAATATGGCATTCTGCTCCTTTAAAAATTCGATATCATCTCAGTTAAATTGCATATAAACTGTCAATTCGATCAACTGTCAATGTCTTTCTTTTGTTGAAAATATGGCTTCGCATTATTATGCATTTCGCCAATGACAAGTATTTTACCGAATTTTACGTATCAGCTGCCATAGACTAAATTCTAGAAATTAAAAATGACCTAAGCGACAAAACAATGTTACCAACTCACAATAAAATACCCACAATATGACTAATTACAGTGATTAAAAAATTACGTAACTGGAGGTTATGATTTTTTAATTAATTGATTTGACTAATTCCATGTATTTTATTTATTTAATTAATTTATCTATTCCATGGCATAACTGAAGGAAAACGACACAACAGCACCACTCAGGCAGTCCTTTCCGGAAATAACCACAATCGCGATTATTTTATTGAAATTTGAAATTCTACCGAATTGCGGTTTTTCTATTTTGCAACACTGCTGAGGACATATTTATACAATAAAAATTGTGCGAGAGTTTTGGCGGGAATTTTGACAGTGCGATTGCTCGCATAATTTAATCTACACTAATATTCTAGAGAGGAAAGATTTTTTTGTACGTAACAAATAAACTTAAAAACTACTGGGCCGATTTCAAAAATAATTTGGCCGTTAGAAAGCTACATTATCACAGAGAAACATAGGCTGTAAACTCATTTCTAATACTTTACTGAATAACGAGCACACAAAGTCGAACAATTTTGACTACTTTTAGTTGCTTGCAGTAAAAGAGAATAAAGTTAACTGAATTTATCTGCAGTTAACTCACAGTCACTTCACCTCAGTGTTGCCAAGTCAGATTTTTGAAAATACCGTGTTGTCCACATTAAAATACGGTATTTGCGTCAAAAATACAGTGCTTGATGGGAAAAAATACAGTGCAATAAAATGTCATACAAAAAACGAAATAATTAAATTATTAAGTAAAATATAAATTTATTTTAAACTTTATATCCTAAACTAACTTAACATTTTATTTGTATATATCGATCGCTGCAGAAATGGATGGCTGCGATGATGATGATATCGGTTTAGTTTTTTTAATGTGTTTAATCAAAGAGTTTTATGTATACTACTAGACAAGCTGCGCGGTACATAGAAATTGTAGTATAATAAATTAATTAAATTGTAGTATAGTAAATTAGTTGTATTACTAAGTTGCAGTCAATTGACCGTAACTCAATATTATCATCTCGCTTACTCTCAACTAGAACCCCTATTGCGCTCCCTGTTTGTGAACTGTCAAACTCCCGCGTTATGTGACGCAGTTTTACTTCTAAATAACCTGTCTAGTAGTATACAATAATAATACGAAATTTTGACTGTAAAAAAATACTGTGTCTCCATATAAGGTATTTATAAAAATACCGTGTCCAGTAGATGGCATGAAAATACGGCAGATCTGCTGTAATTACAGTGCACTTGGCAACACTGCTTCACCTTCAGTCACATTTCGTTCTCAATTAATATTTTGACGTTTGTCTATAGACGAAATGCATTTTATATAGTTAAGTGTCTCACAATGGACACTGGCGAAATCACCGATCTACGGTGGAGCCAAACACAATTAAAAGAAGAAGATAGTTAAGTGTCAAAATTGTTAACAGAATGCCGTTTTGGTTCAGTCAACTTGTATTCTACTTTCGATATCATTGCGATCTAAGTTCTTGAATATTGGTTTAGCAGAATACCATTTGCACCTTTCTTGTCGCTGAGATTAGATCGGAATGATATTTTGAACATTTAAAATTAGGAGAATTGGCCCTCAGATGGGTGGTAGGTGTAACACGGCGGGACAGAGTTCGTAATGAATATATACGAGGTAGCTTTAAAGTTGTAGCAATCGCAGACAAAGTCACTGAAAACCGCCTTCGATGGGATGGACATGTAAAAAGACGAGAGGAAGACCATGTGGTACAAATAGCGTTAAGCCTACCAGAAGCGAAAAGAGGTAGAGGCCGCCCGCCTTTAACCTGGTCCAACATAGAACGAGACCGCAAGAAGGCCCAATTGCCAGAACCGACAACCCAAGATCGTTTGACTTGGCACAGGAAAGTGAAGAGACCCGACCCCAAATAATGGGTGCCAGGGAAGGACAACGATAGATAGCCACACGAGCAAGTCACCTGATGGTAAGTGATCTCTACCGCTCATGAACGCACGCTACTAAAAGAATCTTGAATGCGTTGCTAACCTTAAAGGAAAGGTATAATTAAAGGGTTGAGAAGGGAAAGGGGATTTGGGCCTCTGGATAATATCTCACTCACCGTACAAAACGTAAGCCGTTACTTTACGATGTTTTTTTTGTGAGACAGTGGTAGTAACCCGGGCGAGCCGGCCCAATCATGCTGTAGATAAAGCTGTCTACAGCGTGGCTCTACCGCTCAAACGTAGGCGGAGACGCGAGCAAAACGTAGTAAGTATTAACGATATATTTATAGGTCCTCTACTAGCATGTAAGTGCTTTTTAAAATTCTTAAAGTACTTTTTGACGTTCGTTTATAATAATACGTGGTTGTGCGTAGTTTTTTCTAAAGGTCATATAACACGTGTATGTATCACAAAACATGTTTTTGCATTTTTTCTTTTTATCAAGTTTAGTTTTGGCTTTAGATTATTTTGATTATAGAAAAATATCACCGTAACTATCTAACATAAGGAAATATTTGTAGATAGAAATAATAATAAACAAACACAAATAAACTTAGGGGTCCAGTAGAAAGAAGACATTACTTTATTATGCTTCATATATCATAACATCAAATATATGGTATGGTATATTTTTATATTCATAAATAAATAATTAAATATTGTTTATAGTTATATACTAGCTATGGCTCGCAGCTCCACTTTTTGATTAGGCTTTGTCTAGACAGTCTAGACTCTAAGGGTTTATTTTTGTGTCCTGTGGCTCGGTCAGTTTACGAATAGGTGACCGCTTAGTGGTATTTCAACTGAGAGTCTCTGTGCCTTAGAGACCTCATAAAATGTCGGTCCCAGCTATTATCAACTGACATCAGTCGTTAAGCCAAGTTAGAGGCCTACGGATGGCTTGAAAACTTCGACACTAGGTTGGCCACTAAAATATTCCATATAAATAGATAGAGAGAGATATTCATTTTAAATACGTTTATTTTTCATTATTTTATCTTAGTCAATGGAAACTTAGTAATAATTACTTTAAAATTGCTATCGGCAATATTATCTGCGTTTATTACAACTGTTTAAAACATAGATAATTGCTATAAAAGGTATGTTTTACAAGTTTCATAAATTATATTTGTGCGGTAATGGTCTGTCATTCTTTACTTGCGAATATTTGATAAATCACCTTATTGTGTCGGCTTAAATAAAACAAAACCTAGGTTACAGTTAAAGGTGTCTGCTACAGTTCCTTTGAAATTAAAAAGGTGAATTTTTGATTAAAGCGCCGTGGTTCGACCGCATACTTCGATCAAGACCATGTGAACTTTTTTCTAGTTGGTTCAATTCTATAGTCGAACCATATGAACTACTAGACCACAGGACCACGTAGTCCGACTACATAGTCAAACCAAGATATTAACTTTACATGGTTTTCGCTTTCGGTTGATTTCGGTTCAACAAAACATAAGAAGTTCTTTATTCATTTAACATACTTCTCAAGAGTCAACATTCTTATAAATGGTAGAGTCATGCTAGACATTTTCACCATTACCACTGTCTCACGTATAACCAACGTGAACTGGTAGCTTGTTCTTGCGTTTCGTATTGTGAGAGAAATATCCAGAGACCCAAATCCCCCTTTCCAAATCCTTTAATTATCCCTTTCCTTTAGAAGCAATGATTCTTTTGATATTGTGGATGTTCATGGATGGTGAAGATCACTTACCATCAGTTGATCCTCTTGGTTCGTTAGCCCCTCTTTCATAAAAAAATTCACAAGTTGCGTCTGTTTTATAATCACTATATATTTAAGGGACTTTACGGAGTGAAACTCCTGTAAGTAGAATTGTTGAATATTCTGTGGTATAAATACGAAATTTACCAGCAAATTATTATGACCCATAATATATTTTAATACCTATACATAGCTGCATCGTCTTAAAAAGATTATTGTAGGTTGAATAACGTTGTCGGCGTACTAATAAATCAATAATTTACACATGAACGTTTGTTTGTATTATATTTGCGTAGAGCATGGGAGCATTGGATTTTCCTGAGGTCAATCATTCTTAGATTATGTCATAGGTTAAACAACATTATTTGTATGTCTTTGTCTTTGTTAGGTTCCTTACTAATTTGAACTTGATACATAAACTCTTGACGGCGCGGCGTTGCAGCATTGGAAGCTATCATGAATGATTATGAAATCGTGTATACGATTCTCAGATCGTGCAACACTTTTGATTTTTATTTCCTTACGAGTTCCCAATTTTTTGTGACGGTGCTGCCAGCCACTTTTCTGCACTATGGTATGTGCATATTTTAATTCTGGCACGGCGAAGTGACTACACTGGACCTAAGCAAGCTAAGCACAGTACAGTACAAATATTACGTCGACCGTCAAGGGACACTGCGTTCCTCAATGGTCGGCACAATTATGCCGGCCTGAAGTTACTAAAAATACAATGGTTGACCCCGGATCTCGAATCGCTTAAACGAGCCTCTATGGTGGGTTTTTCACTATGTACGGTGGTAGCTATGAAATCGTGAACAAATAGTCCGGTGCCCTCCCACCATTACGCGCAAAATAACTTGGCCGGCCTGAACTAAGTCACTCGCGACGTCGCTACTATTGTTTTCAAAGGCTAAAGGCTAGGGTGACGGGAGTCGTAGAGGGTGGGTGAAGTGACTAGCTTCAGCCCGGTCAATTTAATTTGCGCGCATTGTCCTTATGTACCTTATGTAAAGTGGAATAAAGACTAAAGGATATTAGCTGAAATTGTATTTCTAAATTCACAACCAATATTGTGGACCTGCTCTGATATTTTTTTAAATTTAATATAGTCATCATAAAATAATCAATAAAAGTTTTATCGTTTTGAATATAAGACACAATAATTGATTGGATATATCCTGCATTACCTGATATAAAAAGAGTTTGATATGCAAGAATAATAGATTTACTTGTAATAAAATTATCCAGCTTTAAATTCTTCGTGACCAGACGTATTCGCGCTAGTCACTAAACTATTGCTGGAACAAGTCCCTGCACAACAGCCATTCACTCATCGTCGAGGGGATCCACCATGGTAACAATATTTAATAGCTCCAATCTGCAGAACAACCAGCCAACTTGGCGCTAAATGGTCACCAGCACCTTAAAAAACTTGCTACACAAGTGACATTATTGAATACTTTGCCTATTTTTAAAACGGGGTTTACCCGATTCGTTTTTAATGCATTTATACACTTAGCAACAGTTCACGCACAAGTTACCCAATTAACATGTAGCTCTGTATCGAACATCAGCGCAGAACTTTTATTTGGCAAATTGATACGTTAAACATCATACGTGTACCTGCTTCGTGTGCTAAGACGGAGTATGAGCTCTTGTTCAAAATCTCACTACGGCTACACACATAACGATATATCATAGCGAATTCGGACTGTGCAGATAAATCGAACGTTCCTAATGTCTCCACACGCCTCCGATATCGCCGTCAATCGTCAGTTCTCTACAGAAGCTTAGAAGCCAGTGAAACTATTAAGCATTGAGCAATGTGACACTTATAATTTTATGTCTCGTAAGACGAGCGCATTGACTACACTGCGCCCGTCATGGCACTGGCCATGCAGTACTGATTGAATCGTTACTGGTTATGGGCAAGCATGGCGTTTACCATATGGCGAGCGTCCTGCTCTTCTCGTCAACAAACCCTTCTGCCTGGCGTTATCCCGGCTTAGTGCCAAGGTCCGCCTTCTCGTACCATACATTTGACAGTATTTGGTATTATATGGGGCGACCCGCTGTCTGACCCCCACTACCCGCAACGGGAACCAAGTTTTGCCATATCCTCATCCGATATTCAGCAGATTATACCTCATGCAGGTGAAATTGGTTCTTTTTTTATTTATTTATTGTGTTTTGGGAAGACTTACAGGCTAATAAGATATATTGTTTTACTTAACTAAAAATTACAATGCTAACAAGCAGTCTCCGCATAAGAAAACAAAGACCAAAATACAAATTTTCAGATATCAATATAGATATAATATATAAAAAAACATGTTGGTGGCCCACTTACGTCTCGTCCTCATTGCGACTGAAAAATAAAGTTGGCACTCCAACTTGCCACAGTGACTAAATAATATACTTCCATTACCGCGATGAAAATAATTTATCAAAATATAATTTCAATTGTTCAACGGCGCAATGTTTTATCTAGATATTCAATTCCTTTTCTAGCTAATTTTGTAATGATCTAGATATTAATCAGCAATGAAATATTAAGCCTTCGAATGCATAAATTATGTATAGATATAACATTTACTGGTAGTTAGCTTTGTATACTTGCATTACTTTTTAATTTATATTCGATTAGGTATACCTATGACAGCAAGGTATGAGACATATATTTTTTAAATTTTAATCAATACTTTACCCATAATTCATAACAGAAAGAATTTTATTAGGTAATCCCTATTAAAAATATATAAGTTATTTGAATTCTTGTGTCATTTTTCAACCAATTATGATTCTGTTTTCGGAATAGGGTTTCTTTTTGTATCTATTATTTTCTATTGCGTACTATACATTAATGTTCGAATTCAAGTTCACGCATCAACCCTATTGGTCTATGTATCAAGTTACACTGTTTTTGACCGACGCAAAAATATTTTACAAAGTGATCCGATAAGGTGATTCTTTTTACATTTGGTAAAGGGTATTCAATAGACTTCTTCCACCTGCCCTTATCCCACTCCCAGTGGCGTCGCCGCAACATGCTGTTTAACACATGTTGGAGAAAGATTTGGCTTGTAGTTTTTACAACCAGCCGCCTGCCTGAAGCCCTCTGGGAAGAAAAGACCCTGACCCAAAAAGATATTTGTGGATCACACGAAGATTTTGTCTCAGTGCGGGAATCGAAACCGCGGCCTGTCGCTTCACAGCCGGCTACTTACCCACTGCGCCACTGAGGCTCTATGCTGTGAAAGGGTATTCGATAGAAAGGGGATTACATTTCAAGAAGAAATTTCGCCCCTAAATGGATGAAATCGGGCATGAAAGAATATAACTTTAACATTTATATGCATGCATTATGATTGTTCTTTAGAAGTAAATTAATAACTTTTTAACAAAACTAAAACTGACTAAGAAAAATATAAGGTTAAAAATAAATATAGCCAACTTTTAGTCGGTGCTCTCCACCAAGCATTGGTCATAAAATGGTAAAGGCACCGACTCAATATTGGTTAAATTTATTTTAAGCTTTATAGAATTTTTTGAGACGTTTTTATTTTTTAATTTGATAAAATTTAAAGTATCCATTACGCCCAAATCCTGACGCGGTACTGAACTGGCCGCTTATTTGTCTACATATTTCGTAACTTACAAGGAGCTGTAAGTTCGATAGATAAGAGAATCTAGTGTTTAAATACAATCTTAAATGTTTGAATTATATTTCAGTACAAACGCCCAACGTTTTGTATACGATATCTTGATATAATATATACCACGACAAAAAGCGTAAAGCCTCATCTACACGGAGAGAGTTTGTCGTCAACGCGACGGTGACGAGAATAAATAGACCTAACGGTCACACACACCCACATAGTCTGACCCCACATTAGGTTAACCTGTGTTGTAAGTATCAGTAACTACAAGGGACTTACAGTCCCACAACAGCCAGACCCAAAATCGATATTAGTGGAACACACAAACACTTGTCTCGGTACGGGAATCGAACCCACGGCCTCCCGCTCCACAGCCGGCCACTCGCCCGCTGCCCCACAGGGGCTGTCAGAATATGACAGAACACTCTAGCTTAAGAGGCCGCATCTTGCGATATAAATACAACAAACAGTCACACACATAGTCCTGACCCGACAATAGGTAAACCTATATCGTGGGACTTGTGGTCCCACAACACCCAGACCAGAAACAATTTTTTGTGGATCAGACAAACATTTGTCTCAGTGCGGGAATCGAACCCACAGCCTCTCGCTTCGCAGCCGGTTACTCGTCCGCTGTGACAGCGAGAATTGTATGATACAGCCTCATTAACTTAAGGCCAGGTCCACATCAAATATATTGGAATTAAGGTGCGAAAGACAATTTGAACTCCGAGTATGGCGAAAAGAAATAACTTATAGTGACGCAAAAATACAGCATATAGAATAAGATTTGAAGCGAAATTAGAAGTGAATAGAACTTTTCAAGGTAGTTAGTTAATTGTTTATAAAAAATCCAAATTACACTTAAAAATAAATTTTATCACAACTCTCTATATTTGAAGTGATAACCAATTTCTTTCCTTCTAGAATTTTATAGATATAGCAGTTAACTAACCGAGCTGATATTAATATACTTACTTATTTTTTTATTGTTAAATCTATGAAAATCCTACAATATTCTCACCGTTAACTCGCAGATGTAATACAATTAAGAAACTTATTCTATTGTGTTTAAAATCGTAGTCGGATCTCGTCTTATCTTTTTTGTTGTAGTCTCGAGCGAGAAACTCTCTCATTGTAAATAGGGCTTAATCCAAACATTTAAAAACACGCTTTCGTGATATGTTATGTATATGTTTCCAATAAATAACTGAAAATGAGTACTTTTAGAGGGTGCATTACCCTGTAATTTATAATAGCAGAGGTGATAAACTAAAGCATTTCGTAAAGTTAAAATAAAGTACAACTACCAAATGGATGTCAAAATGAGATTTTTAATCACTTTGATAAAAACCTACCAACTTAAATTAATAAAACACAATATTATTCAAAAAGTTAAACTAGCGGTTTCAGAGTCGGTAATTTACTACTCAATGATAAAATGACTTCCGTCATCCGCTTTACCCAATATTAGAAGGAACATTGATCAAATATTTTCATTTCTCGGTAAACAAAAATCGTGTTAAGTGAATATTACTATTGTTGTTTGCAACCAAAGACGTTTTTGTATAGTTACAACGATGATTCAATACCCTACGTGTTTGGAATCATAAAAAATACTTCTTGTAAGATGTGTTACAAACATACATACACTACTAATTAAACTCAATAATATATTGCTGTTCCTAAATAAAACACTATGTGTCCCTCGTATGCGAGAGGTCACCTGGTTCTACTTTGTATGCAACTATGCAGCAGTATTTAAGCACTAAGACAATGAAGCCAATGAAGTTACTGTTAATTACGAGTCGGTGCTATCAATCATTGACTTACAATACAGCTATAGCACCGACTTAAATTTGGTTACTTTTTATTTCTTGCTTTTCAGGTTTTCTTTGCCATTTTTATTTTTATTAAAAAGTTTTTATTTAGGTTCACTATTCCTTGGTTTCCCCTTTTTTCGTAGACGTGATTAACGTTTTTGTTGTTGCATGAGGTCATTTCCAACAAAAGAATATTATAAGTTCGTGACTTGTGTTATAGGTCATTTCACTATTTATATTTTTTTAAATTTATCTTTAGCTGCCTTGAGGTTACCTAGTATTCTGGATTTTTAATAAAATATGGACTATATTCATTTTTATAGCATAGGCCGGCAAACTACCAAGTGCGTCACCTGATAGTAATCTCCACCGCTCATGAACGCCTACAATACTAGAGGAATCATGGACACTTTACTGACCTTAAAGGAATGATAATGAAGGGATTGGGAAAGGGTGGGCCTCTGGATATCTCTCTCATCGTACGTAACGCAGCAGTCAGTCGCTACTATACATTGGTTTTCTGTGAGACAGTGGTAACGAACCGGTCGAGGGTTGACAGAATCAGTCCATTCATGACAAGTCTCTAGTGGCTCTACCACTTTAAAATTAGATGTAATCTTTATAATTAAATGTAACAATACCACTATAAATATTAATCACAAATATAAAATATATAATTTTAATACATTGATTCACACAGCTTGGACGCGGTGTAGAATAAAACGTAACATTCCAATAGTATTAGCGTTGAACTATTTACGTAACACGTAGGTTGATTAGAACTGCTCTAGCACTGCTTCTGGCTTCACAAAAGGTGCAATTACGACAATATAGCGCACCTTTACCATAGGTCAAGTATATGAAGCAGATGATTAACATGCGTAGGTTTAAACTTTGCACCTCACTTGATGTGACCTTAGATCTTAGTATCTATACTATGAATTATTACACTAAATCCACGTTGTGTAATGATCGTAGCAATTTGGTTCAGTAAAAAAACGTTAAAAAAAATCTTACATTGTTTTATTTTACAAAAAATCTGTTAAGAGTTTGGCGCTCCACAATCATAACATAGGTTAGAAATAAACTAGGCGAACCATGAGTACAGTAATAGTTGCACCTCTGCCGATTCTTTCGGGGATAAAAACAACTTTGGAATTTATGACTATTTTGTAAACATTGTATCTAAGTACCTACGTGCCTACTTGATAATACTCATTCAACCTACTTTTAAATGTATAAACGGCCTCTTAAAAACCAATTTATCAAAACAGTTGGTATTAAGTGCAATAAATTGCAACGTAGTAACATTAAGAGGTAGTATTATTTATTTTATTGTATTATTAGGTGTTTCTGTCGGGTTGGCGACCGCAAGTCTGTGAAGGAAAAGTAACCTAGACGGCAAACTCATGTTTTTTATTCACCGCAAATATTATTTAGTTAAAAGACTGTGCACAGAATTCGCTTCGCAAACTTTTTTCTTTGAAGGTTAAACGTAAATATTTCCGGATCTGTCGACACCGGTGCCGGCTATTGCGCCAGAAAGCATGCTCTGGAACCGATGTTGGCCTATCTTCGATCCGAAGGTCAAACAACTCTAACCACCTTGTTCCTGGAAACATTTGATCGATCACGTAGGCGATTGTTTGTCTATAACCAATGTAACAAAAAAACTAATTACTTCCAATTATAAATTACTTTGTCAATTTTTGGACCGAAACGTCTCGTTCGTTCGTTTGTTGTTGACGTTAATGTATTAACTTTGAAGCAAACCGCAGAATATTTCGTGGTCTAGTACGTAGCGCAGGTATTTAGCTTCAAAGTGTTTGAACCTTGACATTATATGTGCATAATAAGCAAACTCTAAATATGGTTATTGTGAGGCTTTGGTTTAACAACTTATTATTTGCACATGATATCAATAAGACAACCAATTTGAGAGTAGACAAAAGAATGTAGGTACCAAGAATGACGCAGAGAGTTGTGATTTAGTTCCTGTTATTATTTAAATATTGGTTCTATTCCGCATACAACATCCCATATGACACCTACTTGGTAGTGATTGGTACAAACATTTTGCGACTTAAAATATGACAATCACAGTAGAGTACTCAGACAAGAAACGTATGACCAAGTTAAAAATACCGACATCTACGCGGATATGTTCAATACGAGAATAGTGTTAACTTTTGGCATTAGTTAGTAAAAAAATTAAATAGCAAGCTAATAAAGCTTTGTTAGGAAGTAATTAAAACGCGAGATAAAGCGTGCGCTGTTTTATTATGTAACATGTAAAACTATTAGAGTTCAGTTTAAATATTTTACGTCAATATTTATGTTTAAACTAAGTACTTATCGAATATTCTCTGACAGTTTTGTCTCCGTTCGTGTGGAAGTCGGTTGCTTAATAAATTTAAACAATCATGTTTTTATTAAATAAATTCAAGTTAAAACAATTTCTTAATTACATTTTTTCGTAGCACTCATTTTCAATCGGGCATGAAGTGGAAACTGGTAATGGCATTGACACTGAAATAGCACCTAGTTACGCTTAATTAGATTAGCTGGAACCCTAATGACAATAACTTTAATTAATTTAATATGCACTCACGCCTGTAATCCCCGAAGGGGTAGGCAGAGGTATAACCAGTACACCCACATTCCGACGAGCGTATCTCCGTCCCATGATAAGATAAGGGGCGATACTAATGGATTACATATACATATTTGTAATTTACTTTTTTTAGTCTGTATTGGAGTATTTTTTAATCAACCTGTATGATGAAACGAGCACATCGCTCGCCTGATGGTAAGCATTAACAGAAGCAACAACGGACAGAAACTTGACTTACGACACACTGCATGATATTGGAATGCGCTCGTCATCCCGAGACATAATATATTAAGTCTCAAAATGTCCAATAATTTCTGTGGTGAATGTCGTTCAAACTGTAACACAACACACTGCTTACACACTGCTGCTTGACGGCAGAAAGGAACAAAGTTGTAGTACCAACCCAGACCACCTCACATATGTGAGAATTATCACCTAGTAAACGTTACTCTGGAATTAACATTTTGTTATTATGAATATATCCTCAAAAATAACACACTTAGTAAAAGTAAAACAAGCATACTTCATTTGTGTGAAGTAATTGGGTTTATAATTTTTTGTCTTGTTTTTAATTATATTATTATGCATAGAGCGTAGACTTCAGTTTCCGCCCTATACGTGATATTACGGTTAATTAGAAAATTATTCATTATATTTTTATTATAATGTATTATACATTAGTCGCCGAGTTGTGCACATTAATATAATTACTTAATACACGTTCAGTTTATACTTTTATAGTAATATTATGTGATTATACATAATATACATTAAAGTAATATAATTTAATTCATTCATAATGTTTATAACACATATTTTATTTCAGGCACTTAGAGCAAGTACTTAATTCACAAAAGTTAAATCCTAATTATTTAAAAGTGTGATTAAAAACTTGGTATAGGTTTATGATTAGTCAGACAACAATAATTTTATTAGATTCGTTAATAGTTTTAATGTACTGTATTAGTCACTGAATTGAACGCAAGTAACTATAAATTAATTATTGTAAAATTGTAATAAAACTTGGCGTAGGTACACTAAAAGTTATTTGCAGAGTATGTTTTATTATAGTTACCTGTTATCATATCGAAGGTATATGTTAGTACTGTTTATATATATCCCAGTAAAATGTGAGAAGGGGGCCAAGTTCAAGGGGTACATACGACATTCGGGGTTGTCGCGTCGTCTAAAAGAGTTTAAATCTAAACGAGTACCAAGTTCTATAGCAATTTCTTAAATCAGCTACAGGAATGTACAACAATCTTCAATTTATTTAAAAGATTTAAAAGCAATATTGTTACATGACGCCTTTCTCATATTTATGTCTTAGTGGAATGTCATTTTTGGAAAGTTTTATACTTTTATTCATTCTTCATTTGGACTAAGAATTAAATTACTTTCGTGTAATTATTGATTAATACTTATTATTTAATGCTTAAAAGAAAAACTGAACATATCGGTGCGAAAACATATTTCTGTCCAACTGTATAGCGACCATCGTACTCGTATGTATAAATTAGTGAAAAATTAACTGTTGCAGTTTCATGCTCAATTATAGGTATAAAGCACCATTTGAAAATTGGTTATACTTATTTATATTTAGCTTTTTATTATTGTGTCGGTTATAATTTTATTCAAAGGGTTTATTATACTATATTTGGTAAAATAATCATATGTTATTCTTTCATCCCCACCCCTGAGGGGTGGCAATTTAGATGAAACTAAGATACGAGCTTTATTTTTTGAATAAAAAATATCAAAATCAGTCCACATTTGGCGCAGTAACGCATAGATATTTATAAAAAAACTTATCAAATTAAGTACCTCCTCCGCTGTTTTGGGCAGTTAAAACCCACCACGGGGGCGTGTTGTTTCAAGTCATGTTCCGGAGTCATTATTTGTATATCCAGTAACTTCTAGGCGGCATATCACTGTGTCACAGAAATCTAACGTGAAGTAGCAACTTGCTGTTGTGTTTCGTATGATGAGTAAGATATCTAGTTCAAATCACTCCTTCCGAACCCCTTAATTATACCTTTCCAATAAAAGGTCAGCAACGCGTCTATAATTCTTCTGGTATTATTCTTCATAGGTGATAGAGATCACTTACCATCAGGTGACCCACTTGCTGGTTTGCGTGCCTCTGCAATAAAAAAAGATAGAGGTCCAAAGTTTCAAGTAGGTGTATAGGCCTAATAGTTATTGAGTTTTGGAGGTCGAAAGTAGCTCTAAATGGTTCGTGTAATATTAAACGCTGCCGGTGCGTCACCCTTTTCTTCCTCAAACTTGGAGGACACACTATCGTGTGTCTAGATAATATACGTTTTATGTACATGCCAACTGATAATACACGGTCAATTAAGAAAGATTTAAGATTATTTATTTTAGATTTATTTATTTATTTTTTCGATTTATGGTACAGTTATGGACATATTGAAAAATCCTCCACTTAGGTCGTTTCGAAAAGTCGCATTCCGGCGTCAGCTGGTGCACATCCAGTTACTTATGGTTGGCATTATTCTGGCGACTGTCGAGGGATCGAACATCTCTAGATAGTCGATATTATATTTGCTCTGCACTGTAGTATAGTGTATTCCTTTCCTACATATGGCCGAAGGTTAAGTCGATTAATAAGTTATCGCTTATGGCTATACATCATCATAAAATCATAATTATCAAACCTAACACAAAATTTTGCTATGCTTAACTGAGTACTTAACATATCAGATTAAAATCTACGTAAACTGTCACTAGAGCAAACGAATAGTGTCTCCTAATTACTAAAACCCAATAAAAGCTTGGTTTAGATTTTATGATCAGTCTTAACACAATTAGTTTTATTATCAATTATAACTAGAGTAAAGTGAACATCCAAGGTTGTTGTTAAGGTTGTATTACTATTGGAATCACGGTCCTGTATAATTAGATCAGTTCCTTCGCAGTTGTAAATTGATTGCACATAATAATAGTATAACAATACGGTGTTGCGCAAAACGAGATCGCCCTTCGTGAATTTTTTATTGTATGGTAATCTTCATCTACTCAAACTAGGCTTAACAATCTCTAATTAAACATAATTGCCTAGCGTCGAATAAAGGCTTTAAACTGTACCTTAAATGCTTTAGGATTTGTGAATGCGTTTCAGTAACTTGGCATCACGGCAATGACGTCCGGATAATAAAATATATATCAAGGAAAACTTTAATGATATTGCATTACATTAAAAAATACACATCCGTAGCAATCGCTTAATAGTATCTATTAACACTCTATTAATCTTCTACACAAATTCATTTAACTTTATTAATTGTTTGAACGTAACCAGAATAATATCTGTTTCCTCCAATCACGTACCGCGACCGCCAAACGCCTTAATCCGCTTTGTAGATTTATCAATCAATATATAAATTGCTAGTTCTAAAACATATTATATTATTATGTTAATTTTAAAGCTAGTTTAGACTACGCTAGTATTTAAAGAGAGTGTGTAATTTAACAACAAATTGTGCCAAAGATTGTAATAACAAAGATTAAGCTGATCTTATTTACTCGTGTTCGAGGGGATCCCCACCACGCTTTACTGTTTACTAAATTGTTTCCAAACAAGCCTGACCCTGCGGATTTTGTAGAGTTCATTAGCTGCAGTAAAAACTTGTTACGCTCACTAAACTGCCTTACTTATTACTCGACTGCAGTGCATACACTATCCAACAGTAGACAGACATTAAGTTACTTTAATACTAGTACTGGACTGTACTAATAAACTAAAATACACTTTACATTGGACTATATCGTATAATCATCAGAAAATAATTATGACAAAACTAAACACAGCTATTGATCCATCATAGACATTATCAAGTATCGCAAGATATATGAAACTTATAATATTTTATTATTATAAGTGAGTAATTGCATACTATGTCAATATTTGTGTATTTATCAAGCTCGCCTATTAATTTGTATCTGACATTTAATATACATATATCTAAATAACATATATATATAACATATAAGTAGGTAAAGGCAAGCCACATTGGTAGAAGTGTATGAGTTGCAGAAGAGGTAAGTGTAGTACTCGAGAGTAAAACATCGATGGTACGTTAAGCTAGCACGGTAACTATTTATAAGCCACAGTGAACCGGAGAGGCGGCGCGTACTTGACACCGGGGCGAGCTTCAAGCAAAGACCTTAGCCTGAATGTGCATCACAATGTTTTACGTGCATGACTCGATTTTTTATGCGGACAAACCTCGCCCCAGTAAACAGTGGACATGACTCGTCCTCCGAACCGGCGTGCCCTGATCGACACGACTCCCGCGCACTTGACATTGAATTTATTCAAAAGATTACGCCGTTGATGCAATAAACATCGACCTCTAACTCGGCCACTTAAATGAGACAATAAAACGGGAAATTAAGCGTCGTTTTGCCTAAAATATATTGTGTACTTCACATGTCGACATGCTCAAAATTAACACGAATATGGTTTTTGCTTGGGTTGTTTTAGTGAGAAACCAGGAAACCTTTTTATAACAGAAACTAAGCAAACAAGCACGTGAATCATCTGATGGTTAGTAATTACGACCGCCAGTGAATACCCACAATGCCAGAGGAATGGTGGATGCGTCATCAACCTGCAAGAAAACAAATAGGGATTAGAAGGTTGAGTTTTTTTTGTTACCTTAAGTGATGAAACGAGCAGGTCACTCGCTTGTTGGTAAACACCACGCCTGCCCAAAAACAGAAGCAACACCACACAGAACTTTGAAATACAAACCACTGCATGGTAATAGACTGCGCTCGTCACCCCGAGACATAAGATGTTAACAAGATGATAAATGTTTTACAAGGTTGTAGGTCCCTCGTATGCGAGAGGCCGAACCACTGCTTTGTGTATTTCTGCTGTCAAGCAACTGTGTATAAGCAATGTTGTATTCTGGTTTAAAGGACATTGAAGCCAGTGAATTTACTGGGTATTATGTTACTTAAAACCTATGTCTCGGGGTGACTAGCGCAGTTCAGTGTCATGCAATGCTTCCTAATTCAAAATTCTGTGTGGCGTTGTTTCTGTTTAAAGGCAGGCGTGGCCCCTACCATCAGGCGAGTGAACTGCTCGTCTGTTCATTCAATCTTTGAAAAAAATAAGTCTTATAATGTCCAACAATTTCACTATCTAAAATATATTTAAAATATTTTCGCTTTTTAGTGATAGCTACTTCATGTCACTTCATACTGTAGAAAAAACTTGATACAGCTCTACCATTTTTCATTGCGCACTTTTACCACTCCCATATAACCTACTGGAACCTTTACACTAATAGCCGTCCATGGACAAGCCCATGGTGCCTAAAATTATGAAGATGTGTATCTACATACTTACTTTTCTAGTACCACGTATGCGAGAGGCCGTTTGGTTAGGTATCACCGCTTTGTATTTGTATGCCGCCAAACAGTAGTGTGTATGCGTAAGTGTTTCGGTTTGAAGGATATTGAAGCCAGTGAAATGATGTCTCGGGTTGATGAGCACAGAGCATTGTCATGCAGTATTTCATAATTCGAGGTTCCGATTGGTGTTGCTTCTGTTTATGGGCAGGCGTGAATATTACCACTAGGCAAAGACTATAATGTATACTACTAGACGGGCTGTTTAAAAATAAAATTCACAGACAGGGAGAACACGATAGGTGTTCTAGTTGAGAGTAAGCGAGATGATAATATTGAGTTACGGTCAATTGACCACAACTTAGTGGTACAACTTCTATATACCGCGCAGCTTGTCTAGTAGTATACATTAAAGTCTTTGCCATTAGGCGGGCACCTGCTCAAATAATCATTAACGCTAATAAAAATAAAAAATCACTGTATTGAAGAAAACATTTATATTTTAACCGACTAAAAAAGACGTGATTCTGAATCGTCTGTATATATTTGTATGTATGATTACGCTGAACTTCGATATACATGCACCGATTTGCATGATTCTTGTTTGTTTGTAAAAATCCAAGTTGGTCTCGTGATAGTTCTAAATTTAATTAAAATCCAACGATGGAGTATGGGGGAAATGGGTAACTGCATAAACGATAACAGCAAACACACCGTGATTTAGTTTATTGAAGATTTTAACTTATTTGATAGATTGTACGACAGCCTCCGTTGCGTAGCGGACGAGTAGCCGGCTTCGAAGAGAGAGGCCGTGGGTTCGATTCCCGCACCGAGTCAAATGTTTGTGCGATCCACAAATATTTGTTTCGGGTCTGGGTGTTGTGGGACCGGAAGTCCTTCGTAGTTCCTGATACCCACGATAAAGGTTAACCTACTCGTAGTGTTGGGTTAGGACTATGTGTGTGACTGTTGGGTGTATTTATTTATTTATTGTTGATAATAATCGTATTGTGATAAAATCTGTTTGATGGAGGGTCGGTGTCGCTTGCAACTTGCACATATTCGCCTTGATTCATTCGCCCTCAGTCAAAGAGGACAAGGCTACACTTTTCAGTTCATGCAACGATCGCAATCTGAATTATTCGTAACAGTTATTTAATTAGACAACTTTTGCAATAACTGCTTTGGTAGTCGCAAATTGTTCAAATTATCTTCTGGAGTAGGAGAAGAGGTGATATTAACTACCCTTTTCCTTTATAAATTTAAAATACATACGCACTAATGCCTGTAATCCCCGAAGGGGTAGTCAGAGGTGTAACTAGTACACCCACATTTCGCCGAGCTTATCAACGTCCCTTGATGTGATAGGGGACGAGCCTATCGTCATACTGGGCACAATTCTAGACTCCGGGCTGATACTGAGCATTTCGTAATAGAAAACCCCAATACCACTTTACCCGACCCCGGCAACGAACCCGAGACCTCAGCGTTGGCCTCAATCGTAACGCGTACGCATTACAACTGCGCCACCGGGGCAGTCTAAATAAGATATATAGTATTAATAACTTTGTGTGTATTGTGTTTTGTCTTCTTTACGAGGATTTGTGCGCGGATAGTTTGCGCGAAAACAATAGTCCCCAAAGTCAAAGTCATAGTCAGTGTAAACCTGCATGCTATTCTTCCATTTTATTCCAAAATGAAACACTTAATATTACGTGTATAAAATCTGAGTTGATACAAAGTCACCTATATTTCTTATTTTATTTTTATGTTCATAACATACGAAATCGTTAACGTAACAATGATTTTAAATAAAATAATAATTAGGAACTTCGCGTAATTACTTTACCTTTTTACATAATTTATCTATATCATATGTATACAATTAAGCACAATTAACAAATTTACATGTTAGTGTGACCCTTACAAGACCACATGCGTGTCTTGTTCCGGCATTGCACAGTTCGACTTCAAATAGGAACAATGTCGAGGTCAAAGTGGTGTCATACTATGTTCTATTATTGTATTGTTTTAACACCCACGAGTGTTCATAGGATTTAATCTGTGTTATAACTTCTATTTGTCGCAAATATGAAGTATTTACAACTTATTGCCTTACATCTGTATCTCATTACATAGATTAAAATTATCTATAAAGTGTTTTGGTACATCGTCTATAACCGTTCCTACAATTATTTATCTATCTTCTATCTATAACTATAAAAGCGAAATACCACTCACTGATTAATCACGATATTTAAAAAATTACTAAAGCTAGGATTATGAAACTTGGATAGGTGATAGTTGATGTAATGTAAGGACCTGGTAAGTTTTTGTTTATTAGCTAGAATAGCGAGCGACCTGCTCGTCAGCAGGTCGCTCACCTGATGATAAGCGCCACGCCTCCCCATAAATAATAGCAACGCCACACAGAAAGTTTAAATTATAAAGCACTGGATGGCACTGGACTGCGCCCGTCACCTCGACACACAAGTTGTTAAGTCTCATAATGCCCAGTAGTTTCACTGGCTTCAGTGTCCTTCCAACCGGAACAAAACAGTGCTTACATACATGACACACACTTGGCGGCAGAAATAGACAAAGCGGTGGTACCAACATAGACAATCTCTCGCAGGAGGGACCAACCACCTTAAATAAGGGATATTTTGGAAATTTTCATTTTAATGGAGGGAGTATTAGGGGTGGAACTTTGCAATAAAACTTTTTATGGAACGGGATACGAATGTTAAATTAGGTAAAACTAGTGTTTAATTATAAATAATAAGACACGTGTTTCACATCATTGTAAAATGTCACTTGCAAAAAGGGGGGAGGATGAACTTTATAGACTGTGTCCTACCATGTAACTTTTGAATAACTTGACCGATGGAAGTCATATTCACACCATAATTTTATGGAGACGATGCGATGCTCATAGCTATATATCATCACGCTACGGCCATCGGGAGCGGAGCAGTAATATGCACGTGGAAGAAACCACGCGGGCCAGCTAGTTTATATTTAAAATAATCAGATGATAATAAGCAGTGACAGCTCAGGTGGGGGTGGTATGGGCTGTCGAGACGAAAGTCGCAGGTACGAAACCAGCCCCAAAAGCATACACCTCTGACTTTTCTAAGTTACGTGTATATTAATTGTTAATTATCACTTGCTTTAACGATGAAGGAAACATCGTGAGGAAACCTGCATACCTGAGAAGTTCTCCATAAGAATTTCGAAGGTATGTGAAGTCTGCCAATCCGCATTAGGCCAGCGTGGTGGACTACGGCCTAACCCCTCTCATTCAGTAGAGGAGGCCCGTGCCCAGCAGTGGGACATGTATAATACAGGGCTAGTAGTAGATGACATAGAAAATATTTTTTCCGTAAAATTTTAATTAGCCACGTACGGATAATGTAATGTTATAACATTTTCCGTAACTGCTTCACGTTTCCTTATTGTTGCTCAACTCGAAGACATTTGGTATTGCCGGAGTCGTTTGAATGCCTCAAAGTTTTTTCGCTGTTTTGGTTTACATTATCTTCTTGCCCTTGACTACTTGGGTGTCGCAATATTGTAGAAATGTTGTGACATACCGTACGGTATTTATGATTTCAAAAAGATACGTTGAAGTCAGTATATCTATGAGAAAATATAGAACCTAGACATCAATACAGATTTTTCATGCTTCAGACTTTTATTATAAAAGCATCTGTATTTATGCTAAGGGTCATTCAATGTTCTAGATCCTTGCATAACTTCAAAACTGTATTACTGTCATTATTTACTTAAACTTTTCTACCAACGCACAGTACGTGAGGCCCGTGTATACTGGTAGTCCATCATAACGACTGCCTTGGTGGCGCAGTTGGAATGCGTACGCGTTACGTAGCCCAAACCCTCGTAAAGAGGACAAAACACAATGCACACAACATTATTAATCTTTATATTATTATATATATAATTCTACTGTACGTGTGTATGTCACTGAACTCCTCCTAAACGGTTGGACCGATTTGAATATTTTTTTTGAATGCGTTTGGGTGGCGCCCTGGATGGTTTAGATTCACAATTGGACCCGGTAGGTGGAGCTGCTATAGTTGCGGGAGAAACCGCGCGGGACAGCTAGTGCTATATATTTTATTTAGACTGCCTCGGTGGCGCAGTTGTAATGCGTACGCGTTACGATTGAGGTCAACGCTGAGGTCTCGGGTTCGATCCCCGGGTCGGGTAAAAAGTGATATTGGGTTTTTCTATTACGAAAAAGCTTAATATTAGCCCGGAGTCAGGAATTTGTGCCGGGTATGGCGATAGGCTCGCCCCCTATCACTTCATGAGACGGAGTTACACTCGGCCAAATGTGGGTGTACCGGTTACACCTCTGCCTACCCCTTCGGGGATTACAGGCGTGAGTGCGTATGTATCCATCATACAGCCAGTCATGCACGGCAGTGGGACATGGTCCGCTACCAAAACCCAAGTCAAATCACTGAAATGAAAATGCTGAGATGGATCTGCGGCGTTACAAGGCTGGACAAAATACGTAATAAAAATATGTAATAAAAATAATGGAGAACGAAAAAACGTGACACATTAGTCGCAGATAATTTTAAACTACGTTATTTTAAAGTTAATTATATAGATTAAGTTAGGACTGAGATAAATTAATGGATAAGCCATTGGTACGGGTTTAGTGTCAATTATACACATTTTGTATAACCATTAGTTAATTTATTCTTAAGTATAGGGTTAAACGTGTCGACATTTTGGAAGTTTTGATCGCAATTATAAGTCAATTTACTAACCTCCGACAAAAAGAGGAGTGTTATATTAATCAGTTTGACCACTTTGTGTGTCTGTGGCATCGTAGGTACTAAACGATTGGATTTCATTATGATTTTGTTTTATTTTAAAGGTAATTTAGTGGAAAGTATTCTTAGTTAATAAATATTTACCTGATGCTGCAATTAAGCCGTCTGCAGCTTCCAACTCTTAGATAATTGATTGATACCTAGATTGTGTTTTGGGTCCTTTGAGTAGGTTGCAATGATGCTTTGATATGATTTCTAGATAGTGATTGTATGTCCTGATGATAGATTAGAAAGGTGGCGACAGGAACTCGGCTTTATTATGCGCAGGCGCTAGTTTGGACTCGATTAATTAATCTCAACGAGTAGTTAATAAATAAACTATAAAAACCTTAAAAATTTACTGCCTCGGTAGTGCAGTTGTAATGCCTACGCGTTATGACTGAGGCTGACGCTAAGGTCTGTGGTTCGATTCCCGGGTCGGGTAAAAGTGGTATTGGATTTTCTATTACGAAATACTCAGTATCAGCGGAGTCTGGAATTTGTGCCCGGTATGGCGATACGCTCGCCCCCTATCACATCAAGGAATGGATATACGCTCGGCGAAAAGTGGGTGTACTGGTTTCACCTCTGCCTACTCTTTCGGGGATTACAGGCGTAAGTGCGTATGTTTAAAAACCTTGAAACAAACATAAATTGGTTATTTTAAAAAATCGGACAAAAACGAATGAATAAAAAGTAAAAAACTTACTCTTGACTTTTGAAAATGATACCTATAAAATTAAGAATAATATAATTATTTTATAATAATTCAAAACTATAATCATGATATGACGACTAGGCTTCATTGTGGCCCTGAACATAACTGAGGTCCTCGGTTTTCATAGAGAGGTCAAGATAATGGTAGAGGGCATACAGATTCCCATTGGCTCAAGGATGAAGTACCTTGGTCTGATTGGTCTGGGCAGCTGACCCAATAAGATCCTGTAGCCAACGTTGTTGCAAGCAGCAGACGCTATTGAGAGCTTGCTGTCAAACTTGGAGATCTCGGCATCCCCGTGTCGTAGTTTTTACGCCGGAGTGGTGCGGTCTATGGTCTCTACAGGTGCTCCACTTGGGCCGGGTCCCTGAACGCTCGTTGTGTCGCTCTATTGCATAAACCACAACGTTTAGTAGCATAGCGTATCGTCTCATCAGGTGCTACCGTACAATATCAGGCAGCCTGCATACTTAACGACCACTCTACCCTGCGACTTGGACGCTAATTTCCTCTTGTCAGCTTTTTTCTTGCGGAAAGAGACGTTCCGTTACGGGCAGAAGGTAGCTCCTAGGGAGGCCAATGCCCAATTGGCCTTCCTGCGCAGCACTGTTGTGGAAGAGTGTCTGGAAAGCCCAAGAGCGGGCTTGAGAACCGTCGCAGCAGTGCGTCTTGTCTTAGCCAGTAGCCACATCACGGTGTGCCGATGTTCCGACTAACGGGATACGGACATTACATTTAGTTCCTTTGGCGAATCAGATAGTAGGAATCAGCCGTGTACCACTGGTTTGAAGGCTCAAACTTCGTCATTTGTGCACCGATTTCGATGATTCTTTCACTAAAAATAGTAAATTAAAAACTTTTTAAAAAAATTTAAGCCTTTTAGATATTTGAGTATTTTTTTTTCTGCTATATTATCACCTCTGTCATGCAAAAACTTTATCTGTGAAGAGTCTCTACACTTAGAGTTATTTACCACATAGATGGTTACCACTGAAACCTAACTATCTGCAGAACCTAACAGTAATAATTGATAAGGTATAGGTATATTGGTATATGTGTTACGCGTACTTACATGATACTAGCTTTTGCTCGCGACTCCGCCCGCGTGAATAGCCTTTTCCAAGATAAAAAGTAGCCTATAACCGTCTCTATGGTTCCATCTATTTCTGTACCAAAGTTCATCTTATTTTATTACGATCATGGCGTGAAAGTGTAACAAACAAACTCATTTCCGCATTTATAATATTATATTTAGGATGTCTAATGTAACATGTAGCCCTTCTTCTTCTTCTTATCGAATGGTTAGTGGCGAACCTAGTGTCAGAGTTTTTTTAGCCACCCGACGGCCTCCGACTTGGCTTAACGACTGCTATCAGTTGATAACAGCCGGGACCGACATTTTACGTGCCCTCCGAAGCACGGAGACGCTCTGTTGAAATACCACTAAGCGGTCACCCATCCATAGACTGACCGCAACCAAGGGTTGCTTAACTCGCTTATCGTTTACAGATTAGTGAGTGCAACTAGCTATGAGCACCTCAACATGTAGCCCTACTATCCTACTACTTCTATAAATGTGAAAGTTTAGATGTTTGTACGTTTGTGAATTTGGATGTTTGTTAGTCATTCACAATAACGGTTTTAAATGAAATTTAGCACACATGTCGACCATGACCTACCTGTATTGGGACATAGGCCACTTTTTATCCCGGAAAAGGCCATTCACGCGGGCGGAGCCGCGAGCAATAGCTAGTAAAAATAGTTACTCAAACTAATGCTTTTTAATTACCTCGCAACGTCAACCCTATTAAATTAATAGGGTTGACGTTGCGAGGCCATTTGGCCATCCTGCCAGGATAATTATTATACCTCGGTTGACCTCGATTGCCGGGGGTCGCTGGCTACATGATGCAGCATACGTATTCCATCCCCCTCATAATTATATTTAGCAATCAACTTCATCAACATAATGCAAATTTAGTGATATTGATAAGATATACACGTTTCACACGGCCTATAAAATGCATTATTAATATGAATATTATAATAAAATTGTTTAATATAAGAATGTTAAATGCATTCAATAAAATATGCAATTTTCATTACATGTTTTATTTATTAGAAGGTATATACATAATATATATAAAATAAACACTAGTTTTAAGCAGTTAAAAAGTATGCTGAGAAATCATGGTCTTGGAATCAAATTTTATTGCAGAAATTCAAAATATATGATGAGTAATTAAAAAAATCAATCACATGGGATGAACTACCCATCAAAACCAACGACAACCTCCGTGGCGTACTGGGCGACCCCTCTGTGAAGCGAGAGGTGGATTTGACTCTCGCACCGACACAAATGTTTATGTGATCCACAAATATATGTTTCAGGTCTGGGTGATTTCTCACCAGAGGGGTTGACGTCAAGTAGACGGCCGGTCGTAAAATATACAATTCTGTAAAAAATGGTGTTGCACCGACCCCACTGGGAGTGTGAACAGCGCAAGAAAGAGACACATATGGAACGAAAATATGCCCGGTCAACAGTAGGTAATCTAGTTCCACCTCTATCTACCCTTGTTGTGATACTATCATAAGAGCTTATGTTATATTACTTTAAAACTAAGACACATTAAGTTCGTATACAAAAACATTATTATACTAATGATTAAATTATTATGCTGACCCTCATTTAAGTACATTTGTGTGAAACTAAGTGGATGTACACACATATTTCTGACTTCTGTAACTAATGGCACTATAATTGTGTGTAGGTACGAAGCCAATGACATAAGATTAAACAGAGACGTGTAATGGATTGGTTTATTTAAATAGTTACTAGTAGTCGCGTACTGGTCAAAACTCGACCATTTTTTCAAATTTTCTTCTAATACGTTAGCTGTGCGATTTTTCATTCAGACATTATCAGTATATACGTAAATATATATAACGAAAACAATGGATGTGTTATTTAATTTCATTGAATATTCCTATTACTTACATATATTATATATATAAATACCTTTCCGCACTACTTCTCCATGTAAACTTTAATGACCTATGTCAAATTACACACTCCTCCGTACGCGCTTGCTTAAAAATGGGTCCGAAGATTTCTCTTCACTTATTAATATATAGAAAAGCAATATAAACACAGGAGTCGTTGGTGGGAGGGTAGTCGGTAAGTAGCATTCCGGTATATTTAATACGAAAACAGAAAACTTTGGGCCCCTTTTTAAGAAATATGCGCGCACGGAGTAAGGTTAGATTTGGCATAAGTTCATGTGGAGGACTGCAGAAAACTATTTATATAATATCTGTAACAAATAAGTACAGTAAAATAAAACACTCATTTTACGCTCACACTGACATAGCTGAATGTTGAATCTAGCAGCTGACGTAATAGAACAAAAATTATATGATAATAGAGGTCGATTTTTGACCATTACGCGACCACTGGTATATGTGATTACTTCAGGGATAATTCTGGCAACCGTCGAGCTACGTTGCGTTCGACATTAAATTTACACTGCACTGTACTTATCTTCAGGTGCAGTGTAGTTACTTTGCCATGCCAGGATAGTTCCTTTATTCTATGGTAGAAAGAACAAATGTCATTGTATTAATCTATAAATACATAGTCACGTTTTGATTTCCTAAAAAAATAGTATTAGATTGGGATGCAATCACTACACCCATATCCAAAAAGGTATCTCCATCTCATGATTTGATAGAAGGCAATTTTCCGTCATAATTCGAAGTGGTAAGAACACGCTCTAGACAGTTTTTTTCTATGGCATGTATGGGATAGCTCGATCGGATTGTTACAACTCTCTCAATAAAAATCAACGTCAAGTAGCAATTTGCTGTTGCGTTTCGTCCGGTCAGTGAGATATCCAAAGGCACAAATCCTTTTCCTTTAAGGTCCGCAACGCGTCCATGGTTCTCCTGATATTGTGGGCGTTCATGGGTGGTGAAGATCACAAACCATCAGGTGACCTACTGGGTCGTTTCCCGGCGAATAATTACTATAAAAAAATACGAAATTATATTTACAACAAATGTCCACATATAACAAATAAAAGCATGTCGGGAAGCAGTTCCTCTGAATTATCTGGCTTGATTGTTAGTCATATAACATGTTTCACATTTGACCCTCTCATAAAATATGCTTTATACGCTTCGCACGCCCATTTCACTTTCCTTGTTCAAGACCGTACATAAAATAACGTTTTGCACAACTGGCTTAACAGGAAAATGATATGATAACATATTTCCCCAAAAAAATCCCGTACAGTTTTTTGACTTTGGAATTTTCTTATATGGGTCGGATAATAAATTAATTAAACGTAAAAAATTATTCATAATTTGAAAACGAGTATGCGCTGAATCCAGTTATAATGTATGTCAGAACTAAAGTAATTAAAAATATAGTATAAATAATACTAGATGATAATGAATATCCTTAATTACTCGAAGATCCTAAATCGGATTTAACCCACTAAACTTATTTACTTATATCAAATTCTCATACGATTTGTTTTTTATTTATTTATTCACAATTTTATATTAAAACCTTATTTAACATCGACAGAAGTATTTTTATAGAGTTAAAAATACACACCTATTTTTTGGAATAAGGAAGGTTTCCACATCGTAAAATATCAATTGATCAATTACACGATCTATTAAAAATGGCGGCAATGCAATGTTTAAAATTACGTCTATTATGTGATTGCTTATGTAACGCATCGCAAACGTTAAAATACTGGTACGTGCAACCTTGACTTTCACCTTCAGCGGCGTTGACCATACAAAACTATCTAGAGATTTTTCAATGTTCGAATAGATTTTATCCACCGCATTAGAGATTCAATTTGCCATATGTATATTAACAACGTGTTAATTTTGTATTTTGCTATCTAATATTTAATATAATAATAAGAAAAGAAAAATCGGCCTTTAGATTATATTTTTATGTTCGACAGCCCGATTACAAAACCGGAACCCTTTTAATTCCGTCGTGTCCGTCCGTATGTCACACCCTTTTTACTCGGAGACTATTAGAGAAATTTGGATGAAGCGCTTCACTAATATGTAGTGAAATTAAAAAAAAATAACATATTTTGGGGTGGCTCATACATGTAACTGAGGGATGTTTTCTTTCAATATAATTTGCTACTGATAGCAAATACATCATACTACCAATATAATTTTTAACTATCGTCATTTAGTAAGTATTTTAACATTAGCTATATGCATTACCAGTTCCATAAGAACTTGCTTTACTTTACCTAGCACAGTATATGTGCTGTAATAAATGTCATGTCTTTATGCATCGGAAGGGTAAACGGCAGTCCACAATCGGTCAGTCCATAGAAATGTTAGATCTATAGTGACCCTGACTTTAACCTTCAAGTTGGCTATCAGACAAGGCGTGTCGACGCTATTTCACCATTCCACGCATGCATAATGCGCTTGTTTAATTCCAGTTATCCAATTTTAATTACAGTGATCAAAACCGAGAATTTATTAAATATTATATCACTTGAGCAAACGTAATGAAATTATGTGCTGCCATTGGCGAGGTAGAGAAATAACTGTCATTAGATTCGCTGGTAATAACCTCTCCGCTCCATAGCTATTAATAAAATATAATTAGTAACTGAAAAATTATAACTACATAGCCCTAATAAGATATGTCGTGACTTGCTGGGACCTAGACATAGAAGCAGAAGGACGCTACCTTGTAGGACACACAATAGGGTAATCACAATAATAACTACGAATTTTAAGTCTTCAAGTAAACCATTGTACATGGAAACAGGTCTATTATGAATGTTAATTATGAACATGATGTTGAATAGTTATTATAATATATAATAAGATAAAACGCATAAATATGTATTTGTATCAGGAATAATAGATTGCGGATCTAAAACTGACGGACATGGATCACATCCGCACCAATAAGAAGTAAGAGGAATGTAATATATTATCATTTAAAATATCAAGTATAACAGCTGCAATTAAACATTGAAAGTTAAATTTATCAATTTACAAATTACAGAACTTTAATCACTGTCTTTAAAATACGTGACAATATTGATGTAAAAACGTGTCTGCAGGTTACAACGCAAAAAAATAATATGGTCCCATTAGCATTAGATTATTTTTATTTAAGTTCTTAAGTATTGTCAAACACATAATTCTTTCATGCTAAAAAATAATAACATAAATCATGAACGAACTCATATAATATTGAATTTATGACCAAAAAATTTTTATACAGAACTTAGATACTCAAATATTTTTGTCGTTTCTGTATAAAGATCTATTTTATGTAAATCGCCGTCTAACAATATATTCATTGTTTTGATTCGTTTAATTTGCTATATTAATTAAAGAATCAAACTTTAGCCAGTTAATCGGAGCTTATTTCCAACAACTTTTAATAATTGTAGCTACTTTGATACAAATTTCACACTTTTTGAGCAAATATGTATGTTCTATAAATTATACTTAGACTATGTTTTTCAGGTGTCACCACTCTTGCTTAGCCTTTATACTACTTTTCAGGGTAATGAATTCATTCATGTTTTTGAATTTTCAATCCTGTGAATTTCGTACATTGTAGTTTAAAACGAGCTTAAGGAGAGCTAATAACCACAAATTAATATTATATTTATAATTTATCATCTCTATATAGATTATACAAATCTTTTTGCAATGAAATAACACCATAAACAACTTTTTGTTTCACTGAAGGCTTTTAGATACATTTCATAAGAGGATATTGCTAACCTATTTACATGCATCAAGATGTCCCAGATTTCATTATTATCAGTCGAATAGCCCGTCATAATTAAGTCACGAAAGAAATACAACAAATTAACTTTAAATATGTTTCATTTCTTCTGGTGATACTTCAGTCTAACTTTTAAATAAATGCCTTCCGCCTTCGCAACGCGGCTAAAAAATATTTTTATCATACACACTTACACCTGAATTCCCGGAAGGGTTAGACTAGTGTAACCCGTACATCCACATTTCTCCGAGCGTATCTCCGTCCTATAGGGAGCGAGCGAGTCTACCGCCATACTGGGCAAAAATCCTGACTCCGGGCTGATACTGAGCATAGCGTAATAGAAAAACCCATCATCACTTTTAACCGACCCCGAGATCGAACCTGAGACCACAGCGTCAGCCCCAGTCGTAAGGCGTACGCATTACAACTGCGCCACTAAGGCAGTCAATTATTTATAATAATATAGATCAATATCAACAACGTCATTGTATTTACTAAAGTACACATAATGTGATTCGTAAACTTGCGCCATTTTTTATTTCCGGCAACCGTTAAGACAGTGTGTGTTTCCTGTTTCGGATCAGGTTTTTTTAACATAAACTCAGTGGGCTCATTATTGTTGGCAAAAAATTGCTTTTACAGTTTTACGGAACCATGGTTATGGATTAATGTATTTAAGTACTTATTTATTGTTGTAAGTACGCATTTATTTTTCTAGTATAGTTCCGGTCTCTGGTTATAACCTTCTTGATTTTATTTACTAACGACCGAATACTGAAATTTTACTCGACTCTTGTGTCGGAGTTACTTATTTTCATACAATATTGACAAACAAGAGGATCTTAAATTCTTAACACCATCTTAAATACTTGAGATGCATTTCAGTACCGTCATTCAGTTGTGTCCGCTATGGCGAGAGGCTTGCCTATCACATCATAGGATGGAAATAAGCTCGGTGAAATGTGGGTGTACTCGTTACACCTCTGCTACCCCTTCGGGGTTACAGGTGATGATTAACATATATTTTTTTATGAACTTGTTGCCCCAACAACGGGTTCCCTCATTCAGCTACATGCTGCAGTGCGATCTAAGCAACACTGCAGCGCTGATTTTCAATGAGAAGCCCATTGGCCCAATCTCGCACTAGGCACACTGAACATTAGGAAATTTTGGTGAGTGAGAGGGACGGTAGATTTTACCGGCTAAGAGACCTCTTCCCTCCACGGTCCTTATGCCTTAAGCTATAGTACAATTTAATTCTTAGGCTCTGAGGTCTAAATATTAGCTAGAGAATTTTTCAAACATTGTGTCAGTTGTATTGGCTCTTACACACAAGGAGTCCAATGTCCGTTCGCAACAAGATTAGGATTTATACTACATGTATTAGGCCGATTATGACGTAGGCATCGCCGGCGTTCGCTCATATACCCGAAGTTCGTTATAAGCGTATGCTAACTCTGCAGAATCGCTTTCTGCGTAGAGTTCTGGGGGCACCGTGGTACGTGCGTAATCGCAACCTTCACGTGGATGCCAATTTGCCGACCATCAGGCAAGTCATGAAAATGGCTAGCATTCGTTATTTCGATCGCGCCGCGCATCATCTCAATATGCTCATCCAAAGAACGTCAATATACACTCCCTTTGACCGTGCAAAGAGGAGAAGACCGCGTTGCGTCCTTACCGATCCCGACGATGCGACCACTCTGGCCATCCGGGAGATGGAACCTATCAGACAACAAATACACTCCACAAAACCGATCTACCGTCCTCGCCGTCGAGGACCTCGCCGCGCTCCCCGAAGCACCCCCGACCCTTGTACCGGCCCGCGTGCCGATGAGGAATAATATAAATTAGATTATAAGTAGTTTATAAATCCCCCTAAACCCCAATCGCAAATGTCTTTGCCCTCTCCAGTGGCCATCCTGAGCCGAGGTCCGTATCCCTCATTAGGGGGGGTGCCCTCAGCAAAGGTCACTTAAATCTCAGGGTTGGAGTGCCTAAAGCATTCGCCCGAAAGTCCGGTGACGCTGACTAAAGCCGACTCGCGTCAGGCTATCAGCACGACCATAAAAAAAAGAACAAACAAACATTGTACAGACTATATATGATCAATGTAATCTTTAAATTAACTTCCTTGAACAAATGTGTACCTCCGATTTTACCTAATTCAATAATTTGAATCAAACTTGATTTGAGTATATTTTATATAATTTTTTTTTTTACAATCTGGATCAAGATTAATAATTCCTACACTAATGGGTCATGTTTTCTATAAACATTTTGTGTACTAACATTCTTTTTATGCCCCATAATAGTTTAGTTTTTGTCTCGGAACCATGAATTCCCTGCACTTACTTACCAATTGTTTAGAAAGGCTTGAAGTGATTTAGGCAATAATTTAGTGACACGTTCGCCTTGTATGAAATTGTATGGAAACGCTCTCTCGCGACCCCTCTTCTGTCTCTAGCTAGCCTAGCAGCAGCGTTTAAGCATTGTTGTGTTTAGGCTTGAGTCATTAAAGCCAGTGAAAATACAGGGCATTATGAGACTTATCAACTTATGTCTTGGGGTGACGACGTAGTCCAGTGCCTTGCAGTCCTTCGTTATTCAAAGTTCTGTATGGTATTGTGTCTGTTTACCATCAGGCGAGTGACCTGCTCGTTTCGTTATTCAGGCTAATGAAAAAACCTCAAAACGTAGTAATAATCTATGCGGGCGTATCGCTGTCGTCGTGTATCGCGATCTCTTGTCCCGTATCTTAAAACAGGCCATAATATTAAAATTATGCTGATTATTTCCAACTCGCATTAGGCCAGCGTGGTGCTCAAATTGATTTAATCTTACATCTGTGAACTAGGGCCTTAGCATATTAAAGAAGATTTAAAATTCATAATTCTTGCCGTCCTGAATCGTTGAGTGTTAGGCCTCAGTATCAAAGCGCTATTGCATTGTCCTGCGAGGAAAGGTTCAAACCGGTATGGCAGGCAATCGAGGTACATTTCCTGACCAGGTGCTACCTTAGCCGCCACTCACGACTGCCGTTAGCCCACTGCTCGGGTCAAGGCGACGCTACTCTCAGCTTTATTGTTAAATTGCTGCAATTTATCTCATTTGGTTTTTTAGAATTGCGATTACGATATGGATAAATATAATTGTTAGTACCTGCAGCCGCTTCGCTGAGTTCTATTAGGTGTGACATTTTAGGTGGTTTTAGAGTCGTATACTAACAGGATATAACACACCGATCGGGACTTAGAAAGCATTGTACAGAGACAACGTGGCCACGTCCCATCTCATTCGTGTTCACTTCATATTCTATAGACAGTTCCTATTTAATAAAGACACCGTCAATAAACTAAAAATTAAACTAAACAATTTTGAGACGGTGCTATTGCAGAGGTGTCACATTTCACCGAACTTATTTCCATCCCATAATATGATGGGGGCGAGCCTATCGCTATACCAGACACAATTCCGGACACCGGGCTAAGCATTTCGTGATAGAAAACTTCAATATCACTTTTACCCGACCAGAGATCGAACCCGAGACCTCACCAGTCGTACTGCGTACGCATTTCAATGGCTCGGTGGCACAGTTGGTATCAATCATTGAATTATAAAGTACAGTAGCACCAACTAAACATTGTTTAGTCTTAAGCTTTTTATTTTTTGAGTTTATTACAGTATGAATTCCTAGTTTCACACCTCGGCCTCGGTAACATAAATTTTATACGAATTCGAAAATGTGAATGTGTTTGTAAATCTGATTAGGCCTTTAACACTACTAGTAAAGTAAGGCACTTCAACAATTTTCGTCTATTTTGGAAATAAGAACGCGTAGTAATGATGACTTTATAATAATAATTAATACACCCATCACACACACATCGTCCTGGTAGTCTTCTGTCGTGGGTATCAGAAACTACGAAAGTCTTTCGGCTTCTTATCATCCAGACCTGAAACATATATTTGTGAATCATGCAAACATTTGTTCCGTTGCGGGAATCGAACACACGGCTTCTGGTTTCACAGCTGGCTAATCGCCCACAGTGCAGCGCCACGGAGGCTGTCGAACTTGCAACATTACATATTTTTCTTTTGAGTGACTGACTGAAGATGGATGGCTGGAGATTGATTGTATATTCGTACTTATTTGTAAAAAACGAAGATTGCCGAAACGCATAACTTCAACCGTAGTACTTTTACATAAAATGTAGGTATGTCATGACCAAAATGTTGTCGCTTTGTGTATACTATGACAAATTCGTAGAGAAAATTAATAAATATGTATATTTTATGGCATATAAGTACGAGCAAGTGGGTCACCGGATGGTAAGTGATCTCCGCCGTCCATATACGTCCACAATACCTAAAGAATCATGGGCGCTTTTCCAAACCCTAAAGAAAGGATAATTAAGGGATTGGGCCTCCGGGTTTCTCACTCACCGTACGATACGCAGCAAGCTGCTACTTTACGTCACATTTCTGTGAGACAGAATTAAGGACCCGGTCGATCCAGCCCATTCATACTGCAAGCAAAACTGTCTACAGCGTGGCTCTACCAAAAAAAATATATGCGGTAGACGGTAGTAAATAATGAACTATCTGGAAAATATTCCAATGGGAAACTTTGTGTTCGCTTGTAGCGCGTAAACAATATTCCCAAGTTATTTTTAGTGTAATGTGATATCATTAAACACATGCAAAAGCTTTTTGTGGCACGTATGTAAAATGACATCTATAAAAACACAATAGAGCTGACTTTTTTATCTTTATTCGTGGTGCATATCTAAGGTTCCTAGAAAACACGTGTCATACTACAAAAAAGTAGACCTAGTTTTTACTGACATTGTTTCACGGTTCATATTGTGTCGGTTAAGTCATTTTTATTTTAAACACTGTTGTTAATTTGTACGGTAAGACATACACTTCCAGTACCTATTTAAGTTAAAATGTCACGTAAATCGTAAACACGTTAACTTTACCTATTGTACAATGTAAATAAGTATTCTTTGTATTTGATGGTAAAGATTGTTGCAAAACACTGTAATTTAAGGTTGATAAACCAACACGTTAGAGTTAATTGGCGTATTTTTTTTTAATTATTTTTTATTAAAAGGAGCGTTAGCACAAGCAGGTTTGTGTATAAATGTTTCCGTTTCTATAAATGTACCTTGTGACCTTCTAATTATTTCGTCCCGCATTGATTTATTTTAGCGGACCGTGCCAAATAACAAGTAAACAGTATTATTATAAATTCAGTTAAACCGGATGATGGAAGATATCTGTAAATTCTATTTGTAATAAATAAATAGCCTTTGGCCCATATCGGAAATGAGACGATGTCGTGACCGGAAGGTGCGCGAGTCCTTGTTGGGGGCTGGGCTAATTTATGGTGAGTCTATGCCCGTACTCCTTATATATACATATTGTTAGCAGTAATCTCTTTTACCGTCACCACGATTCTTCTTCAGAGTTGTCGAAGGCGTTTTTGATTAAGAAGCGTCAAGAACAATAGGGACTCGTGGTGTTTTTGATATTCCATCCCCAAAGAGGTTCGGAAAATACGTGTTTTACATGTTCCAAAATTGCCTCCAAGAGGAGGAAAGGAATTAGATTTTGTATGAATAAGTCATTTTTATCCCAGGAAAGACAACGGCGACGCCGCGCCGCGAACAAAAGCTACTTCAAGATAATTTCTTATTGATATACAGATACCAATAAATTACCCAATACTAGCAGGTTTCACGGTTCTATATTAGTTGAAAATCTAACCTGAATCAACAACTCTATATGATTTTTGTTGATCAATTCAATCGAGAGTCTGCTCAGACGGTTCAAATCGCATTCAGTTCATCATTGGTTGATTTTAGTAATCGAACCGTGTGAACTCGCTATACTATAAACAATAAAGTCACTAAAACCTATGGGTTTTTAGCTCGTGATATTAAAGTTCAATTATAAATAAAATATTACATCGATGTTGACTAATAAGTAGTTGTAAATATCAACTTCCGTGATTTTTTATGATAATTACCATCGTATGACAAAGGCTCGAGACTGACAGACTGCCAATATGTATTTTGCGTAATTATGTATCAAAGTTTGCTCTTATTTCACGCGACATGTTTAAGATATTTATCAAAAATAACTTTTAAAACACAAATTATTCATCATAATAACTTAGAAAACAGTATAATTGATAATGTAAAAGGCGACGAATATTTACTTTATAAATATAAACTGTGGTATAAAAACGTAAATAAATAAATAAATCAATATTATCGAATTTTATCAGGTTAAAGTCCGGTGAACAAAATAACCGTGTGTATATATACTGTATATTATATCCCATTAAAGACTAGTTTTGCAAGTCAATTATTCATAATACTAAACGAGTTGTCTTGATACATGTAATAATTAAATTATTATTTAATCTGTGACGTTGCGTGTTGCTATGTTTGAATAACGGATAATAACTGTTTACTAACGTAGTCACAAAGGGATTACTGTACATATTATAAAATGCATCAATAATAGTGTAATATAATTTTAATAGTATTATTTTGATTTGACGTACTGAAATCGTACTGAATTAATGTTTGATCGACTCTTGTATAGTTAAGTTATAATGATTTCGTATCGTATGCCTTAAAAATCACATAAAACCATGAGAACTAGTTTCTGACAAATAAGAAAAGATAAGCCATAAGTCAATAAAAAAATACCGATCGAATTGTACTCAATCCCTCAGACCTTCATATTGCAATTTAAATTAAGCATTAAGGCCCTGCGCAGAGGTAGCAACATTATTTGCAGCATCGTACAACATTTCTGATTTTCCATACTATTGTTAGCTATCGCTATAAAAAAATAGAAATTACTGCCCTGCGACTTTCTATAGAAAGTACAAAGTAGGTAGTATGAGTAGTACAAAGGACATTGCTCATTGAAGTATGGAGATCGGTTTCACATTGTACCACGTTGTGCCTTTATGAAACAGGCCTCATTTTAAATGTACATTCAATTTCCAAAAACATCATATCCTTTGTTCACCGGATTTCCGAACAGAAGGTCAATTGAGTTATCAAATTAGTTTATTCTTTACGAATGAAAACAATACATATTGTTCGATTTTATCGTATCAACGTATATATGTATAAGTACATTGTTATGCTAGCAACGCATACACACACTCCTAGTAATTTGATAAAGATGGTAAGTATTAGTGATCCCAGAGGGATTGACGTCAGGCAGGCGGCCAGTCGTAAAAACTACAAGCCAAAGCTTCCACTGCGAGTGGGATAAGGGCATATCAAAGAAGGTAATTAAGTATTAGTGATGTAATAAATAAAACCACAAATATACAACATAAATATGTAATATCAGATTCTGCCTCGGTAGCGCCCCCATATATCACGCAACGGGAACCAAGTTTCGTTATTGCAGCGTTCGTTAATCAGCAGTGTGCATGTGAGGTTGGCGTTAAGATGTTGGTGGCCCACGTACACTTTCTATAGATAGCCTACTATTACTATACTTAATATAAAACATATAATTGTAGAGATCTAAGCGTGGTATTTTAAATTTGCCGAATGCTTCGGTGGCGCAGTTGTAATGCATATCCGTTACGCCTGAGGCTGACACTTGGGTCTCTGGTTCGATCACCGGGTCAGGTAAAAGTGTTTTTTTATGTTTCTTCAATAAGAAGCACACTTCTTATGTATACGTAATCGATTTGTATTTTAATAACGATAAATCTGATTGCGTATTTTTTTTTATGTCGATATAGTCGTAAAATACTGGAAATTATGCAACGTAACAGACAAATGAAGTTGTAGTGATAGGTACTCGAAGGAAGTTATAAATCACTTATTTCTTTAGCATTTTTTTACCCGCCGAAGTTATGGCTAGATATTTGAAGGAGATATTTTTTTTTAATTAAAAGTTTATTTTTTATACCATATGAATTTTAACACAAAACTAAATATAAATCTGAGCTTTCTCTCTTGTAAGTTGTAAGTAATATATATACAATATGTAACAAGAACGCTGTTGGGTATTTTAACTGTTATATCAGAATCGATATTCTAACGCAATGAAAAAACTTGCATACGAAAATTGGACTATAAAAATAATTATATTTAATTTTTTTATCTTGAATTAATTTATTGTTTGTAAACCGTATTCCGATTGATTACCTCTGCAAGAGCGATGACTTGTAGCCAGAGCGAGATATGTTGTGGAAACGATTCGGACGAATCGGCCTATTCATGCTCTAGACAAAAGTGTCGTCAGCGTGGCTCACCACTCAAAGCGTGGCTCTACCACTAGTCATCTAGTTCTTGTACCTAGAGATATTATTATTGCACAATTTCTCCAATATTCTAAACGGCTAGGTGTAGGACATCATAATTGCTACGTCTGCGCAGCACCTTAGGCTATGCACATAATGCTATGCGTATAATAACGTTATGTCATGCAATTCTGATTTTAAACTACAAAGTCGATATGAGAGACGATCACGGCACATCATTCATACATAACCTTACACACACATCATACGTGGAACATTTACTAGATACAATATGGAACACATAACACACATATCTGACATAACATATTAATGATATATAGTAGCTTCCTCATAGTTCATAGACCATGATCTTCCTAGTATCATAATTACCTGACACGAAATTCAAATCACAGACCAAAGATGTAAATAGACGTCATATGTCCTACTAGTTCCCGTGCAGACATATTGGATGGCTTTTTATGCAACGTGCCTATGCATACTATATTATGATATAGCGCATTTCAGGAACAACGTCAATATATTTATATGTAATAAAAATTAGCGTGATTATTTAATACATATTGTGGAACTTACGGCGTCTATCGGCATTAAGTCTGTTTGTGTTCTGAATACTCTTTAAACAGATGATAGAATATAATCAACTCCTTGCCTTTATCCAATCACTAGGAATCAATATTACCTCTTAGTTTTTTTGACACATAATATAAGTTTTACGAGTATTACGAGTGGTAGAGCCACGCTGTAGACAATTTTGTCTACAGCATGAATGGGCCGGCTCGTCTGGGTCGTTACCACTGTCTCACAGAAAACCGGCGTAAAGTAGCAGCTTGCTTTTTCTTTTCCTTTAAGGTCGGCAACGCGCCCATATTTTTTTGTATTGTGGGCGTACATGGGCGGTGAAGATCGCTTACCATGAGGTGAACCACTTGCTCGTTTGCCGGCCTATGCCATAAGAAATAAAAAAAATATGTATTCGATATGGTATTAAAATAAATTACCGTGTATTTTTTCAAAATACACCCTAACGTACTTTATTTCTTACACAAATAATTGGTAACCCTACTTACCATCCACTTAAGTCTTTTAATTTTCTTTTACTTAATTGAGGATAAAATGAATGATAAAAGCCTGTTATGCCGAGTCTGTTTAAATTTTAGCCCCCAAATAATGCATTAGAAAGTGAAGCATTAGCCAGTTTTGGAAATACCAATTCGTCATACACCTCTCCGTTCGTATTGACAGCGTTATAATCTTGTATTTGCAAACGAGGAAGTGGGCCACTTAATGGTAAACGATCTCTACCGCACATCAATGCCTACAAAACCAGAAGAATCATGGACGCATTACCAACCTTCAATGAAAGGGATATATAAAGGCTTGGGGAAGCGAGGGAATTTGGTCCTTCAGATATCTCAATCACCGTATGAAACGCAGCAGCAAGCCGCCACTTTACGTCGGTTTTCTGTAAGACCCGGTCGAGCCGATTCCAGCCATTCATGCTGTAGACAAAACTGTCTACAGCGTTAATGTACCACTCAAAAATTTTGACATTGCAAAACGAGCTCTGAATATTAAAAATGTTATTATTTAGCTGTCTCTAATTATTCTAGTGGCAGCTTACTTAAGGTCTGGTAAGGTTATAGGTTTAAATACTACATCGGACAACCACAATTTGTTCGAGTTTAAGTTATGAAAAATCACGCATGGGGGACTCAACCCGGGATTGGAGTTTGTGTCCGATATGACGATTGGCGATAGGTCCACCATGAGTGTACAGTCATGGTACTCGTTGCAGCTCTGTCTACCCGTTCGAGGATACAGGCCTTAGTTTCCAATGTTCAATAAAGTAACTGATGAAGTTGCAGCAAAGTTTATTTAGTTACAAGGAAATTTTCCTCCAACATAATTGCAGATCCACTGGACACTCATAATTCATAACCCGCGTGCAATCCTCGAAATGTGTGCGAAACAGGTGAAGTGTTTTGAATGCAACCGAATGATGCAGCAGTTCTGAAGAGGCCACTCGATCGAAATTGGCTTTTATATTCATCGACACAAGTGTCACATGACGAATCCACCCAATGTAGTTAACACCGTTATAAAGTGCTTTTGATTTCAAGTGTACGGAGTTAAATTATTTGGAGTTAAATGACTTTCCTGACAGATGAAATTTTTTTTTTATTGTAGAGGCCGTGAAAGGAGCAAGTTAGTCACCCGATGGCAAGGGAACTTCACAGCGCATCAACACCCACTATACCAAAGGAATATGGACGCATTGCCAACCTTAAAGAAAAGGGATAATTAAAGAATTGGGAAGGGGATGGGATTTGAACCTCCAGATATTTCACTCGATGGAGAAATATCATCCGATCGAGAAGCAGACCGTCCGATGATGACCACGATCCTCAGTCATGAGGGGCTGACTACAGAGAGAACGAAACGCAGAAGCAAGCTTTATGTCGGATTTTTGTGATACATTGATAACAACACGGTCATGCTGTAGACAAGACTGTCTATAGCGTGTTCAGGCATTCGGGCGGAAAATTAAAAGTGATATAATATATTGAAATAAAACTAGTTTATACGGATTTTATCGCGGTTTAATTTTTATTTTAGTCCCGACGTTTCGAAAGCTTTTCAGCCTTCGTGGTCACGTCGTTTGTCGTTTCGAAACGTCGGGTCTAAAATAAAAATTAAACCGCGATAAAATCCGTATAAACTAGTTTTATTTCAATGTGTAATATTCGCGTAAACCTAAGAAATCACTATGATATAATATAGTCATCTTGTTTAAAAGATGATAATATTTTTAAAAAAGGCACACTTGTCTGCGTTAGGACTATGCTAGTGACTGTTGGGTTTCAGTATGGCATCATAAAAAAGTATAGTATGCTATATTAACCTATTTATTTAAAAACGTCTTCTATTCTAATTTCAGCCAAGAGTCATTATGTCATAATGCACAAAGTCATAATGCTCTCATAACTTTCTTATAGCCCGGTCATTTGCATCTTTGAGAACAATTATTGAACCTTTGGCATTCCATGACGAAGTCAAGCCAACGTGTTTTTCTGCCCGTGTGGTATTTTCCTCAAGTATGGGCAATTCAAAGCTATGATTATTTTAATATATCCTTAGTCCTGAACGCAATTACGAAAATAATTATAAGTATTGTATTATATTATGACCGCGAGTGACCGCGCACCTAGACTAATGTTTGTGTGATCCGCAAGCATTTCGAATCGGGGTGTTGTGAGATCAAAAGTCTCTCGTAATTATTGATGTCTACAAAGCATTTAATTAATGTTATAATTGGTAGAGCCACGGTGCAGATTGCTGTAAGCTGTTTCGTCTACATCATGAACGGGCTGGCTTGCCCGGTTTATTACCACTGTCTAACAGAAAATCAAAGTGAAGTAGCATCTTACTGTTCCTTTTCGTATGGTCAGTGAGAAATCCGGAAGTAAAAATCTCCTTCCCTCCCCAATTCCTTAAATGTCCCTTCTCTTTAAGGTCGATAACGCAGTGATTATTCTACTGATAATATGAGTATATAAAGGCGGTGGATAGCACTTAATGCCCGGTGACCCTATGCGATAAAATAAATATCATTGTATCTTACTGACGAGTCAGAACTGTGTGTGTCATTGGTAAGTATATTTATTTTATCTTGACCACTGCTAATATGCTAGACATAACCAACCACCTTGATTGTATGTTTTATTCAAACACGGCTAATTTACAACTACAAACAAAGCCGATGAAGTTAACAGTTAATAACCGATCGTGTTGTGCACATCGATCATTATCAATACTTTATGTCAGAAGCTACAAGCACATACGACGTGACTAAATCTTAAATAATACACGACGAACTGATTTAATAACCGTTAGTAATGCATCCAGTACGTTCGAACTTGTTAATATATAGTTCCGTATCCGCCTGAACGGTATAGATTTATAACACTGATCTTGTCACATATTATCTTTTATGGTGCTTTAATTAATTTCCTTATATCAACGGTATGCAACAAAAAACCGTTTATCGATGTAGAGTAATGTTTCGTTTCTTTATTAATGCTATTGTTATTTTATTCCTAGTTTCAGATTGTGTGACAATTGATACTAATCGATGTGCAATTGAAGGGCAGGAATAAATGCCGGGTTATTGAGGAAGTAAGGTATAGTGCATTACAATTAAAATGAAATAATTTACGATTATATTAGGTTAATAGATATCTATAATAATGCGAAAGTAAAGTATATGTCTAGCAGATTATTGATTGTCTATAAGTAATATAAAATCTTTAAAGGCGTTTTTGTTAATTAACTATAGTATGATTAAAATTATTTAATTAAGTATTCGTTGGGTTTTCACCCCAGATGTGTTGACGCCAGACAGGCGGCCGGTCGTAAAAGCTACAAGCCAAATCTTTCTGTAATAAGTGTTTAACAAATCATGTTATGCCGACCCTACTGCGAGTGAGATAACGACAGGTGGAAGAAGAGTACGGTTAAAATTATGCGTTTCGATAGTTTTCGATTGACGATGAGACCACTCTGGCCATCCGAGGGATGGAGGAACTTCGATACCAATTACACTCGACAAGACAGAAGTACCGTCCTCGCCGTCGAGGACCTCGCCGCGCTCCCCGAAGCACCCCCGACCCTTGTACCGGCCCGCGTGCCGATGAGGAATAATATAAATTAGATTATAAGTAGTTTATAATTCCCCCTAAACCCTAACCGAAAATGTCTTTGCCCTCTCTAGTGGCTGTCCTGAGCCGAGGTCCGTACCCCCTATTAGGAGAGGTGCCCTCAGTGAAGGTCACTTTAATCACAGGGTTGGAGTGCCTAAAGCATTTACCGGAAAGCCCGGTGACGCTGACTAAGGCCGACTCTTGTCAGGCTATTAGTATGCGACCAAAAAAAAAGTTTTCGATTATGTTGGGACATACGAAGAGTGAAGATGATGACCCAAAGTAAAGTAGTTATAACATTCTATGAGACTAAATTCAAGCGACTCTATACATTACTAAATTAAAACGCTTCGACTCATCTTCGCTGTCTGTTTGACAAAAGCGTACAGGCGTCCTAGGAAGTATGGTCAAGTGGAAGGCCTCAGTAGTAATAGTAAGTAGTAAGTAGGATCAGCCTACCTCTCTGCAAAACCCCTGCAATGTGTGTTTAACAATATCAAAGCAAAATTGCTACGAAGCATTCATAGAGTATTAAACTGTTATTATTGCCTTCAAAGAAAATTAAACCAGAAACAAATAAGTGTTACAAAAACATAAAGTTACTATAATTTTCCGTTATTGATTGCAGTTCATTCTCTTTAAATATGGTATTCACTAGTTTATAAATGGTATCTTAAAATATATTAGCGATAAATGTACTTATTACGACATAACAAGACGAGGTGGTAGGTCCCTTGTATGCGAGAGACCGTCTGGGCTGTGGTACTAACTTTGTCTATTTCTGCCGCAGCAATGTGTAAGCACTGTTGTGTTTTTTGGTTTGAATGACATTCGGAAGCCCTTCCCAATCCCTTAATTATCCCTTTCCTTTAAGGTCGGAACGCGCTCATTATTCTGATAATGTCGGCGTACATGGGCGGTGGAAATCACTTACCATCAGGTGACGCACTTGCTCGTTTGCCGCCCGATGTATAAAAACATTGAAACCAGTTAAAGTGATGAGCGCAGTCCATTTCCACGCAGGTCTTAGTAATTCAAAGTTAAGTATGGTGTTGCTTCTGTTTATAAGGCTTACCATCAGGTGAGCGACTTGCTGGTTTCATGATTCAGACTTTAGGTAAGAATGGTCTATCTTTACATAATCTTTACATATTAATGACTTGAATTAAATTAATTAATTAATCTTAAAGTGAACGTACACCTGACCGAGCGACCTGCTCATCATTCAATGTAATAAAAAAAGCCATAGCTGTGAGTGCCACGAGCGTTTTTATTTATACAACAATATATATACAGGAAGATCATATCCAAATATGTAGAAATCATAGAACTGTATTTACCTGTCAATTCGTAGTCCAGTCGCGGCTGACCATACAAAACATATTTTAATCATTAAACAAATGAATCATTTAAATAACAATTATTCTGATACTTAAAAAAACATTAACTTTATAATTAGGAAAATATCACGGGATATTATTGAGATTAATATCTTATATATAATTTATTGCTAGACCGACAAACGAGCAAATGGATCAACTGATGGTAAGTGATCTCTACCGCCGATGCACACCCAGAAGAATCATGGGCGCGTTGCCGACATTGAAGGAAAGGGATGATCTTTTAAGATTGGTAAGGGGAGGAGAATTTGAGCCTTCGGATATCCCACCCACCATACGAAATGCAGCAGCAAGCCGCTACTTTACGTCGGTTTTCTGTGATACAGAACAGACCAGACAGACAGAGCCGGTCGAGCCGGCTCATTCACGCTGTAGACAAAACTGTCTACAGCGTGGTTATACAACTTTAAAATTACTTACACATTTATTAGCCATAAATCTATTACTTATATGTAGGTTCAAAGAGAAGAGAACCTGATTTACACCCAGTCGGAATACCAAGAATTTGTGAGGCGAAGGTTAGAAGAGATGAAATATTTATAGAAACGCGGTTTGGTTAGTATAAAAATAAACTAATTATTATCAACAAAATTGTTACATAACGTATTGTTTGGATTGTAATAAATATATATTACAGAAAGGTGCACTTGGCTCTACCACTGAAATAAATTTCGCCAAAGCTTTGTTGTTTTCAATGTTGCAATTAAATGTATTAGCTATAATTAGTCTAGCCAAATTATAGCACTAATACTGTAACCTACAGAATAAAATAATTACAAATAATTTAAAATACAATTTATATCATTAAAAATTATATGTGTCAAGAGTCGGTTTATGTAGCAATCATGTTTAGATTTCCATTCATGCATAGTTTTTCTATAACTGTCAAACCCAACCTTTTGTATTTTCGCTAGTCGAATATGAAAGATAAAATGAATATACATACGCACTCACGCCTGTAATCCTCGCAGGTGTAGGCAGAGGTGTAACCAGTACACCCACATTTCGCCGAGCGTATCTCCGTCCCACGATGTGATAGGGGGCGAGCCTATCGCCATACCGGGCACAAATTCCAGACTTCGGGTTGATACTAAGCATTTTGTAATAGAAAACTCCAATACCACTTTACCCGACCCGGGGATCGAACCCGAGACCTCAGCGTTGACCTCAATCGTAACGCGTACGCATTACAACTGCGCCACCGAGGCAGTCAACATAAAATGACAGCCATAAAAACTGTTCGATCACATGGACAAATATTAATAAATCGGTAACATGTTATATTCATGTTAAGTACATGGAACGATATCATGCCACTGTGATTAACACAATGCTCGGCTCAATGTCCTAGTAATTGCAGCGAGAAATGTTCACATGACCTCAGGTCTTAATCAAATTTTTAAACGTTACATTATTTCAGCTTACGCGTAGGCTAAGCAATAAATAAATCGAAGTAGATCATGTCATTCCACTTTTAGCCAACACGTGGAGGTCGACTGTGCAAGACCTTGTATTTAGCTGCAATTCGGTTTATATGTCCCCTTTTGTTCAATTACGTAACAACGATTACTTGTCCACCTTATTCTAGTTGATCACAGTCCACACATGGCCACGCTATGATCATTATAAACAATATTAAATAAATACTAAATCTATCGTATAATGTGGCACACAGATACGTTCAACTTACGAGTAGGTAAATGCTACTTGATGTTTATTCATGATAAAATATATTCATATTAAAAATTCCAATAAAACTCTATGTGTGCACTCCTATCAGTAACTTACCATTAGATATAGATACGTTAACTGTTTCTTTTTGTATTATCCAAACACCTGTTACGATTAGTCCCATTTCTATAAGAAATGTATAAAACTACTTATCAATAGCAAATATTACTTTATACTACCTCTATTTTAGGTATACCGCCTTAGAAGAAACGAGTCATCAAAATTCACATCTGCCGGCATTTTTATTTGGGAGAGAACGACGGAACACGCCTCTTCAAGAACTTTACCCTCTTCTATCTCTAATTTTTATCAGCTGATTATGATTATTTAATTATTGTATTATGTTTATCTTCATTCGTCACGCAAGTCATTCTAATCCAATCCAATATTATATTATGGCTCCATTCGTGTACTTTGCCAATTTTGAGGTAGGAAATGGCACTGGGACGGTAGGTAAGCAAGTAATTAGATTAGATTAAATAAATCCAGCAACAGTCGACATCGAATCCTATAGATTTTTGTCAAAACAGTACAGCATCCGGTCAAACATAAAACAGGTCGAAACAAGGCTATCCGTCAAGGCGCTAGTACTTTGTACAACAGGTTTTGTGCACTCAACTTCAAGTTAAAACAGAGTTCGATCACTTTGAAAAAACTGTGCAGGACTTTATTTCCACCAAGGTCAAAAACTGCCACGCTGCTGCGCCGTACCGCACTCCACCACACCGCACCGCCCTCCGCACCGCCGCGCCGCCGGGGTTATTACACTGAACGTTTGTTGCCAATATAGCTGTCATATCTGGTCGATCAACGCGGCCAACAGGAGTGTCACGAGATAGGTAATACATACTTTACCTTTAATGTTATTGTCATTTTTAATGTTATTGGACGTATCGATCGCAAAATATGTATAATCATTCTAACTCAATCCAATTTTATGTTATAGCTCCATTGGTATTCGATAACTTCGCCAGTGTCAAGGTAGGGAAATACACGGTGACGCACTGTGGGTTTTTTGTTATCTGTGACTACTAATAGTTGTTTCCTATACTCTATTTAAAGATGCTTACTATAAATGGTATTTTGACAGATCTTCCATACAAAATGTGTCAAAACTTTACTGCCAATAAGCAAATCTGTTGATAGACAGAATTTGGGAACAGCCATACCTAATTAGATAATCATTCAATAACTTTTTGATTTGTTGACATTGTTATTGACACTTTCATTTTCTTGCAGGTTGTTACACGGAGAATATATTAAAAAAAGATTGTACCACTTATGATTCATGACACGTGCAAACCAACATCGCCGCTGTTTAAAAAACCGGTAAAGCGCGAGTAGAACTGATACCCTGAGGGTTCGAAACCATTACGTGATTTGCAAAATGACTATGTTTAATTGTGCTCTAGAATTATTGTTTTAAAGGAGTACGAGACTATACCCGTTTACATTCTTTATAAATTTGATATCCGAGGTTATTCATATTTTTTGTCGTTATATTTACACCTACCATATATACATCTACATCACCCAAGATTGCCTCGGAGAGAATATTTTTAAGCTTATGCGCGCCTTCATACTATGGAATATAAAGGCGGACATGGGTACATAAAATGCAAATAAATAAATCAGAGTGGTAGAGCATGAATGGACCGGCTCGTCCGGGTCGTTACCACTGTCTCACAGAAAACCGGCGTAAAGTAGCAGCTTGCTGCTACGTTTCGTACGGTGAGTGAGATATCCGGAGGCCCAAACCCCTTACCCTTCCCAATCCCTTTCCTTTAAGGTCGGCAACGCACCCATAATTTTTTAAGTATTGAGGGCGTACATGGTCGGTTGAGACCACTTACCATCAGATGACCCACTTGCTCGTTTGCCGGTCTATGCTATGTTAAAAAAAACATAAAATGAGTCAGTTTCTAAAAAACAACAACAGACAGACGTATAGCAAAGTTGTGCTATATGGATTTCATTTTTAGGTACGATACCATAAATAGATAATTTAGATTGACGTTTATTAAGCTTTTATATCATGGCCACTGCTTTTATGTTATTTCTCTTAACCTTATGTTTTAGCGGCAACCCTGATTATGTAATTTATAGGCAACCAGCTTTGTAATAAAATTGTTAAACGGCCGTACTTACCCAAACGGAACCCGGAAATATTGCAGTTTTCTTACTTCCATACACATTCCATTATTAATCCCGGAACTCATACAAATATGGTTGCGATATTTACAATAGCACTTGGGCCAAATACACGCATATGAAGTTCCGTAAGTATTGACAATTACTTATGAAAGAATAACTACAAATACTTATGAGATAATAATAATGTGAGTGTAAGTGGGCCACCAATATCTTAGTCCCAAAGCCAACCTGACTTGCACATGGTGTATTCTGCTGATAAACGGACGAGGCAGTAGCGATACTTGGTTTCCGTTGTGGGTTGTGGGGGCAGAGACCGCGTGGAGCGCCACATAATACCGAATCCACCATTAAATCATGATGGGAAGGCGAACTTTAGCATTGGGTCCCTTGGACTTTAGGATTATCTCAATAAAGCTAGGCAGAAAAGAGAAAGAAAGACTTATGGAAGAATAACTCTACAAGTTGGCGAGATTAATGGAGTTTTTGTTAAACACCAATTGGGCGGTCTTAAATTTTGACAGAATCTTTTATTTAGTCCCAAAACTAACCACCGCCAAAGTTTGATTGTCACTCTTTACATTGTTGTAATAACTTAGTGGCGTACTTATAGTATATCGAAAGTACCGTGTGTTAGTATTGTGTTAGTTGTCATAAGTGGCAACATACGGTGCTGCTACTACTTGTCACAACACATGATTATTACATTGTATAAGTAATATAGGTACTAAGCATTTCGTGATAGAAAAACCCAATATTAGTTTTACCCGACCCGGGGATCGAATTCGAGATCTCAGCACAGCATACCATACCACACCATACCCCGTACTCATTACAACTGCGCCACTGAGGTATCTTACCATAGCATAATATATTACCATTAAAATCTAAACATCAATTCGTTAAACGTATGATGCAAATCATGAACGTTGTCTCTGCCTACTCCTATGGGAAAAAGGCGTGAGTCTATGTATGTATGATGCAATTGTAAAAAATAATTACCAATAATTATAAGTTGTCAAGCAACATTAGCTGTAATCCGGATTAAATAGCTAGTTTTGGTTGTGTGTTTTCTATTACAATGTACCAAATTCAAATAAGCATTATGTATTATTAATCTGTTTTAAGAATAAATAGCTATTTAATATTAAAGTTCGTAATGTTAATTGCCTTTTTGGTAACTTTATTACTAATCTGTATATAATATATATAAAAGCAAAATACCACTCATTCACTGATTAATCAAGATTTCTCTAAAACTACTAAAGCTTATAGTTTTAACATATTTCTAGATTAAAATGTGTGGTGCTGGAATAATGTAATATATTAATCTTCTAATACTAACATATTAGAGAGAGACAGCCTCTGTGGCGTAGTGGCCGGCTAGCCGACTGTGAAGCAAGAGGCCGCGGTTTCTATTCCCGCACCGAGACAGATGTTTGTGTGATCTACAAATATTTATTCGAGCTGGGTGTTTCATCCCCAGAAGGATTGGCGTCAGGCAGGCGGCCAGTCGTAAAATCTACAAGCCAAATCTTTCTATAACATGTGTTAAAAAGTATGTTGCGCCGTCCCCACTGCGAGAGCGAGTAATATGGAGAGGTGAAAGAAGAATGTTTTAGAGGAAGACATGAGACTCAGTGGACTCACTACAAAGGATGCTCAAGATCGGGCATAGTAAGGAGTAGCAAGTAGGAAGGCGGACCCTGGCGCTAAGCTATGTTATCGCCAGGCCGAAATAAAAAATGACTAAATATGACCCAGTTTGTACACTTGTCACTTGGGAGTTTAAGTTTTACGTAGGCAAGCCAATCCATAGTAAATTATAGCCTTATAGACCTTCTAATAATACTATCTAGGTTTGCATTAGTCATTTTTGCATTAACCACAATAACGGAGATTCAAGTATCTGAACCCAATTTGTGTGATAAACTGAAATTACTTATAAAATCCTCTCGTGTAAATACATAATATAAATTATTATGTTTCAGGTTTACGTGTCGATCTTGGTTTTCAAAACACGCGATCATTTGATGGATCAGAAGAACTAAGATTGTAATAAAGACATCCAATTAAAATCAATATTAATTTTAAGGTTCTTTAACAAATTATCCGTAGATAAGATAAATATTTGTATATTATTTCCTACAAGTATTTATTCAAATTAGTATCGTGAGGTTGATCGATCAATTTTGTTTGTAAAGTAACGAAAAAATGCTTTTAATTGGACTTGTTATAGAATTTTTATGAAAATATCATGTGTGTATTTCTATTTTACACATAGCTAATAAAATATCAAGGCCTTTTGTACTTATCTATGGCACTGTTCATTTCGTTTAGTTAATTTAGTTTCATTCCACGCTTTTTATAACTAATACTAAAAAGGGAGTAGAACAATTTTCGGTCACCATTTAATAATTTAATAATATCTTAGGTATTGTTTGTTTCTCTGTAAACTCTATATGCAGTTTTTAAATTTTATGTGTTATGCATTTTATGTTATCCAATTAGAGAATAGGTTGTTCCTGTTATCAATTTATTTATTAAATCATTATTTAATCGTTTATTTTACTTTATGTATGGATCATAGCTAATAATTCTGTGAATTTTAGATCTTAATGAACGGTTTAATCTCATAAATCATTATCATTTCATATTAACCACAAGTAGTTTGTCTATCTACGGTAAAGAATTTGCTGTACAGAGTAATAACATATTTATAAAGAATTATCTTACATCCGTCTTGGAATAATACTTGTACTGATTTCATTGTCACATAATTTGCCTTACCAGTGAATAAGACTTTAGGAAAACACCAGTTTCTTTTAGATATTCAAGATCAGCTAATTGTGCTGTGTATTATTGGAAAAATACTTATTAAACTAAGGTCCAGACTCGCAATATTCTAGTAAGATTTGATTACCAGTAACGTATAAGACAGTTATATTTTAACCGCAAAAAAGCAGATTCTTAATTCATCTGTTTAAACAACGTGTTACAGAATGGTGTGGTGTGTGAAAGAATGAACAAATCTTTCATAAAATCGTCCCTGATTTCACCCCAATAAGAATAGAATTTCTTCATGAAACGGGATCAACTTTGAGATATACCCCTTTGAATTAAAAAATAATAATAAAATTCTGATGACTCTAAAAAACTCATACAAACAAAAAAAAATCGTAATCCGCAAATCTAATAACGTTTTTTGCAATGGGGCCTGTGTCGGCTGTGTGGCGTTGGTACGAGTAGATGCGCGAAGTTGTATGCAATATTTTCAAACAATTCTACAATATTCTTTTATAGTGTTAAGCTTTCATCAAATTATTTTGTGTGTTGTGCTTCGACATAATAAGTTAAATATTCTATGATTTATGCCCGTATTCATAAACATTACCTTAGTGTATGTGAACATATAATGCCGATTTCTGGAAACTTTATTGTGCCAAATAAAAACATATCAATCACGTATTCAGAAATTACACTTTGCAAATAATACAATTAAGTGTCGGTCTTAAATACGAACGCAGACACTTCTGCAAGCGGGTTTTCTATTCGTCCTCTGGAATCATAATTATTCAATTTCAGTAAGATAGGTATGTCGATTAGTTGTTCAATATCGGTTGAACGTAATATGTAGCGATTCATTTGTAAACGCGTTGTTAAAAGAACATTATTAAAAATGGTTAAGGTGACTGGATGAAAGGCCTACTAAATAATTACATTATTCCTGCAATCCAGCAGTGACAGTTGCAATACTTATGTAAATTGCATTAATTGATGACCATTCTTATCGAATTATCAAGGATTTATATAAAAATATCCAAATCACAATTCACTTCGTTGGTTTTGTAGCATTAGGTGTATACTGATGAGGTCCTGGGTGCAAATTCAAGGCAATTACAATTTGTGTTTGCGCTTTTTCGTTTCATATAAACCAGCGTGAGTTGCCAAGGCCAGAATTTATGCCCGATTTTTGATAGGCTCACCATCGATCAAATCATGAATTGGAAATAAGCTCGGCAAACCGTGGGTGCACTAATTACGCCTCTGCCTACCTCTTCGGCAATACATGCGTGAGTTCATTTATGTATCTTTAGAATATTTATTAATAACCTGATTTTTCTTCCGTTAGTACGTGAACTTCAATGTATCACGTGCTAAGATTCTTATTTATTTATTGGTCACGATGATCAACATCAATAAATTTATATCCATTAATTAATAGGTTAATAGTACATATTCTGCATAATTATGTATATTAGGCGGGCAAATTATAATTATATAATATATAGCTTTTGGTTTATAACATTTACAAAATATAAACACTGGTTATATTTATTTTGAAATATGTTTTTTTTCGATAATATAAATAAAAATTATAAGTATCTTTTATTTAGGGTAAAACAAACAGTAACGCTTAAACTAGTTAATAACTTTTGTCGACTGCCATACTGAATTTAGGTATGACGTCACCCAATTTATCGCTGTTTAGCTATTGAACCCTTTCATTTGATGTCCATAGCAAGGGGTTGTAGAGTAAAGAAGATATAACTCCACCTTATAGTGGCGACGATTATTAGTAAATTACGAACACACGAACGACATTGATGCCAGTGAAATTACTCGTAAAAAATATGTAAAAAAACAAATGTAAAAAACATTTTATGTCTCGGAGTGATGATAGCGGTCCAGTGCCATGCACTGCTTTGTAATTTAAAGTTCTGTGTGGTGTAGTGTCTGGTTATTGGCAGGCGAGACTCTTCCCATCAATCGAGTGATCTGCCCGTTTCGTCATTTAGGGCAGTAAAAAAATAGTATTGTCACCAGATCCAGAAGTGTGCACAAAATCCGTCGGTTAAGTGATACTGAATTAAATTTCAGTTTCAAGATTTAGCCCACATACAGTAAAAGGTGAAGATGGTTAATAAAAAAATATTTTTTATAACACTCCATTGGTAGGCTGGTTCCTTAAATAAAACACATGACACTTTAATAGAGTAGTTGCTTGAATTAATACGCTACCATAGACGTAACAGATAATATTACAAAAAAACCCTATTGTGAAAACAGAATCAAGAATGATGCAAAATAAGGCCAAAATAAACTAGTACCTTCTAGTACTAGTAGTATAGTAATAAAAGAGTCATTAATATTTAGGTACGTGAAATTTTAGGAAATGAGCCAGTACATAAGTACTTATTGTAAGGTGTATGTAATGACCCTTAAATTTGACTACACCTTTCTGATCATGCATTCCGGCATTTTTGTCATACCTAATATTGGAATCAAGTTTACCAGCTCACGTGATAGGACCCACTTAATGAAATGACATCCGTGGTCCTTTACATCTGGCTTCTCCAGTTGTAAATGTCCTTGTACCTGAGGTTAATGCCTCCTTTGTTCATTATTTTGTCTACCGCTTTGCTATGGAGGAAAGTGGACAATTAATATTTCCAACTCCTCCTTAACTTCCTATTTGATTAATTTCGTTCCGGCTCAAAGGCAATTTAGCATTTTGCCACTGTCGATCCTGGTGCACAGGAGTAACAGTGGCGGGTATATGGGCGGGATAATCTCGTAACCCCACAGTACACATTACACAAGCTGGTAATATTATTTTTTAAATTATTTTTTATCTGTACAATAAACACAACAATTAGGCAGTTAACGATGTTTTATATCAATTACAGCGCAAAATCTTGCGTAGGTAGGGTATGTGCATTCAAACAAATAATGGTTTTAATACTAGGAAATTTACTTGAATCATATAAGTTGCCAAGAATATGCTCTGAATTACAAAGAATAAGGAAGAAAGACGTTAATGTGACTAAATGTCTATACCCGTAAGTACTCACTTTGCGGGAGTATACCTTAGTTTTGCCGCCGCGCCGCGCCGTATATATTTTATTCGTAATCCCAACTACGTAGTACATCCGAAGTAGGCAAATACAGGGATTCCCTGTCAACTCCGACTTTTCCTGTTCTTTGTGATATGTTGTTTCCTTATGAATCTTAACATTTGACATTTATATAAATTTTCTAGAATATAATTTTGTGTTAACGATAAAATGGATCGTCCTTTGTTACCATCAATATGCAATAAAACAGAGGCGTAATCTATAGAAAACTGAACGATAAAATATATTGTGATGAAAATGATCTGAGTTCATAATCAGGGTTGGCAGTTTATTTTATTTTTATTTTATTTATTTAAAAATAGCATTAGATAATGCACAATACTTAACATAATATTATAAAAATCAAATAAATATAAAATTAGGTACTTACCTTTTAAACCATCGTTTACTTGCATATATTATTCAATAAATAAAAATAAAATAATAATAATAATATATGAATTGAAAAACATATAATTTTAACCGCCTTTAAAAAGTAAGAGTGTGTTTGTATATTTTGTATATAATAATAATATGTTCACGAATAATTCCGCCAAATATGGACCGATTTTGGTGATTCTTTCTGTATTCAATAGCATTTACTTCGATATTATATATTTTTCGTATAGATCTGATGAAGTAGTACGATGAATTTTAGGAAACTCCTTAAGTTTTCTATCCTTGTATTTTTTAGCAAGTAAAAAATACAGTTTCTTCGTATTTTATCTTTTTTTCAAAGTTAAATTACATTTAATCATAATAATATACTCGCTGTCCCTCGCGACTTCGCCCGCCTGATTGTCTTTAATCAGATCGCAACGACACCTAACCGGAAGAAATCTTCGAGTAGTTGTTGCTACGAGTATGAGAACCGTTATTATAGTAGGTAACATTTACCATAACAACGTGACAATCTTTATCTAGTACTAGTATTTGCTCGCGGCTCCGCCCGCGGGAATGACTTTTTCCGGGATAAAAAGTAGCCTATGTTACTCAGTGATAATGTAGCTATCTAACGGCAAAAGAATTTTTGAAATCGGTTCGATAGTTTTTAAGTTTATTCGTTACATACAAAAATACTAATCTTTCCTCTTTATAATATAATACTCTTTGTGACTATCCAAACCGCATAGAATTTTACGTTTCCATTGAAACTCTAGAATAAAAAGTATATAAAAACACTCATCTGTTCAAACGCAATGTTGTGTAAAGAAAACTAACTAACTTGTTGAGTCAATCCATCAACTACTTTCCGAACGGCCACAAACGTACAAAACTTAATCTTTTATATATTATAAGATGTGCCGTTTTACTCATCGTTTTACTCTATAACTTGTTAATATCTTGTAAGTAGTAACATGATCCCGCGATTGCGACGAGTAGTTTTGACAGCTCCACAATAAATAATTCTTAAGAGACCGAAGCAAGTGGAAGTCTGAGGCTGCAGGGTCAGGGCTATATGGTGGCTTCATTAACATTTCCCAACCAAGGTCTCAATTTTTTCTGAAGGACTAAAAATAGAATGACGAATGATGAAAGACTACTACCCTTTCTGTTAATGAAGTCCAGCTGCTTTTTACTCAAATTCATGCTTTAATCTCGTCACCTGTTGGCACTTGGCAGTAGAGATCCGAATTGATGGTTTTGCTCTGCGGTCTTCTTCTTCTTCCACCTACCCCTATCCCACTTGCAGTGGGGTTCGCGCAACATGCTTTTTAACACATATTACAGAAATATATGGCTTGTAATTTTTACGACCGGCCTGCCTGACGTAAACCCCTCCCGGGAAAAAAGAAAATATTTGTGGATATCAAACTGTCTCGATGCGGGAATTGAAGCCGCGGCCTCTCGCTTCACAGCCGGCTACTCGCCTACTGCGCCACGGAGGCTATCGGAGGCTGTTGACCTGCGGTTACAGCTCATAATTAACTATGCCCTTCCAATCCTACTATACTCACAACATCACCTTATTGCGCATTAATCGAGGTTTTACCACAATTTGTGGAACTTGCCGCGTTTGACCAATAGTTTTTCCGCATGTACTTATCGTAAGTGATCCACTTCTCGTCACTAGTAATCAAACTTTTTACAGTTGGTTCAGTTTCATTACGTTTTAATAGCGAAGTAACATATAGAACAAGTACAGTTAGTAAGTTCATTAGGTTCTTTGAGTGAGGTCGTGTGGTACCTCAATATCTATTAATGTGCCTATCTTGGTCCACCTACTTCACCACCTTGGTCCCACTTGTTCGTATACCGACCTTATATATATTAAAATAACTCACTCAACATTTAATAGCAACTCATCTCGCCAACTTATAGTTGTCACAATACATATACATTTATTATTGTTAGGATATACTGTACCATTTTACCAGACGGACAGATAATTATGCATTCATAACAATATATACCTACCTAGTATATCTAGACTGAAATCACATATTTCACTAATGCATCGGTGAAAATGGCATCAATTTTATATTTTATTTTATCCTTAACAAGACGATCAAAGCAAACTGAATCTTTAAAATTATAATTTGCCTGAATGAAAACGTTTAATAAACCAACTTTTTGCTTCTGTCATACACTGCATTAGGTCCATAAACGACACATATTTTTCCCCGGCTTGTCGATTTTTTCCCATTTTTGTAATAAACCTTTAAAATGTAGCTTATACATTTTTCGTTAGATGCCATCGTTAAAATCACTCATAGAAATTATACTAGTTAAGAAAAGAATAACCCATTTTCTTGGACAGAAAAACAATAAAATAATTACAGAAAATAGTTCTTTACTTTTCCATTTATTTTTTCAAACTCATCTATTTAATGGTATTCTAGCTAATTACAAACAGTTCAACCAAATAGATTGGATTACAGCTTCATACATAAAAAATACGAAAAGACTCTCTATTATTATGCATGTATTAAAAGTAATCACGCCATACAAACTATAATTGTTATTATGACCTTATCTAGTTTATTCCCGCGATACCTCTCGTACTTCGCTTGGAAGTTTCCGTTACACAATACAAGCTCACGCTTATATCCAGAGTAGGCAGATGTGCAACTAGTATTGCACCGACGGTTCGCCGGGCTTAATTCCGTCTCACTATGTGATAGGAGGCAAGCCTATCACCATACTATGCACAAATTCAAATCCCTGATGAAACAATCACAATTTATGTATGGGTTTCTAATTCAATAAATCACACACGAGTTTTCCGGGTTGAAATTTGTAGCCGTTCTGGCGATAGGCGTAAGCGTGGCAACCCATGAATGTACTTGTTGCGTTTCTGTCTACCTCATCGGGGTACAGTCCTGACCTTATAATTTACATAGATATATTTCCGATACAAGTCATTACCATAGTTATAAAGTGCTATGAATGACTGCAATAAATTTTAGAGACCAATTTACGCTATTGTCTATCTATCTCAAGGGTAACTGATAGCCTGAACAAGCGCATTATTGCCTGCTTTTGTTGTTCGGATATTTTACATACTAATTTGCTGTACGTGGGTAAGCGGTTTAGGGTCGCCATGGGGCAAAAAAGGAAAGTATTCTGCTATAAATTATTTTAGATGAAGTAGTACCCTCTAAGTACAGTACTAGGATTAGCTGCGTATTTTTAACGAACTATTACATAAATGACTGCCTCGGTGGCGCAGTTGTAATGCGCACGCGTTACTGAGGTCTCGGGTTCGATCCCCGGGTCGGGTATAAGTGATATTAGATTTTTCTATTATGAAATGCACAGTATCAGCCTGGAGTCTGGAATTGTGCCCGGTATGGCGATAGGCTCGCCCCGTATCACATCATGGGACGGAAGTATACTCGGCAAAATGTGGGTGTATTAATTACACCTCTGCCTACCCCTTCGGGGATTACAAGCGTGAGTGCGTATGTATGTATGTATTACAAAAATGCAAATTATTTCCGGCTAACTGCGCCTGATCTGGACAGTCACCAATCACAATATACTGTCATTACATGATTGTATCTTTTTTATTAGTAGTAATAAGAAGTCGTGGCGCAGCGGGTGAGTAGCCGGTTGTGAAACGAGAGGCCATAATTTCGATCCCGGACCAGGTAGACGTTCGAATGATCGACAAATTCGCTTCGGGTCTTGATGTTTTTTCAAGTTTTGACGTTATCTTATTTCGATGGTTTTGTCGCCTATACTACAAGACTAACATCTTAATGTGGGTTCAGGACTACGTATTGCAGGCTGGCATAATTCTGCTGACCTACGATTGATAGGTACAACTTGGATTGCGATAATATTCTTGGGTTCCGCTGCACTTACCATCAGGTGTAGATAACGTAGTCAGTTTGCTGAGACAAGTTATAAATTATATGTATGTAATTACTGGGTGTTATTAACATATATTTGGAGTTAAGTATACCTACCTGTATTATAATTTTTGTATTAAATGTCAAAGTAAGCTATGCTGAGTACTACATATCATCAGAGTTCAGTCATTAACTATCGAACAATAATATAAATTAATTCATATTACAAATTAATCTTATCAAAACCTGCATATACTTCAAAGGTGATCAAATCATTAAAACCCGAGAGAAAAATATATTATTAAACAGAGTTTTTGGTCGTAACCAAAACTACTTTCAACAATGAACAATATTAAATACTTAGTGCTAGTATCTAGCTATCCTTGACGGTTGACTTTCAGAATTCTCCTATCCACCACGTGCCGGAGCTTGAAGATGGAGTTTGATGAATTTTATATGTTTTGCTTAGATTATTTTATATCAGGTAATAATTTTATATAGATATTCAGTTTTTCTATTACGAAATGCTCAGTATTAGCCCGGAGTCTGGAATTGTGCCTGGTATGACGATAGGCTCGCCCCCTTTTTTACGTTGGGAAACCCTTTATGGGTACCACTCCACGGCATGGTCGTCCGGGGTGGTTATGTCCGACTCCCACGGACTAAAACCCAACGATGTTCCTCCGGGTGCACCTGTTCGGTCGAGGCTGCGAGTACGCTTTGGTACTCTTCCGCGGCCCCGATGGCGCCGGCCTTTATTGAGGGCCTCTCCGATTGGTGGGTGACAGGGGAGTTATGCACCCACCTCTGCTCCACTCAGACGACCCCTCAGTCTAATCACATTATAGAACGCAGATAAGCTCGACGAAATATGGATATACTGGCTAAACCTCTGCCTGCCCCTTTAGGGATTACAGGCGTGCAATGTGTATGTATTTAGGTAATAATTTTATATTCATATGACGCAAACAGAAAAGCTATTGGAAAGGAATAGAACTTTATTTTTCAATGTAAACTGGACTGTTACTTTTTCTGCTCAAAACATAGTAATATTGTGCGATTAAGTTTAAACCACCAGATAACGTATTAGACAGTAATTTGATTATATTATGCTTTATTATGCATCTTTATGGTCTCTAAAAGTAGCCTATCCTAACACAGGCTAATTTTGCCCCGGAAAAGGCCGTTTACGCGGGCGGAACCGCGAACAAAAGCTAGTTGTATTATAATGTAGCACCAATACTGAACTTTAAGGATAAATAAATTAATTGATTCCTACCTATACCTGTTTTAGATATAATTTGTTATACGTTGACGAGATTTCCGTTTTCCCCATTCTCCGTCATCAGATCGTAACTCAACTTTTATGAATCCACCACGGAAAAAGGCTCTGTTACAAATAAAAAACATATAAACGATGAATCGAGAACCTTCTCCTGTTCGAAGTCGGTTAAAAATTAAGAGGTAGTGTCAACAGACATGTCCTCATTCCACTGGAGAGTTTTTAAGGTTCAGCAAAAAGTAATCAAATCCGCCTTCTCATTTCTTATGAGCGTATGACTTGTATTCTAATTGATCTGTGCCGACCACCTCCGGAGTTATAATAATTGCCTATGACAAAAATAAAACCCCATTATTTATTTTCAATTTATCTGTGAGTAAAATCAAGCCGGCTTTAAAAACGTAGGCTTATTTAAACTATGTTTATATCGGTCAGTTTTTATGGCTTATCATGGTAACTAGTAGATAGAAACCTGGTTTAAATCCTAAAACAACTCGTAGACGAGCTATAAGTACTAATGTACATAATATAAACAAACGAAATAACGTGCATATAATGGAAGGTATACACAATATAAAAACGGTAATTTTCACACGGCCAACAAAAACATAATATAATGTATAATAATATATAGCGTCTGCACTTAACACTCCATTGAATAGTGACAGCAAGTTCGTTAAAATAATCTTTACATAGTATAAAACAAAGTTTGTACGCTTAGATCTTTTAAACTACGCAACGGATTTTAATGCAGTTATCAGTAATCAGATAGAGTGATTCAAGAGGAAGATTTATATGTAGTATACATACGTGCATATTGAAGTAGAGAAAAGCCGAGAAATTCAAAGATTTCTAGTGTGATGTTGTAACAAACATATTTTTGTGCGCTGACATTGCAAACGCTGGCTAAACCTTACGAGATAGATCAAATTAATGTACTATGTATGGAATTGTATATCTTAAAAAGATCGATAAAAATGTCCGAGATGGTATATGTTCAACTCCTAAGGATATCCCACAGTAACCATTCTTATCTTATACATATTACAAAAAAAAATAGGTTATTTACGAAACTATTTTAAACAATACAGTATTATTCCTTATCCAATTAAATACATTAGATATGTTGTGCATTTCATGTAGATCAAAATTGCCCTTTACAGTATATCATTAAAATGAATATCTTAGAAGATATTAGAGATTATGTGATTATGTCCTGAAATAAAATGTCCCCTCTACATTTCCTGCCAAGAAAGGATTTCTGGAAATTTACATTACAAGGAGGTAAAAGAGGGGTAGAACTTTGTATAAAACACTGGAGCCGAGCAGTAATATGTACGTAGGTGGAGCCGCGGGGGACAGCTATATTGATATAAAATGTTGTGATTAATATGGATCAAGGGACGAACTTCTATGATCACAAGCCTTTTTATAGCATAGGCCTACAAACGAGCAAGTAGGTCACCTAAGAATCATGGACTGTCTACGGCGTGGCTCTACTACTTACAACGCCTTAATACAGTACAAAAAAAAACAATCAGAAACACAAAATAAGGTAAAACTGTTCTGGGAATATTTCCTCCAAAAGGAATAGATTTTTATACTTTAGTAAGATGGTGACATGATTTAAATAAAAGCTGTATTCGAATTTAAGACTTCTAAGAAAATATCTATAATTTAGATGGGGTTATTCCACACATTCGCATTTACGTCATACGCCCACGGCGTCTCAAGGCGTCTCATTATGATATTCACAAGAAACTAAATAATTAAGCTAACCGCAATAAAATACGGTGAGCGTATATGACAATAAACAATATGAATCAGTCAGTGGAAGAAATTCGCTAACGGCAACTTCCTGGCGACCTTATTACGTAAACAAACACTTGGATGGTGAAACCTTTGTGTCGAATACACTTATCAAAACAACATCGTTTTTTTATATCAGTTATTAATCTCTGAAATGGATGCTGTAATGGTGGATACTAATTAATTAAGCATTGTTCAAACGTGTATTAACACTAAAATAATAATTATTTTATCCTCACGCAATGTCAAAAATATCATGAATCACAAATGCACGAACAAGTAACAACACGCCGCTCATTAAAGTAGGTGATTGTAATGATGCGTCGTAATAACACAATCATTATTTTTTGTGTTAGGCCTAAGCATTAATAATTATTATTTAAGTAGTGGGCAAAAATATTGGGCGTTAATAAGTATAATTGTAAGTTGCCTAGATTACCCACGCAGCCTTTATTGGGTCAATAAAATCACAATTGCGTATAGTAAATTTATTTCAAAATAAGTTTAATTTAAATTTAATTTAATTCTTCGATAGTTTATTTAAGTATCTATTTTTTGGCAACACACCACTTGTAAATGTCACCTATCAGTGTAGTGTTATATTAAAGTTCACCAAGTCGCCATTCACCAAGAAAGAAGAAGTTCACCAAACGGTTTTTTGTTCAAAAAAGTAACACATGTGCCGCCCACTCGGAGTGAGTTATTGAAAATTTGTTGTAATAAAAATCTGGTAAGTGTTTTTCTGATTTATATGCATAAAGTAAACTAAGTTAGTGTAGTTTTCTGCCTGTATATTCGTATGTTTTATATGTTTCAAAGAAGTAGTAAATAATTTACCTTTATCCGATCAAGCTCGAATAAAAAGTCATTTATGTATATAAAAGGTTTGTTCATACATAACTTTATGTTGATTCAGTGTTAAGTTTTTTGTTAATTTATTTTGAGGGATGTTTTACACTATGTGATTTTATAAAATTATATGATTTGTTTCTAGAATCATAAGCTGGCAAAGAAAATGAATTACCTATATCAAATTCAAAGGTAGTACTAATTAATAAGTAATATGTTGTTTTTACGTTTTTGTTTTGTACAATTTTTATATTTTAAAATGCATTTTTATTTATACCAAACAATGAACAGGTAAAGCAAGAGAAATCAACTAGTATAGAAAAAACTGTATACCGCAACAGACAATGGTAACTACTAATAGTATATAACGGTAAAATATTTACCACCGAAAAAAACACCCTCATCCCCTATTTTTTAAAGTGCTTTATGGAAAAAATTAAATCAGCTACCAACATTTATCCTTAAGCCACTTTTATTTTCTTATAACCTTATACAGGGGCTCGATTTTGTTATGGGTTTAATAGTATAACAAAAAAAAACATTCTAGTACAAGCGTAATTATTCTTCGAGTAAACAAGAATAGATGAAACAACCGACAGTACTTTTTTCTTGTTCAGTACAAAAAACAGAGCTCAGCGTTAATATTTCAAAGAGGAGCGGCTAATTTCGTAATCTCTTTAGATTAAATCAACGCGGCCATGTAAAAAAGGGCGTTTGGCTGTAATGCCTCTCAGCAATTTTATTGTCGTCAACTGCAATGTTCGTGACGACCATCGAATGACCCTGTAAATGTGGGCATCAGCACGACATCCCATTTATATTTTGATTTAATTAGTTCAAAACGTAAATAATTGCTGTAGATAGGCTATTTCTTTCGAAATCCATTACTGCATCGCTGTACTAGTCATTGCCATAGCCGGAGATAGCCATGGACAATTTTGTAATAAAAATTCTTTGAATATTATTTGTTATTATAATTATCATTTAATACAATTGTATTAAATGATAATTAATACAGTTTAATACAATTGTTTAAACTATTATTCCAAATGTACATATTAAATTGTTCTAAAATTCTAAAAACACGTATGGAATTCATGAGAATAACTCGACCTGGCGTAATAATTAGGGTGATGATGAACACTTTTCTTAGTATTTAAGATTATAATTTAAAATGTGTGGTTATCAAAGCTGGAAAAAATTATAATAGGACACTTGAATGCATTTTTATTAATGCGTTTTTATATTCCTAAAATCTATACAATAGGTCTTCACTTGAGAAATTATTGAAATAAAATATTTTTTTCCGTTTTTTTTATTTTATTAATCAAAGTAACCACCCATGCTATCGATGCATCTTTGCCAGTACAGTGCCAATTTATCGATGTCCTTCTTAAAGAAATCGGCTCGACGGGAAGCAACAAAATCTTCAAAGCCCCTAGCCCTAGATCTTGCGACCTATCGCAGCCTTATTTTTTATCAATGCTCTTTCAATACCCAGTAAGCCACTAATGATGCAAACATACATCAATATGTATTTTCCAAGGAGTACCTAGGCTTAGTTTGTACCTACGGTACATAATATTTTTCTTTACGATTAAAAAAGTGTAACTCGAAACCAACCCGGTTGAGATTAATTTCCACCTTGCATAAACTTAACTTCGTAGTGATTTTACCGAACTAGATAAAAACTAGACCCTGCAATGCAAATGCACAAATAAATAAGTTGCTATGATCGTTTATTTTTCCTGTCGAATGTAAAATGATTATTAAATGTAACTGCGAAATTGAATATCCGTTGATGAAAAAACTTATTATAATACGTTTGTATGTAACATGATACAGTATGGTGCTTTCATATCTTTATATATATAATTCTACTGTACGTGTGTATGAACTCCTCCTAAACGGTTGGACCGATTTGAATGTTTTTTTGTATGCGTTTGGGTGGCGCCCTGGATGGCTTAGATACACAATTGGACCCGGTAGGTGGAGGTACTGTAGTTGCGGGAGAAACCACGCGGGACAGCTAGTTAATTTATAATAAGGATGTGCTTTGAGGTATGCGACCGAGACAGTATACCGTAACACGCAACTATTTCAATACAATTTCATACGAAACTGAATGACGTGACACGATGCGTGTCGCAATCGCCTGATTTGTGACACGCGTTGCGGTCTCCCTGTCTCGCACAGGGTTCTTATGATATAAATCCGCAACGAAGCAATGAAGTTCAGAACATAGAGTTGGTAAAGTAGGTATAGAATAGCCTAGATAATAATAATATTTTTGATATAAATTACTACCACTCAGTTTTTTTTTAAAAACGAGTATGCAAAGTAATTGATTTTATCTATTTATTGCCTAGAATATTTTTAAGTGATAAAAAACCAATTAAAATATATAATAAAAAATTCCAACATAACACGTCGCAATAATAAAAAATATTCCCCTTTTATACATGCTTTTACCGACGGTTTTATTTTAGCCACAGTATTTTATATTAGAAATATTATCATTGTGAAGCATATTCTATGTTAGATTAGTGTATTCTATGTTAGATAATAATTTGTCATTGCATCAACACTTGAAGCGTCAGAGTGAGGAATCAACGCCAAAAACAATAGCATATACTATTTTCGTATCTTTATTAGAAAAAAACCTAAATTAATATGCAACAAAAACCCTATCGGGCATTTTAACTGTGATATGAGAATTTATATTCAAACATAATGAAATAACTCGCATACGAAAATTCATTTTCTAAGTTACCTGTGTAAGGATAATATCTCGCCTCTGTTTTTTATTTTTTTATTTAACTATTTTAATTAAGCTGTCTATATGTCTATCGTCACGAGCCTAAAAGGGCCATCAGGGTTTTTGTTACATACTGTATAGGTTCATACGCTCAAGTCTATATCCCTCTGTTACGACTCTACCCACCCATTCGGGCAGAGTCGCAACTAGTGCAACAACGGTTTGTTGATGTTTCGTATACATAACTTTCACCAACATATTAGAACCGAATCTACCATTTACAAATTTACTGTCATCCATATTCTTTACTCGGTTATATTAATTACGAATACAAAACAAGATTACATTTTGAAAACACCTTTATATTTGATCTATCGAGTGGTAGAGCCACGCTATAAACAGTTTTCTCTGCCGCATGAATGGGCCGGCTCGACCGGATTGTTACCACTGTCTTACACAAATCGACGTGAAAAAGCAGCTTGCTATTATTTGTCGTTTGCATCCATCATGATTATCAGCATATCACTACAGATATGTTATTGAACTTTTTTTCTCAAAGAAGATGCAAACAAGCATGCTGGTAACCTGGTGATAAGTAATCATTTTCATACATTAACACCCCCAATACCAGATGAATGTATGAAAGATGAATCATCAGTGCGTTGCTAGCCTTTTGCAGAAAGGAATAGGCTCTTTTCTTGAAGATTCCTAAGTCACAACGGCCTGGAAATACTGTAAGTGGAATCTGGTCCACAAGTATGGAGAGACCGTTTTATTTTACCCTAATGTAGCACCATCCATCCAGATGGTAAGGATGGAACTCCACCTTACTTAGCTGTGCTGAACTGTCGATCTGGTTTTTTTGAGTGTAAGTGGGCCACTAAGTAGGAAGGCGGACCCTGACAATAAGCCGTCATAACGCCAGGCAGAAAGAAGTGAGCCACTAACATCTTAGGCTCAAAACCAACGTCACCTGCACGAGGTACACTGTTGATTAACGGACGAGTCAATGGCGAAACTTAATTTCCGTTGCGGGTTGTGGGGGTCAGACGGCGGCTCACCCCACATAATACCAAATCTATCATCAAATCATGATGGGAATACGGACCTTGGTGGCCGGGATAACAACAGGCAGAGAGAAAAATTTGATGACCTTAGAATTTTAGAGCCAAGGAACAATGTAAATTATATCTCAAATCCTGCAAGAACTGCCTTGTTTTGAGGCTAACACTCTCTAAATGTTTATCTATAAAGATGTTCACTATCTATCCATCTATCCATAGCAACGCGATGCTCTGATGAATCGCTTGAACGTAAAAACTATGTTTATTTTAAGTAAAACTTCAATTAGTTACGTTATTTCGTATATTATAGCAGACGATAATAAAATAATGTAGGTTAATATTCTTTAGAGTTGCATTGTAAAATAGGTCGGCGTTCGCTAGTATTGTTTGAAAGTAAACGGTCATATTGTCTGTGGCAGAATTACTCACGCTTTCGGCTTTTCAATGCACTTCCTCAAGTTGTCGACAGATTGAGCTCTCATCGCACTTGGGTTAATGACCCACGTAACTTTGTACTTATGCTTCGTATGCATTTTAATTTATACACCATTATCCTCGTAAAAAGAGCGTTGATATTAAAATCGCTGCAAATTAATCTTGCGGTTTGATGAATTATACCCGAATAAATACAGTTTTTGATTTAATTATTATGTTTCTTAGAATTTGAATGGAAATACCCGCTATAATATGATGGTACATCTTTCCTGAAAGTATGCGTAATGACAGCGTCTCTGGCGCTGTAAGCGAGTAGCCGGCTGAGAATCGAGAGGTAGTGCGTTTGATGAAATGTTTTTGTGATGTACAAATATTTGTTTCAGGCATGGGTGTCTTCTGACCAGAGGCGTTGACGTCAGACAGGCGGCCGGTCGTAAAAACTACAAACGAAATAATTGTGTAACATGTGTTAAAATCATGTTGCGTGTGACACCACTGCGAGTGGAATAAAGGCAGGGAGAAGAAGAAGAAAGTTGTATGCGTAAGGTTAAAGCATGAAACTTATGACAATGTTAGTGTTTATTGAAGAAGGGTTCAGTACACGTTCATATGACGCAGTTAAATTGTAGAGCACACACAAAATGTCAAAACAAAACTGTTTTTACGTATTTGAAGATCTGTTTCGGTTCATGCATTCTCGTTTGCATATTTTTTATTACGGAAATATTTTTTGTGTTCTCTTTATTGGTTAGTCTTCGTATTCTATATAATTACATTGGAAGTTTAGACTTTATAATACGACTTATATTTATATTATATTTGGATTTATACGTAGCAATAATTATAATGTATAATACTTTAAAGAGTACAGTCATGTGGTACACAAAAATTTACCATATTAAAGTAAGAAATATAAAAGTATGGACCTAGAGTCCGTAGAGTATAGATAATTAAATAATAATAAAAAAAAAATTGTTTTTTTTTATTATTATTTAATTATCTATAAGACCTCCACGCGTGGTGTGAGTCAGGCGATATAGGCACATCTACTTTGTATATGATTGCATAGAACTGGTCGCGTATCGCGCTATCTTGTTTCTATCGCATAACTCAAAACGTATAAAGAGTCTAAAAAGTTCGTGGACAAAGGTATTTTAAATATTTTCGATATTATTATTTCTCTGTTACAAATTGCTATGCGTACGAAAAGTAACTAAATAACAAGAATTTTACTAGTTATCTTCAAAATAGCCGCCCTTAGATTTGATATAAAGCAGCAAACGTTTCCTGAATTTTTCGAAAGGATGGAAATGGAAATGCTTCTCCCGTAATTATTTTGTTTGTTGAACACTTTTATATCTAGTAGCACAGGCCCTTGCAGCTAATATAGATCACTGTAATCCATTGGGTTTGAAATTAGGGGAGTACGGTGACCATTTCTATTTACAGGTCTAACCTAGTGTGGGGTCAGGACTATGTGTGTGACTGTTGGGTGTATTTATTTATTTATTTATTTCTTAGAGTTTATAAATCCAGGAAAATTCGCTTACAACCACTTTTGAAAATATTGCCACTGTATTGTATTGTATTGGCACTGTGAGAGTGTGTGGAGCAGAATCTTGTCGAATAGCCATAGTTATTTTTTTTAATGTTACTAACTCCGAAGAACTACAGAATCAAGAATATAACGGTACAAATTTTGGTTCAGTTTGATATTTTTTTATGAAAATTGGGGGATATTGCACGCAGATCAAACGCTATCCCAAATCTAATTTTTGGCGACAAGGAATCACTGCTGTAAGTACAGTATAACTAGAACTTCTGTAATTGGGATGATTATGTACTTGTTCTATAAAATACATTTTTTCGTCGGTAAAAAGTACATTCGTCCAATTTTTTGTAGCGGCGCGGCGACCTGACTAACACCTTTCGAAATAAACTTTTTTATCTTTATTTTAAAGCAGATATGCCTGTAAATTGAGGTAATTTTTGACCATACACATCACGATTATTTCCTATATACATACATACACACTCACGCCTGTAATCCCCGAAGGGGTAAGCAGAGTTGTAACCAGTACACCCATATTTTGCCAAGCGTATCTACGTCTCATGATGTGATAGGGGGCGAGCCCATCGCCATACCTGGCACAATGTTTATTTTTACTTTTGGACCACTCGGTACATTTGTATACATTGCTGTATGGCATGTCGCTATTGTCGCCCGTCGTGGTCTCGTGTCTCATTCACGCACCTCAAAACGTACTCTTAGTATTACACGCTGCTCCACGGTCGTCAAGCCAGCAAACTATTTTAATCTCAAACTAGTTGCGCAAATATAATAAATATATTTACTCCCGTTATAAAATAAATTTACTCTCGATATCAATGATTAAAATTGACATCACAAGATCGTCATGCACAGGGAAGCTTCACTGGCATAATAATTTAAACGTTGCGTTGATAAACCGTTTCAGATGAATGCGAGCAACTCAAATCATAAATAAAATATCATTGCAACAATTACGAATAAAGATAATAGCTTTTGTGAGACGCATATTTTCTGTAATCATGAATTATTGATAAACCACTACTAATTAACCTTGGCTGTTATACCATATCCATATTACTGCTTATTTTAGTACGTGAACCATACACCTACAAATATATACTTGAGAATACAGTAAAATGTCAATTAAAAATCTAAATGTTTTATATACAGTAGCACGTAATATTTGAAAATCACACGCGTATTACTTTTGATATGAATAATTGACGCGAATAATTATGCACTATGGTCATTTCGTAACACGCACGAGTTTAGATTAACAATAATAATTATGTAATAATATAGTTCAGTGACGTCGACGCGTATTAAGCCAGCATGGTGCACTATTCCTTAACTCCTCTTGCAGCGCTTGCCCAGCAGTGGGACAGTGTATAAGTAATATAGGACTGATACAAGTCATACTATAATTTACTTTACTAATACATAGAGATTCTGCTTATCCCACTTTTTTCTACGTAAGTAGCGTATTGTTTAGTCATACTATAATTTACTTTACTAATACGTAGAGATTCTGCTAATCCCACTTTGTTCTAATATAGCAGCATATTGTTTAGTCATACTATTATTCACTTTACTAATACATAGAGATTCTAATCCCACATTGTTCTACGTTAGTAGCGTATTATTTAGTCATACTATAAATTACTTTACTAATACGTAGAGATTCTGCTAATTCCATTTTGTTCTAATATAGCAGCATATTGTTTAGTCATACTGTAATTTACTTTACTAATACGTAGAGATTCTGCTAATCCCACTTTGTTCTAATATAGCAGCATATTGTTTAGTCATACTGTAATTTACTTTACTAATACGTAGAGATTCTGCTAATCCCACTTTGTTCTAATATAGCAGCATACTGTTTAGTCATACTGTAATTTACTTTACTAATATGTAGAGATTCTGCTAATCCCACTTTGTTCTAATATAGCAGCATATTGTTTAGTCATACTGTAATTTACTTTACTAATACATAGAGATTCTAATCCCACTTTGTTCTACGTTAGTAGCGTATTGTTTAGTCATACTGTAATTTACTTTACTAATACGTAGAGATTCTGCTAATCCCACTTTGTTCTAATATAGCAGCATATTGTTTAGTCATACTATTATTCACTTTACTAATACATAGAGATTCTAATCCCACTTTGTTCTACGTTAGTAGCGTATTGTTTAGTCATACTATAAATTACTTTACTAATACGTAGAGATTCTGCTAATCCCACTTTGTTCTAATATAGCAGCATATTGTTTAGTCATACTGTAATTTACTTTACTAATACGTAGAGATTCTGCTAATCCCACTTTGTTCTAATATAGCAGCATATTGTTTAGTCATACTGTAATTTACTTTACTAATATGTAGAGATTCTGCTAATCCCACTTTGTTCTAATATAGCAGCATATTGTTTAGTCATACTGTAATTTACTTTACTAATATGTAGAGATTCTGCTAATCCCACTTTGTTCTAATATAGCAGCATATTGTTTAGTCATACTGTAATTTACTTTACTAATATGTAGAGATACTGCTAATCCCACTTTGTTCTAATATAGCAGCATATTGTTTAGTCATACTATAATTTACTTTACTAATACGTAGAGATTCTGCTAATCCCACTTTGTTCTACGTTAGTAGCGTACTTAGCTGTTATTTGTTTAGTATTGTATCTTTATGATACCATATAATAGTCATGACAGATAAAAAACTCAGGTAATCTAATTACATTCACTATAAAAATACGTGTAGCGTTTTTTGTTTTAAAGAATGTAACAAAAACTATAAATTGCTTAGATTCTAAAAATATGCACTCGGTACCAAACTTTATGGAAACGTATTTATATTTTATGACTTCCAGTGTATACATTACAGTAATTAGACTTTAAGGAGAATGGATAGATATATAATATGGAACATATCGTCCTGGGCCAAAAACTATCATATGTATAGCTTTAGAAAAATCTTTTTATACTTATTATTTGTTCCTATGGCATTTTTTGATAACTCAAGAGCGAGACGAGCAGGTTGTTCGCGTGATTGTAAGCGCCATGCCTGTCCATAAACATTAACAACTCTAATAAAAAATAAATAAAGCGCTGCATTTTATTTATTTTTTATTGCCCATTTTTTTACAGACGAGCATTGTGAGCGACACACGAGCCAGGCCTAATGGTAAGCATGACACTGCACTGTGCTTATCATTCGAAGACATAAAATGCATTGGTTTCAATGTCCTAATCCGCCTACGACATGAATGAGTCGCCTGCGCTTGTAATAAAACTGCACAATGCATGTCTTATTCCAATTAACAAACACACTCCCCGCATCATGCTCCAGTGTAAGCAGTATAGCATAGACCGGTAAACGAGCAAGTGGATCACCTGCTCGTAAGTGATCTCCAACGTCCATGTACGTCCACATTATCAGAAGAATCATGGGCGCGTTACCGGTCCTAAAGGACAGGGACTGGGAAGGGGAGGGAGATTTGGGCCTGTAGATATCTCAGACACCGTGCGAAACGCAACCGCAACTTTACGTCGATTTTCTATGAGACAGTGGTAACGACCCGGTCAAGCCGTGCATTCATGCTGTAGAAAAAACTATCTACAGCGTAAGTCTACCACTAACAAAAGGTAATACAATATTATAGAATTGACGAATATTTCTGAAAAAGCTAGTAATTTGATTCGTCACGATAGATTTCAACAATGGAACTAAATGTTTTTGCAGATTTTCAACTTTATTAATTGATATTTAATTATTTTATTGATACTAGCATCTATAGACGAGATTATATGAATTTATTTCATAATTGGCTGCAATATAAATAGCTGCATTTTGTAACTTTTTATTTTGGTATCCAATTACCTGATGGGGAACTACAACAATAGAAATATTTTTGATGTTATACCACTATCTCATATCTCATATTATGTCCAATTGAGACTTTATATTGTATTCAAAAAATACAAATCCCAAAATAATATTTTATAAAAATATTGGTTTCAAAATTTACTCTTACATACTACAATATACAAAAGTTATCGCCTGTCTGTATTGTTTAAAATTGACACACTCTCTCACATAAAAATCTCGCTTGTTGCAATCACTTTATGTGAAATCATGAAAGCTGCAGACTTCGAAATACAATATTGTTATTAATTAATATATATAATTATTATTACTACTAAATACTATTACTTCATAAAACATGACGCAAATTATATGTGTATGAGATCTGCCGGCCCACATTTATGAAATCATGCTTATTGTATAAAAATACGTGTGAAGCTTCTGTCTTTGTATTACTTACCTACTTTTCTTTTATTAAGGTGGTAGCTATCTAGTATTCAAGAATCCGTCCGGATAGGCCTTCAAGCAGCAATGTGTAAGTACATTCTGTATTTCGGTTTGAAGGACATTGAAGCCAGTGAAATTAGCATATTATTTAATACCCAGTGACACCTCTCCACACTTTAGCCGTTTATCTCGTGTTGTACTCTTGTCGCTTTTGCAAGCGGCTATTTTAGGGAGCCCATCTAACTGCCTATTTAATCCGTGTTTTCACATAGGTCAGGCAGGTGCTATAGGCTTTCCAATAGATCCAGTGAACCAAGCCACTAGCACCTCATCTCAATAAACAAGTAGGTAAACAATTTCGTCGATTTCTACAATAGTCCTACACCAACTATAGTGTAAACAGGGATAGCCGTCACATTATAATATTGAATTAAAATTGTCCAATGGGCTTCTACGTGTTGGTTTTGCCTTCCAAAGGTCTGGGATTCTGTAGTCCCGAGATTATGGTATTGGTTGTGAGGTATACGTCTGAGACAGGACACTGCACCGTGATGAGCGACCGTTACATACAATTTCATACAAAACTGAATTGTAGCTATTACCTGACTTGTGTCACGCGTCGCGGTCTCCCTGTGTAGGTCGCGTACCTCAATATATGTTTTAGTAGGTGTAAACTCTGCCCGCGGAGTCGCACGAGACAGTGACGTAAGAAAAGTGAATGCTATATCTGAGACAGTACAAAAATAAAGCTCTACCAAGGGTTATCGATCGAAGGAATGCAACTGAATCGTATCATCGCCGCTGGTCTAAGAAGGATGGATCCCACAGTTGATAAAGGTGACAGCATATAAGAAGCTGGGTAACCTTAGTCAGACAATATAGTGTATGCAAGGGAGTGCGGAAATTCTAACAGTGTGTTAGATCTGTTATTTTAAATATTTCTTAAACTACCTAGTTCGTGTTTATTGTATAAATATGATGTTAATTTCTGCAGTAAATATTAACGGTGATGAACAGTGTATAGAAGATGGAAATAAATGAATTTAGGTAATTTTTGATCAAGAGTATCGATCGACCTTGGTCGTTCGATCCGCTTGAAGAAAATCGTCTATGAAGCATTGTACTGGAAATAATTAACACCAAAACTCCAACAAGACTATGGAATCGGTTACTCTAGTGTTTTGAAGACTTGAAAATATATTATATACTTGTCGTTACATAATAATGCGAAACCATAATTAAACAAAAGAAAAGATTAGTACCTACTATTCGATTTCAGAACTGATTAGTAGAGGACAAAAAGAACTGAATTCGAATAATATCTACATAATAATAATAATAAAAACACCAGCCCTGTATTATATACGTCCCACTGCTGGGCACAGGCCTCCTCTACTGAATGAGAGGGGTTAGGCCTTAGTCTACCACACTGGCCTCATGTGGGTTGGCAGACTTCACATACCTTCGAAATTCTTATGAAGAACTTCTCAGGTATGCAGGTTTCCTCACGATGTTTTTCCTTCACCGTTAAAGCAAGTGATAATTAACAATTTATATATACATAAATAATGTCAAATCATTTCGTTCCAATATAAGTAATAATATATTAAGATTAATAATAATGAGTATAAGATATTTTAATAAACTCTGAATTTATACGATGTAGTCAGGATTTTCATATCTTACCAGTGCATCCCTGAGGGCTGAGAATGCTAATATTATACAAACATCCAAATCAAAAACTCGCTAACATCCAAACTTTCACATTTATAATAGTAGTAGGACTTCCATTCACTCGTACCTTTATATTTGTATAATCAAGAGAAATCCAGAATGCAACGAGTTAAATCCTGTTCAAACAACCAATACGATAGATAAGCAATTTATCGACTTGTGACTTCGATAAAATAAACCTAGATACGGCGGTTACTTTTATTATGAAATCGCGCTACACCGGACTAAAACTAAACTAAAAAAATACTGATGCCGGTAAACGGCAAATGAGTCACCTGAATGGTAAGTGATCTCCACCACTCATGTGTGCTCACAATACCAGAAGAATCATGGGTGCATTGCCGACCTCAAGGGAAAGGGACAATTACGAGATTGGGAAGGGAGCCTCCAGATATCTCTCACCGTACGAAACGCATGCCGCTACTTTACGTCGGTTTCCTGTGAGACAGTAGTAACGATCCGGTCGATCTGGCCCATTGCTGTAGACAAAAATATATACAGGGTGGCTCCACCACTCTTAAAATTATTAATGATATGGGGTAGCGATTCAGAACGAGTTGAACTACTAATTAAAATTATTTGACTCTCTGAGTACGGCAGTTGTTAGCATTTGACAAAAAGGTTTCCTTAAGTCTATCTTAACTCTTGAAAAACCTTGCACTAAGCAAATGGTCGCCGTGCGTATGAAACAATTGTGTGATACAAATGCATGCATATATTAGTATGCCAGTAATTCCACGCTGTAAACATTTTTGTATGAGCAGGCGTGGCGTTAACCATCAGGCTAGCTACCTGCTTGTCTCATCTTCCATTCGAATAAAAACCTATTTACATAGCATTAAATATCGATATTATGTATTCGTACATTGAGAAAAAAACAACTCGCTCTCTTACCTAAAATGGTTGTTCAGGCACTGATTAGTTAAATACTCTTTAGTCGTTTTCTATCAACGCCATTTATAAGGTTGCTAGAAAGAGACAAAACAATTATATTTAATTGCTTGAATAACGTTTATAAGGTCCATTATGTCATGTGCAAATTAGTTAATATATTGGTTATATTTAAAAATGTTTCTAGCAATTTATAATTTATATTCAGACATGCATGGTGGCTTAACTATGGCAATAAAAAATGAAACCTATCAAATAACAAAGGAAACTAGTATATAAAACTGTACGATTATAATATTATATTGGTGTGCATAATAGGACTGAATAAATTACTGAGGCGGATAAGTTGCTAATCACATGAGTCTGTATTATAAAAAAGTCACGACGGGACGCCTGAAATATACTGTGTTTGAGTTTTAAAATACTCAGGGCTTGTTGAGATTTAAAATACTTTATCCTGGCTTGTCATAATGACTAAGCTGCATCCGGTGGAAGTGCAGTTCAATCGAAGAGTAGTGTCGACCAACAAACAATAGACGATGCATCTTTCGTCGGCAGACTTCTTTTTTTTATAATGACTGATAAGTAATTGTGCATAATATAAGAGTAATACACAGTAAGCTCGTGAAATTGGCTCTCTTACCCTGTAGGTAATAAATAATTAGGAGTTATATTATAAATATCTGAAACTGTCACTTCCGTGGGGCTTGAAATCGGGGCTTTTTGCAATCTGTGACTTTAAATTCGTTTATTGTATTAAATTTTATATAATAAATAAAATAAAATAAATTTTTTATATAATATTATTTTAAAAATGATATTTTACAATGATATATTATGTTACATATAAATTATATGGTAAAACAGTTGGCAGATCAAATATCCAAGGTAACAAGTACCAAGACTTACTTAACCGTAAAAGATGTTAAATAAAACCCAATACTGGATCTATATAGTAACCAGCAGTAACACAATAGTGAGTGGTAGAGCCATGCTCGCATGCATGAATGGGCCGGCTAGTTCGGGTGGTTACCACTGTCTTACAGAAAACCGGCGTAAAGTAGCAGCTTGCTAATTATCTCTTTCCTATAAGGTCGGCAACGCGCCCATGATTCTTTTGGTATTATGGGCGTTCATGGGCGGTGGAGATCACTTACCATCAGGTGACCCACTTGCCCATTTCCGACCTATGCCATAAAAAAAGAATACATAAATCTTTCCATATAAATAACAGACTCCAGCTACTTTACTCTACGCCGACTCAGAGTAGTAAAAGTGCGACAATAATATGAATTATTACCAAAGAGCATTTTCACGTCTTACCTCGCACATTACTTGTTCTCGAGCTTAGACTAGTTTAGAGTACCTATAATAAAGAATACTTAAGATTTTAACGTTCGCATTATCCAGATACGCGTGTCTAGACACACGGCAGTGTGTCAGCCAAGTTCGGAAAATAAAAAGGTAGATGGACAGACAGTGTGTTATAATATAGTACACAAACCATTTCGAGCTAGTTTCGACTCTCTTTTACTTATACACTATTAGAGCTAGAAACCGAAATATATTAAAATAATTATATAAAAACTTTAATTAGAAATTTATTAAACTTCCAACAAAAACTAACCATTAAAAAGTATAAAGCAAACTAATTACTACAAAAACCTATCTCCAATATAATAGCTATTAATTAATGAGGAATTCGAAGCTGTATATGGCTTAGTTGTAAAACCGCAACCAAATCGGTCCACTCGTTTACTATGCCCTATAACACCCCTTTTTTGTCATCGGTTAAAAGTAGTGACATATCACATAGCATGCAGTTATAATCAACCGTTTGGTTAATCTGTTATAATTAGGATCGAAATCTCTCAAATTTCAAAAGGCACGTAATTTCCCGCAATTCTAAACGTTAAATACATAATATAAATGCTGTCTTCAAAATAACATCATACTAATATTATAAATGTGAATGTAAGTTTGTTTGTTACCCTTTCACGCGAAAACTACTTAACCGGTCATCATGAAACTTTGTACACATATTCTTGGAGGTATAAGAAGTAACATAGGATACTTTTTATGAAAAAAAAACTGTTTGTTTGTTACGCTTTCACGCCTAAATCACTAAACCGATTTTGATGAATTTTGATGTAGAGATAGATGGGATCCTGGATACGGTTATAGGCTTTTTATTTCGGAAAAGTCTATTCACGCGGGCGGAGCCGCGGGCAACAGCTACTATTAAATAAAACTTAAGATTTTTATTACAAAGTTAAAAAGGTAATAAAACACCTAATAGAGCATGGATATTTGTTGAATATCAAATTAAACTATTCATGCCAGAAAATTCAACTTTTAGGTGTCAAGGTTATTTAGTTAAGGTTAGCAATATGGCAATTATTTTCTTGAAATTTTACTGGATATAGTAGACAAGATCTTTAACATTGCAATTTCTTACTTCCAAAATAAATTGTAAATAATTTCCAGAAACTAAAAAGCTGCCATAATATAATATTGCCATCAATATTGCCATTCAAATTAAATGTAGGTAAGCTTTCTGCATTTTTCGTAAAAAAATCTTTACAATTATGCTGTGTACAACCATAGATGGGCGGTCCGGTAGGTAATTACTCAAATGATAAAATAAATACTCGCTAAAAACTCAAAAGTGACTATATACTCGTTTCTACTCGTTTTGTCTAGCAAATACTGTAAAATTTAGGATGGCACAACATAATGTTAATAAATCTTTAGTGATTGTATAATATTATTGACGATAATCAAAATAGTAATTATAAAATAACGCGCCGAATTGAGAACCTCCTCCTTTTTTGAAGTCGGTATAAAAGTAAGCCGTATTTCAAAATAGCTTGATTTATTCCTAAGGCTACCTATGAATTTTGCACCCGATTCTGAATCTAAGAGTATTGAAACCAAGTTGGAAATGGCCGAAAATAAATTATAAGTTAAAGCAAATTTGAACGTTTATAGATGACATGCGAAACAATACATCGATACAAACGGTGCAATATTGAAAATATACAAATTTACATTTCATTTCCTCAAATCTCCGTATAAAAAATATCAAATGTATAATGAATTAATATTCAATACACGGCCAATAAAACCATTAGTGACTTTGATGACATTATTTAAGAATTAGGTTAAAAGGTTTTAATTAAAAATAGTACTGCATGCGTTATTCAGCTTTATTGTATATACATATGGTATATTGTAGTTGTTAATACTGTATTTTTTTAATGCTATAAATAATTCTTAATTAGTAAATAGCCTCAATAATATTGGATTTTATAGTTTTTAATTACAATAAACCTGCGACGACTCTGAAGGGACCCAGCAAAAAACGCATCATAAACTGGTTTCGTAATGATAAACAGGAAGGGAAAAAAATTGTACTTACATACATATATGCGTAACTATTTTATGTATTTATAGAAGTATATGCGTAACTATTTTATGTATTTGTATGTTTAAATATCTTAATATTGTAGTAGCTGGCAACACATAAAATATTGAACAAAAAACCATGTTACATATAGTACTTATACACTTATTTTCGTTGATGAGATTTTATTGTTTTAGTAGTTTTTAAGCAGGAAGGCTATACGTCACAGGCGTGGCAAAATGTATGAAAATACACCTCAAGTTACAGGGACCGACGTAAAAAGATGTAATATGCATCGAAATAAGATGACAAGAAACATAACTCAAGCAAAAAAATTACCCCACCAAAACTCTGGTGGGGGTGGGGCTATAAAAGTCTGTGAAGCTCGTTTATTCATCAATTCATAAAAAATTATTCATGATCTCTAGTTGACACATAATACATCTAATTTTTTGCGCGGTGCAGAACGTCGTATCTCGATTTAGAAATTTAATATTTAGACATTAGACAGCCTCCGTGGCGCAGCGGGCGAGTAGCTGGTTGCGAAGCGTGAGGCCGTGGGTTCGATTCCCGCACCTAGACAAATGTTTGTGTGATTCATAAATATTTGTCTCGGGTCTGTGTGTTGTGGGACCGCAAGTCCTTCGTAGTTCCTGATACCCACGATACAGGTTAACCTAGTGTGGGGTCAGGACTATGTGTGTGTCTGTTGGGGTGTATATATTATTTATTAGATATTAACTTTTATAAAATAAAGTTGATTTTGAGCGTTTATTAATTTTTGTTGCGTGTATGAGTGTTACGTGTGATTAACTTTGCATGTGTAAGTAAGTGGAGCCGTATTTTGGCAGATTCGTATGAGAGTTATCGTTCTAGTTATCTTATTTCGATGGTTATGTACGAGAAAACAAATTAAACGTGATCGGATTAAGCGGCTTTTACATTATTTTTTTTAAATTTTATACATTTAACTATATTATGCATACTAATATACAGGAATATTTTTTAACCAGTGTGGATATTTTTTTGTATCGGTAATAAATCGCATTTTCATAATTTGTTCTATACTTTTTTTGCAACAATATTCACCTAAAAACGTGTGCGAAATTAAAAAAATCATGAACATTGCACTATGTGCATTCGTAGAAAATATAGTACTTAAACAATAGTTAAAGACGCCACAAGACGCGGCGGGTGTAAGGGTGAGACGGGGCGGGGGCGAGATGAGTGACCATAAAATCTGTCTTAAATTAAAAAGTTTTCGTAAATTATTTGGTATTTTTTGAGTGTAAGTAAAAAAATACGAATTTATTAAATTTTGTTTCTGAATATAGTGCAAAAAATTTCGTACTGGTTATATAATATTCCTGTATAAATGCGAAAGTAACTCTGACTTCAGACTTCAATCTCGGCTCTTCCATCTCTGCACTTAGCTTAATACAGCCTTGCAGTAGGCTAGCATCAGCTATGTCATTTATACATGGCGTGGCCGATAATAACAATACTGGAGAGAAACAAAAGACTGCTCCCAATAATTAGTTTAGATTAGTTACCTAATCCCATCAAAGGCGTCGGACAATCTGCGCGATCTGGCCAAAGAGTTTTAGCAACATAAAACTGCGTTCCTTTTACTTACGCGGATCCTGTTTTGGGTTACACTACAATAAGTTATGGTATTCTGAACTTAAATGCTACTACAGCAAGTATCGATTTTTGAATGTTATGAAATAGGAATGGAAACTCCATCACATTAACTGGTCCCCAAAACTTTTCATGGTTATATTTTCGTAGTAGAGAATATGTTTTGCCTGGAAGGATTCTTATTGAAAAGGGCAGGATCAATAATTTTAATGGTCATGTATAAATTAAATTGTCCAAAGAAACAAAGATGTATTCACCAACGTGGCCAAACGAATGTGAAAATTAGTTATACCTGCCTGACCTACTTTTACCACAGTCTATCTTGATTCTTGATCCTAAATTGCCACCAACTCATTGTTTTTAATAGGGGTTTCATAGCATTTTACTTCCTTAAACTATTATTTGTGTTTATTTGCTTTCTTTACAATAAGTGTGTATGTAAGTAGGTATTATTGAAATAACTATAGAATGCGGATGTAGGTTTTAGATAGGTACCTACAGAAATAAATACCAAATGTTAATGTTGTGAGGAAAAGTCAATCGTCTGTTTTTTTATTTTTCAAAATATTCTGTCTATTTCTTCATGATGCAATATTAAAACGCGTTTGACCACACATCTATTGAAGAATTTTAGAACATCTGTTAATTTAAATAATATTTATAACAAAAATTTAAAAGCTAGATACATCTTCCATCGTTTGCCGAAGCTCATCTTCCACGCATATTTTTAATCACCATATCTATCTTATGGGTTGAGGAATATGGGATAGTTAAGTAGATGATATTGTTGGCTCGTAAATATTATATTTTATAAGAACGTCAATAGTAGAGATGACACAATTTGTTTACTAAAATTATCTTAAAATTAAATAAAATGTTTGTCCACAAATCATTATACCAAGAAAATTGTCGGCAAGAATGGTCGTGTCAGAAAACACATTTTGATAAGTTTATGAAGAGGGTAATTTGTCGCTCCACAGCTCAGGTATTTACCACTGACCCGGCTGATTCATACGAAATTAATTAATTTAAAATTACTTCAGTATGATTGTTACAATACGAATTAATTATTAGGAATACCAGAGGTTATGGTGAATGGTGAATCAATCAATTTACATATAATAAAACAGGCACGGATTCTTTGTCGTTTTTTTCACTAAGGATTTAAAACCAGTCGCGCGGGTTGAGGCTGTCGTCTAATCGATTCACTTTGTTTCCATTAATGCAGAAATATGTTCTTTGTGCAACAAAAATGATTTTACTCTATATTTGTATGGACTTTTGGTAAGGTTTCTGGATAATCCTGACATTACCCAAAGTATTTGGGTGAAATCCGTATAATGTTTAAATTCCGGATATAACTCGGGTGCCTATAGACAGCCTCCGTGGCGCAGCGGGCGAGTAGCCGGCTGCGAAGGGAGAGGCTGTGGGTTCGATTCCCGCACTGAGACAAATGTTTGTGTGGTCCACAAAAATTTGTTTCGGGTCTGGGTTTTGTGGGACCGTAAGTCCCTCATAGTTCCTGATACCCAAGATACAGGTTTACCTAGTGTGGGGTCAGGACTATGTGTGTGACTGTTGGGTGTAAAAAAAACATAAGTTTAACCTATACTGGGTAGTGTAAACATTGCGGTATTTTTGCGGTGCGGTGTCACAACAGACATAACTGGTTAGGTTAGGTTAGACCAGTAAAAATTAAAGCGATACTCGAGCGAGCGAACCGAACAGTAGCGTTCGGTGATCGCCATAGTCGACTGGATACCAACCTAACATATCGCTTTATTGGTCTAGTAGCAGCGTATTGAAGCTAAACTGAACCAGCGAGGACCTAGAGCTTATTTTGTGAATTACACTCTACACTACTACTACAAGGTACTCTTTACAAGTCCACACTCCGCTGTCTCTACTTTTTAAATTTTGCAGAGTAAAGAATATAAGGTCCTATTTCACAATATTTAATTGAAATGTTAGCCGCCAGATAACTCATGACACAGACAATTTACGAAATACGAATTTAAAGCACTTCATAGACAACATCATAGTTTTGTATTTTGCGGTATTTTGCTGTAAATTTTTATTTGACAAGAAACGTTTACGTTTAGAAATTATGAAGTAGGGTATAGTGTTTTAATATAAATAATTTAGATTAGTTAAAACCAAAAATTAATTCCTGCAAACATTTCAATTTCTTCACTCTTCCGAAACATGAATCACAATTTGTGTTTCATGTTTCTATCACATTATAGGACGGAATTAAGCTCGACGAACCGTGGGGAATAATATCGATCCGTTACTCCATTGCTGCGTGAAAGGACAAACCAACAGACACAGTTTCGCATTTGTAATAGTAAGTATACTATGAATGACAAATTATGTACTATTAAAATCTTTATTATATTAATCATAAGTATCAAAAAGCCATACGGCAAAAGAATCTAAGGAAAAAACAAAACATATAGTATCACAAAACAACAGATTACGGATAATAATTAGATGGCATTTACGTTACAGAAACCAAGTGTGACACTTTTTATTATGGAATCTGACGACATCATGACGTCATCAAATTTTTATGATGCGCATTGACGTGTTGCGTTCAATCGCGACCCGCGGGAGGAATAGATACACATGCCTGTCTATTCTCTAATCACTGTATCTGTTGCAAAAATAAAAACAAATAACTATCTACTTTTCAGTTATCTTTTGTATTTTGTGTATTGACAGGTCCAAACAAAGGAATTATTTATAAAGTGGGTAAATATAACTTTACATTTCTAAAACAAGTTTGGCGAATATCCTATTAATAATAAATATAAATATTAAAATATTTATCCGTGCACAATATCAACCATGTGCATCTCGTACACGTATTAACTTTGAGTTCTGTATAGTACCTATATTACTATACCTACTATACTATACTACTGTACCTATACTATATATATCACAAGTTATTTGACACCTAGAGGTGTTTGTTAATCGTGTCGATGAAATGTTATATACATTGTGTCAACGACTTTTAGAATACACATTCGCAGTTTTTATCTGAATAATATAAATATTTAGAGATTCAGTGATTAAGGCCGACTTTCTCAACGATCTTTAAACACATTTAGCTACTAAACATATTTGACGAACGTCAAAACGAAAAATTCTGTTAGTAAACATATTTAGGGGCTAAATACGATTAAGGATCATTCAGAAAGTAGGCGTTAAAGTGATAAAATAATTAAAAACGTGTCTATCACTATTTCGTATTGGACATCGGTCCAACTCGATGGCCCGTACTCAAAAAAAAAAAACATCTTTAGATATGTGTTAAATTTATGTGTACAACTGTTAATAATAATAAAACTAAGCCTGTATATACACGTTCCACTGCTGGACATAGGCCACCGCTACTGAATGAGATGAGATTCATCCATCACGCTAGGCTAATGCGAGTTGGCAGACATCACATACATTCTAAATTCTTATGGTGAAGTTCTCAGGTATACAGGTTTTCTCACTATGTTTCTTTGCCGTTACAGCAAGCGATAGTTAACATTGAATACAAACGTAATATTTAAGAGATATAATATGGTCTTGGGTTGGATCTGAACCTTCGACTTTCTTCACGGCAGTCTGTACCACTCCCCGCTTCTCTCCGACCTAAAATTAGATATGTGTAAAGTACTACGCTGAAAGTTATATGCTGCAAAAATTTAGTTTTATACGGTTTAGTACTAATAGTATAAAATATTTATTACTAGCTTTTGCTCGCGGCTCCGCCCGCATGAATAGACTTTTCCGAAATAAAACGTAGCCTATAACCGACTGCAGGGTCCCATCTATCTCTCCATCAAAATTCATCAAAATCGGTTCAGTGATTGAGGCGTGTAAGCGTAACAAACAAATAGATATTTTTTTTCATATAAAGTATCCTATACCTCCAAGAATATGTGTACAAAGTTTCATGATAATCGGTTAAGTAGTTTTCGCGTAAAAGCGTAACAAACAAACTTACATTCGCATTTATAATATTAGTAACTATGATAAGTAGTATGAAAATTATATTCGGCTTTGCTGGGTTCGTCAGGCATCTAATAGAAAAATAAGTACATAATCTTAAGTTAAAACCACTGATCTACTTTATATAAAGTAATATAAATCCCATTCCAAGGCGATTCCAATCCCATTACGATTCCGATTTCAATAAAATTTAAATCGGCTTGGGATCGGATTTTGACAATATCGTTTACCGTGAAGCTAACTGCATGTGGCGTACATTGTTAAAGACAAAAAACGATAGAGTTTATAAACACTCATATCCGCTCTAAAACGAATGATTATTTTAATAATCATTAATACCTTTTAATTCCGCTAGCTGGTTGGTGCCATCACTGCATTAGAAGAATACTCGAGAGTATGAAAATGAACAAAATTGTTTTAAAATTGGTACCTTATTGAAATCGTATTTCATGAGTAGACAGGCTGCTCTATAATGGATCATCATCATCATCGCCGTCGTGTTTCCCAAAAATAAGAACGCTGAAGCGAATAATTTTAATCGTAATACTTTTAATTTTAGGGTTTTTCTATCTAAAAAATAATTTTAAAACATAACATGTTATGTGTCATCGAGATAATCATTCGCGCGAATTTGTCGTCAGTTGTCAGACGTCACACACGCTTTCGACTGTAGACCGTTTACATTACGGTACACTATGACGTTTCGCTACTCGTTTTACCTCAGTCTCGGCGAGGAATTCCCCGACAACTGTTCTCATTACTTTCTATACCTATACTTATATTTAGGCAAGATGTAACATAATGGGTTTTTGACGTACGTGGAAATTAAACTAAACTTATTGATTTACATAATTATAGATTGCCCATAAAATCTTTGTTGAACTAAGTAATTGACGTATGTTGACTAATGTTGTTTACCTAGTTACAAAAAAGTAAGTTACCGACCATTATAACTCTTGCCTCATGAGCTATTCCGTTGAACAAGGAAATGTGCTGATAAAGTAATTGCAGATATTCATAAATTTAATATCGAGGTAATAATGGAGAATAAAATTATAATCAAAACCGGCTCAGTGCGTGTCGTATCACGCACAGTGAAGGGTTCCGTATAGTGTAACCAAAAATAACCCATGTCTTAAAAACTATACAACCTAGCATATTGAAACCAATCCTCGTTGGAAGTTAACTTAAGTTATTCTTAAGTTATACTACTTTAATTGTTTTCAGAACTTACCCCGTATTTTGGAGAGGGATGACACATTTTTCACGACTGACATGCATATCTCACAAACGAATGACTTATAATAATATAAAAAAGTCACTTAGCAATCTCTACATATTTTTTAAGGATCTATCCAATTATACCACACATGCTTATGAGCAATAGAAAGAAAAAAACATCCCTCAGTTACGTGGAATCACCCTGATTTGTTTTTTTTTCACTACACCTTTGTGTGGCGGTTCATAGAATACACCTATCATCTAAATTTCATTTATAGTGTGCAATTAGTCTCCGAGTAAAATGGCCGTGACATACGAACGGACAGACGAACATTTTTTTTTTTTCTTTATTTATGACGAAATTATTAGGGTTCCGTTTTTGCCATTTAGCTACAGAACGTTAAAAGTAGTTGTACGCTTTACTTGAATATACGCCGCGCCGGTAGTACAAAATGCAAGGAATCTTGTCCCATTACCGCAGTGGCTTAGACAATCCGACTACGGTCCGATGACAGGCTATTGATACTTGCTAAATAAAGACATTTTACTTCCCATGTATGACTTGTGCAATGGAAATGGTTATCGAACCCACACATCTGTTCCGCTTCTTATACGCTCGTAATGTTTTGATTAGATATAAATGTTTTCTATATGGGTAAGCTTTTTTAAAGGAAAACCTAAAGGGTTTTTTAAGTCACAAGTTTTATTTTCATACAAGACTATTTAATATCTTTGTCCTCGTATAGGTACTATGTAGAGCCGACGCAAAAGATATATTTTTACATGTTGCGGTTCCTGTCTTATTATTTACAGCTTCTACTTCTGAAGCTGACTTCCCTATACGACCCTTTTAGCAGAAATCGTATATGAAATTCAGAGTTATTTGTGTATTAAGTTATAATATGTTTCTTTTTTATATATACATCGTCACATCGCGGGTGCATCGTACATCACATCACAAGACGATGATTCCTTTGAGGTTGATATTACATATAAAAAACCCTGACTATCACTACATCTTTGTTAAAATTACTTAATATAAGGAAGTTGTGTAAATTGTGATGCGGGTTTAACCTAGGAAATATTGAGAAATAAAACACTTTGACAGTATTACCTGAAGTTTTTCCTTTTGCCCGTAACCACAATGCCTATGTGCCTATACGGTTTTGTTATATAGTATTCGTCTGCTGTTAATATCTGAAATTAGATCGTTTGTTATTCTTGAAAAAGGCCAAGTCAGGAGTACCCTAAACCGACGTGCATATATTGAAAATGTAATGAGAGTGAAGAAGGCCAAAGAGGTGTGCAAGGATCCTAGCAAATGGAAATCCGTTGTGCGTTGCCTACCCCTATGGGAAACATGCGTGAATCTATGTATGTATGGAATATCTGAAATCAAAAAATAAATATTCCTTTTCTTCTATATTTTTTACATGTTTTATCCTAGCTCGGCAAAGTGCCTACGCTACACCTGATGGTAAGTGTAGCGCAATGCAAGAATAATGTCGACCTTCGACAGACTCTGTATCTATCGTAGGTCATATGTAGGTCGTAGGTATATTTGAATTAATAATTCAATAATTGCTGTAACTAAAGTGTTTTAACAGATTTTTGATTGGTTTGTCAACATTTTGTGACAAACATTCATCATTGTGTGAATTAGAATTTATTTATTATAGTTATGTGAGAATTAATAAATTCCTTGCACAAAAAAAGTTATACAAAAAATATGTATTCCCTAACTCCTAACTTTGGCTGTAGCTATAGCGCGAGTCTTTTTAATAGCTCTCACGTGATTCGTATACGAGCTAATAACTTTAAACCACAATCCGCTAGGGGCGATGTTTGTATCCGCAAACATTTTTTTGTAAATACGTATAAATCCGTATATTATCGAATAACTCGTTAAAACTTTGAACTATGAATACAGTATGTCAGGAGTTATAATATTGTAGTTTTATTACAGACCTAGTACACCTAGAAACCTACAGAAGAATGAATATGTAAGAAAAACCTCTAATTTTAGAAAAAGTATTTTTGAGTTTAAGTTTTTTAATAATAGGTAGTTTTTATTGCACTCTTTCGTCCCGGTCACCTTAATCCTTCAACTCCTCGTAACATTTAGAAAGTTGTTTTAACTCGCTGTATTTCTAAGAAATTCACGTAATTAATCAATGTCAAGGAAAAACTGACTTTTGATACTCAGTAATACACAGCTCGACAAAAACTAGATGGCAGGGCCCTCGTATGCGAGAGACCGTCTGGGTTGGTACCACCGCTTTGTCTATTTCTGCCGCAAAGCAGCAGTGTGTAAGCACTGTTGTGTTTCTTTGGGCATTGATGCCCTTCAAACCAAAACATAACTGGCTTCAAAGCCAGTCAAGTTACTGGGAATTATGAGACTTAACATTGTATTTCTCGGGGTGACGCTTTATGGGCAGGCGTCACGCTTACCATCTGGCGAGTTACCTGCTCATTTCGTCATTCTGGCTAACAAAAAAAAAGCAAACAATCAACAGGACAAACAAAAACAGACGCAAAAAGTTACTGTTTACTGTTTAAGTGCTACAACAAAGAGTACGCCTCTTTATTATAAATTATTATGAACGTAATGTATGTTCCCTAAACAAAATAAATCAAGGTGGACTAAGATTGATTAAAAATCGTTACCGAACGGATCAATATATCCCAAAATCAATAAGACTATGACTGGAGGGTAGAGGGTAATTTCCTCAGTCAACGATAATTTCAGTGCTGCCTTAAACCAATACATTTCAAAGAAAGTGTGACCTTCATCCATTGCAATTGGCAGATTCCAACAACTGACAAGAACAGTCACTATGTTGAGTTTTCAACCCCGACAAAAGGGGGGGAGGGGGTATATGTGTCTGTGTAGTGCTTTTTTGAAATAGGCCGATTTTAATGAGTTTTTTTGTTTAAAGCTGTTTTACTAGAGATGGCTGAGTAGTAGATACACGTTGTAGCAGTTATGTCTACAGCATGAATACACCGGGTCGACTGAGTCGATACTACTGTCTTACAGAAAACTGACGCGACGTAAAGTAGTAGCTTGCGTTTCATTTAATGAGTGAGATTTTCGGGCCCAAAATCCCCCTTTAAATCCTGGTTGTATCCTGTACTTGCTCACAGAGATTAGTGCCGATGGTTATTCGAAATCAATTCGAAATCCAACACTTTCGTATATTACGTAAGGTACATACGAGTCTATCTATTTTTGTATCTGTTTAGTCATCAGATTAATACAACATAACATTTAATAATACCTAATTTAGTTATATTTCAAGATAAAACAAACATTTATTTTCTTAGGATTTCAAGACGTATAAGTGTGAATTAAGTTTTACTTCTACTGATAAAAAAAAATATAGGCATAGAGCTGTAGTATAAAGATTTCCATGAACGAAGGTGTTGACAATTAATTTAAATATAATAAAGTATGCTGTCGTCATGATACCAGGAACAAAAACATTATTTGCTATCGTTAATATTACGTACTTTGCGCTGCAACGGTTAATATCATACCTGTGTCACCTTCACATTAAGCAACAACATTTTTTTGCAAAATCACAACTAAATACCGTAAATATACACACACATAATATATATCATACATACACGTAATAAAAATAATTACCTGGTTGATAATATTAAAAGAAATGAAAACATTTAAATATTACCTATAATCATATTGTGAAGCTTTGTAACATCAAATCCTCCTCAGTAAGAGAAGCAAAAATTAAACTCACCAACTGGTTACTCACACTTGACTACAACAACACGGAAGCTATATTAGAATAATGTTTCCCTCCTTTGATCTCAAACATTAAAATTACAATTATCTTATAATGTTTCTAATTATTATTATTATTATTTTTATTTTTTACAAATATTGTATCTAAGTTTAAGTGATAAATTTGTAACTTCAGGCATACTGTCGCTGTTGTTAACAATTAGATTATTAGAGAGTTTTCCTTTTATTTACTTATACTTAATTTATAGGCTTTAAATTCACGGCACGTCAATTAGTAATTTGGTACCACAAGATACAGGCACAGCCTAGTTTGGGGACCTCTGTCAATACTCTTTATATATATTTCAGATATGCCAATTTATGCGTTTGCTTAATTCTTTTCGTTTGTGTTTATGTGTTTTTTGTCGCAATAAAGTTTCTTTTCTTATTATTATTATGTTTGTCTCTGCCATAATCTCGGGACTACAGAGTCCCGGACCTTTGGAAGGCGTGCGTGGGGCCGAAGCCAACACGTAGAGGCCCGTTAGACGGTTAAGAAGTGTATCCAAGGACAGCCCCCTATAGAAGTGTATCCAAGGACAGCCCCCGGTCGGTGTAGGACTATTGTAGGGATGGGCAAAAATTTATATATACTATTTTATTGAGGTGAGGTGTTGATGGATCGGATAACCGGGTCTATGGGAAGGACTATGGCACCTGCCTGACCTATGTTGAAAACATGGATAAAATAGGCAGGTGGTGACTTGCCAACTCAGGTAGATGGGCTCCCCAAAATAGTCACTAGAAAAAGGGACAAGGGAGCAACACCCAGATGAGTGGCTAAAGGGTGGAGAGGTGTCACTGGGCTTTAAACAACGATCATTTGCTTCCTTAGGGTCCCATCACGTTGCCCACTCACCACTTACGTTTCACATCCACCCTTCGAGCATGAAGCTCTCGCGACTCCACTCTGACCGGCCGGTGAAGGCAAGCCAAAGGTGGGGGACCTGTTCTTCATCAGTGTTCACTCCAGCCGGCCAGTGAAGGCGAGCCAGAGATGAACAGGAGCCTCCCCCGGGAGCACTCGGGTACGTAGGGTCGCTACTCCCCAACAGCTCGCCACAAGCTGCCCTGCGGGCTTATTACTATTATTATTATTAGTTCGTGAATTCCATACATACATACGTATTCACGACTGTAATCCCCGAAGGGGTAGGCAGAGGTGTAACTAATACACCCACATTTCGCCGAGCGTATCTCCGTCTCACGATGTGATAGGGGGCGAGCCTATCGCCATACCGCCATATCGAAATTCCAGACTCTGGGCTGATACTGAGCATTTCGTAATAGAAAAACCCAATACCACTTTACTCGACCTAGGGATCGAACCGGAGACCCAAGCGTTAGCTTAATCGTAACGCGTACGCATTACAACTGCGCCACCGAGGCATTGAGTGTGTAAATTCGTGAATTATTTATATAATATTTAAATACTACCTACTTACATGATAACGCTTTTCCGTGCTTTGACTTCTTACACACAATATGCCAACTAAGCGGAGAATATCTACGTGATACAATAGAAGACTCATACATGGTCTTGACCTTGACCCTGCACTCTGTCGTGGCCAATGATATTTAAAACCATGTTTTAAATTCGGTCGCGCAACATGTTGACATATATAGTGAAGAGGAGGTCCAACTATGATTTGAAACAGAATATAATAAGGCTTATAATTGCATAGCATCTGCGAGTTGGCAGTGGGTATTTTGGAGGCTTATCTAATTATAAATTACAAAATAAATAATAAATTTCATATTTGCTCGGTTAACATTATAGTTGAATGCAACAGTCTATTAAATTTGAAAAAAACGTAGTGACTATATCACTATAGTAATGTTATCATACTAAATATCGAAGGCTTCAACGCCAAAATCTATTTTTTAATTTAAGATTCTATATTGATATCTAAAACATTTAAAAGAAAACTATACTACCTATTCACTATAAACAACTTCATTCTTTTCGCCAAAGACGTTAAAAAATAGTCTTGGATTTGTGATTCAGGAGAGTCATAAAACAAAAAAATGCAATAAGTCCTTGAGTAGGTACCTACATTATCAGTGTTTACGCATAAAACATATTTATATATTATAGGATAAAGAAATCTTGGTCACAGCTGCTAGGTATACGAATCATATATTATTCCCAGGCTATAGTGCTATAACAACCAAACAAATGAATACTTCAACCTTTATTTTTTTTGCAGTCTATTTATACCATCAAGGAATATTAAAATATGTAAATGAAGGAAAGATTGTACCAAAATATACTGGTTTAAATAAATTTATTCACATGGATACACCGAGGCTTCTTTCATGCTATCCATAAACGGAATGGGTTCCTGGCACACGTTATCATTTTGTTTTTTCCATAATCACGTTAATCGCTTATTATACTAATGTTTTAACTGCTCCTAATATCATAGAAAGCAAACCGCTAACAGATTTGCAAAAAGATAAAGAGTCGTAACACAGACGAAGCGAGCATCAAATCAGCTTATTCAAGCTGCTGAAGATGCTGATTTCTTCAATCTTCCTCATCGAATTATGATTAAATAAATAAATACACCTAACAGTGACACGCATATTCCTGACCCCACACTAGGCAAACCTGTATCGTGGTTATCAAGAACTACGAGGGACTTGCGGTCCCACAACACCCACACCCGAGACAAATATTTGTGGATCAAACAAACATTTTTCTAGGTGCGGGAATCTAACCCACGGCCTCACGCTGCGCAACCGGCTACTAGCCCACTGCGCAACGGAGGCTGTCACTCTATTATCTCATTAAATGTATCAAGCGTTGCACTGGCTACCTGAAATCCTATTATAAAATCTGAAACATGTCCACAATACCAGAAGAATCATCGGCGCGTTGCCGAGCTTAAAGGCAAGGGGTAATTAAGGGATTGGGAAGAGGAGTGAGGGATTTCTCACTCATCGTACGAAACGCAGTAGCTAGCCACTATTTTACTTTAGTTTTCTGTGAGACAATGGTAACGACCTTGTCGAGCTGACTCATTCATGACTGTCTTCAACGTGGCTCTACAACTCTGATTCTTTAGTCAAGAGCAATTTTTTTTACAGAGTTTTAATATTTAGAACTTAATAATATTTCTTACCCTAGTAACAACTAGTAAAGTATAAAGGGTAAAAGTAATCGAGTATATAAAATGAATACTAGATTCAATTTGGGCGATGCCATTTTTAGCTGACTTCAAAAAAGGATGTTATTATATCTATTTAGGTAATTGACTAATGTTAAAACATGTCTAAATATATGCAAATGCATATATTTAGACATGTTTTAACTAAGCAAAATACTCCAACGATAAAACCTCATAGGGATGATTCTAAGCTAGTGTATACCTATTCCGTAAATCATTTGAATAAAATAATTTACTTAATCCAAACTTGACAAACGTTAACACATTACTAAGAATAAGATCATATGCAAATAAACGTAATATGGAATCTACGAATTAATATTGACGTAATATGTTCACGTATTTTGATGGGAACCTGTATGGCGTTTATGAGAACACCGGTCAGCCCAAACGAGTGACGTTGGAATCAAGTTATAGAATCACCAAGTTTATAGATGCATAAAGTGGAGTGGAGGTATTTTTTAATTTTATGCTAATTTTAATTAGCTTTCAATAATATAATATAGATTAATGTAAGCGAAAACATAACTATTTTATTTAATATTAAAACAAAAAATTATAAATAAATATATGTTATTTTGTCATTCAAAAAAGGCGCCGGTTGGTATATAAAGTACCGCCTGAGTCTCTACATACGTCATGCATATCACATGTAGTTAATAGTAACTTACCTTACTCTATTGCTCATAATATTATTGACCCTTGTGATCTTTGTGGTTTTCTCAGCTGATTCTATCATTGTATGCTGTTATTCGATATGTATGAATGGAAATTGAACTATCGACCAAGACGGAATGTGTCATTTGTGCATTCAGTTTCCTGAAGGAAAATTTCTTTACGACACCGCATTCTATATTACATTTTTCCTTTAAACACCTATTATGTGTATAATAGGTAGATAGATGTTTGTCATTTGTTATTTACTTTACTTTATCGCATATTGGAATGAAAGTAGTGGGCATAAAATGGATTAATAATGCATTTAGATTCACCGATAAGTATATTTTAACTGTACTCATTTTGAGGGTCATACTGAGACTATAATATGTACATAAAATATATTAATAAATAAAACAAATTAATTCAATTCAACATTTAAATGAACCATATTTTGTGCAATTAGCAAGTTAATACATTTTACGATTATCTTATAAATTTCTATTGGTATTACAGAATTAAAACGACAGATTGTCGTGTATGACCTTATAATTTGCAGCCTATACATAATGCATTTACTGACTAATAATTTTAATGTTATAAGATTTTATATAATAAAATATCGTCCATCATACTTTTTATTAAATGGCTATGGTGAATTATCAAATAAAAATAAAATATTTATCTCAGATATATCTACCAGCATAACACAGGGAAAGTGTCGTCTAACGAAAGGGAAATCCCATTCTCGATGCGTAACGGTAAAACGTATAACCCAGCCTTATTCACACAGTAAATTGATATTAGAATAACTCGTAGGGCCTATTTCACAACGCCCAAGTAAACGTTATTTATCAAGTAAAATATAACACAGTAAAATAAAAAATCATTTGACAATATATAAGGAGAAGCGTATATCAAAATTGAACTTCTTATATTGGTTGTTTAATGCGCTATCCGGTAAAATCTATATACGTATATTAATATATAGAAGAGAAATAATAATATATGACTACCTCGGTGGCGCAGTTGTAATGCGCACGCGTTACGATTGAGGCCAAAGCTGAAGTCTCAGGTCCGATCCCCGGGTCGGATAAAGTGGTATTGGGGTTTTCTATTACGAAATCCTTAGTATCAGCCCGGAGTCTGAAATTTGTGCCCGGTATGGCGATAGGCTCGCCCCCTATAACTTTGTGGGACGGAGATACGCTCGGCGAAATGTGGCTGTACTAGTTACACCTCTGCCTGCCCCTTCGGGGATTACAGGCGTGAGTGCGTATTAGTGCGTATGTATAGAAGAGAAAACTTTGTATCCCTTTTTAAGCAATATGCGCGCATGGAGCAATGTGAGATTTGACATAGTTAAAGTTTACATGAAGGAGAAGTGCAGGAAGTTATTTATATATAATATTTATAGCAAATACATTAAATTAAATTAAATAAAACATTCATTGATTACGTTTGTACTGTCAATTTCTGAATGACAAATCTCGCAGTTGAATTTATAGAACAAAAAGTATATATTCGAATTTCGACCACTACAGGACTAGTACATATAAATGGACAATGTGGAACATACCTTTAATCTATTCGGTTAAAACTAGGTTATTTTGGAACAAGTTATGAGAATGCAAGTAAATCATATAAGGTTATGTTCTATATACAATTCTATTTTGTTAATATTCCGTATAAATGTAATTAACATTAAGTTCATTTTAATTTTGTATACATTATTTGATACAATGTACAATAGGCGTGTTAAATTATAATAAAACTATGGAGATACTGACGTCGCGTTTTGCTTAATTTCTTTTAACTCTTTGCAAATATTTTATAACACTTATAATTAAACAGTAGCTACTCTGTACTAAAATCCTGTATATCTGACAGTTTTCCATAAGAAATTGGTTTTTTTTTTATTTGTGTCAATGACAAGGCTAGCAGTTCGCTCGCCTGATATTAAGCGTCCCACCTGCCCATAAACAGAAGCAACGTCACACAGAAAATCTGTATTACAGAGCATTGCATGGCACTGAACTGCGCTCGTCATCTCGAGACATGACATGTTAAGTCTCATAATGCCCACTAATATCACTGGCTTCAAACCGAAAGACAACTGTGCTTACACACTGCTGCCTTTCGGCAGAAATAGACAAAGCCGTGGTGCCAACCCAGAAGGCCTCTCGCATATGAGGGACCTACCACATAGAGAATGTGAAATGTCATGCATCAACGCAGGGGAAACCCGCGCCCAACAGTGGCACAATATTATTGCACAAAGCTGATATTAAATTATTTAACACTTTACTATGAACACAGGGAGAGGATTTATCGCTAATTATAGCGACAAATCTTCTCCTTATCAGATATACTATATTAATATTGAAGATAATAATATTATGTCGTATTGTGTCTAAAAATGTAAATCATCGTTTTTTATAAATTGACACGTGCTCACTTGACGACTAGATAAAGCCATCTTTAAGCAAAAAAATAACAATGAATTAAACAGACAAAATACTAAAAGCTAGCATTAGAATTAATTTTGTGTCTGTGCTATTGCAATTTAGTGGCCAGTGATTGATACATCCAACTCATAATTAATTTTATCTTCTTTGGATTTTTCTTCAAATTTAAATGGGACCGCCACAAGAGTAAACCGTATCGAAAATAAAAATAATCATCCAAAGCAGTCTCCATTTGGCCGAGATTTGAATTTACACAATAAAGAAATTCCTCCGTTATTTTTCGTCGATTAAAAATATATCTGATTAAAAACACAAAATAACTGAATTTAGTTTAATACAGAAAAAGATTCTATGTAAATGTTCAGGGTGCAAACGAGTTATATATAATTTAACTTTGACTTAATTATTAAATATTATTATAATACTAAATACGTAAATTAATCTAAAATGAGGCACAACTCAACACTGATGTCATTTGAATGTACTCTATTTACAATTTCATCCTTTTTCTCGCATTGTAGTCTAGACTCCTGAATACTCATTATATTTTAGTAATGTTATATATTTAAAATCTGTCCCATAAGGACAATATTATTATTTATTTAATTTTCAGTAAATATGGATGCATTTTATAAGTTTAGACTAGAAGTTTAATAGAGGGTTATAACTTAGTTATAATATTATGTATTAAAATCCCAAACTCTGTTGTTCAGCTACTGACAATAACTGCATAAAATATTACTTTATCAACAAAATAATTTTAGTTACAATATTAATTAGCCTTGATTATAAGACGTATATGTGGCATTAAAAAAAACCTATAAAAGGGCACGGCAATTATTAACATTACACACAATATTGTAATATCTTTTAATTTTGTGTTAAAGCTGTTTTTGAGTTTTATATTGAGTACAATTTTTTTGTTTGTAAATATAATTTTTTATAATTTATCAGCTGCGTCCAAGAAAAAACCAATGATTTGAATAAATGTGTCGAAAAAACGTCTACAACTCATTCATAAAGGTTTTCATTACGTAAGAAAAACGATGTTAATGCACTTTTATAATTAAAAAAACTGCACAACACTATCAGAATTGCAATTGCATTATTTTAATGTAATTTTATATTTTCCGCGTACGTGTTGCAATTTCGATAAATACAATGTGTTAAAGATTTTCTTCCGAGTATACGACCGGATTCTACCAAGGATTTGATGTGACATTGAGGGAATACCATCATGTGGTACTTACATGGTATTATCAGTGTCCCCAACACCATGTATGGTTGACTCCGTACCGGTGTTAAGGGTTGAGGGTTGATGGTTGTATGTGATGTGAAGAGGCTCAGAGGGCAACAGAGGTGCGCGGGGGGCATGCGGGGCGCTGATAATGACGCATGCGCGACGAAAGGCGCTGCGGGGTGGGAGGCGCGCGCCTAACACTATTTAAACTGTTCTTGCGAACGAACATCATGCATTGGTCTGTTTGCAATCCAAAGTTTAGTTAGCTATAGTAATACGTCAGCTCGAGTCGCAGACAGACAGGCACAAGCCCGTGGTCGAGACAAAAAGCTCTCGCAGACAATACGCTAGCTAAACGCGCAGTGAACCCTTCGTTCAGGCTCTACCGGTCCCAGTGGTGTGTCGTGAGAAGAAATGGCAGTCGCAGCAGCCCAGAAGAACCGCGAAATGTTCGCCATCAAGAAATCTTACAGCATTGAGGTGAGGAGCTGGTCTTCTGCAGGCCAGGATCTGAATCCATGGCCCGCTTTACATTGCTTGCTCACTATATTATGGTAAACATTCATATCATCCCTGCTATTGTGATGGGTCATCGTTAAATGTACATATAAAAATACTTAATTTCAAAATATCTTCATTTGTCAAAGATACTATGAAATGACCAATCACGAAAGCAATTAATTTCAACGTTAACTTCCAGCATGAAGTGTTTGCTTTACTTATGAAGTAATATCATTTATCTCTTACCACTTTTAATAGTTTCATTGGCACAAATTTAAAATTGCCGCCCTACAAGTGACTGTTATTGTGAGAAACTATGTTATATAACTTAATATAAAAAGTAGAACAAAAGAAACAAATACATGAATGTTTAATTCATTTCTATTAGTTAATGTGCTTACAAAAATAAAAACAATTGTAGGATGTTAAAAATGCCATACATAAAATATTATTAAATTAAAAAAATAAGTGTTTTGATAACCATAATTTGTGACGAATATAAAAGTTAAGTTAATCAGATATAATAAGATAATCAACTAAAAAAATTAACAAACTATAAAATCTTTGTATAACGTTTGCCGAGTCTCTAATATACATATAACCAGTTGATCCAGAAAAACTCACTTAACGGAGTCATTCACAGAATGTAATTATTTACTTACAAATGTATCATAATAACAAAGCCTTGTTTAACGCACGGTATAAAACATTCGAGAAAACCTCTGTAACGGGAGATTGTTAAAGAAATCGTGTGAAAGCGACGTGTAAGGAGATGAATCCAGTTGAATTAATAACAATTTATGTTTCTACTTAATAATCCGCTAAACTGTGCGAAGTCTCTTGACTTCCGCGGATGTCATTACGTAGAACGAGTGGCCAAGGATCGCGTAATCTTATTATTTCGACTTGCAATTAAGTCATCGCTTTCTCATGTCGTGCGATGGGTTATGTAATAACCAGCCAAACAATAATATTAAACATATAAGAGCCCGGGCGCGGGCGGTATAAACAAAGGTTGCAGAACGCGTACGAAATCTTGCGCACCGCATTCATAAACACGCGCCGGATATTTCGCTCAACGCTGGCTTCTGACCGCAGAAAAAATTCCGCTAATTATGCGTCTCATCATTGTCTACACCAGGATTAATTACTATTGTCAATATTCAAGGAGTTTTTGCTGCAATTACAAGTTGATTGCCTTTGAATATAAAATGTCCTATTATACTTTTACAACTCAGTACCCATCTGTTACGATGCTGATGCGAAATGTTTTATGCGAGCTACATCACACTTAGTGTGCAATGAAAGTTCATCAGTCTTGAACAGAGTCAGTTGAAATTTCAGTAAACTAACCCATGGGTACTAGCTGTGTGCTGCCATGCGAAGACATTGTTGTTTATTGATGTGGTTGTGTGCGCTGTGCGATAAACTAGGCCTGTAACTAACGTGTTATAATTAACGTGTATTTTATAATTGGCACCTAAATGATTGTATTTCCTTGACCATCGAAGGTCGGAATGCGTGCCCGTACGACGCTCACCGGTCCACTGCAATCGGTACCGATCGTTCAAATTTAATCATGTCACATGACGGACGAGCGCGCTCGTTTATCTCGCCCAAAGCGATCAACGTTCCTATAAAATGAAAATTTCGATAACCTATTTTCTATCTAATAACTGCGGCGCAACAATTGTTTCGGTTTTAATTAGACATCGTCACGCAAGAACTAAATCTTAAATCTGTTTATAACAGATCCGAGGCTGTTTATATACGCCCTTGACCAATAATTCTTCGTCGCGGTCAAATTAATAATAATTTACAGATTGTTCTGGCTATGGCAATTATTCATTTTTTGCATATTAAACGTAATTCAAGTCGATTCGATCACTTCCTTTGTCTGGAAAAATCTTGTTTCGCTCAAAAAAAAATACTAAGTTTAAAAGTAATACATATACAAAAATACATTTAAAAAAAACTCCTAGGGTTTTATCGGACATACATAATGTGAAAACATACGAAATACAAAGTCCTAGCCATAAAGTTTTTACTAAAATATTTCCTAATCCAACAACAATAAATCAAATGTCCACTATAGACGTTCTGCGTACATATGTAGGTAATAGAATAGCGTGGAGGGTGGAGGCAGGTCGGCGTCCGGCGCTCTCTGGCTTGGTTTAATTACCCGCGGACCGATTGGAATGGTGAAGTGGCCACTTGGGTACCCCAAGGCTATATCAACCGGATTCCGAATCCAACCCGCTCCAGTTAGGCGGACCTTTAGACAACTCAACACTGTTTCCGCAATATCGATTTACGTAAACAAACATAGAATTATCCAAATTGAATATTTCAGTTCACATCATCATTTTATTCCATTTCGGGTGGCAGTTAACAACAGCGAGTGATTAGCGCAACCCTTGACACACATTGTTAGGCCTGCACGGCCACTCTAGTGGAAAATGCTAGGTCTCGCCGCCCGCGCACCCCACCCGGTCCCTTACGCTATGCGACGGAAATTACACTGCCACTCGCATTAACATATCAAAGTAAACGGCAAGCAGCTTGAATGAAGAAAATACACCTATTATCCATTGTTATAGCACCTCTACGTACCTGCATCAGACGACAATAGTGCCACTTGTCACCGGATTTCCCACTCACGGGGATTTTAATAGTAAAATTACCATTAAAATAAATAGCTACTTAGGATTTGCCGTTTCAAATACGTAGGTGATTGGGTTTCTTTGTTTGAAAATTGATCAGACATATATTACCAATATCGGTATGGTCATATATTCTTTTTTTATTTTATGCAACGGACAGAGCATAAACATTTAAGCAATTTAATTATCAAAACATTAAAAAAATAAAAATCAAATAAAATATGTAATATATAACTAGGTACATGGAAACGACTACAGACAGGTCCTTTGAGATTCGTAGATGTAACATTGCAATTAAAACTTCAAGCGGCTAAGTAAAGACTTTAACGCGAATGCACGACGCCAGATTCCATTGAGAAGTAGACGCAACTAAATTCAAAGCAATTGTAGTAATTGATTCTATTCGAGCGCAGTGGTCTAGAAACTCCAGCTCTTTTGAAAGATTTGAACCGTCAGATGTGGCATCCGGCGCGAATGCCGAGAGGGGAATAATGGAAGCACTTTACACCCGGCCACACGCAGGAAATAAGCTAAGGAACTTCGTAAAAGCAATTCCTGCTCGCACATGAAATATAATGCGATGTGACCGCTTCATATTTATGAGGATTTTGTGGATCAAAACAATTTTCGCAGAAAGTGCTTTTGTATTTCGCGACCGACTACATTCACATTTGAAAGCTTTTTATTTTTAGGCTTCCCAAGATAGTACATATAAATCATATAAAAAAGATGTCTCTTACAAAGTCTGCTACAAATTACAACTTGTACAATTATTCTAATGTTAATTAGTACTAAGAGTATATATTAAATCAAATAAATAAGACAACAAAATTACCACTGTACACAATAAAAGCGAATATATACCAAATCAACTGACATTAACAAAATCATAAAACCATCAACATCATCAGTATTACAATTTTGTGAGAAAATATATATTAATTTAAATAATGCATTGTTTCAGAACGGTTATCCATCCCGCCGTCGCTCGCTTGTAGACGATGCCCGCTTCGAGACCCTGGTTGTGAAACAGACGAAACAAAGCGTGCTAGAAGAAGCTCGCGCCCGCGCCAATGGTACATATACCACTTTTTAAACTTACTTTTGTACTCAGAACAAGAAAATATTTAATTGTAAAATTGTATTGTAATGTTCTCATCAATAAGGCGTCATGTTTTACAAGAAAAAGTTTCACAGTATGATACATTCATAAGACCGTTAAAAGATTAACATTGACCCCAGTGAAGGTACAAGCTGCAGGAGACCCGAACTTATTTATTTAATTTCTTATATTATTTTGGGTTTGCATGAAATTTATTTATTTTTTATTTTAAATATAGACTCTGGCTTGGACACAGAATTTATCCAAGATGGAATTCATATTGGCAATGGTGATAGCACCCCAACTGTTGAAGACGGAACCCAACAAGATGAAACTAAAAATGGCCATCTTGGTAAATGTTGTTTTTATTTGTTACATATCCTTAATTTACCGTTAAGTTCAATGTTTTTGATTTGATTGTTTTTTATTTATTTATATTTTATTTTCTTTCTTTTCTATTACTTTTAGCGGATGCAGACGTAGGCGATGATAAAACAGACGAGGGTCAGTATTAATTCCATCGTGTTATGTTAAATATATTTAATAATAATAAATAATATTACTTCCACAGGCATTTAACAATTTTCGTTAATTTTGTATTTCATTACAGATTATACTCTGACCGAAGAGGAAGTGATCCTTCAAAATGCTGCGAGTGAATCTCCCGAAGCGGAGCAGGCCGTCCAACAAGCGGCTTTGTTGCTCCATATGCGTGACGGAATGGGATCTCTGGCTCGCATCCTTAAAACCATCGACAACTACAAAGGATGTATCCAACATCTTGAAACTCGCCCGTCTCAAGTTTCCGGTGTCCAATTTGATGCCTTACTGAAGGTTACCATGTCACGCATCAACCTTCTGCAATTGATTAGATCTCTTCGACAGTCAACGGCTTTCGCCGGAGTCAATCTCATGTCTGAGAACAACATCTCCAGCAAAACCCCATGGTTTCCTTGCCACGCCTCCGATCTCGACAACTGCAACCATCTTATGACTAAATACGAACCTGAATTGGACATGAACCATCCTGGTTTTGCTGACAAGGAGTACAGAGAACGCAGGAAGCAAATTGCAGAGATCGCTTTCGGTTACAAATACGGTGATCCAATCCCGTCTATCTCCTACACTGAGAGCGAGAACGCCACTTGGCAGCGAGTTTTCAACACCGTTCTGGACTTAATGCCGAAACATGCCTGCAAAGAGTATAAAGCGGCGTTCGGTAAACTACAAGCCGCCGACATCTTTGTACCTCACCGCATTCCTCAGTTGGAGGATGTAAGCAGCTTCCTGCGCAAGCACACTGGCTTCACTCTACGACCCGCTGCCGGTCTTCTAACAGCTCGCGACTTTCTCGCGTCACTCGCCTTCCGTGTTTTCCAATCCACACAATATGTACGTCATGCCAACTCGCCTTTCCACACTCCAGAACCGTAAGTAATTTAATAAATAATCAGATTTACTTATTGAATTAACAAGATATTTAATATGCGAGTTATGCCAAATTAGTGCAAACATACAAGTTTTAACACGGAAATCATGGATAATTAAACCTGTACCTCCACGTATGAGCCCAAAATCATTCGTTACCGATAATTTAATTATGTTCTGAATTCTGCCTTGACGAGTATTTTTGCGGAAATAATTACCTACGCATTAAGTCCTTGTTCATGATATTCATAACTTAACTAAAACAATGTAGACAGGCCAAACATATACATATACAATGATGCAAAAAGATTGTAGTAGTGTATTAAAATTTTCTTTTATTGAGTGAGTATTGTTGCGCAGCTTGGAAGCGAGGCGACGTAATGGAACTGTAACATCATTAAACTTCTCGCTTCTAATAATTTAGTTATAGCCACTACGACGCCATCCACTGAGAAGGCAACAGTTATTGAATTAATAATCACTTTGGCGAAGTGGAAGTCTTTTTCATTTACGTCACTAAGAGACGGTAATTGACCATCCATAACCTAACCTAACGTCAGTGGTTAACTGACGTAAAACTATTTGTTAAAGGATAGAGTAATTAGTAGGTATGATGTAGTTATGAGCCATCCAAAAACATACTCAATTACATTTATGCAGAAGAGTTAATACTCTATTTATTTTCAGTGATTGTATCCACGAGCTTCTTGGACATATACCGCTCCTGGCTGATCCCAGCTTCGCACAATTTTCACAAGAAATTGGACTTGCTTCCCTTGGTGCCTCTGACCCTGAAATCGAGAAACTCTCTACTGTAAGTTTCGTATATGTAAATATTTAACATTCAGTTTTTATTTGACTATGCGTGCCAAGCGAATAAATATTAAATGGGCCCATCTGCTCTTGCGAAATGTTTTTATTTTGTAGTACAGCCATTGGACAGTACACATTTGTGAATATTCTTTTCTTTGCACAGGTATACTGGTTCACTGTTGAATTCGGGCTATGCAAGGAGAACCAACAGTTGAAGGCTTATGGTGCCGCTCTGTTATCCTCTATTGGAGAATTACTTCACGCTCTCAGTGACAAGCCCGAACTAAGACCGTTCGAGCCAGCTTCTACATCTGTACAACCCTACCAAGATCAAGAGTACCAGCCTATCTACTATGTAGCCGAGAGTTTCGAAGATGCCAAAGAAAAATTCAGGTATATAACGGTCTTAAAAATTTGAAGTTTATGTTTGGTATCTGTGAATCTGTGTCTTAACATGTACGTGTTTTGTGCAGACGCTGGGTGTCAACCATGTCCCGACCATTTGAAGTGAGGTTCAACCCGCATACGGAACGTGTGGAAGTCCTCGACTCCGTTGACAAGTTAGAGACGCTCATCTGGCAGCTAAACACAGAACTGCTGCACCTCACCAACGCCGTCAAGAAGCTTAAGGGCTCGCATTTCGAGTGATTGCCCTACCTTTAGTAAACATCAACGGTTCAGTGCACGGGACCTTGTCGCATTCTGTATAGCTAGTGATATTATAGATGTAAGTTTGTTGTTGGCGTGTGTGGAGCGAGTGTGAGCGAGTGTGAAACCATCCGATGGTACTTCGTTGAATTCCTTTTGTACCTTATTGTATTATTTATTATGCCGAGCTCATTGCCCGGGACTCGGAAAGTGCACGGAGCTCCCTATTGCCCATTAACGGAGGCTGTGCGCGTTTCGCGAATCCTTTACTATTATTAGTATTAATTTATATTAAAGAAAGACACAAACAAAAAATGGAGCACCAAAAACATAAAAAATCAAACAAAATATAAGCGTTTGAGTGGAATTCGATGTTTTATTTGTTCTTCGTATCTCTGACTAACGACACACATACATTTAAGCAGCTACCTACTGACATTAATCAATACCTACCGTACCTACTTACAGATATGAATATATATGTATGCATAATTCGATATTGAAGCCGCAGATCCATAAATTTCTTACTCTATTCAATAAAATGTTCAATTTTAAAATCCGATAAAAGAATGAAACGAAATAAAGACGGAAAGCAATCAGTGAAGAAAGTAGCGAGTCCGGCGCGTAGCGTACCTGTAATAAGATTTCACCGGGTCTCAGAGGAATATGATTGCCACGAACCTAATCGGATTGTGGAAAATACAATTAATTGCCTAAGATATCCAAGGCATCAAGAAATAATCTTAGTGACCTTTACAAACATTTCAATCTTAACAATGAAACAAAATAATTAATAATTCCAGTTTTTTAAATTATTTCCTTTTTGTCTATTAATGTATCAATTAAAAATTTCAAAATAATTAGTAAATCAACTACATTTCCTAATCTAACTAATTTTTATATAATTATTGAAATATGCATACATTTTCCTAAGATAAGGCGATTGTTCAGATAGTATGAATTACATGCGTATTATAGGTATACCACGGAATTATTATATAACAAAATATAAACTAGCTATCTTATACACATGATATAATGGTTGTTCGAGTGAGGCATATAATTACAAAGCAGTGGTCGAGGACAAGTAAGTTAGACAGGTAACCGCCAGACCTCGATGGTTGGACTATAATGGGGTACGTACGATTTCGTGTTAAGAATACTTCTTCGCACGTGTTCGGTGTAAACATAAGAAAATGCGATCATAATAATTTTTGATTTCACTATCATTCACTTTTTGGTAACATGTATTTTGTTAAATGCTGAATAAATGATACGTACTAGGTCCAAAAGCCAACCAGGATTTATTCTAGATACTATAATATTTCTGGAAGATAATAAAAACTTTAAATGAAGCGTAATAATATACATAAGCCGCTACGTAACAAGCGCATTGAACAAAGAGCAGGTACTGAAAAAGGGAATGTGACGACGCAATCAGAGAACAGGTTGAGCCAGGATCGAGAGTAAAACAGTAACAAGTTCGTGAAAAGGACAAAAATATAAAAAAAATAAAATGTTGTTATAAAAAGGTCGCTGTTATGCGTTGACATTAAGCGAGGCAGTAAGTCGAGAGGCACGACGGTCGACCTCAAGTCGAGCAAGGGCGCACACGCCGTTTGGTTCCGTTCAAATAAAGCTGGCTGACTGTAGGTAGCGAGCGTGGCCGACTATTACGCGCTTAATACAAATGTATTCAAGCGTAGACGAAAAATTCTAAAATGGCTATCTATACTAAGTACATTCCTAGGGGTTAATGTATCGCAAAAGCTGCCACATTAACGTAGGTATTCGGAGGAATATTACTAATACCTACTTAGAATCTATTTCATAACGCTCCATTAAGATTTAACAACCAATTAACGTATTAGATAGCTATTTTTGAAAGTATCTAGTAGACATCTTTTTTCCGGTATATATGTCAGAGTGCGACCGTTTTATTTGAACGTGTCATATTTTATTTGGTAAGTAGCATTTACTCAGAGGTGGTGATACAGGCCCTAAGTAGAACATGATATTTCATATAATGAAGTAAAAGTTGACAATAAGTTGTCAATGGCTAATTTCATTGTTTACTATTGCTATAGAGATTGCTTAAGGTAGCGTCTAATATCGTAAGGTATGCATGTAAATGTAGAGTTTATCGCAAACAATACTATCCTATATATGAGAATTAGACACTGTCGCATCTTCTGCCTAGTTTAATCCTTGCAGTTAATCTGCGATTACTATTACTATTTTATCCTCTTCATCCGCCCCTGTAAATGCTAAGGCGTAATTGGAATAATTACTTTATCAATAACTCAATGTAATTTGTATGCAAAATTTAATAAAGAATATAATAAATTTCAAATAACCACTGACTAAAAGTATTAGCTTATTGCAGCAAACTAGTTGAATTCATTATCGTCATTGTCAGCAAGCACAAGTATCGAGGTGTTCATTAATGACGTGACCTGGGTATGAAGAGCACGAAGTCTGATCTCAACTAGCTCAAAGTTCTCTTGAAGGTTGTTGATTTGCATCTGCATGCGTTGACGGATCTAAAACACGTATTCACTTGTTTAGGATTTTCCTTGAAAGGATTCATTCAATTCGTGAAAAGACTTATGAATTAGTGTAATTTATTGCATTTGATGTATTAAATGGTCATAATATTATTTACCTATCTAGATTCTACTTGTAGAGCTATATTTATTACTACTATATTTATTAATACTTTCTATTCTATTCATAATATCTTCAAAGAGGTATCTTTTGTAACCAAAATACCAATTGGAATTTAACTGTATTGTAAAATGTATGTTCGAGTTTTCCTCCTAAAAAGGATTATGGATGATTTTGGCAAGGATAAGTTTTTGCTATGGTACTGTTAAATTTGTATCATTACTCTCTCACGCTGATAATATATTAAAACTTTCGTTGTCTTCGGCTGATATCAGACGGACTGCATGTCACATGTAACACGTGTGCTGTTAATACTTTTGCGCGTAGTAGTGACCTTAAATGCACGCAGTCTGATGCGTCCGACTAAAGACGTGAGATGTCGAGGCATGCTATCCATCTTTGATCACATACAGTATGACATGTTCTAACTGCACGATGCTAAATACTATAAACAATAGTTTGAAAATTCCGACCAGATTTTGTTACCAATTTAAAATGGAGAATTTCGACACGGATTGTTTATTTCTTTGATAAAAATAAAAATACTAATAATAATTAATAAAGGTCCATTATAAAGTGACAAATACAAAAAATACAGGATAAGATTTCGTATGATAGGGAATACCACCCGATTTTGAAGAAAGAATATTCCACTGCTGATAATATCGTGCAATTGAATTGGTAGGAACATTGAGTACGTACGTATAGTCCATATTAAGATTAAGCAGCCTTATCATGATTATAATATTTTACATTTGGGAACATGGGTTTTTAAATTGAATAAACGATCATCATTTAGAAACAATCATAACTGACGCGACGGTTCAACGTACTTTCTGACGGGTTTTTAGATTGATGCAATAATCTGTAATTTACGGTACCCAAGATGGTACCCTTATATTTTTTTTTACAGTAACATTACTGGTGATTTACCTCGTCTCTTTCTTTATGAACTGCTCTGCACTGCGCTCGACTCTGTATTATTTGACGCTCAAGTTCGGATATTTGTGTTTGTAAATATCTTCGCATTGAGTCGGATCTTTCTTTGGAGCGATTTAAAGCCCTGTTGCTTTCATCGCGTAGTTCCTCTAGATTCTCAACTAACCGCGAACATTCACTTGTCTTTTCATTATATCTTGCTTCCTCTTGGAATAGCTTCTCTTCTAATCTCAGTATTTGGCATCTAAAAATAAGACGTAATGAATCGTAATATAGTTAAATTTTGTGTAATAATCCTGCAACCTTATAAGGAAATATACAATGTGCTGAAAAAAAAGTATCAATAATAATTGCACTTGTAATGAAATTGCCGTTCTGTACGAAAAAAAATAAAGTTTTTTTTTTCATATTTTTTATTTCCATTAATGACAGTAACCACCCATGCTATCTATGCCAGCGCAGTGGCAATTTATCTATGCCCTTCTTGACGAAATCGGCTGGACTGGAGGCAACAAACTCTTCAAATGCATTTATCGATTTTTTTTTATTCGTTTTATGACCCTTGATCTAGCTGCTACTTGTCATCGATCTATCTATGCAATAACTAAGTATGTTTATTGCATACAGTTGAATGAAACAATTGATTATTATGATAAACAGGTTGCAATAAGTTTTTAAGATCCCAATTCTAAAATATTGACAAAAAATAAGATCAATGTTCGTTTCGTTCGTCATTAAGCTTTAAATCATTCTCCCTGGGTGTCTCCTGGGTTATTATTGATACCACCTTTCTGCAACACCCGGTGTATGAATGCTTATTACAAACAGCTTCTAGTTCAAGATGAATATCAATAAGATAAATTGTTTTACACCCTTAGCAAAATATCAACTACCTCCGTGGCGCAGTTGTAATGCGTTACGACTGCTGTGCTGAGTTCTCGGGATCGATACCCTGGTAAAGTAAAAGTCATATTGGGTTTTTCTATCACGAAGTGCTTAGTATCAGCCTGGAGTCTGGAATTGTGCCCGTAATGGCGATAGGCTCGCCCCCTATCACATCATAGGACGAAAATAAGTTCGGCGAAATGTTGGTAAACACCTCTGCCTACCCCTTCGGGGATTACAGGCGTAAGTGCGTGTGTATATATGCAAAAAATCATGTTAGTATTGAAACCTAAATGCTAATAAATTTATTTATCGTTAGGGAAATCAGTAGCTACAATATATACAATTGAAAATCTGTTATTAGCGGCGCGGGTTAAAAACAATGATTGGCGAAGTGCATAACGTTCATCGCAGTGTATGTGTATATGTATAGACAATACCAAATATCTGCAGTATACCTAAGCGTTAATAGAAATTCGTTTTAATTAAGCGTTGGACTATGAAACTACAGAAATAATAAAAAAACAAAAATCATTGCGTCATTGACACACACTATCATGCAAGAATGTTATAACACGAACTTGTACTCGTCTATTTCCCGCGACTGTTCATCAATATCCTTTTCTTTTTGTTCCATGTTTGCTTTTAAATGTTTGTTATCTTCCAAAAGATTTGCTTTATCGAGATTTTCTTGATTCAAATTATGGACTGCTATTGCAAGCTGAAAATAAATTACTTAAACCATTAAAATCCAGGGTATATTTTTCAAGACAACAATTTTCCTTTGTTATGTTTTTAGACTTACAAAAATATGGTAAATGTAAGCAGACCTTTTCCTTTACATGGTGCAGCTCATTAGAAAGCTGTTGCGATGTGTCTTCGGCTAACATTTGGAATTGTTTAGCCTCCTCCAATTGGATCTGCGCTCCTTTAAGTAGATCAGGTAGGGGTGCTAACTCCTGAAGTTTCTCTTGGAACTGCATCTACATTAGTAGAATATAGCTATATGTACAATATACAATCCCCAGAAAGGTTGACATGAGGCAGGCGGCCGGTCGTAAATAACTACAAGCCAAATCTTTCTGTAACATGCTGCTAAACCCACGATAAGGGCAAGTGGAAGGAAGGAACATACAAAGCGGGACTAATTTAAATCCCAAGTCAAGTACATAGTTACTACTCAGAGTTAATTAAGTCATTGACACAGATATATCTTAAAATTAGATACATACTTTCGCTAGTTAATGTTCGTGGGTTATTATTCTATGATAGGCCGTTTAAGTCAAGATTGCTATTAGACAATAAGTACATACATACGCACTCACGCCTATAATCCCCGAAGGGGTAGGCAGAGGTGTAACCAGTACACCCACATTTCGCCGAGCGTATCTCCGTCCCACAATGTGATAGGGGGCGAGCCTATCGCCATACCTGGCGCAAATTCCAGACTCCGGGCTGATACTGAGCATATCGTTATAGAAAAACCCAATATCATTTTACCCGACCCGGGGATCGTACCCGAGACCTCAGCGTTAGCCTCAATCGTAACGCGTACGCATTACAACTGCGCCACCGAGGCAGTCAATAGACAATAAGTATATCTCACTTACTACCTGAGCATCATAATTGAAAACATTACTGCAAGTGGTCTTAATCCATTGGATTTCAAAGACGGGTTGAAGTGAGAACGATTGAATAGAAAAGTGGATCCTGATAACAAGTCAATACAACACTAAGCTAAAAAGAATAAGTATAAAAGAAATTATTATTATCATCCTAGCCGTTTTCGGCTTCCGTGTCAAGGCTTTGTTTTATTCTTAATTTAGACACATATCGCAGAAAGTTGACGTCAGGCAGGCGGTCGGTCATAGAAATACAAGCCCAATCTTTCTGCAACATGTATTAAAAAGCATGTTGCGCCGACCCCACTGCGAGTGGGATAAGGGCAGGTGGAAGAAAATCGCATGTGTTATTTATTACGTCACGTATAAAAGTTTTTTTTTATGTAGGTCTAGTTAACCCAACCTTCTTTGTCATCACCACTATTCTTCTTTAGAGCCGTCAAAGGCGTTTTACATTAAGAAACGTCAGTCACCCAAAAGGGATTCGTGGTGTTTGGCTATATAGGAATGATTCGCTAAGTATTTATGGTCTATTTGTGAGACATTTTGTGATTAAATCTGATGTTGCCCATTTGGAATTGTTAGTCGGTTATTTTCCTTCATATATGAACCACCAATTCTGATTAACCTAAGAATATTATATTTTTGACATACAAATATGACAATAAGACTCAGGGAAAAAATAGTCATCTACTTAAAACTTACTACAATTAATATACTCAGCGGGCGCACAATTAATGTGGTTTCATTGTTTAAGAGACAGTTTTCTCATATTTTGACTTGAGATTCTCATGACATCTGACGTAATCTAAAAAAAAATCTAGAACAAGCAATTTGTTCACCTTCATCCTCTGTATTTCAATTTGTAACTGATCCGAGACTTGCTTATTATCGTTCTCAACGATGTCGAATTGTCGCCTTAATTCTTCAACTTCTTGTTGAGCTTGAAGATACTGTATGATATCGTATAAATTATATCGAACATATAAAAAACTAACAGTGGTAAGTAATCGCTTATTACTAATATATAAAAATATAACGCACATTAATGAATTATGTAAGATAAAAATCATTAGTGTTTATTACCTTGACTCTGTATTCTTGAAGCTGTTCAGTCTTTTCGGTTACAGTTAATTTTGATTCTTCTAGTTCGTCTTTTATATTTCTTATTTGTTTCTTTAAAATGCCAACCTCCTCCTCGTTAATTTTCCGGAAATCCTATCGTACATCATATATAAAAGACTAATCATTATATTTACATACGGTGATGTAACAAAGCTTAAATAATGACAGATTAAGTCTTCCGTGAATATTAAAGTAATTATCGCCATAGCTAGTTGCTACTCGCTAGCTCTATATATATAGGAAACTTGCACAAAACGTTCATGATATTCAGTATGTTGTATGATGATTTATCGATAACTGAAGTACCAATGCAATGTGTTATGTGAAGACATAAAAAACAACAGAGATGTTCTTAATGTGTCTGTATAATTATTTTTAATGTATGTTCACACACAACTCCGCCAAATGTGGACCCATATAGATGATAGTTTTATTCTATAGGGTTTCCTTCTGTTCCATTTAAAATTTAAGAAGGAATTCCACTCCTAAGGGAGTAAAATCGGAAATGTAAAACTAAAATTTCCACATTTATTGCCGCCAAGCAACAGTGTGTAAGCGCTATTGTGTTCCGGTTTAAAGGACATTGAAGCCAGTGTAATTACTGGGCATTATGAGACTTAACACCTTATGTCTCGGGGTGACGAGCGCAGTCCAGTGTCATGCAGTGCTTTGTTATTCAAAGTTCTGTGTGGCGTTGCTTCTGTTTATGAGCAGGCGTGGCGCTTACCATCAGGCGAGCGACCTGCTCGTCTCGTCATTCAAGCTAATAAAAAATGGATGAAAAATGGATAAATTACATACTTTCTTGTTTTAAAGTCAAAGTATATAATTTTTATTATTGTACCTACGTACTATTTCTAAGTAACTACTTCCAATACCTTCGTTTCTGTTAGTAATCCGGTGTAACATATATTATTTAACTTAAGTTCCAGATCTTTTAATTTCCTTTCGTATTTTTCTCTTTTCAATCTTTCTTCATCAGCGACGTTTTTGGCCTTCATCAGATCCTCGCGAAGGTTTGTTAACTTTAAATTAGAAATAAATTTAGAAACGTAACGCATACATGGCCTGAAATATACATGCGTTTAAAATGCATGCTTCTTGCCCGTTTAATTCATTTGTTAAGTAAATACGGAGTCAATGCAGCATATTAAGCATGTACATTGACTAATGTGTTGAGCTGTAATATTTTCTATAGCAGAAGCCGGTAAACGATCAAGTGGGTCACCTGATATTAAATAATCTGTACCTACTAGGCCCATGCTTTTTTTCGTTTATGGTTTTTTACGTGTGATATTAGAAGCATCATGCATGCGTTGCCGACCTTATAGGAAATAGCTGGGGGATTAGGAAGGGGAGGGGGATTTGGGCACCCGGAAATCTCACTGGGTAGTAGGTCCCTCGTATGTGTGAGGCCATCTGGGTTAGTACCACCGCTTTGTGTATTTCTGTCGTCAAACAGCAGTGTTGTGTTTTGATTTGAAGGACATTGAAGCCAATGAAATTACTGGGCATTATGAGACTTAACATCTTGTGTCTCGGGATTGTGAGCGCAGTCCAGTGCCATAAGTGCTTTGTAATTCAGAGTACTGTGTGGTGTTGCTTCTGTTTATGGGCAGGCGTGACACTTACCATCAGGCGAGCGACCTGGTGTAAGGATAATATCTCGCTACTGTTTTTTTTATTTGACTATTTTAACGACCTAGAAAGGTCCAACAGATTTTTTACATACTGTATATTCCAGAGGTAATAATTAACCGTCATTATCATCATCATTATTTAATTTAGGTAAACAAATTACCTCCGTGCATTTATCGCCGCTGTCTCCTTGAGGTTTGATATAAGTTTCATTGATCAGGCTTGTCTCATTAACACCTTCCGATTCCTAAAACCAATTTACACCATTCTAATGTTTTTGTTAATTTCCTATTTTACAATAACAGACGTCATGCACCATTCATCACCTTACTCACTACAGTTCTTCCCCTTTACCGGTCCTATTCATTTTACGTTATTACTTGAAGTTTCACAATCATTTTGTAGGAAAAAATCTAATGGTAAATAATTTACGACATATAATCACTTACGTAACTAAAAGTAATAGTCTTAAACCTTATTTCTTCCTTTTATCTGGCTATATCCCACTCGCTGTGGGGACGGCGGAACATGCTTTCATCACATGTTACAGTAAGATTTGGCTTGTAGTTTTTGCAGACACACCCGACTCAGTGCGGGAATCGAACTCGCGGCCTCTCGCTTCACAGCTGGCTACTCGCCTACTGTGCCACGGAGGCTGTAAAGTCGCATTATTATTCATTGTAAATTCCAATAGGTATACTATTTGTTTTACCTAATTTTACGTAACTCCTAAGCTTGTATCTCTGAGCAGGTAAATAGAGATGCAATTATTAGCACATCCACTAGCTGATCCAGGGCTGATCGGGAGGCTCAAGGGGCTCAAGCATAGCAATGATCAGCACACTCATGAACACCTACAATATCCTAGGAAGAATAGTGCGTTGCCGGGCGCTCAAAAATAATATACCTATTAATATACTTGTTCTCTAGGTTTCCCTTAACTTATGTTTATTTTGGCTTACTTTTATAGACATTTTCATTTGCTTTTGAGCTAACAAATCCATACGGTTTCGCTTAATAGCCGCTAATTCCATTTGGATTTCTTTAACTTGGCCTTCCATATCACCCAGTTGCTTTTGCTTGAAATAATAATTATCAATTAAAACGTTGCATTACAAAATAACAATAAACTAATAATAATTGATTGTAATAGGACACAACTTTGCATATTCTAAAATGCGGAACTCGACCGACTGTGTAATTTATTGTATGTATTATAGGAAAATACACAATAACTAGGTAAGTATTTTTAGATAAACGTATTAAAGATCTGCTATTAAAAAATAATAGCTATAATGCACTAATGGCCGTTCCCTATATTCTGTCTGTCTCTGGTTTTGCTATACCGGCGATAGAAAATGTTATCTATTTTCCGTTTGACCGCCCCAATAAACATACTAATGATAGGCAATCCTATTCTTCATTGCTGTCTATTGATGAGAGGACTGATAGCTAACTATAGATATACGACACTATGAAAATGACAGTTCAAGCGTCCCGATATTTTTTAAGCGCTATCTGTCGATAAGGTTATCTAGTTTTATCTTTATCGGTAGATTTTGACCGATAAACAGATATTCTCGGCTGTAAAGAAACTAAATAAATAACGCATTAGAAGAAATAGCCATGAGTATACAAGGCTTACATGGCACTCGCACTGAAATACAAAAAACTAAATAACCTAGGTAAAAATCTAAAAGAAAATATAAAAAATGTCTAAAATTCCCATAGATAATAATAATGCACCGTTTTGATATTCAAGTCATGTGCAAGAGACATTTAACTACTTGTTAATGCGAACACCATCTTCGCGTCATGTAGTATTAAAACCCCCAATTCCCTACCAAAATAATTCCCCACTTCAGTAAAATTCCTCAAATTCGCAGGGGGTTTAATTCGTTAGACGTTCAAAGGTCTTGCATTCAGAGCCGTAATGTATTGACAGTAAAACGTTTCGTTATAACATTGTGTTTTGCAACATAATAAGTATTTCTCGTTATTATTATGTCATTTACAGTGGTAAAAAATAAATCATATCTTCATATTTTCTAACATAAATTATACAATAGTTCCTCTTTCTCAGTTTGTATGAACATAACGCACAAGAGGGCCCAGATAGACTGCCTATCTATTGCTATCCTATTATCCGACGTACTTATCTGAAAAATAGGGATGAATTCAAGCAGTCGATAGAACAATACGGATGTTTGACGATAGCTATCTATCGTGAAATTGAAGATTAATATTGGGAACGGCCATAAGACAACACGTAGTTATTGCGGTAGTAAGTATACCTAGTAGTTCTCAACGAATTGCAAACTTCCACGTAAAAAAATCACAAAACTAATATTAGGCATAATAGCATAACCATTCAGTTGTGGTGGGTCACCTGATGGTAAGTGATCTACCACCTCTCAGGAAGGAAGGAAGGCATTTAGGCCACCGGATATCTCACGCTACGGCAAGCTGCTACTTCACGTCGATTTTCTGCATGAAACAGTTGTAACAATCCGGTCGAACTGGCCCATTAATGCTGTAGACAAAACTGTCTACAATCTTCTACAGCGTGGCTCTATCACTTACAAATTTATCAATGCAATATCTTCGTAATGAATAATAATCATAAATATGTTAAATATTTTCAGTACCATAACAGACGATTCTCCATTAAATTCAACATCTGCAACCATATTTCTAGGAAACGGCCAGAATTCAGATTGAGGCATGGCATAAAAGATTGCGTTTTACTTTAAAACTTATTTAAAAACAATGATTTAAAACTCTATAAAATATGACAATCAGCCACTGTCAATATCTCTGTCACTGTGATACATGTCGTGTAATGTGTTTTAATTCGTAAGGAGTTCCGATGCCAATTGATCAAGTTGTTAAACAACATTTTAAAAACCGACCAAGTGCGAGTCGAACTCGCGCACCTACGCGGGGATTTCGTACCCACACCCTTATTTTTTATCCTATTATTTTTTTTAAGAAATCCGCAATAGTAACACAATTTTAAGTAGATGCCTCTTATTGTTCAAAATATAGAGCCCTGTACTGTTAGCACAGAAAGACAGCATGGCGTAAGCTTTGTAATAGAGCTCCTTGATACCCTTTGGGTACGGAACTCTACGAACGATCGGTCACGCAAGGCTTTGCTCAGACCCCCCGTACTTTAGCCGGTACTCCACCTTGGAACTTAAACGCCAATTTCCACACGTTAGCTTTCTTCTGACAGCTTTCGGCTGGCGGTGTAGCTGGCCAGGCTGGAGAGCCCGATTGCGGGTTTGAGGACCACTCACTGTCGAGACAGTGCGTCCTGTCTTCAGTGAATAGCTTGACAGGCGCCACGATGCGCCGACGTTCCATCTGACACAAGTGCTAACGGGGTATGGTTTGTTCCTATGTCAGATCGGAAAGGAAGAGACTTCCGTGTGCCACCACTGTAGCAATTACCACGAGGATACGGCCCAACATACTCTCAAAGAGTGCCCAGCCTGAGGCAAAGAGCGCAGCGCTCTCAGAACAATCGTCGGTAGAGACCACTTTTTGCCAGCCGTTCCACGTTCGGTACGTGGCACGATCTTCAAGAGAGTTGATAGCTTGTGCTTGAACCACGTCTTTTTCTCTTGAGTCGCACTCCAAACCATTTCGCTCCGCCCCACATCTTTTTATCTAGGCCACTGTCTCCCATAATAACCTGCCGTCTGTCTCCCTTAAACCATTGCAGAAACAGCTCGTAGGTACTTATGATATGATTTGATTCCCCAATTGGAACCTTATCTTTCTACAAAAGTCACTGAAGATAAATGAGCTGACTTATGGCCGTTCCCTATATTCTGTCGGTCTCTAGTTTTGCTATACCGGCGATAGAAAATTTTATCTATTTTCCGTTTTACCGTCCCAATAAACTTACTAATGATAGGTAATCCTATTCTTCATTGCTGTCTACCGATGAGAGGACTGATAGCTGACTACAGATATACAACACTATGAAAATGACAGTTCAAGCGTCCCAATATTTTTTATGTGCTATCTGTCGATAAAGTTATTTAGTTTTTTCTTTATCGGTAGATTTTGACCGATAAACAGATATCCTCGGCTGTAAAAAAACGAAATAAATAACGCATTTTGAAGAAATAGCCATGAGTATACAAGGCTTACATGGCACTTGCACTGCAATACAAAAAACTAAATATATTATGTAAAAATCTAAAAGAAAATATAAAAAAAATCTAAAATTCCCATGACTAAAAATAATGCACCGTTTTGATAATTAAATTAAGTGCAAGAGACATATAAATATTTGTTAAATGCGAACAAAATAATTTCCCACTTCAGTAAAATCCCCCAAATTCGCTTGGGATTTTTGTTCAAAGGACTTGTATTCAGAGCCGTAATCAATTGACAGTAAAACGTTTAGTTATTACATTGTGTTTTGCAACATAATAAGTATTTCTCGTTATTAATATTTAATTTACAGTGGTAAAAAATAAGAATTATAGATAAATGCTAAATTAAAACTTATATTTCTAATCTAAATCATATCTTCATATTTTCTAACATAAATTAAACAATAGTTCCTCTTTCTCAGCTTGTATGAACATAACGCACAAGAGGGCCCAGATAGACGGCCTATCTATTGCTATCATAGTATCCGACGTGCATATCTAAAAAATAGGGACGATTCCAAGCAGTAGATAGAACAATACGGATGTTTGACGATAGCTATCTAAGTTTTAATTTAAGCTCGATTATTGCGAATAAATTACCGCTAGATTATTCTAAAAAAATATTTAAGAGATGTTGCATTTACAAAAGAAGCTAAATAGTTCACGCTCTTGTTGAAAACATCGACACAGTACAAATAGTCATGTTTAATAGAGTTCTCGTACATTTCATACATCAATAAGCTTATTTTATGGGGAATTCTTTAATTTAATAATTAGGTACACATTTCTTTCTTTCTTTCTGCGTGGCGTTATCCCGGTCTAGAACCAGGGTCCGCCTTCTCGTGCCATTATATATAATAAATAATAATAATACACCCAACAGTCACACACATAGCTCTGACCCCACACTAGGTAAACCTGTGTCGTGGGTATCAGGAACTACGAGGGACTTGCGGTCCCACAACACCCAGACCCGAGACCAATATTTGTGGTTCACAAAAACATTTGTCTCGGTGTGGGAATCGAACCCACGGCCTCTCGCTTCGCAGCCGACTACTCGCCCGCTGCGCCACGGAGCTGTCAAGACTTGAAATTTGATATTATACGGGTGGACACGCCATTGACCCCCACAACCGCAAAGGGAATCAAGTCTCGCCATTGGCTCATGCGTTGATCAGCAGAATATATACCACATGCAGATGAGGTTGGCTTTGGGCCTAAATAAAAAACTAACTTACACTCCACTTCAATATTAAAGATACACACACCTACGCACTTCCTACGTAATTAATAAAAAATAGAACATTTTCTTCTTTATTATACCTACATACCTACTTATTACCTTATTACCTACGTACTTATACCTACGTATTACCTACATACCTACTATTATTATGTTTCAGTTGACATGAATTGCGAATTAAAGTGTAACGTTGTATAATGATAATCTGAGCATTGACGTTCCATATCTGTTGCGTCTGCGCGGATAATTATTAGCCAACCGTAAATATATACTACACCTAAGCCTAGCTTGCATCCCGACGTCTTGGAACTCTAATTTCAGGATTAACGCGACGGCAGGAGGCTGGCCACGTGTCGCTAACGACACAGTACCGACTACCCTCCACGCTACCCGACTACACCCCTTGAGGAACTGCTACACCCCGTGCTGGACTGCAAGTACGTGCGGATCTGCCCTCCACGTGCAGGACGCGAGAGCTGTCGCTGGACGCTCAACCAGCACGCCTACCCGTGCTGCGTCGTGCCACGTGCCAACTTCCCTGCACGTCCGTTTCACCTGAATACGGAGCCCACGACAGGCCAGTGACTCAGTTTGCTTAACACCTGCAAACGAGTACCGAGTTGTAACGCGGTGATGTGAAAATATATTTCGTATCCACATACAAAACCCTGAGTTTAATTGTCTTTCTGCCTACCTCAAGTCTGCGGCAAACCTTTATCTACCACTACTACAAAGGCCCCGCCGCAAAAGGCCATATATAATTTTTCATCGTGCAACTTTATTTATTTACTTATCATTTATATTTATTTTTATTTTTTGTCTAGTTTCGTCATATTATCATTTTTATTTCAGAGACCTTGGGCCTACAGACTTCCAAAATTTGGATAACTTACCTAAGATGCCGTACGAAATGCCTTTGAAGCGTATTCCCATACAGACCTTACAATAATAATAATAGCAACTCTAATGTACAGACTATTTCCATAAAAAAGGGCATCCATAATTTGTTTATTAGAAATAAAAAAGATGGAAAAAAATACTTAACTTCTTTCGTACAGAACGGTAATTCCATACATAGGTAAAGACCTATTATTATCATTCCATTAAAAAATAATTAAACTATAATAGGAGATCAGCCGAGTTATGGCGTGAATTAAAATTCTGACAGTGTGGTCAATCTCTTATTTTATTTATTTATTTAGATAAGGATTGTAAACGGAGTTAACAATAATTGTTATTCTAAATTCTACACATATATTAAAAACAAAAACTAATTGCAACTCTAGATAAATGCAACCACCATAGGTGCCACAGTATATAACAATTTCTTATGCAAGTATATAAAGTTATGTTTGTTGTATAAAAGCGGTGTGAATTTGTGCAATATACATTGAACGTGATGAACAGTGTATGGAATCATTGAAATTGGTGAATTTATGTGATATTTGACCAAGTGTGTTGATCGACCTTGGTCATTCTATCCGCTTGGAGAAAATCATCCATGAAGCATCGAACTGGAATTGACACCAAAACTCCAACAACACTTTGAAATCCGTCACACCAGTGTTTTATAGTTCTTGTGAATACTTGAAAATATGTTATAAACTTGTCATTGGGTAAACGTGAAGCCATAAATAATCAACGCATTGTTAAAGTTCCCGCCAAAATTCACTCTTGACAACGTTATGTCAACTTGAAAGCTACTTGAAAGGGATGTAAAATGTGGTAAATCGAAATTAAGTATGAACTCCTATTTTATACGAATTATTATGATGCGCCTACGGTGGCAAAATACTTTATACATGATGTAACATATGTTTTAGTCCGATATTATTAAACTTTCTTAAAATATAATATGATAATACAGAAAGCGATGTATTTAAAGTAGGTGATAAATTATTTGAATAAGTTTATTATTGAACATAATAATTGGTACTCTATTTTTACCGAATTCATGCCTAGAGCTATGTATTCTTCGTTTTAAAATTCTTAAGTAGTAAACAAATAATGTAAACCGATAACAACTGATAGGGTTGGGAAACGCTTGAACGAACTACTGAGCTAATAAAACCTGAATGGCAAGTGAATGATTTTACTGATTGTGTAAATTAATAAAGGAGCCAAATTCGCTAGATGTATTGCAACCATCGCTAAGGTGGAAATACTGAGCCGGCTCGAAACTATCATTTGTCAAAACGGTAAAATATTTTTTAGTACCATTAGTCTAACGACTTCATAAATAATAATATAATGATTTGTGTAGTTATTTAACGTATTTATTATTAATATTTAATAAATTTTACAGGGTAACTTTTAACTTAACTTCTAGTCTTTATTATTATTTATTCATTCATATTTTTACTTATTCATTCATAAGATATTTATGTTATTATATTTTAAAAACTTTTCGTTAATAGATGTTGGGTTACAATATTATTTTATGAATTTTAAAATAATTGAAATATACTGCCTTAAAAAATATCGATTTATTTAAAAATACTGATATTAATATATCAATCTAAATTCACAGTATTACAACATCCCTAGTTTCAAAGACAATCGATTTTGGCCGACCGACATTTGGAAATGTGAATAGTGTCCCGATACTTGCTATGAATTTTACTTTGGCGTTTTACTCTGATTTTTATGTTAATTAAAAGATATTTTAAGTTTTGTGGGTAAAAAATATATTAATCCTATCAAATGTTCTACTTTTATTCATAAATTAAAAGTGTGCGGCTCAGTGGTTTTCGGCAAGTATTAAAATTTATTGAGGAACGAATAATTTTATTTTTATATTCATGTCACTCGTAATGGACTTGTGCTGCAGACGTGGAAGTATTTATGGAAGGAAAAGTATAAACTTGGCATTTGTTGCACATTTCTTTCATGATGATGCACCGGTAACCATTGTACTGTCATTACGGAAATTAGTCGGCTAAAAAAGTTGAACAATAAGTTAAAAAACAAAAAAATCTGCTCTTGATATCGCCGCGTAATTTAGCTTGACGTGCGAATAACCGAAAACATTCTGATTCGTAAGTAGAAAATAGGTGCCTACCTAAATACAATTATATTATTTGTGACCTTATTTTTGAATAAAAGTACTTGTAAAAACAATAGACATTCATCCCACATACAAGAAAATTCATCTGAGGTGTCTTTGTATGTGTATAGTATATGTTGTGCCACTTTTAGAGGTGATATTCAGACTGTCTAACTCTGATTAAAAGTATGTAGTCTTATAACACCTAACATCTTACTTAAACTCTGAGCAACTGCATGTACTCAGCCACATGAATTCAATCAAACCTGCTACTTGGATAAAAATATTCTGCCCTAGTCTGGGGAATGTTTACCTTGTGTACTAAATTTCACACAAATCAGTTCAGCCATTAAGGCAGGATGGATTAACGGATATCCAAATTCAATAACCACCAAATATTCACGTTTACAGGTAATGTTAATAGGATTATTGTATTGAGCTATATTCCTGATTTTAATTTTTCTGAACTCAAGTTTTAATGTATTTATCAAGTGGATGACAATAGGAATAAAGACATTTTTTTTAAAACCTTACATTCAGTGCCTCTGTAAAGCTACATTAAAAAGAATTCATGATACTGTCAAATATCATGGTATCTGCAACTTGAACTTTATTGACATAAGTGATTATTCCATTTGTTAAAGTTCATCAAAGAATCATATAACTTATTAGAGATAGAAAAATTATATTAAAATAGATAGTTTTGATAAAGCACCTGCTTCACCATCTCTGAGTAAATGTCACTGATCAAATAATATTGATACATTGTAATATGTAAAAATATAATACTTTCAAAAATAGCTGTCTTATATGTTAATGGGTGGGTATTTTACTTCAATATTTTGGAACAGGCACTTAGTATTTTAAACATATTATAACATAAATAATTATTAACTATCTTTGCCAGGCATGTATCACAATACCTCTCTTTCTTTCTAAGTAAACATCATATCAAAGAAAGTTTTACAAACATTTTAGGCAAGTGAACAAGGATTCACGAAAGTTTCATTGATATCAGATCAACATTTTTATTTTAATAGATTTCAGTAAATACTGTGCTCTAGTTTGAAAGTATGAATATTATGTTGTAAAAAGAAGGCTATGTAGAGAATAAATGAAAGTCACAAACAAAAGTATTTATAAGTATAGCAGTGTCTGACAGTAGTAGGAAATACTCAAATAAATAAATCATTTTACATAATTAATCCAAATACATTTCAAATCAAATATTTAGCTAAATAATAACATATTTTTCAGATATAAAAATGACATTCATTTTCCAACGCTAAAGACATTTGTATCCAAAATGAGGGAAGCGAATTATGAAACCCAAATAGACTTCAATGACGACGACTTAACCGACTCTCAGACTACATTGAATCAATGGAATCTTAAAGCAAATAGTGGCCATATTTTAACCCCAGAGCAAGTGTATCATAGGAAAATCATAAGGGTCTGTATAATACAAACATTTTAATGATGCCAAAATATAATATTGAGTCCATGATATAATTTAGATTTAGTCAAATTTTATACTCTACCGCCAGTTTAGAATGATGTTTCTTTAAGGATGGACAAGAAACTCGTATCACTGCTCTTTCTAATAGTTTACATTCACACTACATTAATGTAATTTATTTTGATTAGAGCAGCTCAATTTATGTCAATGAGTAACATTATAACAAAATAATTAAATTATAATTATTTTTGTGCATGAGCCTCATGAGTATGATGAATAAATTAAGAATATATAATAAAGATTATAACAAGCAATAAGTCTCGAGCATAACAATCCTCATATTTCTGTCTTTATAATTCCTATGGTAACGTTTACTTAAAGATTATACATCTACATAAGTCAAACCACTTTATGACGCTTTAAACATTTATTTTAATTTCAGAGATGGAATCGTTTATCTCGATTACAGCGGTCAATAGTATATGCTGTAGTCGTCATAGCAGCTACAGTTGTAATACTTTTTTACTCATCTAAAGGCTCACTGAATCCTGATGATAAAACTAATGAGATTATACAGGTATATCAGTTTTTTCATTAACATATCATAAGCTTACTCCTGTATCACCAAATGGGTAAGCAGAGGTGCAAGTAATGCTGCCTCCATGCTTAGCCTAGTTTATTTCCGTTTAGAAGGCGAGCCTACCTCCACATTAGGCACAAATTCCAAAGCTGGACTACTCATGTGTGAGTTTTCGTAATGAAAACTCAATATAAATTGTGTTTGTCCAATCTGAAATTTGCGAGTCATGGTTTCTCAGTCCAAGTAGGTTGACGCTAAACCAATGACGCGATTTTTTATTTACAAAAACACTACTCAATTCTTTGCTTATCTTGTAATTAGAAATGAAAAATGTTTACAATCACTTAGACTTCGTCAATATAACCAAATGGTTATTATCATCAAAATACCGATTAGATGTTAATGAAAATGCACCCATTACTTCTGTTGACCTACATTATACAAACTGTAATATATGACTAATTCTGACATCTGTTTCAATAGTTTCAAGTTTCCGAATACTGATAATACTGTTGATTAAAAGTATTTTAAAATATATTGCTTTATATTATATTAAATTACAGCCGCTATCAACTTCCGTTGAGAACAAAATTAATACTGCTGCTGATAAAATACTATAAAGTATTCGACTGTTTTTGGGTAATTGGCCTAAAAAGCTCTGTATGGTATATTAAACTACCGTCTTATGGAGAATGGTCGTTTCCACCTAAAGTTTCAAACATATACATATTTTTTTGTCATTATTATATTAAAAAAAACGCTAGAGGAGGAGACATGATGGTGGACTGATATGGTCTGGAGTGCGACTCGGTAGAAAAAGTCGCAGTTCAGTGTGTTGCAAGCGATCAACTCCCCTTCTCCCCAAATATCTTCATATTGCTGCATACCGAACGGTCAAAACACATCTAAGCAAGCTGTTGCTTATGCCTGACACTATCATATGGCACCTCTTTATCAGAAGCTAGAGACCGCCAATACTTAGTATACCGGCTCGCTAAGGCCTGGGAGAAAGCGACACTCTACTTCCCAAGTGCCAATGTCTCAGATACTCCTGGGGCGTTTTTGTGTGTAGAAAGTTTATGGGCTCCTATGGTATAAAGCTTCTTGCTAACTTGTTTTACCACTTTCTGTACACTACACAGATGCCGAACCCTTAACAATTGAATTTTATAATTCCCGTATAAAAGGGTAAGTGTAGGTTCAGGATTGTGAGAACTACCGCGGCATTAAGCTGATGTCAATGCTGTTTCCATGAAGCTCTTCGAATTCATCCTCGAATCTAGGCTCCGCCAAGACTGACTCTCGAGTGTCAATACGGCTAAAAGTGGCAGCATTGAACTTGTGTTTGCGATTAGATCGCTCGAGGCATAGAGGAAGATGCCTCTGCACATTATGGTCTTTTTGGATTTGCAGAATGCCTTGTGACTGTGTGTCCCAGTAGGTGATCTAAAGGTCAAAGGTATGCCAGCAGCTTACATTGACATCATCGGGGGCATTTCCTTCTGATCCGAGTCTATATTTCGGACTACTGTTGGCGATGCCAACCCCATCCCAATTACCGCTAATGGCTACCAGGGTTCGGCGCTGAGTCCATTTCTATTGAGTGTTGTGCTTGATGTCACGACAGCGGATATACAGAAGCAGCAACCATGGTTGTTCAAATGTTCATGTATGCCAATGATATAGCAATGGTTGACGAGAACAAACGGCGTTCATAGCAATGGGTGAGCCTGTGGAAGGGAATGCTTGAAAACGGTGATTTGAACTAAATGTGGACCGCGTACATGGCCTGCTGGAGTACAGACCCGGATAATATCCGGCTAGAGAAAGCACTTGTGCTGAACATAGACAAGCACCTATCGTCTGTACTGCACGAGTCGGTGACGTCAGCTTTAGAAATGTCGCTTGAGGTGGTTTGGTCACGTTTTGAGGAAACCACAGGAGTACGTCGGTCGCAGATGCCTGAGTCAGATCGTACCAGGGTCTTTCGTTTATGTCGTACGAGAAACTCTCTTCATCTAATTAGGGCTTAAACGACCACCGAAATACTCCCTATTGCAATCATGGTTTAATAAAGTTGTAAACAACGCCTCAAAATCTTTTGTATAACTATGTATAAATATATAAATATGACTTTTATAAATATGACTTATATTTAATTAATAGCGCCGACTGTAAGTCAATTAAATAAGGCTGTTGATGTAAGGCTGGCTGCCTGTGTCATAAATATAAAGTACATTCTGATACTGTTCATTTACAGGAACCATTAAGAAATATTTCACTAGGCATTGACTCATCAGCTGATGTCGCATTACCTAAAACAGCTGTGGAAACTGAACAAAATGAGAAACTGGTTTTCACAGGTATGACAATAAATCAATTATAATTTATGCTTTGAAAAGAAATTATTTTGCATTTGTCTATTTCAAAAATCAATCTTAATATTGCAGGACCCAAAAATGCTCGTCAAGTTGCTGTTGTTGAAAGCTTTAAGCATGCGTGGAGGGGATACAAAGAGCATGCCTGGGGACATGATAACTTAAAACCTGTGTCTGGGATGGCATTTGATTGGTTCTCCCTTGGTCTAACCATTGTTGATGGGATGGACACAGCCTTTATCATGGGGTTACATGAAGGTATTAAATTTTTAGCAAATAGACTATCTATTTTACACACATGCAGCTTCCTGTATAATAATTTTGCGTCCGAGCTTTACTGTCACAGTTAACTTAGATAGATGTTTGTAAAGTTATAAAATGTATACAACAATGGTTTTGCCCTGGACACTACACAGAGCTGCCGCGTTCTAAACATGATAATATACTAGTTTAATTTATCATAATAAATCTTGTTTTCAGAATTCGAAGAAGGCAAACAGTGGGTAAAAACAGATCTTGTGTTTACTAAGAATAAGGATGTGAATTTCTTTGAAGTCACCATCAGAATACTCGGTAGTTTGCTCACGATTCACCAATTCACACAAGATAAAATGTTTCTTGATAAAGCTGTAAGTGTTATTAAATTATGTATAAATTAGAATCATTAATCAATAAACACACTAAAATAAGTATGGTTTGTCCATTTTTCGACAATACTTGCTAGCAGAAATCCGAACTCCACTCTGCTCGCATATCTAGTAGTACAGCTATGTAGTACATAGCAAAAGGGACAACATGCGTATAGAATACAATAGATACACATATGCACTGTAAGTTGCTGCAACGAAGGGTCTTTGTTAAATGCACATATAATACCTAGGTTGAGATTGGCTGTGGTTTTTTTAAACGTTTATTGCTTTATTGTCAAATGTTGACAGATTCTACACCTTCTCAATCGTTCTCAATATATACTGTTATTATAAAGATATAAAGTATTTTCCAAAAACTTTACAATGACAAACTACTCTACTGATCAATTATTGGAACTTCTGATTCTGAAAATAACTCTTCCAATAGGATTCTACGTTATTCCTAAGTGCTATCTGTACTACCACTGTCCCTCGTGGTTAATATTATAGCACCGCTCCCATGTGCTATAAACCTTCCGGAAGAGATTTTCTAAATGTAGTGAACCGCATCAAAATCAAAGAACTAGGTGGACAAACAGGCAGACACCTGCGGATAGCGTCTTTGTTTTATGTTATATATCAAAAAAAAAATGTAAGGTGTGTTATTGTGATAAAAATGAGTTTTCAGTTGGTAATCAGATTATAAACAAATGTGTATTATAAAAATACTTAGACAGGCAGGGACTGCGAAAGCTAGTTAGTAGCTAGCAACTTTGAAATTGCAACCTGTCACATTTAGTGATCTGTAAAGGTTACCATAATATTTATTTAAGCAACATTATATTTTTAGGTTGATCTGGGAGATAGGCTCATGGCCGCATTTTCGTCACCATCTGGCATTCCGTATTCAGATGTAAATCTGGGGACGAGGACGGCTCACGCTCCGGAATGGTCACATTATAGCACCACGGCCGAAGTCACTACTGTACAATTGGAGTTTCGGCAGCTGTCCCGGGCTAGTAACAATCCTACTTTTGAGGTAATTACTTTTTTTATATAAAAAAAAGGGTCAGCCGAACAGGAGGGTCATCTGATGGTAAGTAATCACTACTGCCTATGAGATGTTCATACATGAATTTATATTAGTGTATAAGATCTAGAGCGATTATTATTTGTATTGTTTGTTTTTAATTTTTATAACTTGATAGCCCAGGTGCAGTTGGTCAGAATTTTAAAAACAATATAAGGTTTTTTTAAAGAAAGTATTACATTTTCATACATAGACTCAAGCTGGTTTCCCATAAGGGCAGGGAGACACAACGGATTTCCATTTGCTACGATCCTTGCACACCTCTTTGGTGTCCTTCACTCTCATTCAATTCTTCATGCATGCTCGTCGGTTTAGGGTTCTTCTAACATGGTTTTTCTCGAAAATATCTCCTACTAATATTATAAAAAGCAAATAGTTGTAAGTTTGTGATTGTGAGTTTGTTAATATCTGGAACTGGTGATCTACTCTGAAAATTATTTATTCAATTGGAAGCTATATTATTCCGGTTCGCTATTAATGTTTTATATTTTATAATTTTCGACAGGATGCCGCAGCGGCAGTATCAGAAAAGATTCACCACTTGCCAAAGAAACATGGTCTAGTACCGATCTTCATAAATCCGAACACAGGACATTTTCTACCACACGCCACAGTGACATTAGGAGCTAGGGGTGACAGCTACTATGAATATCTGCTCAAGCAATGGCTGCAGACTGGAAAGACAATTAATTAGTGAGTGTTTACCCTTTTGTTTGGTTAATTGTGTTGGTTCTTCACATTGGTGTTGTTTTTGATAATTTTTAAATGTGTCTTTGCGTTGTTGCTATGCGTTGCTAACAGTTTCTTGTTAAATGTTTTGTTTTATACTAGTTCTTTTTATTGTGTTTATTAACTAGGTTAGATATGGCAAACTATTTACACTGGACAAATAATATAGCGCTGCAAAATATATATATATATTTTTTTTTCGATTACTGAATTATAGCAATAAGAAGTAATAAACTGATTAAGCAGATTCTGATTACAGCCAATATTGGTGCCTAGTTTTGGTAAAGCTCAATAATTACAATAGGTATTAATCAAAAATGTTTGATCAAAAGTTTGAGAATGTGAAAAAGATTGCCATCACTAGTCTAAACAGTAGCTTTAACATAATGCTAATTTCATGCGAATGATAATCTCGAAATGCGAATTCCATAACAATGACTGGTAATTACAAACTAGTCAGTGAGCGAACTTGCGGTGCTTCAATTAAAACCAATTTGTCGTTTATGAGACTTAATTTGTCTCTGTGCTATGCTACCAGTTCGATAAGGGCGTAGACAAGCAAGGTTTTAAAAACATTTAATAATGCGACATAATGATAATAACGTAATAATGCTTATTTGTTTGATCCACATAGTTTCATATACAATTTTTGTATACTGTAACTTAAACTAGGTAATAAACCTGTGCTATATGTGACAGTTTATTGATTGATGGTCAGCTATACATATACATATTTATCAATCAAATAATACTTTTGACACCATTATCCTTACTTATTGCGATCATTTAGTCGTCAAACGAGAAAACTAATTAACAAAATCAGATAAATTTTACCTCGTTTTTAAATTTCTGGTACATTTATTTATCTATGCAGTAGTTATACTCATATTCTTAACAGATGTCATGATACAACTTTATTAATATACTATACTTATTATGGTAGGCTTTTGCACAGTGTATTTGTACGTTTAGGTTTATAAACAATGATGTGGTATAAATGTAGCTAGTTAGATGTTATTATTATAAATATATATTTCTGTATAACATGTTCTATTTGATTCCAGTTTGTTAGATGATTATCTGACCGCTATCGAAGGTGTTCGAGAGTTCCTGGCGAAACGATCATCTCCTAACAAAAGACTGTTTATCGGCGAACTGTCTGCAGGATCTGAGGTTTGTATTTTATTTGAACGATACCACGTTTGTACACGCATCGTATAATGGTAGGCAAAATGTACGCAACAATTCAAATTTCTAACTGCAGACGAAATAAAGCCAGAGGTCCCGTTAAAATGCGACACAAAATAAATAAGATTAATATTAACATCAACCATATTATAATTAGGGATGCATCCGATACCGATTCCGGTATATCGGCGATATTAAAATTTTCGCGATATATCTGAATCGGACATAATAATTTACTGCGACGTCAATACTTTTAAAATTTCACGCCTTAAAAATCCCCTCGTAAACGCGTGAATACGTATCAAAACGAGAAGTTATAATACACGAAATTATAAAAATGTAATCTGTTGTATTACAAATATTCATTGAACATTGAAGCCAGTGAAATTACTGGGCCTTATGACACTTAACATCTTATGCCCCGGGCTGACGAGCGCAGTCCAGTTTCATACAGTACTTTGTAATCCAAAATTTTGTGTGGTGTTGCTTCTGTTTATGGGAAGGTGTGGCGCTTACCATCAAGCGAGCGACCTACTTGTCTCTTCATTCAAGCTAATAGAAAAAAAATACCACAAAGATAATAATAATAATAATAAGCCCCCTAAAACCCAACCACACGTCCTGATCGAACACCTGATCACGTGGGGGGCGGACAACACACTACTTAATCTACCTGTGTGGCTAACGTGGCAATGGTAACCCAATTAACATGGAGAATAATAGAAATTGTAAGTATAATTTAAGGTCGCTTCCCGGAGGTCGTCGGGGCACACCCGGTGCCGGCGCTGGGTGTCTCAGTAATGCGAACACCGGCGGCGGGAGTATTAGGCTGGCTCCCGCGCAACATAATAATGCTACAGCCGATGCGCGCTCAGAGACGGAATCCGTTCCCTCTCTATTCTCATCAATCCCATCATCTATCACCCCATCATACCGTATAACGAGATCTCATTCATCATCAATCTCGATACACTCGGAGGATGTTGCACAGGAGGTAATATCTATCTCAGATGCTGTGCCCACCACGAGTACTCACACAACGCGTAGGAAATGGACAGCTGAAATGAACGAATTCATTCTACGCACTTATCTTTATTTAACTACAATGGAAACAGACACAAAGGCTTACTTATTACCACTACACACAAAGTTTACCGACAAATTTCCGTATATGCAAGTTAGTAAACAAAATTTAGGTGACCAAAGGAGAGCCATAATACGCAGAAAATTACTTCCACAAACAACTATCGATCAGATTTATAATGAAGTTAAGGACGAACTTAATACTGTACAGGCAGAAATAGAGCACCATCATTTCCAAGCACCACAAACTGGACAACGTATGAAATGGACCAATGAATACAACGAATCTATCATGAGAGCATACTATACAATAACCCGTTTAGAAACAGATAAAACAGCATATCGCAAACAACTACACGAATATTTTGTAAACAAATTCCCTCACCTTGCACACCTATCGGAACAGAGAATATCCGACCAACGTAGAGTGATAATAAACAATTCTCTTGTCAGTAAAAATAGACTAGATACTATTAGGCAACAAATAGCACAAGAACTTCGAATTTCTCAACCATCATTTACACAAAACACAGACCGAAATGACGTTATGAGTCTCTCTAACCACGAATCAACCCAGATTGTCATAAACAATGCATCATCGAGCACCTCAGAAAATAGGGCACACACAAACGTAGAAGAAGAAGAAATAAACACTGCCTTTGCTACAGCACTAGAATATTTCACTAACACCAGCCCTACAAATAGACCGTATATCCCGAGACAGAAATCCTCAAAGAAGCTCTCAAGAATAGTTAACTTCATAAACGAGAACATTTTACCAACAAAACTGCACGATCATATAGATTTTAACACATTACAGACCATTCTATATTGTGCAGCGTGGACAACTTCTAAAATAAATGGATCTAAGTTAACAATCCCACCAACAGAACCGGTCACCAGAACCCAATATAATCAAAAACCAAAATGGCAAAGGCGCCTTGAAAATAAAATAGCGGTACTACGAGTAAATCTAGGAAGGCTAACGCAATATATTAGGGGAAATAGATCTACAAAGCTCAAAAAACACATTCACAATATACTCAATCATTACAAAATTCACACCACTCATGAAGAAGAAAATACACAACTCACACAATTTCTTGATACCTTGAAACAAAAACTAGCAGTCTCCAGCAGTCGTTTAGATAGGTACACAAAATGTACACTTAGAAAAAAACAAAATGTAGAATTTATTACAAATGAGAGAAACTTTTATCGAAATTTAAAAACAAATACAACTAATCAAACAGACTCCACTCGCAATATTTCTACACCAGAACCGGATAAACTTAAAGATTTTTGGGCCAACATATGGGAAAACCCTGTTACACACAACCAAGATACACCTTGGATTAGATCCGAAATACAACAGGCAGAAAACATTGTAACAATGTCTTATGAACATATTCCAATGGAAGTTTTTAAAAGAATAATAAATCGGCTACACAACTGGAAAGCGCCTGGATCTGATCACCTACACAATTTTTGGTATAAACACCTGACATGTGCCCATCCATATATCTATAACCATATAAATAATTTTATCCAAAACCCACAAGAAATGCCCGATTATATTACCACAGGCATTACATACATGTTGCCGAAGGATGAGTCAGACTTCTCGAACCCCGCTAAATATAGACCCATCACCTGTTTGCAAACTATATATAAGATAATAACAGCATGCTTAGCAGACCTTATATATACTCATACCCAAAATAATAATATCCTAGCAGAACAACAAAAAGGCTGTAGAAAATTTAGCAGAGGGTGTAAGGAACAAATCACAATAGATTCGGTTATATTAGGACAGGTTCAACACACCAAAAATAGTTTATACACCACATATATAGACTATAAAAAAGCATTTGACTCAGTACCTCACTCATACCTACTTCAAATACTACACATATACAAAATCAATCCACAAATAATAAATTTTCTTAACACTACCATCAATAAATGGTCCACTCAATTAAACTTAAAAACTAGTAATGGCATACTAACATCTGATCAGATAAAGATCCAACGAGGCATTTTTCAAGGCGATGCTTTAAGCCCGTTATGGTTTTGTCTGGCATTAAATCCATTGTCGCATATACTGAACTCCACAAAAATTGGTTACAAATTAAAATATACAGAAACACATCATAATAATTCAACAAGAGAATACACACTGAATCATCTACTATACATGGACGACATAAAATTGTATGCTACCACCAAAACAGGACTTAATAAGCTAATAGATGCCACGGAACAATTTTCAACTCACATAAACATGGAATTTGGTATAGATAAGTGCAAGGTAAATTCAGTCAGAGCAGGACAACTCATACAACACAACTATCAACTTCAATCAGGTGAAACCATACACTCCCTAGCTGAAAACGAAACATACAAGTATTTAGGTTTAAATCAATCCAGACAAATACACAATAAAGACACTAAAAATAACCTTACAACGGAATTCAAGCACAGACTTAACACAATTTTTAAATCACAACTTCACTCCAAAAATATTATCAAAGCATTAAACACCTATGCCGTCCCTATATTAACCTACTCTTTCGGTATTTTAAATTGGTCCAAAACTGAACTTAAAAACCTCCAGTGCAGTATTAACGTCATAATGACAAAACACCGAAAACACCACCCACGAGCCTGTGTGCAGCGACAGACACTACCCCGAAAGGAAGGAGGTAGAGGGATCATTGATCTCATCAATCTCCATAATAAACAAATCACCAACATGAGAACTTACTTCCATAATAAGTTTGATTCTAAACTTCACATAGCAATAGCCGAAAATGATTGTAAACTGACTCCATTAAATCTTCAAGACAAAAATGCACATCCAAATGAAATCCAGACAAGTATGCACACTAAGGTAATGGAATGGACCCGCAAGTCTTTGCACGGTAGGCACCGACAGGATCTTAGCCAGACCAACGTCGACAAGAATGCGTCGAACGACTGGTTAGTCCGAGGAGAGTTGTTCCCAGAAACGGAAGGATTTATGGTAGCCATCCAAGACCAAGTAATGGAAACACGAAATTACCAAAAATATATTATCAAAAACCCAAATTTATCCACTGACACCTGCCGCCGTTGCAATAGTTCATCTGAGACAATACAACACATAACAGGGGCCTGCAAATCTATAGTACAGACCGATTATAAGCATAGGCATGATCAGGTAGCATATATAGTGCATCAAAAACTAGCTATTAAATACAATCTTCTTTCTTCATCAACTCCATATTACAAATACACCCCAGACGCAATATTAGAGAACACATCTCATAAACTTTACTTTGACAGGGCAGTACTCACAGACCGTACTATTCATTATAACAGACCGGATATAATTCTTATAGATAAAATCAACAAAACAGCCCTATTAATTGATATAGCTATTCCAAACACTCATAACCTACAGTCCACAATTTCGGAAAAACTATCTAAATATATAGATCTCAAAGACGAAGTGGCTCGAATATGGCACCTGAACAAGGTAACAATAGTTCCAGTTGTACTCTCCACTACTGGCGTCATACCCATACAGCTGCATGATTCATTAAAGACTTTACAATTGCCTAAATTCTTATACAGCTCCCTGCAGAAAGCAGTAATAATAAATACCTGCAGGATTGTAAGAAAGTTTTTACAGATGGCCTAATTTAATTAAAATCCCATATAAGTGAGGCATACTTGGCCTAGGCCCGTATGTCTTATTGTATACCGGTTTTTCAAACCGAGACTTAAAGAAGTTAACACAATAATAATAATAATAATACACCCAACAGTCACACACATAGTCCTGACCCCACACTAGGTAAACCTGTGTCGTGGGTATCAGGAACTACGAGGGGCTTGCGGTCCCACAAAAAAATAAAATAGATATTAAATAGATTCTGTAATTATGTTATACTTCGCGTGCCGACATCTTGAACAACTTTTATGCCAACACACATCATACTAATATTATAAATGTAAGTTTGTTTGTTATGCTTTCACGTGAAAACTACTTAACCGATCATCATGAAACTTTGTACACATATTCTTGGAGGTATAAGAAGTAACATAGGATACTTTTTATGAAAAAAAAACTATTTGTTTGTTACAATTTCACGCTTAAATCGCTGAACCGTTTTTGATGAATTCTGGTAAAGAGATAGATGGGACCCTGCAGACGGGTATAGGCTACTTTTCATCCCGGAATAGGCTATTCACGCGGGCGAAGCCGCGAGCTAAAACTAGTTTCATATAATTCTACCAGCACCGCAGTGACAACGTTACTTTACGTTGTCATAATCTAAACATTATTTTTTAACTATGCTATCGCTTCATGAAGAGAAGTGGTTTAATTTTGTGAAGACGTATTTTGTCTCTACAAACCTACGTAAGGAACGAAAGTGATCCAATTTCGCCGATTCTTTTTCCATTCGAAAAGGTATAGCTTAAAGTTGATCCCAAAATAACATTATTTCACCGCTGAACATTGGTTTTGCAGGCATTCAACCCGAAGATGGACCACTTGACGTGCTTCCTGCCGGGTACACTGGCTTTGGGCCATTCTAACGGTCTGCCTGACTGGCACATGACTATGGCCGAAGAGCTGTTGTACACGTGCTACTTGACATATGCCGCTCACCCAACATTCCTGGCGCCCGAGATTACTCATTTCAATCTTGTAAGTAGTATACGATATCTAGAAGCCCAAAAAAATAGCAATATGATGGGGAAATGATACGTAAAATATTTTCATACCATGACTAAAAGGTATATGAAATAAACCAATTAGTAGTAGAATAGTTTTTGTAAATTTTCTTTTAATTGATTATTATAATGATGTCATATGTCATGGTATTTATAGATTTCGATTAAATAAGTTCATTTATTTCAGCAGCAAACCAGACCATTTTCTAGTAGAGCTATTGTGGTTTTTGTTATTCAATATATTAATATATCAATATAAGAATAAAAATACCTGTAGTTTTATTGTTATAAGATTTGAATATGTATGCAGGCAAGCCCCACCGAAGACATGTATACGAAAACCGCGGATGCTCACAGTCTCCTTCGGCCTGAATTCGTGGAGAGTCTCTGGTATATGTATCAGATCACTGGCAACACTACATACCAGGAGTGGGGATGGCAAATATTCCAGGTATTTTAATAAATATTTTAATTCTCCAATTATCAACCGTAAATTCTGCATTAGGCTTTGTATTGAGTCAAATGATCTATGAGTGGAGACTATTTTGGACCAATAAATCATTTTTCTTTATAACGTAATGTAAGACCAATAAAAAAACAGTTGAAGGAATCGGCTGTGCAGCGCGGCGCACGGCACGATGTGACTACTGAGTATTGAGCGCGTTAATGCGCACGGATCTTTGAACTCGACTTTAGTATTACTACGCTTTACATTGCGGGCTTAGTCCAAAATGGCATGTAAACAAAAAAAGAATAGTGTTTTTCGTTTATATTAATGTAGTATTTTATTGCCATTTCGGCTTCGGAAGCGGTTTACACCCGGTATGTAAATATATCTATTTTATCATGAGTGACTTGTCCGCATCGCTTGTATCAGAGGCATAATTGCCTACAGGTTTGTCCTGGCTGCTGGCACAGTCAGGTTTTGAGTGGTAGAGCCACGCTATAGACAGTTTTGTCTATAGCATGAATGGCCCAACACAACCGAGTCGTTACCACTGTCTCACAGAAACCCAACCTAAACTAGCGGCTTGCTGCGAGTACAGAGGTGCTGGTTACGGCGGTACAGTAATGCCCGTTCCCTATATTCTGTCTCTGGTTTTGCTATACCGGCGATAAAAAATGTTATGTATTTTCCGTTTGACCGTCCCAATAAACATACAAATGATAGGCAATCCTATTCTTCATTGCTGTCTATTGATGAGAGGACTGATAGCTAACTACAGATATACGACACTATGAAAATGACAGTTCAAGCGTCCCAATATTTTTAAGCGCTATCTGTCGATAAAGTTATCTAGTTTTATCTTTATCGGTAGATTTTGTCCGATAAACAGATATCCTCGGCTGTAAAGAAACTAAATAAATAACGCATTTTGAAGAAATAGCCACGATTATACGGCTTACATGGCACTCGCACTGAAATACAAAAACTAAATAAAATAGGTAAAAATCTAAAAGAAAATATAAAAAATGTCTTAAATTTCCATAAATAATAATAATGCACCGTTTTGATAATCAAATCATGTGCAAGAAACATTTAACTACTTGTTAATGCGAACATCATCATCGCGTCATGTCTAATAAAATCCCCAATTCCCTACCAAAATAATTCCCCACTTCAGTAAAATCCCTCAAATTCTCTGGGGGTTTAATTCAAAGTTCAAAGGACTTGTATTCAGAGCCGTAATGTATTGACAGTAAAACGTTTCGTTATTACATTGTGTTTTGCAACATAATAAGTATTTCTCGTTATTATTATTTCATTTACAGTGGTAAAAAATAAGAATTATAGATAAATGTTAAATTAAAACTTATATTTCTAATCTAAATCATATCTTCATACTTTCTAACATAGATTATACAATAGTTCCTCTTTTTCAGCTTGTATGAACATAACGCACAGGAGGGCCCTGATAGACTGACTATCTATTGCTATCCTATTATCCGACGTACTTATCTGAAAAATAGGGACGAATTCAAGCAGTATATAGAACAATACGGATGTTTGACGATAGCTATCTATCGTGAAATTGAACATTAATATTAGGAACGGCCATAAGTGAGGTATCTGGAGTCTCAAATCCCCCTGCCCTTCCCAATCGCTTAATTTTATTATCACTTTCCATTACGGTCGGAAATGCGCCTATGATTATTTTGGCGTTGTGGGTATAGATGGGTGGTGGAGATCACTTATCCATCAGATGACGCACTTGCTCGTTTGCCGGCCTAGATTTTAAAAAAATACCTGCGCCTTTTTCTTCTTTATAGATATTTATGTTGTTTGATTTAGGTCGTTGGTCTGTGTACGAAACTCAATACAATATTGATGAATCATTTCCAGGGGTTCGAGAAATACGCCAAAGTGCCAAACGGGTACACATCCCTTGCAAACGTAAAGTCTGAGAAGCCCATACCACGTGATATGATGGAGTCATTCTTCCTATCGGAAACACTTAAGTATATGTACTTATTGTTTAGTGAAGACAGGTTTGTTATAGACTTATCCAAATACGTCATTAATTCTGAAGCACATCCTCTACCTATACACAAGAACTAGTGTAATTCGTATTAGAAGAATGTGAATTTAGAAGATTTTAAACTAATTGTAGGTAGGTAAGCGAACTTAATCAAAGATTAGTGTGGTATTCATAAAGTCGTTGTATATTATTTTGGTTGTTAAATTATATTTTTATTATCACTTGTCTGAATATAGACAGGGGTGTGCAATATTTTGCTATTATTTTTTATTAGGCCACTGACTTAAATTTAATAAATAAACACTGCACACATGACACAGTATGCTATTATGCAAAATGTACATGTAAAAATATAAATTATATATTTTTTTTATGAATTGTATACGATTGTTATACGCTTCGGCAGTCTTCGTCTATTTCGTAAATACCAACGTGTCATGACAATGATCTAATACAGACCTATTATCGACATTAGATTATGTACTTATTTTCTTGAGTGACTGACCAGGCTCGGATAGCCGGACATTGTTTGTATATTCGCATTAAATTGTCAAAAATTATTGCAGAAGCGCATAACACTAATCATAGTACTGTAAGTATATTTTAATTTAATTTTTAATCCAGTTGATTTATTGACAAAAAGTTTATTGAATTGTGACTAGATTATTTATATAGGCAAAATTAAGTTAAATCCATCGCTGTTCTCCGTACTCGGCTATAATATATTTTAGTTAATGTCAAGCTTCGAAAGAGACTTTTGACGTTAGAAGGTTTTACCATATTCACTATGGTTAGTTTCGAGTTTCAAATTAATATTCTCTTATAAATTCATATTTAAAAGGAGCTTTCGGAAAATACAATGACAGATTTAGCAATTTGGGTGAAAGATAAATTTCATAATATGTTGATCTTTTGTCTTCTATTCAAGGCAATTTTTGAAGCACCATTGAATTACTATTAAAACTAGTATTTGATATATAATTCCCGACAGCCGCCAGCATTTTATAGTTTTTTTTACTATGTATATTGGCACAAGTTTTCGGGCCTATTTAAATGTGTTACTTAAATTATAACGAATTATTAGTTATTAACGACTTAATGTATATTATGCAAGGTGGGTGATATCTTTGTAGTTATGGAAATATCCCGTATTTTAAGCCTTATTAATAAGAGAACATAAACTAAAAATATTGATAATAGGTATGTACACAGTAGCGGCCCTAGTGTTTACAGCGACTGAATAGCATTACTATACCAAAGATACACATTACCGGATAAAAGGTTTCTTTGACAGTTGTCATTTTATAGGTACGTCGTAGAATACATATAAAATGCTAGCATGAAATACATCGAAGCTAGTCAAGTTACTGGGCGTTATGTGAATTAACGCTCAATGTCTCAGAATGACAAGCTCAATTCAGTAGTTAAATACTTTGTTACTTAAAGTTATACAGATGGTAGTGGCCCATTTTGTGGCTGTAATATCCTGATAGTTGCTTATATTTGAAAATTATTGTATACACAGCGTAATATATTAATACAATAAATAAAAAGGGAATCACTAATATTTTAAAGAACAATGGCGAACTCCAATATAATTTTTTCCATATATTATATGTCATTTATATTATATACCTTTTTTCGTGGGCGTAGTTATCATACTCGACTTACGTTTGAAGAATTATTTTGATCAAAAATACTATTGCTGTGTTCGATTCATTTACAATTAATCTAAACCGTAAACACATTTTATAAGTACGCTAATGCAATATATATGCTAAAGCACTGGCTATTAAGTAACTTGCGAGTAGATTTAGCGCCTGTTATACTATAGCTGAATAAATTATACTTATCAAATTAAATTTGACACCTTAGTTACACCCATAAGCCACATTCTGACATAGGTATAGATACCCGCGAAAAGATGTCTACTAGGTACTTTCAAAAACGGTAGTTAAATCTTACGTAAACATTTAGAAACAGGCATTTAACGCAATCTGACGACACTAAGAATTCAACTTACAATATTTGGCCAAAAAATAATGAGCCACAACGATAGAAGGGCCATTCTAATAACTACCTTTCCGATGTATAATATTTTTCTTAGAAGACTTAGATATGCCTTTAGCATGCTTATACTTCCAGAAATACCTATAGGTAATTATTTTATTTAAGTATAGGTATATGTAATCATGAAAATCGTAGACGTTTGAGAATTCCATCAACAATTATTTCGCCATTGTTCTTTGGTATGAGCAACAGGCGTACTGTGAACATGTCATTATCTCCCTCGCACGTGTGCTTCGTAAAGACCATGGCAGTCGATGACAGGCAGTAACAGGTTTGAATGTGTTCAACTTATTTATTTTTGAACATAACTGTTTAAAAAAAGAAAACTATAATTAACTATCGTTGCACCTACAATAAGTGCCTTCTAGGACTGGTACTAAACCAAGGCCAACAAGTGTTGGTGTCCGTAGATAAACATATTACGTGACTTCTAGAATTTTCTATGACCTCGAAACCCAGAAATAGTATCTGCGATGTTGTAACACATATTGCCTAGACTAGCTAGATCCTCCTAGAAATAACTCCCCAAATACTAGTGCCTGGTTGTTTTACAGCCACTCTAGCCGTCCGCTAGGGCCGTCTATGGTTGTACTTAATACAAAAGCAATACATTTTAACATCTTATGGGGACGAAAGGCAATGAAAGGCAAGGCCTATCGTCTCGTCGTCGTATTTAAGATATCAGGTATATGTAAATTCAATACTTTGATTACTTAATTCGATTTACTTATTCCATCCATTTGGTGAAGTCTCATTTATCGTCCCATTAGAAGAAATACGTTTTTGTAATTACATGCTTAAGTGAAATTTTATTTTGGTTGTAACCATATTGTAATGGAAGTATTTTATGCAACTTGGTATGTTGTAAGAATCTCTACATGGAAAATATAATTAGCTGTACTGCAAAATATTTTATAGATGAGACTTTATTCTTCTAATGGGATTTTATTATTATGGTCACAAGTAAACTATAGACCACAATAAATATGAGAGTTCGAATTAAGCCAATAGTAACATTATTGTTATTAATATTAGATTTAATTTTATTTATTTGTTTTCAGCTATATAATGCTTTTACAATTGGTTATTCTATTTATTCAGAGAGAGAGAATTATCGTCTATCGATAAATTAATACTAATAGTGAAACTCGGTTAATAATAGCAATAATATTAATACGTATAACTAAGTAGGGTTGTACTCAGATACAAGGTGGATAAGTACTCGTCATCTATGCGTGACATTGGACGTGATTTGATGATGATGACAAGACTTCCCATCAATATGTCCCATTGAACCATACCATTAGTGTATATGAATTAATATAGGTTCCGATTACAACATACAAACATAGTTAATTATAATAATTGATAGAACATTTACATATAAATAACGATTATGGATACCGAATGCAGTGTGTTTGCCCTTTGGTTGAATATAACTTCACAAGGCGATTACATAAAGATTATTTTCAAAAATATGTTACTGTTAAAAAGTATAACATTATAGAAACTGTTGAAGCACTTTGTAAAATGCTGTCGTCCATTTTTTGCGTAAAATTTTAATATTGCAGTTACATATAAAGTCAAATCTCGACTGACAATACTATCAGTACTAATGCTGGTTTTACTAAGACTGGTGTTGGGTTTTACTGAAAGTTGCGAAGTCAGTACTAATACATAATAATTACTATTCAATAGCACCATGAACAACATAATGGCGAAACTTTTCAGTACACCCAGATGTAATGGAAATTATTTTAGAATGAAAATCCAATACTGACAGAACTGTCAGCCAATTTTCCAATACGCCCAAAATTGAAGCTCTTGGTAACCACACTGTCATCGAATTCCGTGTATAATTAATTATGAGCGATAATTTTAAGCTTAATGCCTTAACAAAAAATAAAAATACAATATTGCGTCTAATATTTACATATCTTTTGTAATCGTACAATTGTACGGCCGGCTACTCATAGTTTTTTAAAATATTTTATATAGACAATCATAAACCATAAAGCTACATATTTATAATTTTAATGCAAAATATTAATAAAAATTACTACAAAGCATTCAAATTAGTGTATACCTAAAGGTATTTTTTGAAATTTTCACACTATTATTACATACTGCAACAGATAGATATACATTCTTATTTCGTATTCGTATTCGTAGATATACATAACGTATACTTTCGAGTGTCATTGCAAAAGAAATGGGAAAAATTATCGCTTTAAATCTTCGTAGAATGAAAATTTGTTTGAATGAAACATTTATATACTTTTTATTGAGTAAAGGCAGTCCTCGTTACGTAAATATTTATAATTAGATATTTTATGACTCGTGAGACGTCTGCATATCAATAAAGCGAAACAATTTCTATACTACGAAGATCGACACTTAAATAACAAATTGCGATAAACAATGAAACAATCTGACCCTGTGTGTAAGTGCTGACGTAACAATCACTACTGCCATTGATTCAGCAATAAATATTCTTACAATTTTGACAGGATAATCTGTCATGTCATTACGGTATCACTTAAACACTGTATATACTGTAGGCGGTGACCAAAGTAGTTTGTAAACGTTCAATGCCTTATAAATATGATTAATGACCTGTTTCACAATGTCTAAATAAACGATATTTATCAGATAAGGTATAAGACCTTACATAATGATCTAGCTGTCAATATAGACATAATACAGAAATGTCTAGCGGTTAATATAAACAGAGAAGCTTATATCAAAATAGTGCTTCCTAAATTTACTACTTACCTAATCCGTTATCTGGGAGTAAAAGTTAATTGGATATTGTGAAACAAATCCTTAATCTACAGTTCCCACTACAAGATATACTGAATAGGCTTAGTATTATTTGAGCTGTACATGTACTTATGCTACAATATTTTTAAATATTGTGCAATCATTTAACGGTTTACTTTAAATATTATGCAACGAAATAAAAATATAAAACAAAAGTAGATTAAGTTCCATTGAATTCTTGCATAGACAAACTAAAGTCGAAAGTCTAAAACGATATTTAAAAGCATTCTGTTACAGTAATTTTGTGCCAGTACCTACCTGTATGTATACCTGATATTTATTTATCACGATGGACAGTGGGTCAAACTGACGAGTCGCATTCCACCGTAAGCCTGTGTATATTCAGTAATTTCAAGCTGGTATAAATCTAGTGACCTTCGAGATATGTAACGTCTTTTGATCGACTTTATATTTCGGTGGCTATATACTTACCATCACGTACCGTTAGCCGTGGCTAACTAAAAATAAAAAATAAAACATAAATGTCACAGCATACTGTAACCATTTATCGTAAGAATATGAAATATGGACGTATGGACTCTTGGCTTAATTTTGTTGAAGTAAGTGTATACAACGATATTATCGATATTATTATTTTTTAAATCCGTTACAGTTTGATTGAGAGCAAAGTCATTGTGATGTATTAATGTCTTCCTATATTAAATTTTTAAGGATATTTTCACTATTGGCGAGACAGGTATTCGTCTAAAGTGACGCGCTCTGCCACTCAACTTTGAATCTTACTGCACGTACAAATAAGCGGTGCTGGGATAGGTGGCGCGCGTCTTTTTAGAACGTTTTCCCAGGAGTCACCCCATGACACGATTTGCGGGATGGATACGCAACACACGATAGACTACACGTGATCTGTCGTTTGTACGTTTTTTCATTACGATTGATTGATTGATCGATTCAGCAACGACTCAGCGCGCCGCCGTGATGTTTTTTTCATTAATTTTAGTGATGAAACGAGTAGGTCGTTCGCCTGATGGTAAGCGCCACGCCTGCCCATAAACAGAAGCAACACCGCACAGAACTTTGAATTACAAAGTACTGTATGACACTGGACTGCGCTCGTCACCCCGAGATATAAGATGTTAGTCTCATGCCCAGTAATTTTACTGGCTTCAATGTCCTTCAAACCGGAACACAACAGTGCTTCAACACTGTTGCTAGGCGGCAGAAATAGACTAAGCAGTGGTACCAACCTAGACGGCCTCTCGCATACGAAGGTCCTACCACCTAATACAATGTTGTAGTGGAATGCTGAATGACAAAATAACAGGGTCGTCAGTCGTGCAACCGCTATATCGTCACTGAAAAACTCGTGATAGTATAGTAGCACCGAAAACATAGTCGAAAAGTCGTTTGGAAAACGTGTCATCCTGTGCAGTATCGTGTCATGACTCATGGGAAAATGCTTCATAAAAATGTATTACGATCGGAGTCGCACCACATTTTACCTCGTGGAAACCTTCTTAGATTAGAAGATATTATGCCACAATATTCGACTATAGGTTTTTGAGTGTGCAACTATTTTGCCATTCAGCAACCGTCTGGATTGACTTAACGTGATATAAAGCACGAATTGACTCGACGCTATTATGAACGCTACGAAATTAGTATGCGTAAAATAAGTTGTCTGCCGTTTGCAGCAAACTTCGAAACGGCAGTTATTTTACGCGTACTGTACCAGGGTTGTTGCTAATACAGGCTAGGACATCAGAAGAAGCTTGCTTATTCATTTCAACTATAGTTTAATAATATTAGGTGGTAATTCTTGATTCCGTGGATTCCTTGGATTTCATAACCAGGGATCATATAAGAGAGCATTGTTTCAAATTTTCAAATGTCAGTTATATGTATTTACAGAGTTTAAAATCCTTACCATATTTTGATAATTTATTAAATGATATGACTTGTATTGACCGGGGGCTTTTTTATAACAATATACTGTCTAAGTAATCTTCTCGAGTATGAAGATCGTCACAAGACCTTCGCCACTATGCTTACCGGCAATAAAACTGATGCATATGTTGGAAATTAAACTGGCATTATGAAATTTCAATTTCTGAACCTAATAAATAAATAACACCTAGCATTCAAAAAAAGGCCCTGCCCGTGCAGTAAGATATGATTACCTGGTCATGGGTATCATGAACAACGATAGACTTTCGGTCACACAACACTGACCCAAACTCAAAACAAATGTGGATCACACGTCGATTGTCTTGGTACGGGATCGAACCCGCGACCTCTCCTTTCATATTGACAGAGGCTGTAATTATTCGCAACAACCCTGATTAGAGGCCATGGTAATTCGGCACGGTACCTAATCGCACAAGCTGCGTATTGATTAACGGAACTTGAGGATATTATAAGAAATTCAATTTTGTGAATAAATAGTGAGAAAAATTATTACATAGGTATATTATATGGGAGTATCGAGTATAATAGTAATATGAATAAAACTGTATCAATACTTAATACGAAAGCAACAGTATTATAACATACATAAGGATGCGGTTGTGAAGTTGCTAAAAATCACACAATGTAGGTACTTAACAATTTTGAATTAAAGAAAGAAACGGTTTCATTTTTAGAACAATAATAAGATTAAAAACAAAATAAACATCCGCAAAAACACGACCACTGGTCTCTGGTAGAATCAATATTTCAAATCATATAGGTACTTCACAACCGTGGACTTAAGTTAGTGTATTCTAATAAGTACAGTATGAAATATCGAGCAATGTTTATAAAGTTTTGCCTTATTGATGTTAATGCAAAGTTAGAATGTGTTACATGGGTGATTTTATATATTTTAAAATCACATGACGTACGATAGACTACGTTAATTCATTCGATAGTGAGATACATAGGTACATAATAATGTATTAGTGAGTTAAGATACGCACACATGCACCGTAGTTTATTATATTTAGGGATAAATATTTTAAAATAGCCCATGCTGACATAGGCAATATAATCTGTTACGAACTGTAAAGTTTTTATGGTTCATCGCCTTAATCAGTAAATTTTATACAGTAACGTGTATTTTGAGTAGATTTTTGGAAACATAATGTTTATAATATAATCATAATATGAGCATTCCGCTAGCGTTTCGGCCAGTAAAATAACGTAGAATGTGAGAATCTATACAATTGTCAACCGAAATATTATATACAATATTACTATTAAAGTTAACGTTCGGCAATCTTCGTCTATTTCTAAGATAGGAACGCGCATGATGAATGCAGATCAGTTGGAATATTAGATGTAGGTATGTAATTATTTTTTCTTTTGAATGACTAACCAAGCTTGGCTGGTATTGATATTGCCTATTCGAAGCTTTGTCGAAGCGAATAGATTTAATAGTAGTACTGTGTAATACACTGTGAATGATGATATATATTATATGATATGATTTATGTAATAATGATATCAACTCGTCGTTGGATGCAAATATTTTATGTGTTAATACTTGAACTACTTAGGAATATAGATTTAAGGCACGTAGAATTAGTAAAAACTATTTATGTTGTACATATATATATAGCAACCGATATAGTGTTCAATAATTCAATTGAACCTGCTTATGCTGGTATCCAGTGCCAGTAAATTACCTCAAAATGTTTTCGTTCACCATTGATAAAGCTAGCGGAAAGTAACAATGAATAAATAAATAAATACACACAATAGTCACACACATAGAACTGCCCCACACTGAGTAAACCTTTATCGTGGGAATCGTGAACTATGAGATACAGTCCCACAACATGTTACCTCGAAACTTGTCAATGTCAATGAATTGATCGATCAATTTAATGAACTTCCTTTGAATCTTATTTTAACAATTGCTAATAGTAAGTAACGTCTGTTGCAGTTGCACTTTTAAAAACGAATGTTTTATTTATATAAATAACACCAATATATAGGAGCTTCCCTGTAGGGCCCATGTTACACCTGTATAACCTTTTTGCATTCAATACGATCTTCCATTTACAAGTACTACTTTACAACAAAAGCCAGGCCGTCCAATGGATTGACGCATAAAATATTTGTACTGATATCGAAGAAAAACTATTAGATAACACAGGCAATGGATAATATTATAGATCACGTACCTATAGATGTACCAAACTAAGTGTGAAATAGCAGAAAATGGAAATAATGACAGTGTTATAACTTAATGGAATTATCCCTAGATTTGGTGGCTTTGACCCGCCGCGCCGCGCCGCTAGTGTGTAAATTTTGCTATCTACGAGTAGTGGCTAGTGGATGATTTGGTGGTTTAGTTAACTAATTAGTTAATGAAAAGGAATGTCTTCATCCACTAAACAAACAAATTAACATGTCTGTGTTTTCGCATCATGGGTAGGTATAAAATCTCACTGTTCATAAATATCCAGACGATTTTTTACAGAAATGATGATGCTGACGTTGAAACTACATTTTATTTGGTAATCTGAATCACTTTTATAATTTCTCGAATTTACCTAATAATAAACGAATTACCTAATGTGAAATATGTGTGTCACAACACCTGAAATATCCCTCTATAGTGTAAGATTATTCGTAAAATGGCAATTCTGAGCGACGACTCACGACAGCGACGCTCTTCAGTTTACAGTTAGCTTGGTACATCTAAGTACTGTAATTTATAGGCAAACCAAGCATGTCACTTTTTACCACATCGACTAACGCCATCTCGGTGCGTATAGATTCTGTACTTAATGCGCATTATCATGTTGCGCAAAGAGTAGTCATGAAACAATGTAATATGTTAACATCTATTATATTATCCGTGATCTATGGCACATAATATAGACTATTGTGGTTTAAGATCGAACGATAATTAATGTATCTTGCCTTAACAATATGAATAAATCCAATAGTTCGGAGGACACAAAAATCTTAATAAAAATCAATGTATTAGTATTATTTTTAGTAATAGAACTGAAATATTGTGCAAATGATAAAATTTTGTGAAGCTGTATTGCCTTATCAATGTGAAAAATATACATACGTACTCAAAATACATACATTTTGCTAATCATATACATCATACTATCGGTAGCATTTTCACAAATATTCAGCAATATAATGTGAGAATTAGAAAAAAATCTAAACTATGTATTTTTTCTAATTTTATGTATGTTTTGTAAATTTAGATTTATCTGCATAACTTCAGATAATTAAGATCTTTTATATTTAATTGACTATTAGTTTATTATATTTGTAATAAACTTGTGGCGTAAGTCCGCAAATAATAAAGTTGTGTGTAATTCTAGGCTAAGGTGCTATTCAAGCAAATGATAGAGATGTATGCCGCAAAATATGATGTACTTATTGACTTATTTTTCAGTACAGTTATTAATTGTATTCAAATTAAATGTATTATTAATATTATATAGTGAGTGTGGCGCGGTGGCGTTGAACTAATTATTAATTAGGTATGTCGTAATCAATCAAAATACTCGTTACAACTGATTCTGTATTTGGTGACAACAATTATAATTGTATACCTTAACATATTTTATTTACAATTTCAGATATTTTGTTGTCACAAGAAGTAAATGGTCCATAATAGATAATTTATTTATTTGTCTATATATGTTATGGGTCTGTCGCAATGTAATATAATTAGTAAAAAATTAGTAGGGTGTGTATATACTTATTTATTGTTTAGTGTAATGCACAAACTTTCCCTCAATATTATATTGTATAACCAACTAACATAGTCTTTAATGTATTACACTAAAATTAGTATACCAAAAATTTAAAAAATATTAAGTATCAAAATTTAATGTGATCAAGGCATTTTAGTGTTACAAATCCTTTTCGGAGTGATTATGTTAACATTTAAAAATTATTTAGTTTTCGTCTCGGAAAATGTTAAGTTACCAATAAACTAGTTTGGAACTGTATATGCGGTGTCTATATTATAACCTATATTAATAACTTGTAGCTACTTTAAGATGTTCGATATGTTTAAAAAAAATATTTTAGTAAGTTTAACTGTAATTTTGTTAACTTTTTCACTAACCTAACAGACTTAATAATATTTTTTCTCGTTCAACCATGCCTAAGTCTACTATGCCGATCTCACGTTTGTAAGACTCTACTACATACATCACTTAATATTTATGTAGTGATACCTGAAATGGTTTTAATATTTGAACCATTCCATGGTGTTTACAATTTATAACTTCACTTATCTAGTTATTTTATAAATAAACATTCAAATAGAATGAATATTATTTGTTTATAGATTAGTCTATGATTGATGTATACAATTCTAGTAGTAGATAAATTTAATAGTGTCTCATTTCTATATGAATGTAAAACTATGTAGGCAGTTTAAAATGATAGTACCATTATGTCTATATCTGTTAACTAATGGACTATACACACAATATCTGTACTTTTACGAACTTAAAATGAAAGAAATAATGTTTGTATTGGCGCTCAACACATCATTTGAAGATATCTACATGGTAATACTGCATTTATATTTTAATTTTATGTACTAGACAACTTCTGGTTATTGCATATTGGTTGTAATAAATGTGTAATATTAAAGTTTATTTTTACTGTTTTATTCTACCTTAGCCCCATTCAGACGAAGTTTCACTTAGTACATAGACGACAATATAGATAAAACTGTCATCTATAAGGCCGCGTTATAAGATTATTTTTTCAAAAGTATGAGGTGGCTCGAAAACAAGACTTTTTTGTTATTTTCACGTCTGCGTCATGCGATAATCTTTCCATATTTGGTATGATGGCCTTAATTAATAACCTGTTGTGTCCTACATTTAATGAAGCCAGTACTCGCTCCTGGCTACCTTACATTCAGTGGGTTAGTGCAATAAAATACAGCAATTTCTATTCTTATATTTTATTTAGTACAAAAATTGTACATAATACAAAATTGTTTTATAAATAACTACTGTATGAGTTTGTCAAAAACCTTAATTGGTAAAGCTACACATATAACTGATAAATGTATTACAATAAAGTACAAGATAACATGAATAAAAGGTAAGTAATGGAAAAGTTTGTTAGGAATCAAAAAAGCACCCTGTTCTAAATTATTGGAGCCTTAGCAAAATAATCAACAAAAATAATTGTGATAATATTTAATGAAGGTAAGTAGGTAATAGGGTGTAAGGGGATCTAAATATTGTGGATCTTAAGCCAAACACACTCGTCGTGCACCCTACTGGCTACTGATAAAAACAAAAGGCAATTGTGACCTGCCATTGGACCAAGGTGGTGGGTCATGGACTAAAACTACCATTAAAATATCAAAGGAAGAACTTTGCTCAGTGACAAGAGAGGCTGGTTACAATCATAAATTAATTTATCATTGGAACTGGCAATAGTACCTACAAAATGATTATTTTTGACACATCAAAATGAACACAATTGCAAATTTTTTTGAGACCATACTTCTAAATTACTAAAAATATATGGAAGTAATACTAATTTAGCTTTTTCTTATTCCCAAACATTACATTGAGTAGAAATATAATGGATATACAGAGGTTTATAAAATACTAATTTAACCTCCCATATTAAAATATAGTGTATATAAAGATACACATACAAAAATATATTAAACTTCTTTATCACAATTAATCAGGACAAAATCATGGAATGTATTTCATTAACAGTGGTATTTGACATACTTACAGAAAAGACATCCATGGGACATTAACTAACTTATACGACGAGTCTTATTCTAATTATTAAAAGTAAGTCTTGTTAAGTATAATATGTATGTATATGGATAATTTTATTATAAGAAATTCAAAAGTTGAGCAATGAATTTGGAAAAACTTAATGGCTGAAATAATTCTTTTAACATATAGATCAACACCTGTATTCAAGAACAACACTTGGCGCCTGTAATCACCATCTCTGAGTAAATGCTGCTTACCAAATAAAATATAACACATTCAAATACAAAAGTTACATTGACATAATTATATACCAACAGAAGGATGTATACTAAAATAAGCAAAAAATAGCCATCTTATACATTAAATTGGTGGTTAAATCATACTCTAATATTGTGAAACTAGCCCAAGTTGAACCCTTTGATATAAATTTATGCAAAGTGAAGAGCTCACTTAACTGTTGTTCTTGAATATAAGTGTTAGAGTGCTTACAAACCCGGCGTATTCAAGGCGGCAATAAAACTCCAATTACATAGAGAGTAGGGATGATCATAGATGTTATGGGATGGCATTTAAACATCAATGTTAGTATACGTCAAATATCGATATCAAAAACACATAATTGGAAGATAGCTAAAATAATATGTAATTTCATAACATTCTAGTGATGTTGAGCTACTGATGTTGACATCAATGTTAACTTTGTTGTTTTTGTTACATTGACTATCCCTAAGAGAACTTGTCGTACGACATATGCGAAAATATAACAGGAAACTGTAATTTCCGAGGCAGTGTCGTACATTATTTTTTCTATCTGCATCATGCCGCCTCATTGACTAAGATTTATGTTATATTCTCATCTGTGTTATACAATACATTTTCCATCTAATTAAGGCTTGAGTTCATTTTTAAATAAGCACACTGATGACACATAGCACTAGCCAAGTTCCATCAAATGGAGCCCTATTATAAGTCCCGATACGAATGGACCGGGATATTTTAAAACTTTAAATATATGTGTCACAAGGGTTTATGCTCGCTTTAAATATGCATGGTTTGCAAACAAATAAGGACTAAAGACAGCAGATTTCCAGATCTAAAAGTAATATCATTTGTTTCTTAAGTAAAAAATAATTAAAGTAAATTAGACTAATAAAAATAATATTCTAAAATGCCAAAAAAATACATGACATTATCTAAAAATCTCACAATGTGCACTTTGTAAAGTGAATAAGGTAAATGGTATGAAAAAGTATTGTATGAGTATATCATATTGATGGACAGAGTCCACTACACCTAGAACCATAAGATACACTGATATTTAATGGTGAGCTATTGCTTTGTCTCTATTGTTCATGTGACAAGATTAGTCAAGAGAATACTAAATGCATGTAATGAGCACATTCGAGCATTTAACACTAGATATGGCAATTTACATTAGAACACAGTCGCAACATTGCAGTGTGTAGTAAAGGCATTTTATACCACAATCATCATCGTCCGGAGAGGCAGTGGAACGAGTTTTGCCTGGTGGAGGTGGTCTTAAGTATACACTGTCTACTTTGTCTCCATAGTCTTTGCGTTTCTCATCCATGGTCTCAGGATATTTATTTGCACCATCTTTTTTTTCAGGATAGTCTTTGTTACTGCTGTTTGATTCCTTATCATTTGTGTCCCCAGCAGCTTCCTGGAATGATAAATAAATATGCAAATGCCGGAGTCTTTGAATGCTTTGTTTACCTGTGACAATATCAATAGAAGTATATTACAAGGCTCTATTGTACTCTAACTTTCGATTATGGCTCCATCAAATTATAATAATAAGAGCACATCGAGATATTAGGATGGACCCCACAAGTGATGTATTAAAACGTAAAATGATTACTACAAGCCAAATAAATTACATTATAAAAGCATAAACATAATATGCTGAGCTATATAGCTCAGCATCCGAACATTATATCTATGTGATATGAGTTTGAATTATACGTATCTCACAGATATATGAACAAATTAACATTTGAATTTATAATGTACTAACTTTACTCTCTTCTTGGGCACATTTGACGAATTCCTGCTTTTCTTCATCATTTTCAAGATCTCTTGTGTCAGAAGCTGCATCAGCTAATGTTACAGCCGTGCCTACGTTCATCGCAACCGGAGCTTTATTTTGTGTTAATAACAGATTAACTTCCTCTTCCTTCTTCTTGTATGCTTGCGAATCACCAGACATGCTATAAAAAAACAAAAACTGTAAATCTTCAACATAAATCAAGAAATATAATTGTATTATCTCAAAACAACACAAAGAATTATGTTACGTTTGCTGACAATGCATCGTCTTTCGAATGAAGTATTGTAATGTAAACAAAATTCCAACCAGGAGTGATAGATGTATTCAAATTACTAATCACAGTTACTAGGTGGTTTTCACCTTAACACAGCAGTTTTTACTTGTTCTCCGGATAAACGACGCCAAGTATTGACGATTGAATCAAAATCGTTGTTCTCTTGCATGTTTCAAATGCAGACGAAAACATAAACACTACCTAATAACTAAAAAGTTTTAACAGATTGATAATTATTATGTACGAATTAAGATGAAAAATAAGCGTGTAAATCAATCGCTATATTATTTACGAATTTTCAAAAACAACAATCACAATTTTTCAAAATCAAGCTGCAGGTAAGATTTTTCGCTGAGAACAACACTGCATTGAACCATTTGAATTTACGCATTTGAAGCATACTTACGTCCACGATCCATGGACCATGGTGCACCGTGCAGTCAAAAAAAAAGAAATGCCAAGTGCCGTATGCTAACAGTATTGCCAGATGACCGTCTCCTATTCCCCCGGAGATTCCCCTCAAAATTTAGGTTTTTATAGCAAACCCCTAAAGTGTTTTTTATATAAAAAAATAAAATGTATGTGCCTCAAACAACAAACATAGATAAAATTATATACGTTACACTCCAAACAAACGAGGAATAGTTGTGATATGTTGGGTGATGACACCCGATCGAGAAAAAATAAAATCTTACACTCACTTACACCGAGTCTCCTGCTCATGTTTAGTGTAATCACTACACAAAACCCCTTACACGAAACTTTGTTTTCTTTTACATTTTTGCTATAATGTATACAACAATAAGATATAACAGAACAACATTTTGCGTAGTGACAGACCCTTCAAATTATAGGCCTAGAACGACCATGCCTTTGCTCTCCAAGATGATGGAGCAAGTTATTAATATCCAACTCCAAATAATCTTGTAGTACCTTATGGAGAACCAGCCTATTATCAATCGTCACTATGAGTTCCATTACGGGTGCTTAGGCCCCCAGCTGGGCTGAAACTGTGAAGAGTAAGAGCGAGGCTATAGAGAACTTGACGTCGCAAATACCTTACAGTCTGGCCTATGCCAGTACTTCAATTGAAGAGACTATCGTATGGGCTCTGCAAGTGAATCGCCGGGTTTCTGGATTACTGGAGCAAAAAAGTGGCCATTGACAGCAATATGGTGATCAGTGTCTAATGATGAAGTAAGGAGGTCGTTGGTTTTTACGTACTACACAAAACATCTACATCTTTTACATTTACATACTGATTCACGCCTATATCCCTTGGAGATAGGCAGAAACTATAGAACGCCACAACGATCATTGCGATCATTTCCGTCAGTGGAGAGTACTCGTGATGTGCTCTTTTCGGAGATATTTTTTTTATGGTAAAGGCTGACAAACGAGGAAGTAGGTCACCTGATGGATTGGTAAGTGATCTCTACCACCACTTAACATCCATAATAACTAAAGAATCATAGACGTGCTACTGACCATAAGGGAAAGGGATAATAAGGGGATTGGAAAGGGGTGGAGCTTTTTATTTCAAGTTTTTTAAGTTTGTTTTAAGCTACTCGTTGAGACCAAGGTACATAGGCCTACGCCTAATAAAGGTAAGTTTCTGGCACCACCTATGTACTCCATCATCAGATTCCAATGCCATACTGTGCTTTGTAATTCTAAGTTCTGTGTGGTGATGCTTCTGTTTATGTGGCGCTTACCACCAGGCGAATGACCTGCTCGTCTCGTCACTCAAACTAATAAAAAATAATAAAAAGACTGACCACCATTTTAAGTCAACTACTCATCAAAACCTACTAAAATAAATCAAATGAGCCCAAACATGAAGCTACGTTCTTATAATCACCTTCCTACTCCATCATCACCATCAGGAAATCAACTACTCATCGGAACCTAATCAATAAGCCCGAACACAATATACATATTTATGCTATTATTTATCGATGTTACCAAAGGCCAGAACTCTCACGATTTGCCTTGCCAACATAGAAGCCCCGCATCAAAATCAGTGCATTCGTTTAGGCAATGAGGCAAGGATACCTGTCATATCGAAGTTAAGACACATAACTTCGATATATCTAGGGGAACTAAACCCCGCAATCCTCCCCCCGAGCTTTAAAATCCCCCCAGGTTTGGGGATACCCCCAAACTGGCATCACTGACTGCCAAAACTGCCAACAGCGGTCAATGCAGCCAACATAAAAATGAAAATTTTTGCTATCTTGAAATCCCCAAAATTCCGTTACTCAATGGAAAACTTCTAAACTTCTTCTCAACTTCTATGGAAAAGTACATATATAAACGTACCCGTTACATATTAACAAACCCCGCGGTCTGCCTGTATTACTCTGTAACTCCCTACAATTCGGGGAATTCTCCGCCGATTGGCAGGACTTCACAGTCACATGACAGAGGCGGAGATTTTGGCGGGAATTCTGACAGTGCGGTGGCTCTCTTGTTTTAATTATTTCCTAAACTGGTTTAAAGTTGTGTTTGTTGTATAAAAGTGGTGTGGTTTTGTGCAATAATCATTAACGCTGATGAATAGTGTATGAAAACATTGAAATAAGTGAATTTAGGTGATTTTTGACCAAGGGTATTGATCGACCTTGTGCGTTCGATTTGCTTGAAGAAAGTCGTCTAAGAAGCATTGAACTGAAAGGAATTAACACCAAAACTCGAACAAGACCTTGAAATTGGCCACACCCCCGTTTCATCGTTCTTGAGAAAACAAAATGTATGCGTCTGAAGGACTTGTATCCATGGACATGAATAAATTATAAAAAAAAAACATAGTCTTGGTTTCGCATTTCTCAACTTTATAGCCAATGACAAATATTTAGTATAATTTCAAGTATTCACAAGAAGAATAAAACACGTGTGGCTGATTTCAGTCTTAATGGAGTTTTGGTGTCAATTCTTTTCAGTATGATGCTTCATAGATGATTTTCTGCAAGTGGATCGAACGACCACGGTCCTGGTCCCAATACACCTGATCAAAGTAATCTTAAATTCACAAATTTCAATAATTCCATACACTGTTCATCGTAGATAATGTTTTTTTCACAAATTCACACCACTTTTATACAACAAACACAACTTTCAACTAGTTTAGGAATTAAAGAAAATAGGAGATCAATCGCTCTGTCAGAATTCCCACCAAAACTCGTTGCAACTTGATAAAAATTAAATAAGCGGCTGTGTGAAGCACGGAGTACCTTTATTCTATTTAACACTGAGAGTGTGAATAGTCTATACTGAGAGTGAGGCAAATGATATTTTTTTCTGAGAAGTATCCGGATATTGTGCTGGTAAAGCCTAGATGTTCATGTCTGATTAATTAGGTATCTACTAGTATTTTAAGCTGTTTCTAGCTGCACTGACTCTATTAATTCATAAATTTTCGTGATCAATTTTCAATAATCCAATATGAGTTATTTGTCCTTACCTCTACAGTTCAGAGTATATGTTATCAAGAAAAAGAGCGGTATTATTTAAAAAGTGATTTTAACTATGATTTTACTTTATGTTGCAAATTTTGGGCTCTTAAGTATGAATGAATAAACAAGAGATAACGACTTTGTTTTTTTTTTGTTTTAGAGTAGATTGTAGATTGTCTTCAAAAGCGATGTCTGGGTGGCACGCACCATGATTACAAATGATAGATCCAATTTTAGAATTGAAAAAGTGGGAATATTTTTCTTTGGTTTGCACTGATTGAGGTCCAAAACTGATATTTAAGGGACCCCGTGGTTGTCACAAATCATGAAAAATAATTATAGCTAAATAAAGTGTCGTGTGTCGTGGGTATCAGGAACTACGAGAGACTTACGGTCTCACAACACCCAGACCCGGAACAAATAATTGGGGATCAGACAAACATCTGTCTCGGTGCGGGATCGAACCCTCACGCTTCCTAGTCGGCCGCTCGACCACTGCGCCCCGGAGACTGTCGCGCATTTATCCAATATTAGGACTTATTTAGACGCCATTTCTATTTTTAATGCCAAAACACGTATTTTAAACTTTTTTCCTTGTCACATATTAATAAGCAGTACCTATTTTTTGTTGTACCTATTTGAACTAAAAAGCTTATAATATTGGGAATAATAACGATTTTTCTTCTACTCAAGAACTATAGGTGGATAGATCCATTAATATATCATATTATTTATTTATTTTATTTTTCACGCGTAGGTATAGCTCGAATAGCTCTAATATTTTGTATTATTAAAATGTATATATACCTACTTTGTTTTTTTTATGGTATAGGTCGGAAACGAGCAAGTGGTTCATCTGATGGTAAGAGATCTCCACCGCCCATATACGCCCATAATACCAAACGAATCATGGGCGCGCCTTGCCGACTTTAAAGGAAAGGGATAATTAAGGGATTGGGAAGTGAGGGGAATTTGGGCCTCCGGATATCTCACTCACCGTACGAAACGCAGCAAGCTGCTACTTTACGTCGGTTTTCTGTGAGAAAGTGGTACTGACCCAGACTTGTCGGCCCATTCATGCGTTAGACAAAAGTATCTACGTGGCTCTACCACTCAAATGGGTTTACGAATCCATTCCCAACATTCCGGGTTTTCCCGACATAGATATAAAAGCTCCTGGGACGAGAAACTTTTCCGGAGATTTCCGGGAACGGGAACATGGGTAAACCCCTATACAATACTAATAATATGTAAAAAACCTAGGGTTGAACATAGACTCTACCTTCAACTGGCAGGCCCATGTTACTTCTGTTTGCCAAAGAGTCACAGGCACTCTTCGCGCTCTCTATCGCTTGAAGAACTTTCTCCCGTGTAAAACCAAGACAATGCTTGTGCAGACCTTAATCCTTCCTATTATCGACTATGGTGACGTGTGTTATTTTGATCTGAATGCAGATTTACTCAACAAACTTGACCGTCTTCTCAATAACTGCATTCGATTCATTTTCAATCTCCGTAAGTATGACCATGTGTCTTCTTACCGCTCCCAACTCAAATGGTTACCCATTCGTCAGCGCCGAAATCTGCGCGCACTTACTACACTCTTTTCTATTCTAACTTCACTTAATCCCCCTTCTTATTTAACTTCTAACTTTCAGTATCTTGGATCTAATCACGAAAGAAACCTTCGCTCTTCATGCAATCTTCTTCTACAGTGCCCTCCTCACAATTCTGACTTTATTCATTCCTCCTTCACTGTCCAATCTATACTTCTTTGGAATGCGCTCCCACTCGAAATCAGGACGTCTACCAACCGACTCACTTTTAAATTTAAAGTGCGGGCGCTATTGGCTGAATCACGACAATAGTAGATTCATACTATATGTATTATGTATATATTACTATATTTATGTAAGTACTAGTGTATATAATATAATACATTTATATGTAAGTAATGTTGTATCATAGTCTTCTATATATGTAGATTTATGTATTAAGTAGTATCTTGTCTACTTATTTTTTCTTGTTCGTTTGTTTTATTCGACGATTTATATACACCCACATTATCTCGTCTCTGCATCACCCACAGGTAGACTGGTAGAGAATGCCTTCGGCATTAAGTCCGCCTTTATACATGTTATGTATATAAAGTTTAAATAAATAAAATAAATAAATACTACGATAAAAGCTACACGTTTCGGCAATCTTCTGTTTAAACAATATGGACCCATAATGGTATTTTTTCTAGTCCATGGCTGGTACCGATCTAATGCGGACCTGCTATAACAGAATCGGTACGCAAATATTTTTCCGTTGAGTGCCGAATTGTCAGGCATTTGTTGCAGATTCGTATTAATGAATAATAAAATGATTGAATATTGCCGAAGCGGGTAATTAAATTTGTAGTGTCGTCATGACATAGATACTTACAAATGACTACTGTACATAGACGGCGCTCTCTCCTTATAATCGCTATAATTGTTTGGGTTCCACACGACGTCCTTTTTATGGTTATGTCTTCTTCTTGGTATCCATAATAAGCTTAAAGTGGTCTTAGACTTGCTTGGTTGTGGAGTACTCATCGAGGATGGCATGTTGTAACTTTTACCAAACGATGTTGAAGGAATGCTTGGTGCTTTGCTGACTGTACCAGAACCGCTGGCTTTGCCACTGGTACTGAATGTGTTTAAGGTTTTTGATCCAGTGTTTTTTCCAAGGAGACCGGTCCCACTTTTTGCAGCGGGACCGGCTCCATGCTTCTTGGGTACAGGCGCCAGGGTTTTCACCTGCAGAAAAATAATATAAGCTTAGGTACTTACCTAAGCTTATTTGTATACTTATACACAACATAAAAATAAACACAGATGAAACGGTTATTAAAATAGATGTCGCATTTTATAATTAGGTATTGTGCGCCGACATTTAGCGCAATGTGCACCGACATTTAGCGCAATGTGCACCTCGATGAAAACGTCATTCTACATAGTAAAAATTGGTGCGCTTGGTTTCCATAAATATTGTAGTAGGTACGTAGGTGCATCATAGTTACTATCTGTGGTTTGTATAAATACCTAACTAGGTATGGTAATTGTTGAATTGCGTGCATAAAGAAAATGTAACATTAAGTACTTGACATTATAACAAACTAGCTAAGAATTAAATAATAATAAATATCATTATGATGCGTCACTATTTTTAATGTAGTGAGGGTGTAGTATAACCCCCGGGATGGACGGCAGCACGGGTGGTCGGCCTCGTGTCTGCCGTTGACGCCGAGGGCGTCCTTCAGTGTGCGGGGGCTTCTGAGCCCCCCATAAGGAGACGGGCCGCTCCACATGCGCCGAAGAAGGCCACCGCGGGGTTTTAGTTGGTATGCCGGTGTAGGGTGTATATATGTGTTAGGGACTCGGCCCAGCGGGCGCCCGGATTTAACATCTCTCCCGGGCGGCTTAACGCTGGGTCGTAAGACTGGTGAACCCAACATAACCGTTCCGCCTTCCCCCGGGGTGGGGCGGTAGCAATAATTCGCTTTCCCCGCGACAAGAAAAAAAAAAAAAAAGGGTGCAGTATAACGGAGTTCAGGATCAGTTTTTATTTCTAGAGAAAGGGTGATTTTATTTATCTTTCATAGATCTTAGATTTTACAGTGTGACAACTTTAAGTTAACGGCATAAGTGGGGCTGTTATGAAATGCCATGGATATATTTACATTCACATTTCGCCAAGCTTATTTCCATCCCACGAAGTGATAGGGCATGAACCTATCCCCATATCGAGCACAATTCCAGACTCCAGGTTGATACTAAGTATTTCATAATAGAAAAATCCAGTATCACTTTACCCGACCCGGGAATTGAACCCGAGAACTCAGCACAGTAGTCGTACCGCGTACGCATTACAAATGGGCCACCGAGGCAGTCAATTTATATATTTCCAATTTGTTCCAAAACTTGCCAACAACAACTTATAATTTTTGCATTCTACTTGGATTTTACTTGACTTAATACTGGAACAGGGTACCGTCATATCAATACCGCACTGGATAGCGCCCGCCGTGAAAAACTCGCCATACGCCCATACATGCTTACCAATCTGTCATAATTATGGCACCATCGAAAGACGTAACGTCACTCGACAATCGACATCATAATAATAATATCATAAAATTAGGACAGGAAAATCGCACATGTTATCCCTCAATATTCTCCTTTGATTCCGCGCTTGAGTGGAGTAAAAAGTTTACTAGGTATTGGGTACAACAACTTGTTCCAGTTAATAACCAATTTGTGTACCATTTTAACCATTAGCCTAATTATTAGATTTGACAATTACTAGTTAGTATCAACGTGTTCGATTCCCTACCAAAAACCATTTAAATAGTTAATTATGTCGAATGAGGTGCAGTACTACTATTAAAATTATGCGCATAGCGAATCTACATTAATTCCGGAAATACGAACATAATTATAGTGACAGCGACCTAATATGGGCCTTTTACATAAGTTTATATAAGTCTATTTTTGCATAGAGTGACTGACCAGCTGCAAATAGCTGGAGAGTGATAGATTACATATTCGTACTGATTCTTCAAAAAATAAGATTTCCAAAGCACATATCTTTTATCGTAGTACTGCTACCTTCATATTAACTACTGAAATTTAATTTTAATAGCTTATTTAAATTTTATGAAGTAGTCCCTAGTCAGGGCAGATCGTTAGTGCAGGTATGAGGTGGTCATAAGCTATAATCATGTACTCTATCCATCTCTAGTTGCAACTCTACAAATTAAACCAACTACAATCGATTTTAGATTAGTAAACACTAAGCTGGTTGTAATTTTATTGCTATGTTCACATAAGTCTTCATGCGTTATATAGGTGCCGCGGAGTATAAGACACACTCCACTTATTTTGCTGACATATAAGTATAAACATATAATATACTTAGTTAATAACACGTTAGAGCTGTTGCAATTGGGCACAAACAACACTCATTGATATTTTTTTTGTAATCACGTATAATTTATTTAACGATGTAGCAACTATGTATACTATACCTATATCGAGTTTTTCGGATTCGGACAAACACTCATTGTACATATTATTAGGGCTTAATTTTATCGTAGTTATGTAGAGATTTATCATGTTCCGATTATTAAATCGTGACACGCTATGGAAATTGAAACAAAAGTTTGCAGACCTTCGTGATGGTTTTTTAACCATTCGCATAGCATTACCTAGATTGTTCTGAGTACAATATTTTGCAAACTAAAATTATATCTATGACTTATAAATTAAATGCAGAATAATTTTCACTTACGTATTAGCCTCTCTAATGTCACGAAATTCCGATGTGTACTGGTATTTACAACATGTTAACGGTAAATCATAGGAGCGCGGTATTTACTGCGGCGTGTATGTGGACAGAGACCGCATGCGCCTGCGCACTGGCTTGGTCGGTTTTCGACTGGTATTAGTGTTGCCCAGACAACTCTTGTTAGACCATGGCAAAATTAGATACGATCATTGAGGAAGTAGATAATATTTTGATATATATAATAATATAACCCTTTGTTCCTATATTTTAAAGATATGATCCCAATACTCATTAGATATTTTATGTCAATTATCAGGAACCTAAAACAAACAAACCTGTTTTATTTTTACTGTCAGAGTGTAAAGATTTTTTAGCCAGAATTTATGCGTAAATCCGAAAGGCCCTGACGGTTTAAAACTTAGTATATTCACCTAACAGCCAGTTGTAAAACGGCAGAGACTACTCAGGGACTTCGTTTTTAGTATAAGCTTCAGTCTACTTGAATAGTTAGACAATGTTGTCGGAGAAAACACGCCTCTGTAGAAAATAATGATTGCTCTAAATGTTTGTAAATTAAATACATAATATAAATAAATATATATAATTAAATAGTATATTTATAATGCCTCGGTGGCGCAGTTGTAATGCGTACGCGTTACGATTGAGGCTAACGCTGTTAATGTTGATGTGGGCTAGTTTTAACACGTAAAGAACCATAATTAATAATAGACCATAGAGCTACTGTGTTATAGCACTCGTTATAAAAAGCAAAAAAAATAATTCAGAAAACCTCGTAAAGCGGTAAAAATTATCAAGAAAGCCGACACAGGGGCAGAAAATATTTTCGCCCTTAATGAATCTAGTGACAAAATATTGAACATAATAGAGTTGTTTCGGTTAAACATCGGCTCTATAAAACCCATTTATAATGGATTTAATATACTTAACATCTTGTACATTTCTATTACCTGATATCACTGACCGTAAGCGACCACCGCACACATTCACAGTGCAGTTCATAAGATAAACTTTCGCAATAAATGAATATATGTATTTCTTACGTCATTCTTAAATGATCATAATGACCGTGTATATATGAGGACGGCGTCAAGGGTCAGTATTTGATTCTTGACTCAGAGATACGTGTTTTCATTCCCCTATTAGCAACTTGTCGTGGGAGTAGAGGCGTCATTGGAAAGGTATTTCTTTGTTCGGAATGTTATAATCTTGATGTAGTTTGTATACCTATAAATTATAATATGGATATGTAGGTAGCATCGCATACACTCGAACGACACAGGCGAAAATGTCACAGAAAACTGTCATTTACTGGACGAGTCATAAGATTCATAATTTTAAAATGCATGACAGAGCCTCGTGAACGTGACAGCTTTTAACCGACTAAAAAAAAGTAGGAGAATCCTAATTACACGCTAAATTCTAAATTCGTCGGCGTTATGTTAGAAATGAAGTACAATTCTGGGTGTAATTGATAGGAAGATTGAGTTCCCTATTGTGCGAGGAGGGGCGTATCTATGTTAGATCTATTCCTTGCAGTCATACAGTTATTTCTACGAATGATTAGTCTGTAAAATACGTTCATCCTACTACTATTACAATCCTACTAAGTACTATTATAAATGTGAATGTTTGAAAGATGTTTGTGCGTTTCTGAATTTGGATGTTTGTTAGTCCATCACGCCGCAACTCTTGAATGGTTTGGGATGAAATTACACAGGTAGACCATGCCCTGGATTAGGATGTAGGCTACTTTTTATCCCGAATAAAGCCATTCACGCGGTTGGAACCCCGAGCAATAGCTAGTTTAGTTCTAAAGATAAAAATAATATATCTTTAGAAATAAATAGGATTACTATTGTAACTAGTGCCTTGAAAGGATTCCGTACTATTACAGTATGTTTAAATGTTTACACACACGCAATAAATCACGCATATGTCCTGAAGGGATAAGCAGAAGTACAACTAGTTTACCCACGTTTCGCCAAACTTATTCCCGTGACTCGTCCCAACTCCCGTGATATATTATAATTAATATTTAAAAAAAGGTGTGGACGTCTGCGAGTTGGACAGACAGGTGATCAGCTCATGTTAGTGGAACCGTTTTACCCTTAACTCACCCATGATGTGATAGGGGACGAGCCTATCGTCATACTGGACACAAGTTCTAATCCCAGGCAATGCACGTGTGTATGAATCAAAAATTCAAACACAAATTGCCTGGCCTGCGAATCGAATACGGAACCTCATGGTTCACAGTCTTGGTACGCTACCAGCAGACCAATGAGTTGATATTATGTAAAATGTTTATTTATTATTGTTCTTTTATACCAAATAAACTATAACGTCACTATCAACGGAGCGAACCTTGTTTTTGAAGATCAGTCAGTCAGATAGGTTGCACTTTGAAGGGCTAAACATTACGTTAAAACATAAATAAATACATACATATTCCTGTAATCCCGAAGGGGTAGTCAGAGGTGTGACCAGTACACCCACATTTCGCTGAACTTATTTCCGTCCCATGGTGTGATAGGGGCCATCCTATTGACATACCGGGCACAATTCCAGAATCCGGGCTGATGCTCAGCATTTCGAAATAGATAAACTCAATTTCACTTTTACCCGACCTAGAGATCGAACCCGGGCCCTCAGCACAGCAGTCGTACCGTGTATGCATTACAACTGCGCCACCGAGGCAGTTGTAATGCGAACTAAAATTGTTACTTGATATTAATAAATGTATAATATAGTAACCACATTTGTTTCCAAAAAAGGGGGCCTTGACGCCCGAAAAGACGGACAGGCAGACAGACGGATACAAACATAATATTATATATTAAAAGTTGTAGGGTCATGCTATTGACAGTTTTGCCTACATCATCAATAGGCCGGCTACACCGGATTGTTACCGTAGAAAACGGACGTAAAGTAGCAGCTTGCTGTTGCATTTCGTATCCGGAGACCCAAGTCCCTCTCCCCTTCCCGATCCCTAAATTATTCCTTTAAGATCGGCATCGCGTCCGAAACTATCCTAGTGTTGTATCCAATAACGATGAACGTGGAAGCAGGTGACACACTTGCTCGTTTGCTCGCCTCTGCTATAAAGAATATAAAGTTTCATTTCCATTTGACGAAAAAACATAATTTTTCATTTCCATTTGTCGAAAAACATATAATATTTCATTTCCATTTGACGAAATCCTAAAACATTGGACGATGGAAATCGTAAAAATGGCGGGTTCACCCCACGTGAGGGATAACGGCAGAGAGATGATTTGTATACAGTTATATATTTTTATCGAATCGATGATACATAATACATATCTTATCCACAGAGGAGTGGAGTCAAAATTCCGTCGTGCAGTGATTTATAGTGGTGATTGATATGACAGATAACCTTTCTAGAAATACTATATATTCATTTCTATAATATCTTTATATGTATAAGATGCCCATAACGTTCCGTACCTATTACGATTAAATTATGTGCTTCCGTAGTCTTCGTATAAAAATATGAACGCGTTATGATAATTATCTAATTATATAGATCAGAGGGGCTAGCACGGAAACTTGCGAAAAGTTATTCGAGCTGTCATCGACAACAATTTCTATGAGATTTTAGTACAGCGCCTCTATCGTACGTAAAAGAAACTAATATTTATGGAATATAGACCAATGATATTTAAGGAATTATCTATCGATCCCTCGATACCTTTACATTACGATTTCGATAGTTTTCCGTGCTAGCCCCTCTGCTGTTTAAATATGTACTTATATTTTTTTCTTTGTATGACCGGACCCGGGTGGCACATTCATTGAATATTTGTATTATTTCGTAAATACTGATGATTTCTGTGACATATCATTTAAATCGTAGTGCTGTATGTGGAATGTACCTACTACAAATTTTTGAGTGGTAGAGCCATACTGTAGACAGTTTGGGCCGATAAATGGGCCGGAAAGCCTAAATTCCCCTTCTCAACCCAATCCCCTAATCCCTTTCCTTTACGGTCGGCAATACGCCTATGATTCTTTTGGTATTGTGGGTGTGAATTGGCGGTGTAGAACACTTACTATAAGGTGACTCACTTGCTCGTTTGCCGACCTATGCTATAAAAATGTACTATTAGACAATTTATAATACTAATATTCTTTGAATTGAAAGACTAAAATGGTAATTGTACGAAGACTACGAAGGAGAAAGTTGCGGTTCTCATAACATACTCGTATTTTCATAATAAAACCATTACGTTAAATTGGTGCATAATTTATCTTATATTTCTAATACTGTATTTTGTAGTCTTCCCATCTCTCATGTATGCCTGTATGAGAAAACTTTAATATCATATTTTAGTTTACTAGCTATTCCTCGCGGTTTCACCTGCGTGCAATTTACTGCTTCCGTGGGCCGTAGCGTGATGATATACTCGTATAGCTACTCGTATGAACCATCTAGACAAAACAAATTATGGTGTCAATATGACCTCACTCGATCAAGTTGTTCAAAACGAGTTCATGTTAAATAAAAATAAAAACATTTAAAATAATTAGAGCTACAATAAATTATATTAGAACTTTCAAAAGGCAAATTCCACTTTGTAGTCATAGAGTAATTAGAGAAAATGCGAGTGTGTATAACCTTTGAATGTCCAACAGCAGACATATTATCGCCAAGGGACTTTAAATCACAGTACACAAAGCTGGCCCAGCGTTAGTTAGTGCACAGTAAGATTTAATGAGATAGCCATCAAGGGCCCGTACTTTGTAGGGACTTGTAACAGGTGTTTTAAACAAGACTAATCAATTATACATGAAGTTTAAGATGACAAACTTCGTGTTTAGTTTTTGTCCATTTCGACATAAAGTTAATAATATTAGTTTTGAAAGTGGTACACTTTTGTCATGGCTGCAGACGGACTGATAGTCGGTAAGGCAGACATGTGTTATAGAGTGGAGACACACGTAGTGTAGGGTGCCCTGCTGCACGGTGGATCGACGACTTGAAAACGATGGTGGGTATGGATGGATGCGAGGTGCCCAAAACCGGGATGGTTGGCTCTTACTTAGGGAGGCTTACCAACTTCCAGCTTCCAACAGCTGACGGCCACAATCTGAGCTGACACTTCTGATCGGACTATTACGACTGTCTCGTAGAAAACCATCGCGTTTCGTACGGTGTGTGAGATTTCTGGAGGCGATAATTCCCCTCGCTATTCCAAATATTCATAAAGGCCGGCAACTTATCTATGATTATTTTGGTATTGTAGATGTTTACAGATCACTTACCATCAGGTGACCCACTTGCTCGTTTGACGATTTCTAGTATAAAAAAGAAAAATTAACTTTATTGGTTGCAAATTAGGACAAATGGAAGCGAAAGTTCGCTTAAGAAAAACCGACATAATACTGTTATTATTACCTACTTATTATAAACAATCGGCCGTTTTAATATAACAATAATGTATGTGGAGGCTTATAACCAGCAATTTAGTTTGTACATGTTTCTTCTTTTTTCTATTGTCATTAGTCTGTAAGCCTTCCTAAAATAAATAAATAAATATTTTTATTTTTTTCTAGTTAATAATTCCATGATGGGATTAACCGAACATTTATAACAAACTATATATTCCAATTTTGATTTATCAGACCTAGATGCAGTTTCAATATATTTTTTCCTGAAGCTCACCTTTTTGGTCTAGTGGCTGCGTACTTCGGGTTTCATTTTCAGGCCAGTTAACTCAAACTTGTTGAAGCCTTCATTTCAGAAAACATACGTGAAATTGTACTCGTACCTGGCTAGTCGATTTCGTCGGACGGAAATATCTAATGCAGATTGTGTGTAATCGTTCCAATTCTACCTACCAGTTTGAAGTGTAACAGTAGCCCTACACGATAAATATTTTTGTGATACTGATAAGTTTGATAGATTACACTCTAAACTGATCCATCAATAGTGTACACTAACTAGGTGGTAGGTTTTTTAGATGCAAGAGGCCGTCTGGGTATTCTTTTTGTTATTAATTAATTAATTTATATATAATAAGTATATGCATCCGAAAACCACTGAGGTTTATAGTGATGTTATATAAGATATACATTCACATTAGATTAACAAAAATAAAAATAAAAAGATGGATTAGTGTTGAAACTAGCACTACTTTTATTAATAATAATAGTACTACTTACTGCTTTGTGTATACTCTATGACCACCAAGGAGCAGTATGTAAGTGCTGTCGTCTTCCGATTTGTAAGACATTGAAGTGAAATTACTGGGGTTTACAAATTGTAGACGAGGTCCGACTACTATTTGAAACAATAAAATAAGGTTAATAATTGCACAGCATCTGCAAGATGACGGAAGGAATATTGGAAGGTTTTCTTAGATTTATCAATTACGCTTAAATTAATTAAATATGTATTAACATTTCATTTAAATAATATTAATATCTATCTATCAAACTGTAGTTGTTATTACTTAAAATATAGAGAGTTTCGACGCCAAAGTTCATTTTTTCATTTCATATTTTGCTTCAAATTTTATTGTATACGCTGAATTTTTGGCGTCACTATAAGTTCATTCGTTTCGCCACACATGTATATCACATTTTTTTTATTTGAGCGCATCTCACCTTGCCTTTTTAGTTTTGGGGATATGAGTGCAGGTGCCATGCAGTACTTTGTAATTCAAAGTTCTGAGTATTGTTGCTTCTGTTTATATACAGGCGTATTATTATCAGGCAAAAGATCTGCTCGTCTCGTCATTCAAGCTAATAACAACATAATAATAACAGTGTGTCAGACTGATGGGTATTAAAAAAAATACCCATTCAACATACGATTTAAGTATTAATACGCAAATGGACTTGACATTTCATTAATTGTCGCTTACGGCCTTTACGAATGGAGTCATACCAATAACGAAGTATGTGAAGTCACGTTTAACTGAGAGCAATGAAAATGTGTTATTAAATGGTAATGGTCACTTATTAAGTGGTCACGAGTCTATTGCTTCTCGTACAGAGTACGAGAACTGGGACTGTAATTTTGTAATACGGTACAATCCCTTATTGTATCTGTTTTTACCATTTAGCAAGTACGTTGTAATTTTAACTGACTTCAAAAATGACGTCGGTGTCGCAGTGGGCGAGTAGCCGACTGTGAAACGTGACTGTGATCCCTGCACCGAGACAAATGTTTGTCTGATCCATAAATGTGTTTCGGGTCTGGACGTTGTGAGGCCAAAAGTCTCTCGTAGTTTTTGATACCCACGATACAGGATAATCATATCTTACTGTGGCGTCAGGGCTATGTGTGTGTTGGATGTCATTTATGTTGTAAATGTAACCTTTGTTGTGGCTGTCATCTTTATATGTTCTATTTTTAGATATATATATATATATATTGTTTTGTTTTACTTGCCTAGTTACTGCTCTCTCGATTATAAACACTCATGTCAGAAACATCTTTTATTCAACTTTATTTAAATATTTTACAACAATTTATTATTATTATTTGTTAATATATTTTATGTATGTCCACGCGTAAGTGTGCCTAATGTCGACAGGTTTTGATGATTGTAATCAAAGAGTAAAACTCCAGTGTAATCACATATTTTTTTATTATAATCTAAAGCAGGAGTACAAAGGAAAATGGAAAACTAAACGGATACCAGCAAGCGCTCCACGATTCGGGGTTTGAAGTCTTATTTTGAAGTTTAACTCATCTGTCAACTGTCACGTTATTAACAAGAATGTTTAAAAGACATTTTTGCTCGGGGAAACATAGCTTATACATAAACATTAGCTTTTGCTCGCGGCTTCGCCCGCTTTAGTGTTTTTTTCGGGACAAAAAGTACCCTATGTCTTTTCTCAGAATATTGCCATCTCTCTAGCAAATTTCATTAAAATCCGTTCAGCCGTTTAGCCGTGAAAATGTAACAAACAAAACGTTACCTTTACACTTACATATAATATTACATAGTATGGGTTATTATAAATCCATGACTTAAAGGTTTCACGTCATTTCTTCCTCGCATAACTACAGAAGATGTTATGGCATCACATCTATCTAAGATAAAAAAAAAAACGACTGATCTTGTCGTTCTGAAAGCAAGCAACCCACCTATGCTTTTAGTGTTTTCAGTGTTGTGTGATAGAGGTCCTAGAATCCTTTTTACTCAAGAATCACAATTCACGCAGACGCAAGTTCTGGTATCTTCTTCTGGTCGCTTCTATAGCAAAAGTTAGTAAACGAGTAAGTGAGGGGAGGGCAGGATATGGGCCTTCGGAAATCTCACTCACCGTATGAAAAGAAACAGGAAAGCTGCAGTTCAGCTACTGTTTCTTTTCGAACGGTCTTCATTTATGCTGTATACTAGCGATTCCTAAAGTGGGTTCCGCGGAACCCTAAGGGTTATTTTTATATCCTGATATAGCAAAATGTCTACACTGAAACTAATGTTAAATACAGTGCAGTGTAAATATAATGCCGGTAGTCAAATGTGATGGATCTAGACGACAATTCCACAATAAGTTTCAAATTCAAGGGTCTTGAAAGTTTAGGAACTGCTGCTTTAGACGATGACAGCTATAGCGTGGCTCTACCCCTTACAGATTCTCTCGCCTAGGACCTTGACAAGTCTTTAATATACCGAAGACGGCAGGCATAGCGATATTTTGGTTTGCATGCTGGTAGGATTTGTTGGAGACCCGATCCAACGGACGACTGAGGGTCTAATACATAGACTGCCCAATAATGTAGCCTGGAAGCAGAGAGTATTTATTATATTAGATAGGGGAACCTGGATGGTTTATGAGACTACATAAGTATCCAATGATTCACTTTTCCGTTTGCTCCCACAACTCTAAATAAAAATCGTTATTGTGTATTTGAAACCTTTAAATTGGTACTAAATAAGATGTATACTTAACCTACACAAGGGTGATGTATAAGATGTTTAATCTCCCTTTATTGTAATCCCACTAACCAATTTACATTCTCATTATATTATATTCGTGGATGATGATTGTTTAATAATTCGAGCACGTAGCCGAATTTCGGAAACTTTACCTTTACCCTGAGTAAACCATGTTTGGTGTTTGTTTTTAAGTCAAGCTCGCTCGTTTATCTTTGTGGTATTTTAACATGTTATAGTTTTGTTTGATTTATTTGAACTTTACTTAAACTAGGATTTTCATTTTATTCCATAAAATAACCGCAGGTATTGTGGATCACTTGTGTAATGTATGTATGTATAATGGCAGAATTTAGTTATATTTTCTATGTATTATTCGGTATTCGGTTTAATGTCAGATTTTCTACAATATGTAGACCGCATCAAGAGGCAGAAAACCGCGACGTCCTGGGTTCAATTTCCTAGGTCGGGTAATCACAAATTGTGTTTGAGTTTTCGATTCGAAAATCATACTTGAATTGCCTGAGAATGGAATTTATAGCAATAGGCTCGTTACCTATCACATTTTAAGACGGAAATAATAATAGTTGCACCTCTGATTACCTCTTCGGGGACAAATCTATGTAAATTTAATTAATCAGTTTAGTATTACCTCTTTCTCCTCTCTTCTCCCTTATCCCACTCGTAGTGGGGTCGGCGCATTATACTTTTATAACACATGTTGCAGAATTTGCTTATAACTTTAACAATCGGGCGCCTGTCTGACGTCAACCCCACTGGCAAGAAACACCCAGAGCCGAAACAAATATTAGTGGATCACACAAATATTTTGTCTCGGGGCGGGGATCGAACCCGCGGCATCTCGCTTCACAGCCCGCTGGCTACTCACCCACTGCGCCACGGAGGCTGCCATGTTTAATATTTACCTGCAAAATTTTAAATATATAAATAAAAATATTGCGCGTGACACTTAAAATAAAATAACATAGTGTGACATAGTTATTTTAAAACATAATTGCGACATATAACTGCTGTCATGTGCAAATGAGTAATATTTTTACTACAATATACTAATAGTGCTCGCAAGGCTACGCTTAATAAGCAAGATTTTACAATAACAATAATATTGAAGTAATCATTTACCATCAGGTGACCCACTTGTACGTTTTCCCCCTTTTTCATAAAGGAACTGTCTCATCTGTACCTAAATTTGCTTTTTGTACTTTTGTAAACAATACACACAATACCTACTATAGTGAATATTCCGTAACATACCTACGATTTCATAATGCCTACAAATAGCATTCATTTCGTGCAAGGCTATGAAAGTAAGACGAAAATTCTCTGTCCTAGATGAGACCAGGAATATATGAGGTCCATTGCCACGACGTAGGGAAGGCTTATATTCACTGCTGGACAAATTGGCGTATTTGGATAGCGGATCTTCAAGAAAGGAAAAGTGTTTTCGGTTCTTATATTAAAATGGTAAATGCAGTCAGGTATATAGGTCAACGGAATACAATGCTAGTTCCACTTTTTTTATTACAATGTAACTAGGTGGTAAGTCCCTTGTATGCGAGAGGTACATTTGCTTTGTCTGATTCTGCCGCCGATTAATATACTGATATTTGCCCATTGTTCACATCAATATTTATATCACGTTACTCAAAAAGAGTAGGCACTAGTTTTTGATTTCGTTGTAATGTATTCATAATGTTCTATTTGTAAGGCGAGTGTAAGTGGGCCATCAACAATTTAGGCCCAAAGCCAATCTTACCTGCACGTAGTATACACTGCCGATTAACAGACGAGGCAATGGCGAAAATTGATTCGCGTTGCGGGTTGTTGGGGTCAGGCCCGCCGTGCTGCCTCATATAATACCAAATACCGTCAAATCTATGGTACGAGAAGGCGGACCCTAGTATTAAGCCGGGATAATGCCAAGTAGAAAGAAAAGATTAACGGCGTGAAACATATTTAAGAACATCTTACAAAGTATTCTCCACTTCTATACCGTGCGTATACAAAAATATCTATTCTGAGTAGAGACACAGTCTCACAGATGTGCAGAAGACCGACTTGAAATAGAAGGTATGAGTTTATTGAAAGTTTTGTGAGGTTGAGAATATCTAAAAGTTTTTCACTATGTTCTAAATTAGGTTTCTGTGCGAAATTCTAGTAATATTTTAACCGACAAATAAAAACGGAGGCATTCTTAATTCGGCGCATAGGTATATATTTTTTTATTACACTCTGACAGAGTGATCCGATTGCGATGATAATTTTTGTATTAATCTCAACTTTTGTCCCATGTGATAGAAATTGTATGACAATCATAGTTAAATCGGTTTTATTAGTTTTTATTTCTCTAGAGATAATACAAAAATTGTGTAAGGATTCGTCTATTTCTGAAACTATATTGTTTAAATTTTCGACAAACAGTTGTAGAATGCGGTGTTTAGTTAATATGTAACCAAAAACAAGACAAAACAATTGTCTGGAAATTGTTTTAATGATTATCAATAAAGACTTAGTTCCCATTGTTGAACATATACGGCGTTATGGGCAATATCAATAAAGTGGTCACATCGGTTGACAATTCCTTGTAGATGTAATTACAAGTTAATTGAACAGTTGTATTTAGGTTTCCTGCCCACAAGGTGACAACTGAACCCTATAACTAAGACTACTTCGCGCTTCGCGCGTTTGTCCGCCTGTTTGTATGTTTGTTTGATTGTCCTAAGTAGAAATGACTCTAACTTTTGAACTATAATAGCTGTATGAAATTTTCACAGAATAATTATGGCGGATACCTTAAACAAGTATATAGAAAGTAAATGTTAGGCCTTTAGTATGGAACCCTCGGTGTGCCAGTGCAACTCGTACTTGGCCGTTTATTATAATTATAAATTTTTGATAATAATAATAATAATAGTTTATTGATCAGAATAAGCCAGTACATAGATAACATATATGGTACACTAGCCTCCAGACTAGGATTCCCTGTGTCGTGGAGGCTAGTCTTTCGTTTATGTTTCACAATACAAGTGTAGTACAAGTGGCAGACCGTTCCTCCGTCGACGTCCCAAACATGTTTTGGCAGATCCCAACGACTCCATCACAGTCGCTATCGCAGCAGCACTTTCCTTGCCCAACCCGAATCGCAACAATAATACGCGACCCCGACATAGGACAAGCCTGCGAGTCCGAAGAGCTCCTACAACTGGCCCTCGGCATAATGATGTGCAGAGACGGCCCTAAACTATACTCCCCAGCGATTGCTGAGGTCTAAGCCTTCTAAAAGGCGCCTCTGTGCTTAATCGCTACTAAATACACTATACATATTTCTGACTAGAGCGCCATAAGCGCCGGCTTTATTTTCAGGTGAAGCTGTAAAAGCAATATAGGCTAACAGCACAAATCCATTCGAAAAAAAACGACAATTCGTTTTTGACGGTACGGTAATAGATATGTGTGTGTGTGATGAGTGTATATATATATATATATATGTGTGTGTGTGTGTGTGTGTGTGTGTGTGTGTGTGTGTGGGTGCGCGCGCGCGTGTGTGTGTGCGTGTGAGACGTGAGGAGCATTAGTAACATGTCTCAAACACATCTGACTTGAAAAACATAGTTATTTTGAGTGTGATTTACTTTGTTATTTAAAACAATATATTACTTACACTTAGTGTTACAGTCTTCTTTTTAGTTTATAGGCCTAATGAAATTTTCTGTACAGTACTGTAGAATATAAAGAATTATATAATAGATAAACTTTATATATTAGATAAAGTCAACTAAATTCTGCTGGTAAAATCAACATTTGAAATTGATCTTATCTGTTGGTAGAATTAAATCTCCAAATTAAGCTGCTTCAGGGGTTTTTGCGTCATTCTCAAATATTTAAAAGCCTAGGCTGGCAAACACAATGTGGGTCACCTGATGGTAAGTGAGTGGACAGTGTCAGAAGAATCGTGAATGCGTTTCCGATCTTAAAGGTAAGGGATAATTAAGGCATTTGGAAAGAGAGGGGGATTTGGGCCTCTGGATATCACTCACCGTATGAACCGCAGTAGCAAGCCGCGCCTTTACATCAGTTTTCTATAAGACAGTGGTCACGACTCGGTCGAGCTAGCCCAATCATGCTGTTTACAAAACTGTCTACATCTTGACTACTACTCAAATTCAGTATTTTTTTTGTTTTCAGATGTGAATCCGTTGTTTCTAGCGTATTTGAAGAACTGATCCAGGTATAGTTAGTGAAAATTCCACCTACATGGTTTGATTTTTATACACAATATGGGCCTGCTTGTTAAAATATATTCTTACAAGCCTCTAAGTAAGTAGCTTGAAATTAATTTCAAGCTGACTTCAGTCAATGGCTATCTCATCAGCATAATCCCTTCCATGAAACCGTGCTAAGCTAGATTGAGTATTGAAATTTGAAATAAGATTATGCCGAAAATGAGTTCAGTGGAAGAGGCAACTCGATGTATATGCATAGTATGTTACTGTAGTATATCTATTGTGCCTATAGATTATACATGTGGCGTATTAGCACAAAATCGTGCTGAAATTCTCGTATAGTATGCCTTATCTGGACGCTTAACATAACGCCTTGAGATAATTATGCCGACTCGTTTTCTCGTGCTATCTCTACATATCAAAGCTGATATTTGATTGCACGAGATAATATCGTCTCTGTCTCTTTCTTCTCGTCCTGTCTATATCATTCTCGAAATTACGTGGGGTGTACGTTATGACACACTAGGCAATATCGAAAAAGGTTTTTCTGTGAAATAATATATCGTGAGCTTATGCTAAGCAGGCTGAAAACAAGATTATATTTCACTTATCAGTTGAAAGTTACAAGTGTTTGCAAAGGCTTACTTACTTATCGAGCTAATTTAGATCACTAAAGTAACTTGGGTAAAAAATATACATTCTGTTTCAATGTCTAACTATATAATACTATGAAATAGAATATTTTATATGTATAGAGGAATCATGATGCCAATTTTTTTTAAGATTTCTGTTTCAGATATTTTTATAGCATAGGCCGGTAACCAGACAAGTGGGTAAGTGGGTCAGTAGATGGTAGGTGTCTTACACCGCCAAGAATACCAGAAGAATCACGGACGCCGACCTTACAGGAAAGGAATAATTAAAGCATTAGAAGAGAGTGGAAAATTTGGGCTTCCGGATATCTTACTCACCGTACGAAACGCAGTAGAAAACCGCTACTTTACGTCGATTTACTGTGAAACAGTGGTAACAACTCGATCGAGCCGGCCTATTCATGCTCTAGACAAGACTCTACAGAGTGGCTCTACCATTTTATAAGATTTTTATACTCATAATAATGTTAGAATATAGCTCTATATTTATATGAATAAAAGAACGATGTTCATAAATCAGATTTGAATATAATAAATGATACAGTTAAAACTTAAGTGTTGCCATTTCTTTTATTTTATTTTGTGATATATGAAAGTATAGGAATAACGCTTATCTAAGTAGCTCCCTGCGGCAGTGTAGCAGTGCGGGAAGTGTGATGACGAATAAAATATGATGTAACAGCACTGGTCGCTCTATACACGTGATTTAATCATCGAAATAAATCTTAGGATTTCTTTGAATACACTCGGCAATACGCCCCTTGTGCACTGGCCCATAATAGTGATATCTAATGCAGAATTTGCATGGAAAGGTATAAATCAACTAATGCTAAATAATGCTTTGTAAACGAAGGTAAAAAAATAAAAATACAATACAAGTATTCCAATGAATATATTGCAATGTTACTAAAATAAAAAATAACTTATACGTAAAATTAAAAATATATAGACTAAAGAACACAAAACTATATCAATTATCAGTCAGTTCATACAATCACTCTTTATTATAATTAATTAAATTAGCATCAACCCGAAACGCTACACCAATAAAGTTTTAGCTTGTTCAATTTTCTTATAGACTTCAACGCTTCGGCAAAGAACATTATGTGCCTACTCACCTCCTTCTACTCTTAACATACAATTACGATTTTATTGGTGTAAATGACTGCCTTCAAAATATTAACTCGCGACTGTAACACTAATATTACCTGATATATTTACCATATATATTTTGATTAAAGTTTGTCCAGACTTGCTGTATTCTCTGTAAAATACTTGTATATAAACAGAAAATATGATAATTTTACAAGATCATCAATTAATTAAATTGAGTACTTAACAATTCTGCGGGCACATTTCTATTTTCAGATATATATAAAATAGATAGTCTCTAATCTATAATCTTCAACTGTATCATACAAAATTTACAAAATCGGTTCGGCAATTTAGCCTATAGCCCAGCCATACAGAGTTACTTTGGTATCTATATTGAATTATTAAGTAAATAAGCCAGTACTCATATACATCTTTCTCTTTGTTTTAGTTAAGACAGCTGCATTAAGAAACACATTTACAAAAAATTCTATCAAAATTAATACAATTAACATAGAAAGACTCCCACGTGTAATGCCGTGTTATTTCATGGTAGGTATACAATTTTATAATAATATGGAACTTTTTGTATGATATCATTTTTTTAGGATAATCCAAAAGGAATATAATTATGGCACTACATACTACCTCTATAATAATCATTAGAAACAAAAATGAGTACAAATTCTAAATAACAAATATGTTTCATACCAGTCTCATTTGCTCACAGTTTTTCTTAATTAAATAAAACCTATTAAACAAATTGCATTATGTTACGTTACAAAGTTTGTAAGTACACAGATTGGGAATCATTTTAAATTTCAAAATATTTGGTCGCTGTATGTCATACAAGCTACAAAATTATTCTTACAGTTAAGTTAATAATTCCTATTCTTTATAACTACCGTACACCGAGCATATTTATCAAATTCATCAACTCAATAAGACTCCCGGAAGTGGGCTATTTTGAAATAGATACACGCGGGCTCAATACAATGTTATTGAGACCACAATTGGTAGTCTAGTGGCGTCTGTTTTCAAGGTATAGTTATATATGTACTATACTCATGGACGTGTTTACTTCTCGACGGTGATCATGAGAAGGGAAGCAACTACAATAAAATTAGTACATATGTCCTTTTAAAACAAAGTAGCTGCGTTTATGTCTGTTTGACCGCTTATTCCTTCTAAAGTACGCAGTATATTTAGTTGTAATTTTCATTAACATTTAGACAATCTCTTCTAGGTTTATGGCCCATGGGAGCGGAGTAGTAACATGCGCTTAGATGTAATCGCGCTATATTAAAAGAGAATACTATATTATTATTGCACATAATTTTCTTGTCATGATAACAGATGTAAACCCGTCCATCGGTACCTACATAACTCTATGTACTATAATAATATGATAGATCATAGATAACAGATTTCTTTATACCTTTAATTAAGTATTTTGAACAATAATGTGGACAAAGTATTCTCCAAAATAAAACGTATGGACATTAAAAGCATGGAATTATTTGTTTTTTGTTGTTAATTGTTATTTTTCATTTGCATTGTTATGTCTCATATAAGAATATTCAACAACTCCTTCAGACGGTGTACGGCGGTAAATTAGCCTAGAAATGCAAAAATATAATGTTATAAGAGTAATCTTAATTTTTAGCATACGCTCGTAAACAGAGCATAAGCGAAGTCAATTCCAAAAATCTTAGGCCACTACCTAATAATAAAAATAACAGAAAAATGCGAAACACATAAAACTAAAATATCAGGAACGTTATCAAGACGCTTTCATGATAACGCCCCGGATTCATTGTCTAAAATGTTTAACTATTAGTAAGTTATAATTATACTTTTATGCAATGATGCAGTTACTAGGTGGTAGGTCTCTTGTATGCATAAAGCCGTCAGTGTTAGTATCTTTGTCTATTTCTGCCGCCAAACAACAGAGCACTGTTATGTTTCCGTTTGAAGGACATTAAAGTCAGCTAAATTACTAGTCATTATGAGACAAAACAAACTTATGTCTCAGCCCAGTGTCATACAGTGCGGTGTATATAAAAGTTCTGTGTGGTGTTGTGTATGTTTATGGACAGACCTGGCGCTTACCATCAGGCGAGCATTCGTCATACAAACTAATAAAAAAAAGTTAACATGAGCTAAACCACAGACGAGGCGCAATCTAGTTAAGTGTACGGCGCTGTAGGCTCATCGTTAATTCGTAGTGATTTGTCAAAACTTTGTCCCCTTAGAAATCAATAATTCAAAAAGGAAATATTCTATCATGTCGTTTATGTGATAACGGGTCTAGTTTTTTCAATACGAATCGTCCCGACTGTCGTGTCCCGTCTAAACGCGTTGCATTCTAACTTTATATCGTATAACGTCTCACTTTAGTCGCTCAACCAATCACAATCAAACGACACGAAGGTTCGTGTCGTGTTTCTTATCCCATATTCTAACCCTGCGTACTTTTGGTGTCGCGCCGCGTCATGCAGACAAGTTGCGCGTTGTGTGTCGCTCGGCTCACGCATTGTTTACGGGGCCATTATAAATAATTCGTCTGTATCAAATATTTTTAGTACATAATCAATTAATCAAATAAACATGATATTTTGTTTCCTTGAATTCCACCATACCACCATTTTAATACTATAAAATGTTCGCCATCAATAAACTTTTTAAGTAACGAAAAATAAGGTTCTCATTGTTACTGATCATATCTAAGTACTACAAACTTGAAAAAAGTAGTCAAATTATAAGTAGATAACCAAAAGTTATTGGTATTTAAAATTTCACCGTGTATAATTAGCTCATTTATCTATTGAAAGAAAATGTTTTATTGATTCAATTATAAAGAGCACCTTGATAAAACCTCAAACAAAATAATACTGTGTAATGTTTGGGCGTTATTAGGAGATAATCAAAATGGGTGTCAACGGAATTTCATTAGTTCCATCAGTAAGTTTTCGAGTAAACCTAAATTGAGGCAATTGAGATCACTGCAATTCAACTAAACAACTACGTATTTGCGTTATATCCATTTACTCGGAAAGCACCATTCATTGGTAATGTAAACAGTCCAGTATAACAGTTTTGAACATTTACGCCACAGTAGGTAAGATAATACCTTTTAACTACCTAACTAAAACACCATAGTACGAAAATCGCACCACAAAATTGATGTGCGTATTGTTCAAAAAAATCCTTCTTTAATAATGGATTCAATGTATATTTTGCTTAGCACTTTGTAAACATGTTTAGTATTTATAAAGCAACAAACAAGCCGAAATGTTTATAGAATAAACGAATTTATGCAAGAAGTTTACCGTTACATTTTACGATGACCTTTAGTTTAGACATCGTCTGGCGTGTCCGATCAACGGACTTAACGGATCGACATTGAAATGAATATTTTTTGGTGTCTGTCCAGTTTTTTCTAATCCATTTAACTGACAATCATTTTGTGTTTGATGGTAGTTTCATTGACCGAGTGTTCTATAAAAAGTTTTCGAACAATACCCACAAATCAAACTAGATATTATAGCAATGTGTGTTTATTTACTAAAATCTTTCTCCTAGTGAAGCGTATAGGGAGGAGACGTCGTTTCTTCTTGGCGCCCAGTTGTAATAGTAAATTTCTGGCTTCGGCGATTGTTGCTGCATCTTGTGCTTCTTCAACACCGGAGATGAAACCGCTCTCGGGCCGCGACAGAGCCGGCGGGTTGGCAGGTAGAAGCGAAAACCATCGGTCTATCTTTGCAGTCGAAGACAACTGTCGTAGGATAAATAAATGGTTAACAGGAAGTATGTTAGCACATGTCCTTTCATGTTGTTTAATGTGACATTACGAAAGTAGTGATAAATCTCCATCAGAACTAACCATCATGACGTCATACAGGAAAAAACATTTACGTCAACGGAAAATCATCGATAAAATAAAAATAGACTCTATAACACGTAACAGTCAATAAGCTAATATTTTAAAACGAGAATAGCGGAGTAAAATCGCAATTTACCATAATATTATATTTAATACTTTGTTCTTTTAACTGTCAAAAGAGATTTGTATTTATTTACCGACAATGATTTATGTAGCGGAAATGAAGACAGTTGAGAATCGACGAATGAAAAAAAATAATAGTGTTTTGTATACAAAATTTAATAAAAATATGCTTTATATGTTAGCAAGATGTTTTATAACTATCTTTATATTTATTCGACAAAATACATGTTTAAATATGTATGTCGTAAATAATAATTATACCAAAATATTGTATTTTCAAATCCGATTGTTCTGACGTCGATATAATAGTTGTACATGTTCTTAAATTTCATAATTATTTGCATACAAACCATATAGCTGCTGTATCATAATATACCCACCACCAACTCCAGAGGTCAAGACAATGCGTGCAATGTATAAAGAGAAAATAAAGGAAATATTAATAAAAGCAATAATACGTCCCGTTAGGAATGGTACGCTTTGTACTCGTGCCAAGGTATAATATTATTTTGTAGAATTAGTATCATCTTATTTTGTAAAAAGGAAGAACATGATGAATGAATAATATTTTCCATAAATTATTTTATATTGCAGCAGTTATTTATATCATTGATTCATCATCACTATATCAGCGTATTGGCGTCCATTGTTACGACAAATTAATAATACGACAAACGGTAAAAGTGAATATACATCTAAACGAGTATATAAATATGAATTCAAAAATTTCTTCAAAATTTGATTCAGTTACAAAATACTATTAGGAATTTGATTACTCAACTTTAGCTAATACTTAATAAAGCATAACCACCATTAAAACATTTACGTTGAACTTAGTTTAATATATTTTTTTACTTGTCCTACAGAATAAGTACATTGACTATAATTTTCGTCCCAAAATATGGATATAGTATAATAAATGGTGAAATATTTTAAATAAATAGGTATTTGGTTTTATGCTTGAGTTAAAATTTACGTATTGTTTGTTTACAGCATACCTCGTATCACAGGTAAAGAAGAAGAAATTGGTGGCCTATCCACATTATTTTAATAAGTTTTCAATAAAGTATATTATGACTCATTTCTCTGTACTTCTATTAAAATTCATTTCCATCTTTTTTAGCATACTTTTACGCTGCCATAGTTAAAATACGCTCCAACATTTATTTTTATTTGTAACGTTCTATTGTAATTTTCATGTCGCCTTTTGGCAGATAGAGTTATTAATTTTACAGCTATACGAGTACAAGATTGAAAATACTCATGTATTCAATCCCTTTGGAATCAATTACGAATGTAAATTGTGCGAAGACAAAATCATTGAAACTGGATTAAACTACATTTACGAGTTCGTCATTCATAATCTTTTTCGATAAACCTTCTCAGCGTCGCGTTGTCGGTAAATTATATCCGAAGGTTCTGATTAGAAGAGTGATGAATAATACGGAAGCAAAGATGTGGGATGTCTAAGTGGAATTTAGAAAGAGAATGGGTTGCTCTGATGAAATCTTTCCATAAAATGTATAGTTAAAAAACATTTGATTAAGTCAATAAAAAGTGTACTGTGCCTTCATAGATTTGGAAAAAGCCTATGATCGTGTGCGGAGCGATTCACACTGTTACTAACATATGAGATCGGAGGCCGGCTAGTAGACTTTCAAGTCTCTGTATGAGAACTCCAAAGACTATCAGAGTAAATGGTGCGTACTCAGACTGGTTTAACATCTAAAGGGATATTACACAGGGATGTGTTGCGTCTCCATGGCTTTTCAATCTCTATATGAACAGCTGTTAGATAGGTTTGAAATAAATGGAATGTGAACACAGAATGGGTGGTTTGTGTGTCAAGTGACTCCTCTACGCCGACGACCAAGTATAACTTGCGCCGTCAGTAGAGGAGCTACAGGGCATGATAAATTAGAAAAGAATTAAAGTTACGGTGATAGAACGATAAGAGGATGCTACTGCATGTAGCATCAGTATAGAAGACGAGAGAGTGGACCAAGCGTATGAATTTATTTATCTAGGTAGCATGATAACGAGAGATGGGAAGTGTAAGGTCCCCCTTACATTGCCCATCTATCACTTTTGATAGGAGAGTGACGGCAGGTAACAAAGAGAATGGTGTTTTGCACCGATAATGTACAGCTAGATGGTATCACAAAAGGCACGGTGCTGGTACCAAAACTAAGTATAGCACTGAATATTGGGTTTGGCAGAAGAAGTATGAAAGTCGAGTAATGTGTGGAGTATAAGTGGAGTGGAGTAGGGTGGATGAGGTATAGTGTCATAAGGGATCGCTGTAAGTCGAAGTATGATGTGGAGACTAAGATAGTATTCTATCTTAGTCTCCACATCATACTACACTATTGTGTATGCTGACATAATATTATGGGGATGATGGACGAAAGACGACTTACGAAAGGTATTTATCGTGCGAACGGGAGGGTCAGAAGAGGGCGCCCGAGGAGGACGTATGTCTTCTTCTTCTTCCTGCCTTTATCCCATTCGCAGTGAGGTCGGAGCAACATGTTTTTTAACACATGTTATAGAAAGATTTGGATTGTACTTTTTACAACCGGCCGCCGGCCTAGCGTCAACCACTCCAGGAAAACGTGGAGTACATATGTAAATCAAATAAATGATCTTCTGCGAAAAGGGCATATCACGGAAGTTATTACCTAATTGTGGGATCATAGGTGGTTTTAGTAAATGTACTAACCATAAGGGGATTTCTGTTTCACGGATAACCAAAGATTTAATTTTACAGTCATTCCTAGTATTCACTTTTATACCCATCATACCTAATGATGCGTTGTTTTTTTTACTCCTTTGTCAATTTCAATAACCAACCCTCAACACTCATCCTTCTTTCAGTTACTTATAGTGCATCAACTATAAGTTGGCGGTGGCAAATGTCGGAACTAATTGCAATTAATGTATAGAATCTGTAAAAAAATTAATTGATCGTAAATTGCAATGAACGTTTGATCGACGATCGCTCCACTCTTTTCGCTAACTTAAAGTTGTCGTAGTGTATACGTAGTGTTCATCACGACCTCGTGCTTCGCATTCTCCGCAATTTTAAAGATCAAACTTTTTGATTGTTCTCTTTAAATTTCATCCGTTTTAAAACTATCTTTAATCTCACTATTCATGAATAATTCCAAAAGTTTGTCGTCTAAAACAAATTCAATATATCTACTTGACCTATTTATATATTTATTGACAATTTAGAATAATATGTTCAAACTAAATTATATTCACTTGAATAATATTAATTCTGTTTACATTTTATAACCTTTTCCAGATATTGTGTTGGTGGGAAATAAATAAATTAAACATTTGCAATGTATTTTTATTTTTCACACGAATAGGTAGCAGTTACAATGAAATGGAATGATACCATAAATAATATGATGTGGCTAATCATATTTTTTCTATTGATAAATGGTAAGTAGACATCGTACATTGAATATTAATATTTGTGAGTACACATTTTTCAACTATTTTTCTATTTTAAAGATATAAGTTGGTATTACGTTTACCAAAGGCGTGCCAGGAACACTCACACCGTCTCGGTAATTTTAACATGTGTTAACTAATTTCCACTATTTAAGCTATAGGTACGAGAGTTATAAATTGTGCGATCACGATTTTTATTCAACTACTTGAAGAGCAGGTATATTGAAACGTGATCGTATAGACTATGAATAATATGTATTCGATAAATAATTAGTAAATTGTTTGTTCTAGTGAAGCTTTTGAATACGCATATTTAATAAACACTGACTACTGAATTATGAATGAATATAGACTGTATTTTTGTAATCAAGAATCTATTCTACACATTTATACTCGGCTACGTGAATATTTGCGTAACATCAATTAATAATGCAGATATTTTATGGTTTATATTGAGTTGTAAATACTGTTTATATAGATACATCAAGATTAACATCAATCAAAATTTAATACTAGTATTATAACGGTGTTTATGTTCCCTAATATTATATTTTCCGGGATCAATTACAAACCTATACGGTGTCTACTGCATATTATGGTTGATATTATTACATACGACGTTTATTTCAAAACATTCTACACAATGAGATAATTTAACATGAAATGGTATTATTTTATAACACCTATACAATATACTCGGAAAAAATACAATGTTAATTAATCAAGTAGGCGCACATTCAGATTTCTAAGTGGAAAATAGAAAGTAAAGATCGCGTGTAATTGTTTAATTAATAATAAATACTAATACTGAAATCACTACATAATAATATAGTAAGATCATTACATGTCTTACTATCTTGTGTATATCATACTTGTATTATTTAGATTAATAGAATTTGTCGAAATGAAAATCAGAATTCTAGAACTCAGATGTTTATGTCTGGGACATTATTAAAATCTGTACGATTAAGGAGTCAAAGGCTGGTCGCACATTGGATGCGATTTCGTACGAATACGAGTCATTTTCATTTTTTATACACATTACAATATTTGTAAAGGTCCCGAACCTCTAAATACTATAGGAACTTCTCGATTCGGTACGAGTTAGTCGTGCGTAGTTTGTGCACTTATTTGATACAAGTGCCGCTTTAAATTTACGTATAGCTACGATGAATATTGTATCCAATGTGTTGCCGTCCGAAGTGTCAATATGTCATTATATTATGAAGATTGTGATATCGTGTGCCTTTGGTCCATATAATAATATGTATTGTTCGACTGGCATCAAATTACAAGTAACATTTCTTATAATATCGTTTACTTTGGCTTTACATTTGGCAAACGTGGTTACTATAATTGTACTGAAAGTAAATGAACTAAGTTGCTTAAATAGAATGATGCTTTGCTATAAATAATAGTTAACTTTCTTAATAATATCCAGGTACTTATACTGGCTCTTAATGAACTTTGTGATAAATAAATTTTATCTTAACACGGCGATATAGACATAATTTCTTTTGCGAAATTATCCAAAACTACAAAGTATTTTAATATACAATATTACATTGTTGTCAACATATTATTATCGTTTCGGTTTTTTTTGTGGAAATAATAAAATAGTAGACTTTAAACGAGCAATTCTTGTATAATTAGATGAACCTGTATGTATTTGGTTTCTATGGTTCAACTGATATCGATGATATATTGTATTTAAAAGTTTTACGTTTTAAGTTTATGTACATAGGTGTTTTAATATACAAATTATTGCTTGAAAACGGCTTGACCGATATGGATAACATTTTGTATTTATATAATATTTCACATTTCAAGATAATCTAAAATGGTGCCTTACTGTGCTCTTTTTTTTAAAGCTCTGCCACTCATATATTGTTTTCTAATAACAAAAGGAAATCTAATTCGTATAAAATGTTTTGAATAAGATTGGATATTTCGCAAAGGAAAATGTTATATCCGATACTGTAAATACTGAGGTTAATATCGGAATTTTACGACGTATAAATATCGCATGAATATCGGCGCGGTTTGCACTTCATACCATAACAATATATTCTAATAAAACTAAATCCTATTTTTAATAGCGATATGATAAAGGATATGTTTCCTTGATACGTAGGTACTCATATTATTACAAAAATAAAATAATATTGCGTTTCGGACAAAGTTCTACTGCTATTTTCTGGCCAACATGAATAACTCCACTATCTGTTTTAAAAACAAATTCTTCAGCCCAAATATGCTTGGAGCAAATTATGATATATTTTGTGGGTAGCCAGTTTCGTAATACTCGAATAATTATTACCCACCTACTCTAGCACACCGTTTTTCTAGATATTCTAGATAATAAATCATGCATTAAAAATATATATATTTACCCGATTCGACTAGCAAAATTCCCATGTACACGGGAAAAGCAAACGTCTTTTATATTGGCAACACTATAGGTACGGATAATAATGCTATAATTTGAATTGGAATTTACAATCATTTGAACATAAAAATGATAAACATAGCAATGAACAGCTATTATATTATACGCTTGCTTTATTTTGGTTTCGGGAACAGAATTTACAGTGTTATAAGATCACGGTGTACATAGACTGTCTACTGATGACGTCTTCTACTCATAATAGCCATTCCCAATATTCTGTCTATCGAGAGATTTGCTTACTGGCAGTAACATTTTGACACATTTTGTACGGAAGATAAATCAATATACTATTGATAGTAAGCGAAATTATCTTTAAATAGAATATAGGGAACAGCCATAAATAACTCTGTCAGTCGACATACGCGAGTTGGATAGACTTCGCCGCGTCAATTCCACAGCTAGTCACTTTAGTGACATTATATCATTAGTTTCGGACTAGAATATGTGACTACGTATGATATGTTAATAAAGTTCATTATATTAATACTCTTATTTAAATAATTTACGCCAGCCATTATTTAAATTTGGCACATTCGTAGAGTCGTTACCTTTCATCCAACGACGTGTATATCTACAGTTTATTATATTAAAACAATATAAAATAACATTAATATAAATACTTTAAAATGATAACCTTAAACAAAATTAGATCACTAATAATTGAAGATATATTGACATCTATGAGAAACTTAAAAATATTCGAGGGTTCTTGAAATATTTAATCGTACAAGATGCGATACAAAGAATCGATGACAGCTGTTTACTTGGTGGTGTGTCTTGTCCACTGCGATCGAAGAGCCGTCATCATCTCGCTACGATTCGGCACTTTCTCGCTAGTGCTGCGAGTGATCGGTGCAGCTGGAGCGAGCACGCAATCGGGTCCCGGAACTCTTAGGGTATGACCAGATGAAGTTTGAGGTTCAGGATGTATCTCGACCGCAACATCTGAAGAGCTCTCTGATGGGCTAACTGGCACAATAAGCCTGACTCGGCCATCATCATCCGTAGCAGTCAAAGTACCATTATGGGATAGCGGCATAATAAATGGAAGTCCATCGTCGGAGCTGAAGCCTTCCGGGGAGGAATCTTTAGATGTGGTGGCCTGACTATTACTGCACAGAGAATTTTCAGATTGGCCGAGGCTCATGGCTTGAGCAGCAGTAGCACCGAGTTGATCGGATCCACACAAATCTTTGTAGGCCTGATGGTTCAACAAGCTGGCCAAGTCATTGTTGCTGTAATGGTTTGTCAATGGTGGGATGTGCGGGAATGCATTGCAGTTTTGGAAAAACTGTTGATTTGCGTTCATGCTTATCTTGCGTTCGGTGGTGCCGTTGGGGAATCCGCCCATATCTTGGAACTTGGTTATCAGATAGTTCTGTATCTGTTCGTTGGTCATTGCGCCAAAGCATGGCGCCGAAGTGGCTCCATTAGTCAGCTCCGTAGCAGGAGATAGAGAGAACGGTGATAAGCGAAGGTTATTGTTCTCGATACTCTGATTGCCTTTGGAGGTTGGAGCAAAAAGATTGATGAGGGCATCAGTTTTAGCCGCATGACTGTTGCCGTTAGATGTCATGTTATCAGCTTTGATGGCCTCGTTGACGCCTCCTTCGGCCTGAGCCTGGATCCAGCAGCGTTAACAAATAAATTTAATGAGTGTAAACAGGAAATTAAAAACTTTAAGTGTACTTAATTGTAATCAAGCTGTAAGTGGTTAAGCTGAAACAATGATATTATTGAACACTAAAAAAAACTTCGTGATTGCGAATGTATAATGGCTATTGGCCGCTTTTACGGATTCATTAACATAAAATATTCATATACATGCATTACGCAGCCTAATCCCATTTTTGTCAAGCATTTACGAGTAGATAACAATTAACAATGGATACCTACATGAAAAAGATTTATTAATATGAATTTTAATATGAAATAAGCGACATTAAGATAAATTAAAATAATATTAACGCAAAACAACTTAATGACTTTGCCTTTTTAATGCATGGTGAAATGTTATAAACAATTTTAGGTTCAGAGCACACTGAATTAGAGTCGCAGCAATTTGAGGGGTTTTCATTTCAAATGGCAAGTTATCATTAAGAAACATGAAACAACCTCATTTCACCACTTGATAACATTTTGACGATCTAATGACTTCAATAAATCAAATCATCAAAATTCACATTTAAATAGACAAAACGAGGTGCATAGAAGTCCAAGACTTCTCAAAAACTAATAATTGCTGAATAATGCCAAATGAAGCTCTAGAAGTCTCGGTGGCGCAGTTGTAATTAACCTAACGCTGAGGTCTCGGGTCGATCCCCAGGTCGTGTAAAGTGGTATTGGGTTTTTCTGTTGTCGGGTGATACTATTGAATGAAGAAATAAAAGCGTTTCCGAGTGATTGCGGTTTGGCTTAATTCTCAAGGAGCCGCGCGCCTTTTCGCGTGACTATGCGGAAACCGGTGATGTAAATATGCGCGTGATTTCGCGCTTCTATGATTTTCCTTTACAGAAAATTGTGCATTACATAGTATAAAACAAAGTTCAGTATACTATGTAGCATTTAGAGTAAACGACGTGTCACTTAGACTTTACGTCAATGCGCCCCGATCTGTTCATCAAAACAAGAATTGAATTGAATTGACAATTATTTTTAAAACAGCAGTAAATTCTTTTTACATGTACATATTTCAGTTCATCTCTGCATGTCTTGATATGTGTGAGCTTTTAAATATGTTATTTATATTTGTATGACATCAAGACGGCAGTCGTCATACTATACATTTAAAGTGACAGACACACATTTTCATTGTCTATATGCTCTATTGCAGACATCTCGTTCACAAGAAACGGACTGAAATATCTACACGTTAATGTGTTTTTAATATTTATTCTAATGTTTACAAATAATAAATAAAAGTGAATACAAACCAAAAAATTGCAAGAATACAAAGGCCGCGCACACGTCAATATTTACAGCTTGCAACACTTAAAAAATAAAATACACGTATTCACACACACACACATACATTGTAAAAATAGCTACCAACTCGTGTGATTTTATATTTAAAGGGGTACATACATAACGCAAAAAAATAAGTAAGGCTTAGTAGGTATTCAAATCTAAGGCGATATTAAGAGCATGCTTTCATAAATTTTATTTATACCACACAGTAAATTGGAAGGATAAGCTTTTATGAAATAAGTATTTACATTACGATTATAAAGTATTTTATAATAGAACTCGCAGACAGTGTAAACAGTCACTGTGGTGTACCTAAATAAACTTGTCTGATATTTTATCAAATAATTTAAGTTTTGAGTAAATTTAAAGATATGTGTGCAGTTAAAGTAAACTGAATAATATGTGTTAAGTTTGAGGTATGAAAGCTTATGATAAAATATTGGTTGAAATGTTTATTACACTGTCTGCAAGCCTATAGAATATTACACTAAGCGAATGGGTTTTCTTAGAGCAGTATTTTATTTTTAACTTTTTTACCGGTCGATTAAATAGGTACCTATTGTAAAATATTATTCAAGTTAAATTTAAATCACAAGTAAGCGAGTTTTGTGGACGCACTAACAATGGGTACTGCCATTTTATTATAAATACAGTAATTAAATAAATAATAATTAATTAAATATGATACTTATTAGTAATGATTTTCTTCGATAAATATACACAATGATACATATTCGCGTATTCATTGTGAGCAAATAAAAACACATTCACCTATGTAATCACAATGGGAGCAACATTATAAAAATAAGAAAACTGAGTACGCACCTGAGGCAAGAATGTCAACTGCTGAGCGCTGATTGGTCGGGAGGAACCCTTTTCTCGCTCTTGCAAATGTGAAACCAAAGCAGCAATGTGCTCAAGTAACTCCTTGTTGTGAACCAACAGTTGGTGAGTGCGAGCCTGAAATACAATAGAGCAAGGACTGAATGCGCAGTTTTGAATGGCATCGTATTCACCGCTTGGCATAGGATAATTTATGAATGGATACCGTTTTAGCGTTTTGCGTCTCCGAATACAGAGTCGATACAAATTTCGATAGTTGAAATGCTTTTTTCACGTGTCTTATGTTTATATTGCTATCTTTTGGGTAATTTAATTAAACATATATTTAATACTACAAATACGTGTATATTATTGTAAAAGGTATACTATCTATCCCTAAAAGACGACCATATGATAATCCAAGCATATGAATGTGCAACAATTAATTAAAATGCATTAAAAATATACAATCATTACATATATATTTCACAAACATCAAAAATACTGACCCATAACTACTTAACTAATATTGTAAATATATTGCATAAAAAGTGTTCTAGTATTTTCCACAGTTTTTTAGAATTACTATTAAACATTCTATTAAGTATGTACCTATATAACAATATGACATATAAATAATACACAACACTTAGTATTGAGTTAATAAATCTCATGATTATATTTCGTACATCATACACGTAACTCATAGTCGAAAGCATAAAGATTTTATCATTATGAAACTGAAAGGGTAGCGATACTTCTAGCGTTATTTATGTAATGTGTCTGTGGAAGTAGTACAATCCAACAATAATAGTATCTGCTTCTAAAATATTATTGTTTAGTTTTTCTAACAATGAGTGTATTGTCATAGGAGGTATTATATTTTGGCCACAAAAATTAATAGTTTTATTAGCAGGTTTGTAAATTATATTTATTTTAATAGTCATTGTGCCAGTACTCATAAGAAATCATCGCCGTAAACTGATTATTTGTAATGAAAACTAAATTGTACGAAAGGATAAACCGAAATAATATGTGTAATTTATAATTATGCGACGAAATTAAATTTACGTTCTCATTTTGAAAATAAAACGTTGGCTATTAGATGGGAATGTTACGCGATGTGAATGCGATGTGCAAATTCACACTTAGCATTGCGAAAGTGTTTCTCTATTGGTTCTACCTATACATGAATCAGAATTCTTGATTACTCATTCACCTAAATTTATATCATGCTTAAAAACGATTTCGCTATGAAATACCAACCTATGTTTTTGAATTACAAATTTAGGATAACGCAAACGTATATTATACATATTATTCAAAAATGTCATCTGCCAAGTCGGGGAGAATACTAACGGATTAGTGGTCAACACGTAATATATAAAATAGTGTAATAAACAATTGCAGAAAGATTTACGCCCGATTTCTAAAAGGCTGATCAGTGTAAAATTAATTTCAAATGTCAAATCTCATGTCAAGTCGAAATTGGGTTGCTACAAGCGTGGTCAACACCTTGGAATTGAGATACATGTCATATCATAACTTTCAAATTAATACGAAAAATCGAATGTCAAATGCTACTAAAAAGACAAAATATTATGCAATTTTTCATTAATTAACGTTTCAGCAACTCGAATTGATTTGACAGCGGTGTCAAAATCAAAGTTCTGTCAATTGAATGTTGATTTGATCGACCTTTCAGAAACCGGGTATAAGTGTGTTAAAGTTAAACTTATTGTAACAAACAACTAATCATTTGCTTACAGTACTTTCAAAATGTCAAAATCTGTTGATTTCCTTAACTATTGCTTGTTACAATAACTTTAACTTTAACCGACAGATGATGCAATCCACGTTTCTACATCAAGTGTCAATAGTGTCACATTTGTATAATAATACGTGAATAGAAATATTTGTACCCCTTTTTAAGTAGTATGCGCGCATGGAGGAGTTTGTGATTTGTCATAGTTAAAATTGAAATGGAGGAGAAATGCAGAAAGTTATTTATATAATATAATATTTGTAACCAATACAATAAATTATTTAAAATAAAACTTTCATTGCTTGACAATGTCTGAATGTCAAATCTGGCAGCTGACGTTATTACGTCAGAAAATAAAATAATACGTATTTTGGCCACTAGGCGACCACTAGCATAAATAAATTAACTAAGAATTAAATAAAAAGGGAAGTTTTCAAACCTGAGCCTCACAACGTGCAGCCTGCTCTGCGGCAAGTTGATCGCGCAGTAACAGCAACTGAGCTACGGCAGCGCGAGTTTGCTGCGCCTGTTGCTCCAGGCGCTCTTTCAATAGTTGCAGCTGGTGTTGAGCACTAAGCGGTGTAGTTCCGTCGCCGACGTTCTCGACTCCGGGAGTCAGGTCAACTTTGGTCACGCATTCCGGCAGCTCGGGAAGATTAATGCTCGGAGGTGCAATCGTTCGCTACAATAAATTAATATGATTTAATAAATAAATACCTGCACCAATGGTTATAAACATGCGTCTGAAAACGGTAATGTAACTTATAAAACATTTTGACTGTGGAGATCAAAGATAAATGTAACATTAATGGATTAAAAAAAACTAGTAAATATTTCTCTTTCAAATGTTCTGAATAATTGTATAGTTGCAGAAAAATATTAATTAGCGTAAATATATAATACATGTAAACAAACTCATATATAGCGAACAGTTTTGGACCATTGAGCTTAAACTGATTATTTTACTTACTTAAAAATAAATGTAAAAGTAAGAAATGTTTATTTATTTATTTATTTTAGGATTACCAGAAGACGATACACTACACTAATATAAAAACATACGCAAACAAACAAAAAATACAGTGTTCTCCCATAAACAGGCAACTACAACTTACAATGGGTAACTAGCGCCATAAGAGTAGCAGTTATTAAACAACTTTAAATTAAGTTAAATTAAAATAAACATGCGTAAGCCTTAATTAAATGTTTTTAGTACTAAAAATAAATAATAATAATTTAAATAATATTTTTTTATGTTTATAAGTATCTTAGTTAATATCAAATAATAGTTATTATATACATAAGTTTATTATTTACAATCTACTAATCTAATCTACACCAGACTTGGTGGCATCATGTATATCCGCCGGGGTTTCCAATACGACGAAACGGTTCTGTAGCTCCAATATAAATGTACATGATATAATGTCTATTAAAACTCGGGGTATTTTAATGATCTCTTGATATACATATCCACAGTCCAAATGGGAATGCTACACCTGTTTATGCTGTTCATAATTCAACATGTATTTTAAAAAATAAATATTTTCGGTTTAAATAATATAATAATACTCTACATCTACGTCTATAATACCTGTGATAAAATTATTTTTTCTGGGCAATGTCTTCATTCGCAGATCATAGTTTATTTTTACGTTTTGTAGTTTGTTAATACTCATAGAATCTGTTTGATTTAATAAACAATCATATCGTCGAGACATATCCAAGATTGCTGCCGAAAGCAACATAAATGCTTGAACCACTTGTTGGTTTGTAGATAATAGTGCCCCAAGCATCTAATTTACTCAGATAATGTTTTTATTTTTCGTTTACCGTATGCCTCCAGGGAATAAAATATAGGTACTTCAGAGCCTTGGTATTTTTCCATAGATAGATTATAATGATATATGATTTTTTTCTTTATCCATAAATACACACTCACGCCTGTAATCCCCGAAGGGGTAGGCAGAGGTGTAACCAAAACATCCACATTTCGCCGAGCTTATTTCCATACCATGATGTGATAGGGGGCGAAGCCTATCACCATACCGGGCACAAAGCCAGACTCCGGGCTGATACTGAGCATTTCGAAATATAGAAACCCAATATCAATTTTACCTGTCGCGGTGATCGAACCCGAGTCCAGCACAGCAGTCGTACCGCGTACGCATTACAACTGTGCCAGGCAGTTTTTCTTTATCCAATTTTAGTTGCATTAGAACGTAGACCTAGATAGTGGTAATTTCTAGATATTTTTCGTTCCTAGAATTAACTCTGAAGCTAATATTATATCCCGACAATGACAAAACTAGCCGCCCTAAATAAACGAATAGTAATTGTAATAGAAGTAAAAAGATATTACGTACCTTGCCTTTTGCTTGCTATTCCACAGAATGCGATGAAAGAGATAAAATAATAAGTAGAATTCCATAATTTCAACTAACTAATAATATTACAAATAAACGCAAATAGCATTTTTTTGGAATGCTCAATTGGGATTTATACTAAAAAGACTAACACACATACGTCTGATTTACACAGCAATAGTGTCAGATTCAAATGTGTGATGATTATTACATAAAAATGTGGTAAAATTTGAAAGTGTTCAAAATTAAAAGTTACACAATTTATACATGAGTACTATTTAAGATGGAAGTTTGAACAGTATAATGTAGGTATAAAAATAGATGTAATAATAATAAAAAAATGCTTTGAATGGAGGAAAAGTTGAAGTGCACAGAGAGCTACTAGCTATGCTTGGCATTTGGGTCATATTCCTGCAGCGCAACAAGCAGACACACAACTTTAAAGTTAGAGTCGTTACAAGAGTTCTTTTACATAATGACTTTCTGAGAATTTAAAGTTCGGTGCGCAAAAGTTTTGCTAGTTTTACATAAATTATGTAGACTCGAAACAAGATTGTATGTCGGGATTTACTGATTACCTAAAGATTATTTTGTTATTGATAGGTAATTTAAAATATTTAAGAAAAGAATTAGTGTAGGTATATTTATTCATGATACCAGTACCTTAATTGTGTCTCTTAAACACACTATCTTTATCATAAAACCAATATATAAAAAACCTTTTCGCCTACAATCCCACCTCAAAAGCCAATCAAACTGAAGAGTGTAGGCCTATTTATAACCAACGGTTTGTTATATAACAGTATCTCGGCGTTCAAGGTAAACACAGTTTAATGTCACAAAATCTATTCCGATCGTAATTTGTTTACGCGGCAGGGTGTACATAATAAATCTTTTTTGTGATAACAACAACCGTGCAAACAAAATTAAAACAGATCCACGTATACACCTCTCACTCATAGTAACACTAGAGTACGAACTCACAACTTATAAATTGTTAAAGCCAAAATAAAATATACAGCACCTACGCCGGCGTCTTTAAACTTTGATAACATGTGACGTACTGTCGTGATATATTACTGATACAAATAAATAGTATTTTCTCGTAAACTTCTCGTAAATACATGTTTTCTTTAGCTTTTTCAATCTAGTGATTCTGTTATGCGAATATGTTATAAATTGAGATAGTCTACATTGGGGTTTATTTCTTACGATTCTAGCTACCTATTTCGTATAATACTGGTACATGGAGGATCTGGTGGCATTTAAATTACCATTTTTGGTTATAATCTGTCGATATACATTGGTGCAGCATACGCGCATGACTAAAGTCAGTCTGATTCACCGTTCCACATAAAATATTTTTATGACGTATCCCAATAACTAATAAGGCTATAAAAGTTGAAACAATGAAAATCTAATAAAATTACTACAGCGATTTTTACGTGATTCGTAAACAAACAGACAATATCCTACAAAAGATTTTCTCGGTTCAGAAACCTATAAATAGTCGACATCAATCAGTTTCAAGATATCTTTACAGACATCGGTACATTTAGATAGAACAGTGGGGATATTGTGACAATGGTATTCATTAATCAATAGATTTGTGAGGTCACGTCACTGTAGCAGAGGAAAGCACACTCGCCGAAGTTCGATCCAAGACATTCGCAAGCCGATGATATTATTATGGGTTTGATTTATTGTAATGCTTCTCGGATTCAATGCGGTAGAGCGATTATCTTGAGGAGTCGATACTATTTTCAGTTTGGATAATAACGTTACTATTTTTAACAGTTTTGTTCAGATAATGTTGATGAAGTGGTAAGGTCGAATATATCTTAGCGAAGGAAGTTTGGTAACAGTAGGTATGTACGTACCTGTAATTCGGAATTATATTTTTACTTAATTTTAAAAGGCGAGGATTATAAAAAGGATTATTAAATTGAGGATTACTAATTAGATATTTTGTTATTGTGTATGTTATTGATAGTCTCCGTGGCGCAGTGCGCGAATAGCCGGTTGAGAAGCGAGAGGCCGCAGGATTTTGTTATTTCTTTTGACTGAATATACATGCATTCCTTGAATAATTTACCAAGTTGATGGCAATTTCTTTTACGAGTAGATATGCTCTCTCAGATAGCACATAAACACTGAGGTGGATATAAGTGTATTATTATTGACAGTAGATTAATTTGAAAGGGTTTTTTTGGATTAATCTGCAAATTGCCACTAGTTTTTTTTACGCTACGAGATTATGATAAGATATAATTTAATTTTTTGAGTAGGTAGGCACCTAAATACATCTAAATATAATGTTTTAATATTTGCTTTATAACTTTGCTTTAACAATTCTTGAGTGGTAGAGCCACGCTGTAGACAATTTTGTCTACACCATGAATGGGCCGGCTCATCCGGGTCGTTACCGCTGTCTCACAGAAAACCGGCGTAAAGTAGCAGCTTGCTGCTGCGTTTCGTACGGTGAGTGAGATATCCGGAGGCCCAAATTCCCCTCCCCTTCCCAATCCCTTACTTATCCCTTTCCTTTAAGGTCGGCAACGCGCCCATGATTATTTTAGTAGTGTGGGCTTACATGGGCGGTGGAGATCACTTACCATCAGGTGACCCACATGCTTGCTTGCCGGCCAATACTATAAAAAAAACAATATTTTATTTTAAAAACCTTATCATACAGACTCTCTTCAACTTTAATTTGTGAGTGAGGGTTTATTACAAACACATTTATATTTTACAATTTATCATATTTAATGGAATTTATATTTCTTTCGATTTAAAGAATTTTACTCAAAGGTATACGAAGCTGACTAAGAATACAATATTTAAATTCATTTGACTATTAACTTTTTGATTTAACTTTTTATTCTGATGATGTTTGCTTGATGTTATTATCTGTTATTTTTTATATATATTGGACTTATTTGCTACAATAATTTTCCGTCAATATTTTATCTAGAAATCTGAATGATATTGACAAAAAATATTTGGCAGCTGGCTAGCTGGGGTTAGTTTATAATATTAACCGATTATTATGACACTACGCAAAAATCAATTATTGAAAACAATTTTTGTTTTAATCAAAAGAGGAAAATAAAGTTAGAGACATCCAAAATACATTTTCACGAGAAAGGTTTTTTACACCAGGGACTAGTATTGTACGTTTCTTTTATATTTATTACGAAAACAAAAAGTTCAAAGATTGCTTTTGGTGCTTGCCACCGCAACAGCGAGTCTTGCCTCAAAAATGGTTTTCCACGGGTGAGACCTTTTTTATTTTACTACATAATATAAAATTATTTGTAATACCTACATGTTTATAGAGACGGGAAGTGAATCTCAGATAGGTATAAAACTTATAGATTATAATATATAGGCTCGGTAACGTCACGTATTTCAGCTTTAGGTTTTATGTATGCACATAAAATATATGGATACTATAACCTATGTAATAAAATTTTATATTGAAGCAGGACAATTTCAAAATATTACGTATATTTAAATAAAGAAATTGTGTAATACTCAATAATACTAACTTATACATTTTAAATACTGTATAAATCGTCAATATAAATAATATGCCAATATATCCTATAAATAAATAAATACACTCAACAGTCACACACTTAGATATAAAAAATATGTATTACTATAATATATATTAATTCCAGTAAAATACAGTATTTAATTAATTAAGTATATATTACCTGTGGTGAACGCTTTCCCTCCTTCCTCGGCGGAGGAGGCAGCAATTCCAAGTTGGTGGGTCTTTTTGCCTCCTCTCTGCCCCCAACGGCTCCTTCCTCCACAATGCCTTTAGATGTCGATGCCGCAGCCTCCGAAGCACCACAATCTGACGCACCTTCTGCCAATACCAAGTCTTAATATTAAACAAATTTACCATGTCTATAAATAATATGGCAACTACAAGGCGCCATTAAAGTATTTCTATCAAATTAATCGAAATATCAGTTACTCTATTCTTATACTAAACAGTTTATAAAATATACAGTAAATTGTAACATTTGGCTCCATTTATTATTCATACATAATTGCAGTTATATTACGTCGCATAGTGATAAAATAAATAGCATAACAAAATAAATTCATAACTCATTTATGTGAAATAGATTTTGCTGAGCGTAACAAGGTAGTATATTTCATAATAATATGCAGACGAATTACGGTTTATGTTTACTTAATTATCGGCCTCATTATTTCATTTAGTTTTAAAATGATCATAATTTTATTTGAGTTATTTTCATATTATGAAAAAATAATATTAAATATACCAATGTTTTAATATTACTAAAACCATTGACGATTTCAAAGGATTCTTGAATGGTGACTGTGTAGTGGAAGACGTGGAGTGGGGCCCCAGGGACCCAGACAGATGGACAGATAACCTCATGAGGGTCGTAAAAGCGGTTGGATAATTCATACCGGGTGTGTGAGACCGCAGTTTGTTTTTCACGGAAAATCCTATAATAAGCTTAAGCATTTATTCACGAAATTAACTTTGTTAAAATTGTAATAATATAATCATATTAGAATTACAGACATATTAGCCATTTACCGTACCTCACAATTAAAAACGCCTATGCGGTGGGGTATGTGATGCAATCTATTTTACTCGTACATATTCAATACAATTTATTGATTAAACCATTTAATTTACGTAATTGAATGCTTACACGTGTATTATTTCTGTTCCAAATTTATTACACATTAATTTATTATTGTATGTATTTTATTACAAAGTCATTTTACCGTTAGTATCCTCTGAGGATTTCCGGAGTTCATTTAGATATAACTCTTACTATAGACCTAATCTCGCAAGAGTTGTATATTTTGTTATGATATTTATGCAATGATTTCAGACTTTTTTAAATATATAGGATTGTCAGAATTGGCAAAATCATGAATAAAACTATGTACAGTAAATTTTAATCAGTCATTTTGAATAAAATAAATAAATATCTCTCGATGTGGATTTATAGGAAGCATAGGTACTAACTAAAATATTGTTGATTTTAGATACTGCGCGTGTATACGTGTTATAACAGAAATCGTAGCCATGGAAAGGTTAATATTGGAGTTAACACAATACATATACAATACTGCACAAATATTACTAGCCAAATTGGCCGCATGAAATGTAGGCTACCGGAAAACCGGATACGTGGTTTATTATTTATGTTTTTACTAAATTATACATGACGTTTCGCCAGATGCATTAATTAATCATAAAACCAAACTATGTTTACGATGTTATATTTATTACTATAATATTCTGGTTGCTAAAGTCCTAAGCTCTGGTAGACATTGTCTAGTCACTGTTTAATTTATTTTAGGAAGATAAATGGACTATAAAAATACTTGGTATATTATTAAATTGAATTTCAAAGAATTTTGTAATTTTTAAATATATGCTTGAGACTACCTTTTACCTTGACAATTACTACCACTAGGATACCCTAAATTGTTAAATTTCCTAATATATACGAGTAAGAAATCTCGTTTAGGTATAGGAAGTAAGGCATAGCCATTTATACCGATAATAAGGAGCCTCTCGCCGCTGATTGGTAACATCGTTTTTAGATCGGAAAGATCTTCCTTTAGGTTCGGTTATTAAAATTTGTTGAATGACGAAAAGATAATAAGTATTAAAAAGATTGAAAGTACATGCGGAAGTAGAATTTCGAAATTTTATTTATTTTTGTGATCAAGATGTTTATAAAAGACTAGAGTTGAAAAGATTAATGTAAAACAATTTACACGTTCACTCCTTAATGATATCAGCTGGTACCTAACCTAGATGATCCTTTAAATTTGATAAAACATGTAACATAAATGCAAAATATAAATCGCCCACAAAAAAGTCGAATACAGATGACTCGCTTTACGCAACATGTGGAGACCGTTTGTTTCTCTTTTATTTCGTTCGACATGGTTTGAGAGTGTTAAAACAAGAACTGCCCTTTGCGGACAACTGTAAACGATGATGTTTCAACTTCTGTTTAGAAATTTATATGTAAATTACATTACATGCTATATAAAAAAACATATCAGCGATAATTCAGCGTGGAGGAGCATGCAATTCTGACTTTTCTAAGTTACGTGTGTGTTATTATTATCGTTTGCTAATGGTGAAGGAAACACCGTGAGGAAACCTGCATACCTGTGAAGTTCTTCATAAGAATTTCAAAGGTATGTGAAGTCTGGCAACTCGCATTAGAACAGCGTGGTGGACTAAGGTCTAACTCCTTCTCATTCAGTAGAACAGACCCGTGCCCATCAGTGGGACGTTAGTAGAGCAGGCCTAGCGCTGAGATATGTATAACATAGGGCTAGTGTTACTATTATGTAAATTACATTTCCCATTAACATAATCCGTGAATTAAATCCTTGACCATCAAGCGGCAACTATAATCATAAATACAACCAACGCGACGTCTTATTAGACGACACAAAGTACGGCACCTAGTTGGCACAAACTACTTGTACGATTTATGACTTTCCGCTCAATGATCAGCGCGCGATCGTCCAGTGTGAAATGAGACTAGCATACTGTGTAGCTTCATTTTGGTTAATGTTTGCTGACGACACAAGCCGTTAACATCGAGTGCGTCGGTGCCATTAAATATTAAACATCGCATTACGTGATCTCTAGTATATAACCTATAGACGATGACACTTATTTGAAGCACTAATAACCCTGGTAAATGATCGCAAAAAAATAAATAATGATTTCCAGTTTGTTCTATAGTTGACATAGGTGGTCGTGACATGACGTGTGTTTTTATGCCGACTATTTTCGTGCAAATATAACCTGCAATAATTTTGTTGTCACATTTTCTTTTCACTCTTGTTTATTGAGACGAATTGAAGGAACGTCTGTGGACAAACCTTGTTTGTTTGTAAGTAAAAATATAAGTGCGAAAAGTAATGCTTTAATTAGGTAAACTTTCCAGGAAAGCGAGCTGCGTAGTCCGTCTGCTATCATAAGATATACTATTTTAAACACTTTAAAAGAAAAATAAATTACAGTAGTCGGCTGAAATATCACATTCGCAGTGCAAACAAATTGTTAAGATTTAATTTCGCTGTGCCCTATCGCCAGCAGTTACAGACACCGAAAAATGTAATACATTTTTAACATAATAGCACCTTGCATTATGCTGGGAATAAGTTTGGTCAAATAGCATTGTTAAATGGATTATCATCACGTCTGTTGCGAACTATTTAAACCCCTTCAAACTCTGAATAAACAGCCAATTGTTTGATTGTTCAAGCGCTTTGATGGCTGTTGATGGCTCCTCAACGTATTTCAGTCTCAAAACACAGCACTTCGCAATTGTTGGATACATTTTAAAACGAATAAAGTTCTATCGAAAATTGAAATCAGTTTGAAATCATATTTAGCTAGTTCAGTGTTGTGCCTACGCTGCAAGCAAAAGTAAATTGAATTGTTGGTAGTGTGACGGTGTCGGGATTGCATCAAACCTTTGGAGGCTGCGACGTCACTAGCTCGGTCCACGTGTACGATATCATCCACAGCAGAAGAAGTGGAAGGGGCTGGCTGGTCAGGGGTGTTAGTTTGCATTTTGTGGCAAACTTCAAATGCTTGACCAACGGTGCGCACAATCCTCATGGCCTGGCTCTGCGAACAAAATAAATGATGTAACGTATGATTTCTGAAAACAACAAGTGAAAGTACGAAACTTGAAATACAATTTGGTTGAATATGACCATAATCTATTAGCTTTTACTCGGGGCTCCGCCTGCGTGGATTCTCTGTGCCGGAAACTATATCTATGCAAATCATTTCGATCCGTTGCTCTGTTCCAACAAACACATTTTCGAATTTATAATATTAAGTATAGAATGGACGTATTCAATATATTTATACTGATATCGGTGTGTACTAAGTGCATCTAACCGTAAATTTGCGTTTATTACTTTGTAATTTTATAAAGGTTTTGTAAATTCGACATTTAAATAAGTCTACCGCACATGATCGGCTTACCCTTTTGCTCAGTTGGTTTATTAAATTAAGATACACAGATTCTTTCATCCGTCTCACTTAAGAGATGAATGTGATGGTCTGTAAGAAGAGCAACAACGAATTCTTAGAAACGATGACCGGCAATAAATCACCTATAAATAATATATTGGGTATCAAATATTGTATATTAAAATCTTTTATTATCAAATCTCACGCGACATATGTAAGCCAGCTTCAGGTCTGTTTTAAGATACGCGACCGAAAAAGGGAGAACGCGACACGTGTCGTGAGTCAGATGATAGCGACAAGTCCGCTTTGTATTAAGTTGTATAGAAATATGTATGCACTGCAGACTGCAGTGCTCTGTCTCAATCGCATACCTTAAAACGGTTCTTTAAAAGTGCATACAAAGTGGACTAGTATCTCTAGTCTCGGTTGCGCAGCTCAAAGTCTGGGTGTTCAATATAATAGATATGGATTAAAAATGAAGTGAAACGTCTGTGCTCATGTGATTAATAATTCAATTTTCGATTCCACAAGTCTGTCGAATGTTCATAGAGAATAATTTTAATTAATTGTATTGAGTTTATTTAACAAGGTTTAGTGACAAAATGCTAACGCTAAGAAATTACTATGGTCCTATTCAAATCCCAGCTCGGGCAACCACAATTTGTGATTGAGTTTACGATTTTAAAAAACATAATTGCTTGGGATTGGATTTTGTATGGCGATAGGCTCGGTCATATCATACGACAGAAATAAGGTCTTCGAACAGTGTAGGCACTAGTTGCACCTTTGCCTATATTTTCGGGATACAATCGTGAGCTTATTATGAGTTTATTAGATGAATTAAATATATAAATATTATGTTTTACGGCTTTGCAACGTGTGGGTACTAATTAGAATGATTGTTATGAGTTATCTATAAAACTACACTAGAATCAAGAAATCAGAAACAAATCCCTCTACCCAACTATCTTCTGAATGCAGGCCCCACCAAATTACTGAATGACCTTACCGCGATTTGAAGCAATATAGTCTAAACTGTATAAATGACTGGGTTCGCAAAAAATATCAGAAATCAGCTGACTCAATTGCCGTTTTAAAAATATAAATGTGTAGTATAGCTTCATAACGGAACTTTCTGTCGAAGCAGAATTTGTATAACAGCGCTCATCTTATGTATACAACATTAAGTTTTGAGTATTGCTCTTTTTGAAACAATTTTACTAGAGAACCGACTCACATGTGAATCAATGAATGCTAAGTCCCTATTCATAAAAGCGATCGAATAAAAAAATCTTCGTTTTACTTATAAATCATTTTTACAAATAAATTAAATAATACGTAAAAAGCATACATTTCTGACGTCAAGCTCGATCTCGGTCATTACACCGCATGAAAAGAAAATAAAAAACAAAAGAATATCAGGCCCAGTAGCATGCTCTTTGAGAGATTTATACAGATCAATGATGATGAAGGGTTCAATATATAAAACATAAATAAGTGCCTGGTTTATTAATTAACAAACGCTGTGTTAAAAATACATCAAAACATAAAAAAAAAAAAAAAAAAATACATAAATATATATACGTTTAATTGCATATTAAACGTATCGTTAAATATGCAATGGATATAAAAGGCGTAACTAGTACGAACATTTTGACAGCGAGATAAAAGGGAACTGGCGGCGCAGGCGTGGGAGATAACATATGTTTAATTAATGTTCCTTTCATTCATGCCGCGTAACAGATCGAAAAAGATTATTCAGGCAGAGCGCTTGTTTAAAATCCTCGGATCCTTTAGTACGCGACCAGCTTAAGTCTCGGCTTTGGCCTCTCAATTTTCATTTGAATTTTGTTAAATTTGTGTAAAATGAATATTATTATGCCAGAAGAAGAGATAATTATTACTGTCATTTTCCTAATATCAAATAAGATAAACTGACTGAGTGCCTCAGTGGCGCAGTTCTCATGCGTACGCGGTTCGACTGCTATACTGATCGGGTTCGATCCCTGGGTCGGGTAAAGTGATATTGGATTTTTCTATCATGAAATGCTTAGTATCAACCTGGAATCTAGAATTGTGCCCGATATGGCGATAAGCTTGCATACATTACATCATGGGACGGAAGTAATTTGGCGAAATGTGGGTGTACTAGTGACACCTCTGCCTACCCCTTCGAGGAGTACAAGTACACTGAGTGCGTATGAATGTATGCAAATAAGGTCAATTAATCATTTATTAGCCTTGTACTGTCCCACTGCTAAGAACATACCTCTAGTAATGACTAGTGTTACGCCTTAGTCCACCAAGCTGGCCTAATGCGGGTTGGATTACAGGTTCACAAACCTTCAAAATTCTTATTTAAGGTACTCTCAGGTAGGTTTCCTCGCGATGTTTTCCTGCACCGTTATTTAAGATCATAGCTAAAAAATAAAAGATTAAATGAAATCAGATTAAAATTTAATTTATCATACTTTTAGCAAAATTTATGGAATATCGTAGATTTTTATCCAATTACACTGAAATACGAGAATAAATTGTGATAAATATGTACGATATATGTACAACGAAAATACAGGATGACGGGTGTAGATTCATTTAGTAAAATACGTCACATTTAGTAACGTCTTTTAAGAAAGTTAAAAAAGCTGATATAAAAATAATGTCAACAAAGCAGCTTGTGCGATGATAGTGGGTATATTTTTTCTGGTATTGTGGGTCTTTTTGTAGTTTGTTATTATTTATTATGTGTGGAGATCGGCGACGCGCACAATTGCTTGTTTACCGACTATAAAAAAGCCGGTCAAGTGCGAGTCGGACTCCGTACGATGAAGGGTTCCCTAGTGTAACCGAAAATATCCCATGACACTAAAACTATACAAGTTACCTTCCTAAAACCAATTTTTGTTGGAAGTATGTTTTAAGTTTGACTACCTTGAATTTTCACCTTGTAGTTTAAAAGTTAGAGGGAAGAGGGGGAGCGCAATTTTCACGGCACGGACACGCATATCTTACAAAGGTATGACTTATATAAAAAGTCATTTAGTACCAAACCTCTATATAATGTTGTTATTTGGCTACGGAGGCTGCCACTTATCATTTTTTTAAACAAATTATTATTACATACATATTATTCTTTATTTTATTTTCTGGCATAAAGGTAAACCTGTATGTGGTATCTCACCTGATAGTAAGAATGAAGAGTTGCCCATTAACACTAAACCCTCGAATGATTCCTCCAGAGGAATCGTCGTTGAGTTACTGACTATTGAAGGTTGCTGTTCTTCCCTCAATCTTACCGACAGCACGAAACGTAAAAGCAAAACTGAATAGGAAGTAAGAAAATACGACTATAATTATTATTATTCAAATAAAAAGTATGGCAAGAATAAATTGGTAACATATTTAGGAGTAGGAGGTTTAGTGTAGGAGAATAGTGTTTTTCTTATAAATATTACCTATGAAATGACTGTGCCGAAGCTGATAATAATTATAATTAACAAAGAAGACAAATTGACTAAGATTGCATTTGAATATATAAAAATGATTTCCTCTATTAAATGAATTCCAGGACATCAGATTTATGAGCTCTGTTCGTTACGACGACATGAACGTCTACCGGTTCAGTGGTTCTTGGATCCCAGCCAGACATGAGCATCGCTTGCAGTTCAGAAAGAGATATGTATGACATCACTGCGTGTCACGCCTCGAGCTTTCTCATAAATTGACACTAATATGACAATACATATACCAATTGACATCGTGCTTTGAGAAAAAAATCGGCTAGGTGCCAACTGCCAATCGCACTGGCTTGACTAGGATCTCGTAGATGTCTACGTCATATTAAACGCAAATTATTATTGTGTGTGATTTGATGCGGTATATCCTAATGAGTGTAGATATATGCTCACATTTTTTATTAGCTTGAATGACGAAACGAACAGATCGCACGCCTGATTGTAAGCGCCACGGGGGCCCATAAACAGACACACAGAACTTTGAATTACAAAGCATTGCATGGCACTGGACTGCGCTCGTTGCCTTGAAATATAAATTGTTAAGTCTCTTAATACCTAGTAATTTTACTGGCTGTAATGTCCTTCAAACCGAAACATTACAGTGCTTACACACTGCTGCTTGGCGGCAGAAATAGATAAAACGATGGTATCAAGCCAGCCGGACTCTCACATACGAGGGACCTACCACCTTACCCTCCCGCCTATCAGGGACCTAATATCTAGATGTAACAGTGATTATAAGATACACTATCGCGACGCATAACATCAACAAAGGAATCCTACACTGTATAATGAAGCGACACGGACTGAATTGATAACGATAATGCAAAAAACAACTATATTTCATACATACGCATGTAATTTGAGTGGTAGAGCCACGCTGTAGACACTTCTGTCTACAGCACGAATGGGCCGGCTCGTCCGGGTTGTTACCACTATCTCACAGTAAACCAGCGTAAAGTAGCAGCTTGCTGCTGCGTTTCGTACAGTGAGTGAAATATCCGGAGGCCTAAACCCTCTCCCCTTCACAATCCCTCAATTATCCCTTTCCTATAAGGTTGGCTACGCACCCATGATTCTTTTGGTATTGTGGGCGTACATGGGCGGTGGAGATGACTTGATGGTAAGTAAACCAATATAATCAACGTCAAATGTGAACATAGATCGTAATGAGATTGAATGTAGAATAAAAGTTGAATAAAGCCAAAACGGTATAATGCTAGGTGCAGTTGACGTTGATTATTGGTTTAAAAGAATGCCATTTGCAAATTTCTTGACGCTGCGACTAGATCGTAATGATATTTTGAACATTTAAAATTACGAGAATTGGCCTGGTGGTGACACACTTGCTAGTCTGCCGGCGTATGCTATAAAAAAATAATGATATTAGGTTGTCTAGATTTTGATAAGATCCGGTAGAGGTATGGTAACGATCCTTAAGTATGACCACACCTATCTACGAGTATAACACGTTGTATAAATAGGTAAATAGTCCTTGCATGTACCATCGCCAATCACATTTCCGTAGCCACTTTTGAATTCAATATATACGCAGCTGTACGCACTATCTATAGCTACAGTATAGTTTAGTATTCAATCATGATTTTGCGGTCAACCACCATGTCCAACTGGGCCTCTATGACACTGCTTCTGTTGTGGCTTTATTGGATTGTTACGTCATATATTGCCACATATGTATACATTAGTTGATATGATTTCTGTACATAAGTTTCTTTATTTTGTACTGACTTGTCATATGCGCTATTTTAATTGCCTATATGATTAATAAAACTATTTAATTTCATTTCATAACGTTACTCCTCAGATAGATAAGTTATTGTAAATAAAGTTATAATGATTGAAAAATATATTATTTTTGCTATCTGGCAAATAAACGTTGTTAGCCTCTTTATCTGAGCATTAAAAATCGCCCGTATTGCATACTACGTATAAGAAATAAAATCACACTATTTTCGAACTATCTTTCTTTAACATCATTATGTTTATGTTATGTTTCGTTGAAAAATAGCTCACGCCTAATATTGAATTGTAATCACCTAATCGCTATCTTGATTTCTAGTTTTTGCACATTAACAGAACATAGCTGCCTGAGATACAAATTACGCGCAGAGTTCTAGGCCATTACTTTAATGATATGCAAATTTTCTCTTAATGCCTTCTCATATATTTTCCAAACGTATTATACTTACACATCTTTTTAGCAATACCTTCTTGCAGTGAGAATTAAAATATTTTAAGAATTATAATTATACTATTAAAGTTTAGCGAGCATTTGTATTGTTAGTAATTTATTATTGTTGATATCTTATACTTCTTCTATAATTTTATATTTGGACACTTTCTGTTATTCATAATGTATGTAATAAGTGTGATGTATGTAACTAAATATTCAATTAATTTAATTGCTGTGTAAAAGTGTCGATTGAATTAAAATAAAATTTAAATAAAAAAACTCACTCACTGATCAAAAACTAATAATGGTAAGATAATGAAATTTACTCAGATGTAGTTTGTGTAATGTAGGGGCCCGTTAAGAAAGACTTTTTGGAAATTTACATTATAACGGGGTAAAAGGGGAGGTTATACCGTGTATAAAACTATTTTAAAGAACGGAATATTTTAATCCTAGAAAAAGATATTCACAGAGCCGCGAGAAACAGCAAATTTTAATATATATCTAATGATAAAGTCAAAACCGGAAGCTCAAATATTGTGGATTTTGTAAAACGTTACGCAAAATATATGATTTACTACCTGCGCAATAATATAATATTGTGCGTCATCGGCACTTACATAATTATAGAATACACACTATTTAATTTTAGACTTTTATAAATTACATCTTTCGAATTATAAATTTTATAATATTAATAGATATTTATCAATGCTTCTTACAATTTATTAAGAAATAGATTCTGATGAGTTTGCTGTTCCAATCTCACAACTCACAATTTTCAGTTTCTGATAACGTGACGCGTGATAAATATAATTTTTCACAGATCAATGACACCTTTCATTTTTTCATGTGCGATCTTCGTGACGAACTAGGCTGTGGAATTGGGTACAAGTTAATATACATTTGGCATAATGTCCAGATTGTTTGATTATATTCACATACAAGAATGCAAATAGCGTAATAGTTATGATGTATGAAACATTTCAAAAAGGTAACCTTTGAGGGTATTTTTATTTTATAATACGACTCTACCTACGACTCTACCACTCAAAAATACCTATTTATCACGCTAGAGACGGTTTTGTCTACATCATGCATTCATGATTAATGATTCGATCGTGTCATTACCACTGTCTCACAGAAAACCTACGCAAAGCTTGCTGCTGCATTTCGTACGGTGAGTAAGATATCGGAGACTCAAACCCTCAATCCCGTAATCCCTTTCCTTTAAAGTTAGCAACGCGCCTATGATTCTTCTGGTAATCTACATGAGCGGTGGAGATCACTTGCCATCAGGTGACTTCATTTGCCGGCCTATGCCATAAAAATTGGGACAAGAGGATAAACAATTTGACTAAGTAAATAAGTTTTAACAATGCCGCAAACAAAACTAATATAAGCTCAATCTAAACCAATCAGCAATCATTCAACTTTGGATAATAACCATAACAAACAATGTTCGGGCCTATTTGTGGGAAAGATAGGAAAGTTTGACACTGATCGATGATCGAACCGTCTAATATAAGCCACTTACTGATTAGGTATTGGGAAATTATGTTCCCAGAAAATAGCTTTTGATGGCTTACGAGCTAAAACAGTTGCCGTTTTCTTGACATCTTACCGTTACCGATCGATATAAACTTTGTTGTTTGTTATTTCTTACTGATATTGATTACAAGTTCTCAAGATATTGTAATATTAATCCATTTGTTATTTTAAGGGTTCCGTTTCCAGAGGGTGCTCGCTTTTACTAAGCCTGTCCAGTCCGTCTGTCCTACAGATAACGGATTTTATCCTATGAATCGTTCTAGGTAGTTAATGTTTTTTTATGTTTATGCGAATATTATAATTAAACCGCGATATAATCCGTATAAATTAGTTTTATTATTATGTTCTAGGTAAATTTCACAAAATGTTTTTTTGTCAGTTTGAATAACGAGATGAGCAGAAGGCCAATTCTCGTAATTTTGACGTTGATTATTGGTTTAAGAGAATGCCATTTGCAACTTTCTTGACGCTGAGACTAGATCGAAATGATATTTTGAACATTAAAAATTACGAGAATTGGCCTTCTGGCCCCTCGCTTAATGGTAGGCGCCACGTCTGCTCATAAACAGAAGAAACGCCACTCAGAACTTTGAATTACAAAGTACTGCATGACACTGGACTGCGCTCGTCACCCCGAGACATAGGTTTTTAAGTCTCATAATGCCTAGTAATTTCACTGGCTTCAATGTACTTCAAACCGGAATACAATAGTACATACTCACTGTTGCTACGCCGCAGAAACAGATAAACCGATGGTACCAACCCAGACTGCCTCTCGCATACGACGGGCCTACCATCACCTTGTGTGTTACGAATAATAACATAAAGTTAACATTTGAGAGTGTTTGTGTACGAAAATCTGGGTGCGCGAGTCCGACTTACTCTTGACCGGTAGTTCAGTGAAATCACACACTTGAGTACATGTTTACAATGCTATTTATTATTTGATAACTGTTGCCCGCGGCTCCGCTCGAGTGAATATTTTTTTCTGGGGTAAAATTATTCCGTACCATCAAAAAGTTTCATACGAAATTCAACCTTCCCCTCTTTACTCCCTTAAAATGTAAATTTCCAGAAACCCTTTCTTAGCAGGACCCGAAATTATACAAACTCTCCTCTGAATAAATTTCATAATCTTAGCTTTAGTAGTTTTTGAGAATGAGTAAGTGGTGTTTCGATTTTATATATTGACTAAATATCATGATTATACTATACTAGACTAGATTTTCCAGAATACAAACCATAAGCAAATAAATATCTTTGAGTGGTAGAGCCACGCTAAAGACAGTTTTGTCTGTAGACGAATAGACTAGCTCGACCGGGTCGTCCCCACTGTCTCACAGAAAACCGACGTAACGTAGTAGTTTGCTGCTGTGCCCCTTCCCAATTCCTTAATTATCCCTTTCCTTTAAAGCAGCAACGCGTCCAACATACTTCAGGTATTGTAGGCGTACATGGGCGGTGGAGATCACTTGCCATCAGGTGACCCACTTACTCGTTTGCCGCCCTATGCTATTAAAAATAATTTGATTAATAGCAGGTATGTTCATATCTAGATTTACTTTCACAGTCGAAACTTTAAATAGTTGCACATCAAAACTCGCATGCGACATAGAATAGCCTAAGTATCCTAGGCATGGATATTTGCTGCAATCTGAATCCAAGGAACCACATCGAGGGCGTAATATCAGCCACATCACGCAGGGTCGGAATCCTGAAGAAGGTGCGTAGGTTTTTTGCACTCGGCCAGCTTTACCGCTTATACAAAGCGCAGGCACGGCCGGGTGCAGAATACTGTTCGCACCTATGGGACGGTTCCGCAAAGTACTTGCTCGATGCCTTGGACGGATTGCAGCGACGGGCTGTCCGCATTGTGAATGATGCAGACGTCACAAAAAATTTAGAGCCGCTACAGCTGCGTAGGGACATTGCCTCGCTTTCCGTCTTTTATCGTCTGTATCACGGTGAATGCTCTGAAGAATTGTTTGACCTTATTCCTTCCTCACCTTTCCTTAACAGAACCACGCGTGCTGGCTTGCGAAACCATAGCTTCGTGGTCTCTTCCATCTCGGCTCGGACCAAGACGTTCTCAAAATCGTATTTCTGTCGGACCATAAAGCTGTGGAATAGCTTGCCGGCGCACGTGTTTCCTCCTTCCTATAACTTGGGATCCTTTAAACGGAGTGTGAAGAAGCAACTAAGCAGGCCGGCATAATTCTGCCGATCTGCGATAGATTCAGTGTCTATCGTTGGTCGACAGTATTCATGGATTGCGCTATACTTACCATCAGGTGTAGCGTAGTCACTTTGCCGAGCCAGGATAAAAAAAAAAAAAAAAAAACATAATAAAAGTCGATCACTCAAGACAATGACCTTTATAGCGATCATAATTTTCAGCTACCTCATCGCCGTGAGCACGTCAAACGTCTATTTTCGTTGACGTCGTCATTCTAGCGGAGTGAGGTCAAAGAAATGCGGTTGATTTAGTCCTTAGTCCGATCTGAAACTATATTTCGATTGTTTTTCTTTTACGACGAGCCTGTTAAATGAATGCATCGGTTTATGCAAGCAATAAAATAGTAGTTTCGATACAAAGTTTGGTTCTTGACATACTTGTATGGTGGTTAAGTATTTTAAAGAAAGTATTCTTAGTTCTTTCAGGTCATATTCTATAATGACTAACACAAGGGTAGCAAAAGTAAAAACTAACTTAAGGGTAGCATTTAGGGTCTTTCTTTCTGCCTAGCGTGATTACCATGAATTTACGGTAGTCTGTACTATGTGGGGCGCCCTGCAGTCTGCCCCTACAATTTGCAACGGGAACCAAGCGTCACTATTGCCTCGTCTATTAATCGCCAGTGTACCATGAGCAAGTGAGGATTTTGGGCCTAATGTATTGGTAACCCACTTACACTCATTTAATAAGTTTGTTGTATAGTTGTGTTAAGATTTATACTTGGGGATTGGTAGCCCTACGTAGTCTGGGTATTCAATCATTTATGGTAGATCCATTAGTAAATCCTACTATTATTATATATGAAAGTTTGAGTGAGTTTGTTAATTTGGATATTTGTTAGTCAATCACATCTTAACGGCTGAACGATTTTGGGTATCATTTGGCACACAGGTTGACCATGACCCGGATTAGGGTATATAATACTTTTATCCCGGAAAAGGAGTTCGCCCGGGCGGTGTCACGAGCAAATGCTAGTCTAGAATAAATTTTAGTAGCAAAAGTAAATCAAAATATTAGGGAAATTTATCCATCAATCAATCGATCCACATTTATATTTGCGCCAGTAATACTTTTGACGGATTTGATTTTAAACCTGTAATAAGATCGGATTTGGAATAAATCGTCAGTTGCAGTAATATACCTATAAGTACCTATTTTATATGTGTGGGAGGAATTCTCAATCCCGCAATTTAGGCGTAAAAGCGTAACAAACGAGTCACTTTCGCATTTATAGTATTAATTAGGATCATTGTAAAGCTTTTATTGCATTTATCCTTTTCTAAGTGTCTTGATTGGTCCGTTTGTTGCTTTTGAATATTAATTAAACACTCGATATGTTGTGCGCAAAGATTGACGTTTTTGTTTCTGTTGACAATATAATGTTAATTTTTTCTAGTTTTATATAAATATATAAATAAATAAATATACTCAACAGTCACACACATCGTAGTTGTATGATGTCCACTGAAAACACAACTTTAATTTAAAATTCCTTTATTTTTGAAACAATATATTTTTCCACATATATCGTGACTTCAACACGACACCTTATATAAATCTTGATACGTAATAAAAACGGAGTGTAAAAATCCAAAACATAGAAATATTTCCACGTTTCTTAAAACTTTTCAGCTAGAAGTCCATTTTGTATGTACTCGTACGTATTATCTTTCATACTTTATCACGTAGCATGCATTTTGTCATGTCCCTTACGATAAAAGCTTTTGTACGATTCGTTTTGGACGCTGTTCATCCGCAATAAAGCACAGGCGCGATTTTACGATTTGCAACTCGGGTCATAATAAATTAGACAACCGTAAAAAGTACGTTAAAGTCATGCGAGAAGACAGGTGTAATGAGAAATACGTTAAAAATGCGAAATTCGTGTCACATGCTTTATAACTCTATTTTTACACATTCCGTCGCGCCGGTAGATACGACCTGTTTTAAGGAAATATAATGAAAACACATCTCGTGTGAAATAAGAAACGTTAAATATTTTGTCAGTGTGATTATTTGTACAACTAGATGGTATGAGAGATTTCTTCATAGTTTAGACTAACTTCGGATCGTATTCAAAAATTTATACAAATTTATTTTCGAATGTTGGTAATAGATGTGAAATACAAGCAATATCAACTGTCGTTAGAAATGCTGTAAGAGTTACATTTTACTACACATAAGTTCACGCCTATATTTCCGAAGGGGTAACTAGAGATAGATTATTCCGTTAAATTTTGTAGAGCTCATCTTTCGTCCCATGATGTGATAGGAGACGAACCTCACCCATACTGGGCACAAATTCCAGACCCGAGCAATTTATGCGTGATTTTTCGAAACGAAGACTTTTATATCTTACTATGAAGGAGTTATAAACACAGATTGTCAACATTACCATAAATTGGAGGATATCCAAAATTTACAATTAATTGAAGTCAATTATTCGAGACACGTTTGAATCAGGGCACCTAATTGTGTTTGAGTAGCAGGAAATGGATTATTTTAATAATTTTAAATTATAATGATTAACAGCAAAAATATTTTAGAAATAAATTTTGACAGCCCTATGATATAGCAACCACTGATGACTCTGGCTCAACAAATAATAAACTTGTTAAACTCAAGCTTGGGTTCATTGAGTTTGGCTCACAAAGTTAAATCTACGTAAGTAGTTTAAATTATGTTGAAGCCAAAAGAACAGCAAAATCACATGTTCACACTATCAGAGTTATCTCTCATGGTAGATTAGAATATTTTGGTCAAGAATATGATGTAGAAGTTGGAATCATTTATCAACAACTTTAAAGCAGACAACATTAGAATATTGTGGCTAAGCTATGGTGAGGTGTAGTCCAGAAACCAAAAAATTGCTATAACTAAGCAGAACATGATATGACTCGTAAATATGATGATGAATGATGCTTGTAAGGAATTAGTTAGGTAATCATAAAAAGAAATCTAAATGACACGAACAATCTACAAGAAAAAATACCGCAAACTTCGACCGCGAACAAGACTAATTATAATGTAAACTCTAAAACACAATTTAATCCTCCTTCAAAGTATATAAAGCTATTTGGTATTTATCATTATAAATATTTATTTCCTTCAGATCATTATGCAAATTCGTTTTAAAAGTCATTAAAATATGCAACACAATGCTTGCTTGTAAAAAAACAAACTACAAGTGCAATACATTGCTAATAAAAAGGTAGCGTTCCACCACGTTTGTTGGAACCTTTACGTTATTTCATGTTATCCCAATATACATTTGATATACTTATTCGACTTCTTAAACCCATAATCTCGGTCTAAAATTTAATTCCCCGTTAAGTACATGTATAGATTTTAAACGACAACAATATTTTTTATGGTATAGGCCGGCAAACGAGCAAGTGGGTCACCTGATGGTAAGTGATCTCCACCGCCTATGTACGCCCACAATACCAAAAGAATCATGAGTGCGTTGCCGACCTTAAAGGAAAGGGATAATTAAGGGATTGGGAAGGGGAGGGAGTTTGGGCCTCCGGATATCTCACTCACCATACGAAACGCAGCAGCAAGCTGCTACTTTACGCCGGTTTACTGTGAGGCAGTGGTAATGACCCGGACAAGCCGGCCCATACATGCTGTAGACAAGTGTCCACAGCGTGGCTCTACCACTCAAAAAAAATCTTCAATCATAGCTCTCTCAACCATCTTAATTACCATCTTTCAAACAATAGCTTTATAAAAGGCGCTATTCCATAGACACATATACCCATGGACAGACAAATAGTCATAAGCTCTTTTTTGTCGGGGGTTAATCATAGAGGTAGTAGGTGAACCTAAATTAAGTGGTAGGTCTGGCATACGAATTCGAGAGTCCATTTGGGTAGGTACAAACCTGTACCCTGTACCTGTTACTTCGGTAGAAGAAAATTGAAGCCAGTAAAATCATAGGGCAATACAACACTAAACGTCTTACGTCTCGGGATGACGTGCGTAGTACTGTGCTTTGTAATTCAAAAGGCTAAGTACCTGTTCTGTATAAAAGTATTTATTTATTCACGTTTCCACTTGTTTAAAAAGAAACGGCCTGTCAACGAAGACTATGACAAAGCCACCATCGTCTTTAAACTATTAAGACTGGCTGTACTAACCTAAGTTATTTTTGAAATGTACTGAGGGCCTTGTAGAGTATAGAGTATAACCCACTTATAGACGATATCGTCTTTTTCATCAACATCAAACGCGTTGACAAACTATATGATTTTAAGACTGTAGTTAGTATAAATGTAATATATGCAGGATAAGATTAAGTTACTATCGGAAGAAAACAATATCAAAATATCAATGTATATTTATAACGATCATTCCAATGTACTGCGAGATGAAAGATTTTTCTCCCATCAATTCAAGTTTGAAAGCATCAGCACTTTTCCAAAATAAATAAAGGTAAGATATTTTTATTACTTTATTTACACACGGTTCTAATAATGTAACTATAACCATAAGCAGGTGATGACCCACATTGTATGCTTCATTTCACTCCATTAGCACTTGTATGTTGATTTAGAACGTAAACTAAAGGCACAGAGAGATTTAATGATAGCAAGACTATGTTTCGGTAACTATACGAGTGCGTAATTCACACGTTGGCGGCGGCAGTTCCAAAATATCTCATACAAACATAACCAGTTTCCTAAAGTTTTCTAAATAATAAATGGAGACGACGACGGAAGTATCGCCCTTGACGCAAGACCACGGCAGCGCAAAATAATACGTAGATATGTCACTGGAGACTTTGATTTATAAAAAAACCGTTGCTTCCGTGAGCTCAGTCTTTGGTTATAGACTGCGGCGTGGAAAACAAAATAAACATTGATCCATTCTCTGTGATAAACTGATTGCCACTGAAACCACAAAACTGCCACAAAACGTTACCAACGTGTTGTAATTGTTTGGTATTCATTAATATAATTTCACTCAGCTCTATTACACATGGGAACCATTGCTGGTTAACGTAATTACACAGTTTAATTATGTTTCTTGAACAAGCCGTTCAGATTTTGCTGTTGAAAATACATCGAGGTGGATCGCTATTATTTCATGAAGTCATCAATGTCTGCTAATTTCGTGTTAACAGTAATGGTTCAGACTACTGAGCTGGCTTTGTACACAAATTGAAGATACACATATTGTAATAGTAGCGTCTGACGAACATATTATCCTATGAAAAACCGACTGATAAAAACAAAAATAAATACGGTAAAAATAGAGCACGTGTTTATTTCACAGTGTTACACGTAAAAATATGTTATGATAAAATTTCTGATACTCACCTCTAAATCAGAATCTAATGCTTCTAAACTTGAAGACCGTGTATCCGAACGTAATGATACTCTATTCGGTCTTCTCGTGAGACTATTAACTCCCATGAGTTTACTAGACCGGCCGAGAATAGCACTACTGCTTCCAACCACCTCACATGGTTCACGAAACGAAAGCTTTTTGCGAGGCCTTTCGCTGACATCCTGCATAGGAACATCTGGATTGCCAAGTCTTTCAATCACAGGTATAACAAGCCGAGATTGCACGCACACTTCCTCCGTAGAATCAAACTGTCGTTGACGTAAAGGTGATGTCTCTTTTGGAAAATTATTCCAATCTTCAATATCTTTATCGTATCGTTTTATCGCACCGACTGACAAAGGCCTGGGTCTTCCACCACTTGTATAATCACGGGAAAGATTTTCTTCAATCCTGCTTCGATGCTTTTTCCGAACATCGTTGAATTCAGGTTCTGAACGGCTGCTTTTTAATCTCTCTTGTTTTTTTTTGTCCTTTGTTTCTTCTTTGGGTGGTTTTGAACGTCTTTGGTGGTCTTGTTTAGACTTCAGGGCTCCACCGAGTGATACTAAGGTGCTCCTCGCTTTCAAAAGAACTTCCGTCGGTAAGTTTTTCAGCAGATGATCGTTTCGTCTCTGTTTACTTTGGTCCCTTTGATTGGACATCTTAGAATGCTGAACGGTTGCGAGTACATGTAGTCTTTTTCTCGATGTAAAAGGAGATTTCACCAATACACGCGCGCCGGTGTGGATTCCCACGAAACAACTGAAGTGGCGGAGGCGTGGTTTGCGCGTGCGTCGCGAGTCGCTCCAAGTACCACAAATAAACATATTCGCGTGTTTCTAAGCGGTACACTTCGTGCAGAAACATGGAAAGAAGTTTGTTAATGATGTGATAACAGGTAAAGGAGGAATGTATAATATTTTAAACAAAATGCAGCGTTATAAATAAAACATCTTACAAACTAAAACAACGAAAGAAAGTGCAATATGAAAATCAAGGCATGATAAGCAAGTACTTAAGATATGTGCAACGAAACTTTATCTAATTATTGGATCAACATTAATAAAATATGTTATTGTATTCACATAGATTGCGTTAAAACATATGTATTGGCCATGGAACTGCACCAGTATCATCAAAGTAAACAGCTAACACAAGTATTTCGAGTGTTAATGACAACATATTATTATGCAAAATGAAAGCGAAAACGGGAGAAAACGCTGTTCCATGAAAATCGACTTTGCAAGTCACTTGACAATAAGTCATAATAGATCCGATAGAGTACAAAGTTATTCAATAAAAATAATGTCAGTTGTCTAGACAACAAATTTGGGTTGTTATAATATGAATGAGATTTGAATAAAGTGCCAAAAGGATACAGAAATCCCAGGTCTAAATTAAAAATAAATACGACAATAGAACGCTTATTATAATATGTTACAGTGTCATCAGTAATTTAATGAGAGTACATCGTAAAAAAATGTGCATGAAGACAGAATTATATATTGCGGCTAGTATAATTTGCAAAAGGCGACAGAAAAATGAAAGTTATTATTAATTACGTGAGTAAATATTACACGTACACGTATCCCGGCACGCGCGCAGTAGTAAACCGTGCATCAGTTTAATGAAATCATTAAAAGATTCTATTTTTCATTTCTTTGAAAGTCTTCAAAGATAATAAAATGATTTATGCTCCTGACGTCTTGATTGAAATATTACAATCTATCAAAGTTGCTTAACCTGTTTAACTCCCGGTTGATAGAGCAGAAAGACCTCACAGCACTATTTATCTTGCATGCATTGATATTGTTGAATACCAGTATGCGTTTTTAAGTACTGTATACAAGAGTATAAGCGCCATAATCGGAATGCAGAATATAATAAAATACTCTCCGATCAATTGGCGTAATTAAAAAGCGGCCGCAAACGATTCAACGCAAACAACTCAGTTACTCCTTGAATATTTATGGCGTTCGTGAACGAGTGATTCGAGACTGTAATTGATTATAAAAGTCGAACAGGTTGTGGAACAGAAGATTTATATTGACTATAAACAGGAGGTGCGCCGCAGTCCGCAACATATCGGAAGATCGAGGATCCGAAGGTAACTGTTCACTGCTATACAATATAATAGCTAAACTGACGAAAGATGCAGTTATACGTCATATTTTGCCATTGTTTATTTTGATTTATACAACATAAACATCCAATCACATAAAACAAATTATTAAATTTATAAATCCCTGTGCGAACATAAATAAATGGGTATAACATTTTGACAGGCGAGCAGAGGCGTTCCTACCAAGATATATTTAGAGAGTCAATAACATAAACCAATAGTGTGATAGATTTCGATTTATGTGTTTACGAATACATATCCAATAACTTTAAGTGTCGTGCCGTGAAAGCAGATTACATTGACCAAGCTCCCCCATGGCGGCAGCGACTACGCTAATAAAATTTAATTGATAAATGTAAGCCTTATCAAGATAATAATTAAGATCTAGTTTCAACACAATATTAAGGCCGTATCGTCTTTTCGACTGAGGTTGTATCCTAATCCTAAGACTGCCTCGGTCGCGTAGTTGTAATGCGTACGCGTTACGATTGAGGCTAACGCTGAGGTCTTGGGTTCGATCCCCGGGTCGGGTAAAGTGGTATTGGGTTTTTCTATTACGAAATGCTCAGTATCAGCCCGGAGTCTGGAAATTGTGCCCGATATGGCGATAGGCTCGCCCCCTATCACATCGTGGGACGGAGATACGCTCAGCGAAATGTGGGTGTACTAGTTACACCTCTGCCTACCCCTTCGGGGAAGTACACTACACTACTACAGGCGTGAGTGCGTATGTACGTATGTATGTACTAAAGTTTGAAAGATTGGATGTTTATGAATTTGGATGTTTGTTAGTCAATCACGCCTTAACGGCTGAACGGTTTTAGATTAAACTTGGCATACAGGTAGACCATAACAGGGCTAGGACATAGGCTACTTTTTATCCCAGAAAAAGGCTGATCACACGGGTAGCGCCGTGAGCAAAAACTAGTAAAATATATTTAGATAGCCTAAATTTGTTGGCAGTTTTGATTAGATAGAGATATTCTCAATTATATTTGTGCAAGTATCTAAAGTACAAGATCCTTTTAAATAGCGCAAAGTGTTTCTGTAATGTTTCGCTATTGAATATATTATACCTTCATTATATAGTCTCTATACGTCGAATACATTGTAACACTGATAGTACAGTTAGCGTCAAAACTTGATGAACACACACAGGTTTCCAAAACTCTTATTCACCGTACGATACATAAGTCACTGAAAAAGACTACCTAGCATCAAAATTGTATGATTATTGTAAAAAGTAAAAAATCGCTTAACCCCAATTTGTCAAAAGTAGGTGAACATTATCGTATTGCATTGAATTCGAAAACGAAATTCAGTTTTAATCGTCAAAACGCAAAGTCTACTACAGTAGTAAATATAGCTCAAACCTGGTGTTCAGCGAATTTACAATGACCATCTAATTTTCAAGCTAATCTTTTTGAGTGATTTATGTATTTTACGAAGTATAGAGAGGTATTGGGATTTTTTGAGTTGGGCTCGCATAATGAGGGTTTTGATACCAGCACACAATGCCACCGCGCTAGTGGGTCACGAGCTAGTGGGTCACCTGATGGTAAGTGATCTCCACCGCCCATGTACGCCCACAATACCAAAAGAATTATGGGTGCGTCGCCGACCTTAAAGGAAAGGGAAAATTAAGGGATTGGGAAGGCGAAGGGGTTTGGGCCTCCGGATATCTCACTCACAGTACGAAACGCAGCAGCAAGCTGTTACTTTACGTCGGTTTATTTATTACAATAATCGCTATAATAACACATACTGTGTAAAAAAAGTAGCTAGTAGGATAGATGTGCTGACAGACAAGTGGTTTGACTAAGCGTATACTAAGCACTACTACTACACTACTACTAGCAGACTACACTACGGTGGTAACGAATATAAAATTATTATTTTTATCGAAATCACGTCCTTTTATTAAGTTTACATTCGCTATTATGAAACTATATACTCGTGATTAATGATGGACGATCTATTTTCGGACAAGATAATACCCGAATGTCTCAATTCGGTCAAGGCGTTTATTCGGTTATATATTACACGGTGCGGCGCGGCGTGGCAATGTGAACACTATCCGCTAGGTGTTCCCACCTTCGTGCAATATTGAGTCCTTTTACTGAATCGAGAAGGAGTGACTAGGCAGAGTGGTATAATAATGAGGACCATTGAGAGATACTCAAGTACTTCATTGATCCATATTATCTTTGGACCATCAGATGCAGCGTAGGAACATCGCAAAGATTTAAAAATAAAAGTGGTCTATTTTGTACCTCACGTTTTGGGACCAGTTAATGTAAGTTTAGATATTTGTACATCATTGCGATTACTATCAATGTATTAAGCAATATTATACAAATTTAAACAAACAAGAACAATACACTGACTGCCACCGTGGCGTAGTTGTAATGCGTACGCGTTACGACTGCTGTGCTGAGATCTCTGGTTCGAGCCCCGGATCGGGTAAAAGTGATATTGGAAATTGGAACTGGAATTGTGCCCGGTATGGCGATAGGCTCGCGCCCTATCATATCATAGGACGGAAATAAGCTCGACGACATATGGGTGTACTGGTTACACATCTGCCTGCCCCTGCGGGGATTTTGGACGTGAAGGCGTATGTAACAACAATACAGTACATAATAATATTTGCATCAGGTGTATAATTTGTTCAAATAGAAGTCAAGTAAGCGGAACTAGGTAAAGCGCCATGATACACATTGGAATATAGCGACGATTCTAAATATAATCTTAGTTAGTACAGTGCAACGTTAGGGAAGTATGAATTGAGGGCAGTTGACGTAGTTTAGCCGCATACTATAGCAGATATTCTATTACAAAAGGTTGTGAGTAAGAATCGATGTCGACTGAAGAACCTAGGTATTTAAATTTACGAGCACACTATGTTTCAAATTTTTTATTCTTACATATATAGACTCATGCTTGTTTCCCATAGATAAATAAATACACCCAAATAATCAGACACATAGTGACCCCACACTAGGTGCCCCTGTATTGTGGGTATCAGAAACTACGAAGGACTTGCGGTCCCACAACACCCTGACCAGAATCAAATATTTGTGGCTCACATATGTATCGGTGCAGGAATCGAACCCATAGCCTCTCGCTTCGCAGCCGGCTACTCGCCTGCTGCGCCACGGAGGCTGTCAAATGTAGAAAGAGACAACGAATTTCCACTTGCTATGCTCCTTGCACACTTCTTTTGTCTCTTTCATTCTCACTTAATTTATTAAAGTTATTTTCAGCTATTGTGTATTCGAATATAATAACCCAATTGCAACTTATGGGCTGTTATTTGTTGAAGAGTCCTGATCTTAACTAAAATATGCGACAATTTCGCAGATAAAACCTATCGAATTAAGTATTTCCGTTATAATGGGTCTATACTCCACAGCGAAATTGATGTTCATAAAAAAAGCAAAATGCGTATTGAATTGAGAATCTATTATAAAGTCAAAATACGGAACTAAATTGTGTTTTAAGCGAAATACTTGTTACGCATCATGCATCTACGATCAAAGGCATCATGCGATTGGAAAAAAACCTAATACAAAATGTTTGCATGCGAACGTTACTTTCGTGCGTTGGTATGAATATTTTCTTCATCAATGGAAGGATATAAATACAAAGTAGCGTGGAACATTAAAATTCTTCGTTAAAATGAGTATAGTCGTATTATTCCCACACAACTTCAAATCTCACGCACGTCCTTGCTAACACATTTTCTCTAGCCTCTAACAGAACTTCATTTTCCGGGTCAATTAAAAAGATATTAAAGTTTATAGTCATAAAATTATATTAGCTCTTTAAACAGTTTGCTTTCACCATTATTTTAAATTGAATCACTATCATTTATGTTACTCATCTCAAGCATATAGAGTTTCAAAGAGAATCGTGTGTAGTTTTAAGTACGTATTATTTTTAACGCACTAGTTATATGTATGAGAAATAATGTAACGTACCTAAATGAAGCCTAGAATTTGCTTTAAAGAATTTCCTCCAACTTTCGATTTTCCGCCAGTTTGAATGAACAAAAAAAGTATAAAAAATAATAATTCATAACTAAAGAGGCTTGATCGTGCGATAAAATAGAACCCTGGGACCAATTTCATAGGCGATATCTGAAAATTGAACGGCAATAAAATTATAGCTCGTCTTCGTTGTTCCAGAGTCTCTGAAGGGGAATAATAAGAGATCTAATGCCGCGTTACTGAGAATTTATTACGTAATGTCAATCTATTTTATTATTTCCCGAAAAACAGTGCTGATATGGGACTATACTTGGGCATGTTCAGGCGGCCAAAATTCTAAGTACTCTAAGTTAAAATTCTATAAAAATAAGTAGCTGTTCGACAGTCATCCGTTGAGTAAAGTTTCAGTATCCTGACATTAGACTCACAGAACATCTAACTTAATTTTTATCCGGAGTACTCAATCTTGCTTAGTAATGTGTATTCCTAGTAAAATTATATTCAAACGTCACAGCGTCGACAAAATTTTCTCGTGGCGCATATGTTAAGGTCGCCGATAAAAGGTTAGTGGATGGATATATCAGGTCAGACTTATCATTCCATGCATAGACTTTCTAACGTAGATTAACCACTATGCTAGAAGATAACACAGTACCGACGACGGTTTAATTATATAATCTTTAAGTATTACAGAAAGGTGATTTTACCAGACAAATGTCGTCACTCTACATCCTATAGACAACATAACTCACTTTAACGCAAAAAAACGCAAACGAATTCACTGCAATATTCAATTTATCAGATGGTCAGCAAATACAGTCTATCTGTGGATTTTATTCTTACATGACTTTTTACTTTCTGCGCTCCATCCATCAACTGCTTTTAATTCTAACCCAATTTTATTTTACCCTTACCAAGACTTCGTTTTCACAATTTAAATTTATTACGTTTCAAACTCGTATACTTAATTACAAAACAGAATTCTTAATTTGGATTCACGTAATATAAAAGAACTTATAACTGTCCCAATCTTTGTTATACGTATAAATATTTCATGAAAATACTATGTTCGGGATGTAAAAATAGTTGAAATGAGGAATTCATTTTGAATTTCATTAATTTGTCCGACGCGACGGCGCACAGGTTAACAAGTACCGAGTAAATGGCAGCGAATCCATGTTCCTGATGTTGTGTTCTCCATGTATTAAATGTTATAATTAACGTTATAAAAATGGAGTTTAGAACTTATTTCATGAATTATTATTATTTTAGCTATTGTTTATGAATATAAGCCCTTACTTATAAACTTTTTAAGCACTGATTATTTAAAACACTGTTTTCGCCTGTTTCTAGCCACTTTACAAATCACATTGAGAGGGAAAGACAAAAGATTGTTTAATTAATCAAGGCTTAAGTTTATAAGTAAGGCCCTAATTATTTATCAAATAAATTATATAATCACCACTTTATCTAACTTACTAAACAGTAAATTATATTTACTTACTGCTGTACGTTACGATGCATTCAGTTTTCTCTTCTGATACGTGGTTGATATTACATTCGTCAACCCTAAAGGACGTGATGCCACCGTTTTCGCTTGGTACACACAAGAGAACTGCACCAGTAGCAATGAGCTAGGAGCTTCAAGGAATCAAGTACTGCATACAAAGCGCCTTATAGACGCTGAGGTTCGTGATAGCGATTGTGATCTGTGGGGATTGATAGTATTCATGACTTTGCCAATTAAGTTCTGCTTATAAATCTAGGATAATTTTTAAAGTAACAGTGAGCTCGAAAAGGGTTCTTCGTTTCATTATTTGTTCTAAACTATGGAAAATACATTCAGTCTATTATTAGATTTTGTCATTGAACTCTATGATGGTTAACCGTAAAAGACTAGGTCTGTAATTGAAAATTACTGTAATATAAAAAAAGTGATTATTTATTTAACAAAAATAGGTGATCAAAAAATAAAAAATATACAGCTTTTTGTCGTGAGCTCTTTGTTATTCTTATTTTTTTATATCAGTCCCTAATATTTTGGATTACCTACCTATTATTTAGTTTGGCTTATCAATAACTCGTTAAAATCAATACAACGAGTTCAAACTAGGTAAACCTGTGCTTAATACTTTTGTAAAATCTGTCTCAGTATCTGAAATAAATTTGTATTATTATTATTATTAATAAAGCCAAGTTCATCTTCCTACTCCATCATCAGACCTTGATTACTATCAGGAAGTCACCTACCTGCTCGATAAATCCTATTCCATGAGCCCAAATACTATTTATGCCAAATACTAATTAAATTTGTGCTAGTAATTATCGAAAAGTCAGAAGCTGCAAACGGCATAGTTATAGCATCAAGTCAATGTTACCTTAGAACACTCTTCACTAAATTATCTTTCAGACAGGTTTCACACACAAGAGCGGCCAAACATATAACACCCTTCTTTTATCGGGGGTTAAAAACATCAATACGTTGCCCCCATCTAACATACGATAACGATATGGTGAATGATTTATCTACCCATGCACATAGCTGAAAAAGATAAAATATTAGGATAAGATATCACCAGGTAAATTACGAAAATTAATTTCTTAAGATACACTAACAGCCTATATTTGGAAGATTGAATCAATAAGTCGCAAAGGCATATAAACTTTGTTATACAAACTTCGGTCAAAGTAAGTCTCTAACATTAGTTGAAAACAGAAGTTAGCAATAGTTATGTAGATGGCTTTACGCGCTGAATTGAGAAAATGTTTTCTTTGTGGCCAAGTTTTGAACTTTTGTAGTCTTTGTTCCTTAAGACATAGGTTATTATACTAGATAACCTAAAAATGCCAAGTTCAGATATGTCAAATCATTATCAACAAGAGAATTGAATCAATATAAGTTGTAAACTTTCGGCTGATCAATTTTATTGCTGAGTTGCAGTTCCAGTCGAGTATGGTGAATTGGGGCCGTTTGGCCGTTGACGAGCACATTTAGTAGTTTTTCCGCCAATTGTGGACCGATTTTGTTCATTCTATAGAGTTTAGCTGCGATGTGGTATCTTATAAATTTGATTAAAAAATGAGCTTAGTCATTTCACATGTTACAGAATGATTTGGCTTGTACTTTTTACGACCCGCCGCCTGTCTGACGTCAACACCTGTGAGAAGAAACACCCAGACCCGAAACAAATATTTGTGGATTTTACAAACATTTTGTCTTGGTGCAGGAATCGAACCCTCGGCCTCCCGCTTCACAGTCAGCTATTCGCCAACTGCGCCACTGTACGTAAACTTCACTATAAACTTGTTTATTACCCAACCACTTTAATAGCTAGAAGTATATTTCTAATGCACAGTAAAACCTTTCAGGTGGTTTTATAGTCTTTGTAGAGACAACTTGTTTTTTTTATTACGTATTCACATGCATATATAATCCCCGATGGGGTACGCAGAGGTGTAGCCAGCCAAAAAAAGCTCGGTGAAACGTGGGTGCGTTTTTTTCGTCCCATGATATGATATGATGGAACTATCGCCATGCCTGGCACAATTCCAGACTCCTGGCTGATACTTTTCTTTACGTGAATTCTCAAATTAAATCGGTTAAATCAATGTGTTCATAGTGATATAATAGAACTGATAAGCTGGAAAAGATTATCTTTTTATTACCTTAAAAATGTATATTTTACCGCACAATCTTTAATATCGATTAGACCTCATTATTAACCAATGCACTTACAATATGCTTGGTATTTCACTGAATACGTATTGAGGATACTGCCCAGTTAAATGAATTATTATTTGATCCGATATCTCTTACTCATAATTTGCAATAGGGGAGATGGCAGGTGTTCACCGGGCATGGCGGGTTTTCCGCATACTTGTATAGATTCAAGTGTAAGGATAGCCCGTCGTGTATCTGTGACCCTGCGGCGCTAGAGGATGTCGAGCACCTGCTGACAGAATGCCCAGTTCACCTGTACAGAAGAACTATGTTTGAAATAGAAACTGGTATAGCGATTAAAACAGATAATTTTAAGACTCTAATAGATGATAAGAACACTAGATATAAGTTTATAAAGTATTGTAAAAAGATAGCATTAAAAGTAATAAACAGAAATAAGTAGATATAAGTTAGGCTAAATATATAATATTAGTTTATATACCTTTAGCAACTAGAATACGATGTAATAATAAAAATAAACTGTAATTAAAATAAGATAGATAATAAGTTAGATAATAACAAATCTGTATGTAAATAAAGAAAATCGACTGAAAAGAAAATATCAAAAGAAAAGAAAATAGATAGGAATAGTAGGTCTACCCCAACGAAGGGTATAGGTTACACACAGATAGATAGGAGTAAGTATAACAGAGAAGAAAAACAAAAGTCTCTATTGCAGATAGGGGAACGAGAGTGGGGCATAGCGCCCCACAAAAAAAAAAAAAAAAAAAAATAGGGGAGATGACTAGTTTTTTTTAATTTATTTAATTTAATAAGTTACATTACTCAAAACCTATTGCAGGAAGAATACTATAAATCTCTCCAAAAATAAATAAGTTAGATACCATTCCAATCTAGTAGAAGGGGTAATTGTCTAATGACAGATGACGCAAACTTTTAATTCACCATATAAAATGGCCATTACGGTACCTGCGTGCAAGCGATATAGTGTAAAATCCCCACTATGCATCCACTTTTTCTCATACCAATGTTTAAAGTCATAACTGAGTACTCATTTCTTCACCAATTTTGATTATTTTTTATCAAAGGGTTTCTTTTGGGTATTATATTCTGTTGCTTATAAAATAATGTATAATGTAATATAATAATGTAAATAACCATGAAAATAAGATGACATTTAAACTATCACTGTAGACAATTTTGTCTACAGCATGAATGGGCCGGCTCGTCCGGGTTGTTACCACTGTCTCACAGAAAACCGGCTTGCTGCTGCGTTTCGTACGGTGAGTGAGATATCCGGAGGGCCAAACCCCCTCCCCTTCCCAATCCCTTATTATCCCTTTCCTTTAAGGTCGGCAACGCGCCCATAATTCTTTTGTATTGTGGGCGTACATGGGCGGTGGAGATCGCTTACCATCAGATGACCCATTTGCTCGTTTGCCGGCCTATACTATAAAAAAAATGCCCTATTACACGCATCATTATATAAAATCGTATGTTTCTGGTAAAACCAATTGTTGTAAAATGATATTTCTGCAAAGACACTAATGTCACAACATCCAAAGCCCCATTTACACGGAGAATTTTATCGCAAGAGTCACAACAGAAGCGAGAGAGAACAGAAGACTCTCGTTTAGGTGGCCGTGTCATGCAATTTTATATCGATACTCGTATAATAACAGATTTCTGATATATATGTATTCTCGCCTCTGTCGCCTGAGATACTCTCTCCGTGTAAATAGGGCTTATATCATGTACAATTTAATCATCAATAATTTTATAGGTAGATACATTAAGTTATCTTGTAATAAGTGAGTCAATTTCATTGGTTCCATCAACGACGCCAGTCTCCAGAGGGTGTTATACGAAAGGTAATTTTCACATATTCCTTGCACGAGTGATACGCCAGCTGCGGTTTATATGGGTCGGTGTTTACGAGCTCCTGCGATGTTCATAAACAGAACGCGTCGATCCGTTCTCACTGATATTTCTATAGAGTCATCTCTTACCTTTATTTCAATTTACACGAGTAGAATTCAGAAAGAAAATTAAATTACGCCACGCCTCGGAATGAAATTGTCGCATACTTTTTCGACGCGTCGCGTGTGGCATTTGGTTATGTGATACAATATTATAATTCAAGTGAATTGAAGTACAGAACGAATTGAGCAGTTTCTTTTCTGAGAAAAGGAAAATATGACAAAAGATAATCAATTTTTTTTTAAAATGTCAAATAACTGACTACAAAACTTTTCTTGGTAGAAAAGCGTCGCAGTGAAGCGAACACTATTATCATAAATAAAGACTGATCCCTGGTAACATTTTATGAGTAAATAACGACAGAAATATTGTGTTATAAATATTAAAAGCATTTATCACCCGGCACATATTCATAAAAGATCTGAATATTTATCATCCATCAGCGGAAAAAATACTAGCGTACATCATAATACAGGCTGTATAAACTACAGCAGCACCTGCTTTAATGGACTATAACAATATAATATTAATGCATCTTATCTATGATGACTTATAGGAGATTTCTTTCAATACTGAATATGTTTTTGTTTTGACTTCGATGAATGACAGCCTCCGTGGCACAATGGGCGAGTAGCTGACTGTGCAGTGAGAGGCCGCGGGTTCCATTCCCGCATCGAAACAAAATATTTTTGTGATTCACAAATATTTGTTTCTGGTCTGAGTGTTTTCTCCCAAGAGGAATTGGCGTTAGGCAGGCGGCCGGTCTGTAACATTATAGTATTAAAAAGCATTGTTTACCGACCCCACTGTCAGTGGGATAAGGGCAGGCGGAACAAGAAGAAGAAGGTAATTAGGAATGAATAAAATTGTATAGGCACCTAAGTTATAACAGATCATTATAACATAATCTAACATCCTGACATCAATTAGAAAAACAGTAACTTATAAACGACTGAACAGAATGTATTGAAATATAGCTAAGAACTATCCCGATTAAGCCAGCTTTCAAACAAAAAAAACTGCATTCAAATAGGTCTATTCATTTAGGCGCTATGATGCCACACATTAGATTCAGACAGAATAAGGCTGAATACCAGTAATTTTGCACACTTGTGTTGTCGTAGAAACTACACTTCCGAAGTGTTCAACGAACCTCCGCGGCCGTACTTCAAGTTTGGCTAGAGTAGTAACTTTGACTGCTTTGAGGATTGCCCGGGCATTCCCATAAAGGGTGTTTGAAATTGCAGACACGTTTCTCAACCATTAACATGAAAGGATCTTTTGAACAGTTTGAGGTCTTAAAATTAACATTATTTTTATTTATTTACGTAACATTCTAAGTATAGTTGAATGTTCACTAAGCAGGCTCACGAGAGATCAGTGGCTTTTTTGACATTGAGATTTCGGTAGTAGCTAACAATCGAATACGAAATGCCGATACCTATGAAACCTATAAAATTGCCGTTATGTCCAAAAAAGTTAACGTATTTTTTTCGATATTTTTTATTTAAATTATTTCTATTAATCAAAGTAACCACCCATGCTATCGATACATCTTTGTTAGCGCAGTGGCAATTTATGGATGTCCTTCTTGAAGAAATCGGCTGGACGGGAGGCAACAAACTCTTCAAAGACATTTTGAGCTGCTTCTCGGGTATTGTTTTTTTTTTCGTCACAAAATTGTCATTAGGATCAAACGATCCTTACCGATTGAGGATACTAAACAGCACCATAGAGTAATAGCTCTATAGTAGTATAGAAAGTCTTATCGTATTTTGAACCGACGCAAACAAACAGGTTCTCAGTTCATCTGTATATTTTTTTATGTATGTTTATGCATAACGCTGACAAATGTGGTCCACATTGGATTGATTGATTTGGATGCTTCTTTTTGTATTTGATAAGGTTTACTGCGCTGATGAAGTAAATTGAAGGAATAATTCCACCCTTAAGTGGGTGATAGACTGTTTTATATGTGAGTTCCTGTTGCAGGTTGTGGAGATCCCGTCTGTCGCCCAATAATATCCCAAATCTACCGTCAAATTGTGATAGGAAGGTGGACTCTTGCATTAAGCCTGGACAAAACCAGATAGAAAGATCTGGGTGCCACATGAGCTCACTGAGAACTCTTCTCTATTAGAAAGTAATTCAACTGGATTATTTATGAAAAGATTGATCAGTGGCGATGATAAGTAAGGATTATTTACGATAAGAATAGAAAGTGCGGCTAAACTCCACAGACTGTGGCGAAACCAGGATTAACGCGCAACAAGGTAATGTTGTGGCATTGGAAGAGCTCTTTTATTGTGCGCTTTTAACGCTAGGCAAAACCATTAATTCCTATTTTTACTGCCAACAGCTGAAGAGACTAAAGCAAGAAATTGTAAAAAAAGCAACCGGATTTTATCAAAAGGATGGGTGTAGTGTTTGGTTATGATAAAGCCAAACCACACACATCTTTAGCCACTCAGCAAAAATGATTTCGGACCTGCGACTTTCGTCTCCACAGTCCAGACCACTGCTGATCTATCGCTCCCATAGAGAATACTGGATGAGAATATTTCCGTATAAACATAACTTATTCCTCATAGATATGGCACGAATGCAGACTTTTTAAATGGCCAACCCACCGCTGCAACGCAAAATATATTGGTCGAAAGCCTTTATTTGCCAGCGAATGCAAATACGCATTGGGGATTCGAAAAACTCATTTCTACACTCTGAAATTTGAAGCAGAACTTTTCAATTTAAAAATATTTTGGCTACGCCATCACATTTTATTAACCTTTGACGTGTTCGTATATTCGTACCTATATAAATACATACCTACCAAAATGTATGGATTAATTTGCCAATGTATAATATACATAGGAATATCAAGTATGTAGAGATTATGGTAAAAACTGGAAACAAAAATAAATGAAATGCTGCTTAATTAGAAATGGGAAGACAATGGACCGAACCAGCTGCTGTATGGCACAATACATTAGGCACAGTCTACTAACATAGCTTGACTTTGGAGGATATCGCACGATCTGATCGTTTTACTATCGAGAAGGCATAGCAAATCAACTTGCAAGGGTTAACCGAGTTAATTTTTCAAATAGATTGGCTGTGATTCACATAGTAAATATATTATATGTAAATAGCCTCTCACACGAAACGTCCCGATTTGCGTACTATATCTTTTGTGAACTGTGAATGCTCTATTCAAAATAGCATTGGCCGATAACTGAAAGCACACACACATTCTTAAACTGTTTGCATGATGCGGCGGTGACGGTCTAAAGTATTTAGATTCTTCCTTCAGTGATGAGGGTGAAGTCGTTAAGCACATACACAATAATATACTAATGCACATAACATAACAAAATGAGTTAATTTGCCAATAGGTTTAAAAAAAATACTTGATAGAAAATGGTACTCGCCAAAAATAACCTTTTAACAATTTATCATATTTTAGTTTCGAGCTTTAAAATGTCATTACTGTGATATGCTTGGTTTATTTAAAATATACTATTCCGTTTTTTTATTCACTATGAGCAATATAGAATAAATAGATCAAACCAGTAAAATGTGTTACTATAGTCGTGAAAGATTTTGAGATACCCAGTTCAGTAAAACCAAAAACACGAGCGAAATATAAAATTAAGTATTCTGTGATATGACATAAAAGATAACAAATCGCTGGCTGTGAGTATGACCGCAAAACGGGTAAAATTAGGAGGTCTGATATTAGACCCGTAATAACACCGCAGTAAGACCCTAATTAAGCCCGTACTCCTTTGTGGAAGCGACTCCTGGTTGACCCTCGACACACACAATCCACGCCGTCATGTCAGCTAAACAAGTCTAAGCAAGCGATAAGGAATAGCTTGCATGTCCAGCGAATGAAAATGATGGTGAGGCACATTGCTGATTTACTTTTGTATTAAGTTTAATTATAAATAAAATATGATTCCGGAATATATTCAATTATATTAAATGATTTTAGATGAAAATGATTCTGTGGAATGGTATTCAATATTGAACCGTCATTGTGCAAATTAAATGATAAAAACATTTTTACACACGCTGGGGATGTCACATGTCATTTATTAGAATTTATTATAAATGTAATTTTAATGAAAATATAAACAATTGAAAAGTTATATGAAAAGGGACTTAGCTATATAGTAAAATTTTATTTTTTAATCTAAACATAACTTAACATTTCAAAAGAATTTTAACTCTGCTATAAGCAAAGTGCTATTTGAGTTCTTTCGTCGAATGACTGCATAAGAGGATCGCAAACATAATTTATTTTTGCAATCTTAGGCTCAAAGAAGGAAATCGTTGAATATCAGATTCCTCTAAAGGGGACTTTACTAAATTAAATATTGCGAGAGAGCAACTTTCAAAAACTGTATGTAAAGGACGTCATACAAAGTTACGTACAAGTCAACTTTGAAGCATAATTATGGAAGTAGAAATGTTTAAAGAAAAGTACGATTCACCCTTCAAACTTAAAAGTTACATACATACACACATAGACTCACTAGAACAGCATTGTAAGAAATACACGTGAACTTATCTTTTACCCGCACACAAACTTAGCCACTTACCTTCCTTTTGCTCTTGAACACATTGCACTTGAAGACATTAGTGGCTCCGTCGCGAGCGATGTAGGAGAAAATTTTCAAATCGGAGCTATCGTGCGACACGTAGAAGATGCGATAAATGGGGTGATGCATGATCTCAATGGTTTCGTTGGTGGTGTTGTTCTTGCGACTGAACAGTTTCGAGGCCGAGCTCTGAAAAAAAATACAGGAATGTAAGCTAAATAAATTAAAATGAATAAATTATATGCTGTGAATTATGATATAAGTTTCATATCCAGTTAAGTCTCATTTTTATTTGTATTACTTGTGTGATAGAGAACTAATAGCGGGTATTAGCGGTCTATTTTAGTAAATCAACTGAATTAAGTCAACAACAGCTGTATGGTTATTGTTGATTAATTCGTTTCATAGTCTGTTCAGACGGGTGAAATCGCATTCAATTTAGCAGTTGATTAGCAAAAATCTAACTATATGAACCTGCTATTAGGGTGTGTTTTTTTAAACTGTCATAATATTAAAAGCGTAAGAAGTAAGCGTGTAAGAAGCAATGGCTAACGAAATTTAATCATTTCGATGTATCTATTTATTGACTTTGACAACAAATGAAATAACCTTTAATTAAACGTATCACTACTTTTTATAAAGATTAAATACTAATGTTACTGAAATAAAAATAAGTATGGTAGTGAATAAGAATAATAGTGACGATAACAATTCATATTTCAAAGGGCTCAAAACAAAGGACCGTGTCAAACCATGAAGCGCAAATTGTCCAACGTAAAATAGAGCTGATATCATTGCGGGTTTTAGCCTCGAGAAGAGAGTTATGTCGAGCTCAGGAGGTTAAGAAATAGCTCCCAATTAGCCCAGAGTCTTGAAACGTAATTACAAACCATCGTTCAGGAATACCGATAACAATACTGAGGATTATTATCGCTGCCATTCAGTTGGAGAGCTTGTACCATAAAATTAAGGAAATATTTTAACATTTCATTTATTTTCAATATTTGTTAAATATAATATTATATTAAAATATAATATGCTAGTTGGCAAAAGTACTGTGATATTGAAGATTTTTTTTAGTCACTGATATTTCTGATATTTTAAACCTTTGAGGCAAAGGACAAAAACATGTCAAAAGACAGAAAATAATTTGATTAGCATCAGAATTACTCCGAAATCCGTAAAAGGATAGTTGGAATTTATAGAGTCCCGGTTACGTCTGCGAAGGTGGACCACGGTTATTCTGGGCCCTAAGCTACAAAAGAGCGACGTAACAAAAAGGTCTTCCTGGGCTCCTCGCAGACGTCAGGTTGACAGACGCCCATTATATCTCCGGCATGATTAATGGTCTCTTGAAAAAACCAACTGTTCACATCTATCTCCGTGAGACGCGAGATGATAATGTTTAGTTCACATCGATAATAAACTGTTCAAACTCATTTAAATGCATAGTTCGGTGGGACATTACGTAGTTAAAAGCTATTATGAAAAATTGTAAGAGACCCGCGCGAACGTAGTGTTAAAAGCGTTTTGGTCTTATTTTGCCATATTTTCTTTGTGCAACACACAATTTGTATAAAATTTAAAAAAATTAAGTACATAGATCTTAAATGGAGTCTAGAAATATGAGTACTTTATAAATTACAATTAGGTACATTCTGTTCATATTGAACAAAATTGCGCCATCCCGTATTTCATTTGTAATCACAATATTGCGGCTCACCTCGGGTCATACTATTTATTTTGTTGACCTTCTCTTTCTTACGACTTAACCCTAGACAGCTTGAGCTATATGCTTGTAATGTGAGGTCACTGAAATCCACCCAAATTACTTTAGCTTCAGTATGAATAGAATCCACGGGCGGAATCTGTCGAAGTTTTCAATTTAACTTGGGATCGAGTTCAGGGCGCGTCCTGATATAAATTTTTATCAGAATGTCATGAATATAAAAGTATAATGCATTTGGGAGCCATGTATAATTCTCAACTTGGCAACAAGATGTCTTACTTTTTACTCAAGAAGTTGATAAAATGTTCTTTGTTAAACATACATACTTTCGTGAAATGGGAACATTTTTAAAGATAATATAGCGTATCTACGTGCCTTACCCTTTTAAGACAGGCATACATTTACTATAATAAAATTCACACCCACATGGATATCTCAAAATAGTATTTTTCCAGGATTCACAAACAACGATCAGTGTGATTGACGAAGAAACTTATTATGAAACTATAATAATCCTAGCTTCTTACGAACACTTTAATAATTATACACGTTTTCTTTATTCTACCCTGATAAAGTGACTACGCTACATAGAAGTTCAACCAACGAGAGACAATGAATATATCGTAGATCGCCAAAATTATGCCAATCTTCCTAATTGCTTCTTCACGCTCCGATTAAAGTACCCCATTTTGTAGAAAGAAGAGAAGATATGTTTTGGCAAACTGTTCACAGTTTAATGTTCCGGCAGAAGTAAGATTTTGCGAACTGGCCACGAAGATATAGTTCCATAAGGCAGCACGCGTTAACGAAATGTGAGGATGGGATAAGGTCAAACAAATATTGAAACCATTCACCGTGATACAGACAATAGAGAACGCCAAACAAGGCAAAAACTTAAAAACACCACACCTTTAACTGTTGGTGAAACATACTTGTCTGTATTATATGTGCATTTAGTTGCCGACAAAATATTACAAACACAGTCAATAAATTGATTGCCGTTTGAAACTTTTTTTAGGCTATAAGTCAGTCGGGGCTAAATTAACATTGATTACAATTGTAATTACCATTTAAATATTTCTCCTAAGCAAGTAACGCCGAGATAGATAGGATTCTTCATCGGAACAATTAAGATTTTAATAAAACCTTTTAATTTCTCATTGGAAATAGCTATAATATTTTAATGGAGATTCAACGAACCTTATCCTTGTTTTTCTTCTTTCGGGCTGAGACTCGGACGCCATCCGTGGACACATCGACCGTCACCTTGCGTTTTTTCACCCCTTTAGCCTTGAATTCATACTGAAAATAAAAGTAACGGTACTCAAAATCCAATTTAGATGGTAGCTGTCAGGAAGTAAATATCCATTCGTGCAATTAAACGACGCTTGCGTTCAGAAATGAAATAAACATAGGTACATTAATTACTTGTTTTATAACAATATCTGAATAAAAGGACTATGAAATGCAAGTAGTACGGAAACTAATGGAATGTGTTTTAGGAGAATAACATTAATTTCCATATATCAAGTTCCAACTTGAAGTAAATTTAGAAAGTGTATCCATACATTTTTTTATAGCAATAAGCGATTAATTACATTCTTTAGCGCTATTCCAACTTCCAAATTTTTCCCTGTTGGCCTTATTCTCTACCATAGCTATGTAAACATAATATTTGTCGTGATAATAATAATTGTCAAACAATTGAATATGAAAACTGATAGCATCTGATTCTGTGCCATTTAATTTTTCACTAATATCCATACATACCATCGATATATTATTCTAAACTAGACTATACATGACATCTTGAAGAACAGCCGAAGAAATAAGAGCATTTATGACCGAATAATAATACAAAAGTATTTGTATAACTTGATTATGGAAATGAAAATGGCTCGTACAAGTCGAATATACGAGTTAATGTAATGTAAGCGTTCATTACTTAAAGGCGAGAATAATTTCATAAAGGTAAAAGTTGGCGTACAATTAGGCTAAGAGCCGGTAATAAGCTGAGAGGATTTTTTGTACGCAGTACTGACATCCTAGAATTAATTCATTTTATCGGATTCTTAGATAAAATATTACTCCTTACTTATCGCTTAATTTTTCTAGTACCTATTGTACAAACTGAACTAGAATAATTTGAATTGGAATTGGGTTTCATTTCTTTTCCATAATATGGTTTATTCAATTTAATACTCATAATTTATGCGCAACACGAACAACAGGCAATTTGTTACTATAAATTTAACTTTAACTGACGGATGGTAAAACTCACACTTACGCCCGAATACTGAAACGCTACTCAACTATGTGACAGCTAACGGCTACTTATTTTCATACAATTTTGACAGCTAAGAGTATGTCAACATGTTTAAAATGATCTTAAATGTTTGAACAGCGTTTCAGTATTCGGGTGTTAGTTTACTTTTTTGTAGTGGATTTAACTACTACCTTTTACATCACTGCCATCGTATAAAAGACAACATAGTATTATCACAATAACACATATCATATATGTATATTTTTGAATCCTAACACTCAGACAACGGATACCAATGCGCTACCTAGATTTCGAACTCAGTAGCTTAGTGTGGGTTGCACCAACCTGCACTATAGTAAACTATATTTACAGTTCAAATATTTTCTAAATGGCCTGAGTACCCGGATACGACTCCAAGTCAAATAGGTTGATTTCGCATCCTTAAAATGCTCTACCCACGACATCGACTTGCAAATGTCTACGTCTTGTTGGACTGGCTTGTCACTCCCCTCAACCATTTTCCGCCGTCAGGCTTCATGACAGTTTCACGAGCATTCGAATTTACATTTCATATTCAAATTCCGGGACTGCATAAAATGGGTTGGGATCTCAATATATACATACAGCCGTGTTTCAGTCAAGCTCGATATCATTACAGATGCTTATTATAACGGAACAATTTGCTACTTTATACCGTACGATTTCTAAAAGGAGTTCATAAACAGCACTTCCACCTTTTTCTAATTGCTTTGAATAATGCGAATATGAGTGAAATAAACAAGCAAACATAGATATGTATATCACTAGAATTTACTAAACATATACCAAGCGTTTTAAAATTATTAAGTCTTAGTTTACCAAGTATAAAATATTTTTAATGTTATGTCTCCAGCTTTTTCCATTAGCCCATCGAAAAACATTTCAAAACTTTCAGAATAAAATTATTGCGACGAAGTCAACCAATTGCGATCGCGGGCTTGTCTAAAATCATTATAGGCTTAATATCACGAAGGACAATCTGGAAAGTCATTGTACCAAGCTTATTACTCTGAATAGAGCCAGTGTTTCATTTATATTCAGTTGGGTGCGACGTCATGATGTCATATTTCAATGTAACACGATCAGTCCCATCTCGCCCGGCTTGCTTATACAACGGTATTGCGGTCTTCTGAGTTCCGACTCCAACATTTTTAACTTTTACTAGCTATTGCTCGCGGTTCCGCCCCCGTTAACGTCGTTATAACGGAATTTCAAATTCAAAAAATATTAATTCCAATAAGTACCAACATTACAACCCCCTGCCTTCCCTTAGGGATTGAATTTCAAGAAATCCTTTTCTAAACGATACCAACAATATAAAATTAACACCCGCTCAAAATCTTTCTAAATGTTTCTATCTTTATCGTTATGGGCTGGATAAATCAATTCAATTCATGATGTATGTATAGAAGAAACGCTATTTAAAATCATTTAGTTTCAGTTTATGTGGCAAAAATTAGTTTATTACACTTATATTATTATCTTTCATTTTCTTCGTTTTTTCACTCCAAACTGTGAATACTCAATGTGGTAAACATACATACCTATAAATAATACCGAAGCAATATTATCATGATGTTTATCAGCCTATTGTTGAAACAATTTTTACTGATTTCTTCATTTGCTAGTCTCATTTGGTTATCATCTCCATGATGCCATAAAGATATTTTAGCCATTTTATGGATGATTTTTATATCATCCAGTATTTCGCTATCTTATTAGAGTTATTTTTGTGTCTATTTTATACAAAAAACTAAATATTTAATGGCAATTTACAAAAGAAGATACTGAAAGAAAAGTCACAATTTCCATTTGTTAAGAACTCAGAAACTATTTAAAAGTATTACGCGAATTCTATCACAGTCGTCAGTGACACTTTCAACTTTACCAACTTACTCTATGTTTCTGAACAAGGAATCTTTTAGCTGAAGAAATAATGAGGGCCAAAAGTTTGCGGCCAACTTATGAATGAGTTTCAGACTGAATATAGTTAGTTAACAGAACGTACAGCTTTGTTCTAATTGTGGATATAGTTGGTGTTATTAATATTCTACATTTTCTACAGTTAATAAACCTTATAACATGAATTTTATTAGACGAACATTTAATAATACCATTTCTGAGACAACTCCTCCGCTATTTAATACATTGCACCAAACCTTATCTTTTCTATATAAAAACCGACTCGTTGTTTCAGTTTGTTCGGCGGAATTACATTTATTACGTCACGAATGACAGCTGGATTAAAGTAGAATTAGAAAAAAATCCTCCCGGTAAAATTGCACGGTTTGGTGTTTGCAAATTACATTATTTCAAACGACGGGTGCTAAATGTTTAAAAGCATTTTAAATATTCAGTAGGTACCTACTGTCTCGAATTTCCTCTGTTACCTAACCAAATAAGTAACATTACTATCGAAATCCGGCCTTAATGAGGTCCATTAATGTGAATACTATTAATGTAATTCGAAACGTAATTGTAAATATCGGAAGTGTTGTAATACATATCTGATAAATATATAAATTCTGTACTATTGTATTCAGTCTGTCCTCAAATAGATGTAATATTCCTCGGCGGAAAATTAAATAATAAAATGTTGTTTTCATATAAGAGCAAAACTTTACTTTATTAAGTTGGGGAATAGTCTCTTGTTCGGCACAGACAAGGTATCGTTTTACTTTGGAGTAGACTGTAGGCGCAAACATCAATAAATTATTCAATCTTTAGATTACAGATTTCAACAAGAAAGCGGTTTTGTATTGTGAGACGTTCACTCAGACGGTAAATGCTCACTTGATATATTCTTCTAAAACCCGTGAAAAGGGTTGTTTAGTGAACGTGAACACCAAAAGTAAAATATATCTAAATGGTTTGATTTTCTACTTATTTCATAAATATTTACCTCGGTTCATTTTTTAGAATATTCCGCATCACTTACACTTGTGTCAATGCAAATTAGGAAATCGGTCAGTACTCGTAGGTCAGTTAGGATTATACAAAAAATAGTCAATGCGAGTTGTGAAATGTGAAAGTTTTGATGTGTGTGAATTTTGATGTTTGTTAGTCGACCACGCCTTAACGGTTGAATGGTTTTGGAATAAATTTGGCACACAAGTAGACCATGACCAGAATTAGGCGACTTTTACAAAAGGCTACTTTTTTATCCCGGAAAAGACCGTTCACGCGGGCGGAGCCGTGAGCAAAAGCTAGTAATACATCTTCTTTTTCGTCGTAATCTTCATTACTTAAGTCGTGGCCGTCCTGAAAAACTCGAATGGAGTTGTTAACAAAGTTTCCATAGTACTCTATCTTCAGCCTGCCTCAGGAGCCGTACAAAAATATCGAGAATACCAAAGTTCTTACGAGTTTCTTCTTGGTTGTATTGGAGATCTTTCTATCTTGCTATATCCTCGATATCTTGCTCATAGCGGCCTTGGCCATCTGTGTACGCCTCCGAATTTCTCTATAGCATCCTCCCGGAGCGGTGATCAATGAGCCCAGATACACGAACTCAGTCACGAACTCCAAATCAGTAAGTATAGTAATACATATTCTATACAAATTTCAGCCGGCTACCGATTACGCTTCACAAGAGATAGAGTCTTTTAAAGGTAAGATAGGCAGACATAAAAAAATTATGTTATAGTATTCTATATCTGTAAAATTATGTTATAGTATTCTATCTATATCTATTAGTATTCTATGTTCTAAAATAGTATTCTGCAGTTACTCACGCGGACGCGGCGCATAGCAGCGACGATCTCAACACGGCTAGTGGGACGAGGCACGTCCATAGTCCCGATATACTGAAACAAAATAAAATAATACTATACCATCGTGTTGAAAATGACTCAAATCGCAAAGCAAATTGATCGGTGAACATTTTTGCTGAGACAAGAGTAGGCTAGTTAAATAGAAGCAAGTATGGGCACTTAAACATTTTGGGCCTGACCTATGAAGGTTGATCAAGCTCTGATTAGATAAACATTTTGTCTTTCTCTGTCAACGCCGTTTATAAAGTTGATAGCATGAGACAAAACAATGTTTAACTAATCAGTACTTGAATAACGTTTATAAGTTATGGCGCCATGTTTTTCGGTTGTTGTCTAGAATTAGATAGATATCGGTTATTTACTGTTACAATCGTTGCATATGTATAAATTGATTAAGTTTTACCATTAATAATATTATTACAAAATATCATCACAGTAAAAGAAAATTAAATCGCATCAGCTTGATCCTTAACATTTTTGCTCACGAAGAAAACTTTTAAAACGGTCGGTGGTTTAATCAAGCTGGAAACAATTTAAATGTAGTTTGACACGAGTATTTCCAAGTTACACGTTCATTAGCCAGGCTACAGACACATCTGTAGCACTCAACGTGCAAACACCTTAAGATTAGTTAAATCTTTAACCTCATATGCATTCGTGTCACGTCGACGAAGCTGTGTTCCGAACGTGATAGCATCAAACTCAAATATTAATTCAAATATTTTAGCTATATTTCGTCTGTTAATAAAATAAATAATGTGAAATGAAGTGTGCGCTTCGATAATTTAATCGGAAACATGAAGGGCGTTACATCAGTTATATCATTATATTACTTATGTTATGTGCCTGAAGAGACCTGGAAAACAGGACACTGTATATTTGTACTACATCGTGAAAACGAAGTTTAGAAATTGCATAACTAATAGGTAACTTTTTATATAGATGTTATACCTAAAGCTATACCCATAATCACAGGCACTCAAAGATTTAATCCTACTTTCCAACTACTATTATAAATGTGAAAGTTAGGATGGTGGTGAATTTAGATGTATGTTAGTCAATCTGTGGTTATCGTCAACTATTGCTTATTACAACTTAGTCTCGAAGACCACCAGAAAAAGTATTTCACGTAGAATTTCATAACAACGGTTCATATTCTTTATCTTGATAGATGTGCCTAAAAAAAGATTTAGTTCATCTCAGGAGTCCATTTTTCTGGGATTTATCAGCGTAGATGTTGTTGCGTAATGAAGTTTTAAGTGAAATAGTCCAGCTTTATTTAATAAAGATTAGAGTAAAAACGGAATAAACAAACAAAATAGTTTCTAGATTTGTCAGATATGATTACTCTGCAAACTATTTATCGTCTGTGCATTAACCTTTTGCATATTTTATGACGTTCCCCGTAGTAGGCAAAGAAATTATTCTGATTGACGATGAAAAAAAGGTATTAGTTAAATAACTTACGTCTTCTTTACCTATTTTAACAACTTATAACCCTACTTCTTTCAAATCACGTACTTGTTTCAAAAGCTTTGCCAATTAAGTACGACATGAGGCCTTCCTTTTGGGTTTTTACACGACACTCAGGGCTTACTTATAAATGTTACTTAAGCATAAATTAATTAAACAGTCTTTTGTTTTTCTTTGTCTACTCGATTTATAAAGTCGCTAGAAATAGACGAAAACAGTGTTTAACTAATTAGTGTTTAAGAAAGTTTATAAATCAATTTTTATGTAATTCAATTTTAATATTATTATTTTTTTTTAATTTTATGACAAAACACAACCTCAGATCCATCATCTTATAAATCACCATGAAGATGGCACCACATTATCACAAGTTGAGATTAAGCTATGTTCCACACAGTTTTCACTCACTCCTTACACAGATTCAACCAGTTATACACATGACACCCTTTCAAATAGCAATTTTTGTGCTTCCTATTTTATGTATTCTTATATATTTTACGTGATAATGTATTTCAATAACACAGAAATATATCGCACATGGAAAATCTCTGCTCTTTGGTAGACGATTCCTTTAATACTTTTTATGTACTTGTCACTTTATGTAGATACTGTTATGTAAATAACTAATATTATATTTAGCACACTATTTTTTTGGAAACAGCGATAACTCAGCGGGGAGTGGCACGGACTGCCAAGACGCGTAAGTCGCAGATTCGAAACCAACCCCAAGAACATGCAACTCTTTACTTTTCTAGGTTACGTGTGTATTCATTGTTAAATATCGCTTGCTTTAACGATGAAGGAAACATCGTAAGAAAACCTGCATACCTGAAAAATTCTCCATAAGAATTTTCGAGGTATGTGAAGTTTGCCAATCCGCATTAGGCCAGCGTGGTGGACTAAGTCCTAACCCCTCTTATTCAGTAGAGGAGGCCCGTGCCCAGAAGTGGGACGTGTATAATACAGGGCTAGTAAAAAATAATTTTTATTTTATATTGGCACGGTAGTGACTACCCTGAACCTAATGTTGAGTGCAGTCCAAATATAATGTCGACCATCCAGAGACAATGATGTCCCAGAAACTCCTCCATTAGCTAACTGTGCCCAAAACAAAAAATAGCAGAGGCCAGGAAACCTTATTGGAATGAAATGCTGACTGGGAAGGGGAATCCTCCATTTGGGCTTCCAGAAATCTCACTCACCATATAAAACGCAACAGCAAGAATTCACATCGGTCTTCTGTGAGATAGTGGTCACAAACGAGTCGAGCCGGCTCATTCATCTTGTAGACAACAGTGTCTACAGCGTGGTTCTGCACTTATATATACTCATATGGTCACTTAAAACCATATGAGTATATATTCTTGGACAATATAATTGTTTATATTGTATCATATTCTTGATGTAAAGCAATCGTAATATAGGCTACCCTCTGTAACTAGTCTCGGTAAGCTTAGCCTCGAGTATTTGTTGCTGACGTAATTCAATTCCAGTGTTTGATACTCCAAATCTAATTATAAAATGTCAAAATGCTTTTCCAACAGGAGTATCATTAATTTACTCTGAATCTTTATTAATTATTCAAACACCGTGGCACCCACAACATAATTTAGTACGTGCTAAATATATTGAAGTGTCAATTTATAGTCTCAGCGTATTTTCTAGTCATATTCCTTATTTAACTCGTTACGCGCGGATCTATCTATTTAGTACAAATAACTTTTCGTATTACTTTGTTGTCCATTATAAATTGTAAAGCGCAATGTAGACTCTTTTGTCTGCAGCATGAATGAGCCGACTCAGCCAGGTTGTGACCGCTGTCTCACAGAAAACCAACGTACGAGTAAAATGTCCCTCGTATGCGAGAGGTCGGTTGGGTTGATACCACCGCTTTGTCTATTTCTGCCGCCAAGCAACAGTGTGTAAGCACTGTTGTGTTCCGGTTTGAAGGACATTGGAGCCAGTGAAATTACTAAGCATTATGAGACTTATGTCTCGAGGTGACGAGCGCAGTCCAGTGTCATGCAGTGCTTTGTTATTTAATGTTCTGTGAGGCGTTGCTTTTGTTTATGAGCAGGCGTAGCGCTTACCATCAGGCGAGCGACCTGCTCGTCTCGTCATTCAAGCTAATAAAAAAAAAAGTTTAATAAAATGTAGGTACGTCATGCCCTCCTAATATGGCTTGCGCTTGGGACGTCCTGTATATTCGTTATATTAAATTAATGATATAAAAACATTATAAAAGCTATAAGAAAACTTGCACTATTGCAGCACAGTTGTAAGCCTAAGTGTGTGCGCTTGTAATGCATAATGTTACAGATAAAAGCATTTTGGCAAAATATAAAACCGCCTCAATAAAAAGCAAAAAGAAACTAAACAACAATAATTATTTTTATAGTATTTTATTAGAATGAATCTTCTAAATCGGTAGATATATGTCGAAGTTTTAGTCTTCCACCCACGGGGTAAAATTATGTCACCAAATCCACCACCGAAGTATTGAATTTAAAAAAAAAAACATTCAAATCAATTCAATGTAGCCCACATTTGGCGGAGATTTGCGTGAACACACATAAAAAATATATATACAGAGATAATGCAGACGAACTGAAAACCTCTGTATTTCTTGCGTCGGTTAAAAAAAATTGTAAATAGCTTATAAATGTTATATAAGCTTTGGAGGTCACGACAGTAAAACATGGATATAAGTATTATTATTACAATTATCTATAGAAGATGAACGCAAAACTGGCTCATTTATTTAGTTACTTAATAGATGACAATACATAAATAAAAAATAATTCGAAGGCCATTGACAACGCATGGGCCGTGAGCCGTGACGTGTCGCTTGCCAAAACCAATAAACTAGCAATCACGTCGAAGACAAGTAATGTTTCTGTAATTGCTGAATCACACTGGGGTTTGTAGTTGGGGCTGCCTTTTATTTTCGCTCGCATTAAACACATTTTCTAAGTAAAAATTGAAGGAATGAAAAATATTGCAACATGTATTCGTTTTGCATTATGTACATTTGAAATCTAACGGTAATTGCTTATTTTTATAAGCTCATGGTTGTATTGAGGTCAGTTGGTTGAGATGCTAGTTGCCGGTGCACCCATGATTTTTCTAGTTAGTTTATCTGTTACACGATGTCATGGGGGTGACTCTATCGCCATACAAGCTCAAATTTCTAGGTGGTATGCGATAGGCCGACTGGGTTGGTACATACAACAGTGTGTAGACACTGTTTAGTTTCGGTGTGAAATACATGAAACCAGTGAAATTATTGGTCATTATGAGACTTAACATCTCATGTCTCTGGGTAACGAGCGAGAATACCCTTTACAGTGCTTTGTAATTGAAAATCTGAAAAATATAAGAATATATAATTTATAATTACAATTTTTTTACACAGTTACAAATTATTATTCCTACCCATTACATTATAAAATTTGTAATTTCAAGGATTGTACCTACAGTTTTCAAACACAAATAAAAGTTCTGTGTCGTGCTTCTTCTGTTTCAGGGCAGGCATCAGGCGAGCGACTTGCTCATCACCTCGTTCAATCTAATTCAAAAAGAGTTAAATTACTCTTAGTAATGTCATTGGAATATTTTTATTCCCATCAAAAATAATTCGATTTTACTGCCTATACTCTGATCTCAAAATCATTGATTTGCTACATTGCGTGTGGGCATAAGCAGGCGCTAACTATTTTATTTTTTGAATGTTATAATATCATATTAGACAAATCTATGGTAGGAGAAGGCGGACTCTACAATTAAGCCGGGAGTTATCCCGGCTTATTCCCGGCTGACGTTAGTCAGGCAGAAAGAAAAACAGCGCGTAAGACCTATAATAGTAAGACGGTACATAGTACATACGTAAGCTTTAATAAAATAAATCAAACGAAACATGAGCGATCGGAATTCTCGTGATTCCGTGTCGCGCTACGCTGAAAGGAAAATAAATTCCCGTCTTTACTTTTAACATCGCATACCTCGAGCGATTCTCTTCGATTTGGAAAGGAAGCACCTCTGAACCTAATTCCACACATTTCCCACATTGCATTACTTTCGACAATTGCTGTTGTCTGCGAAACAAATGGTAGGCACTTATTGATTTGAGAGCACTTATCCGCCTAAGAGCCGATTTTTAACAGACTTCAAAAAGGAGGTTATCAATTCGGTGTGTATTTTTTGCTTTTTTTATTTATGTAAGTACATTAATTTCTCTGCTGAATGTGGACCAATTTTCCTGACCTGAAATCCCCCTAAATGACATGACCCTACAAATAATATTTTTATATACAAATACAAATATTACCACATAGCTTTTGTTGTATTTTATAGTATTTTCGGTCATTAGGCCTATTTATCGAGAGGCTCCTAAGCTACACGTATACCAAACAAAGCCTAATCCCGTATCGTTGTCTTCGAATTGGATTAAGTGATAGGTAGAGTTCATTAGCCTCTTAAATAGGGTAGATATCCTGTTAAGGGTATTGTTACCGGTGCTGGCCTATTTAGGACACTTGGATGGTAGTGTAAAAAATTCTTTATTCAGAAATGATAAATGTTACCAGATTTATATTAGTGAAAAAATAAGGAGCTCCAAAAACATGGAGCTATTTTTGCGCATACAAAAAAATGTATGAGGTCACGGAATACATAAGTAAGAAAAATATGGAAACAGTACAGAGGCGGTCTCGTAAATTTCCACGCGATTAAAGTTATGGCGAACTCATGTTCGGTGACACCCTTTGTGCGAACAATTTCAGATGCAAATTGATCGAGCGCGTCATAACAAGATTGTCTCGAAACTGGAGCAACGCTAATTCGTTGAATTCGGGTGCCAACTACTTCTTACTGAAGTGATGGATTGAGAACACAAGTTAGGGATGATTTGCAAAAATGGTTTTGGGATTCCGTTCAAATGCAGTTTCACATTTAAGTCAGTCAATTGTACGTACTTTGAAATACGATTAGCATTTAGCATTTTTTTTAAATTAATTAATATGAAAATGTAATCACTCTCCTACCATTCGAATACCGTTTTACTGGTCAATATTAAGACATAAATAAATAGTACATCCAACAGTCACAAACATAATCCTGAATCCACACTAGATTGCCTAACCTGCGCCGTATCAGGAACTACGAGGTATACTTACGGTCCCACAAACACTTAGACCCGAAATAAAATATTAGTAGATCACACAAACATTTTTGTTTCGGGATTCAAACCCGCGGCCTCTAGCTTCAGAGCCGGCTACTCAGCCACTGCGCCACGGAGGCTGTCAGTTGTTCGTCATTAAAGGTAATAAAAAAGCTTGCCCAAAGGTAAATAACGTTTTAAATGTACCTGTAAGTTCATATTGCACACAGAGCAGCAAACAGACAAGTCGTATTTTAATTTAATTCGTCCAACAGATAAAACATTCCAAATATTCTCCTTGCGAGAAAACGTTTTCATACTTCATTCATTGTACTTCGTATTATAAATAAGAACTACAAAGAGGTTTATTTCTATAAGGCTCTAGTGTCACTTGGACATTAAAGTCAATTCAACTTCCATTATAGATGGACCAACTGTGAAATTGCTTTTTTTTTACTTCAGACAAAGTTCCCAACTTAGTAGAATTATTCCTAGATTTGTTGGGTTGGAACGACCGCTAGTGTGTAAATTTTGCTATCTCGTTAACCTCTCAGTTTATGGAAATGAACGTCATCATCCCCATAAACAAATTAACATGTCTAGGTTTTCAGATCATGGGCTTAGATCATGGGTATAAAATTTCAATGTTCATAAATGTCCAGCCGTTTTTATTAAAGAATCTGTGTGTGAATCTATCTGATGCTGACCTTAAAAATATATATTTTTTGGTAACCTGACAGTTGCTTTGATAAATTCTGGAACTTGGCTGAAAATAAAAGAATTACTTATGTGAAATATGTGTGTCAAAACACCTGAAATTCTATAATGAATGATTATTCGTAAAATGGCAATACTGGGGCGAACAGAGCGACGCTCTTTCATTCACAGTTAAGGTGGTAAATCTATGTTATCAACACTTTGTGTTGTTTCTCAGAAGACGTAAAACGTGTACAAAAACACGTGGATTAATGCATAGCTCTGGTCATAGAAATAAGATAATGCTCTGGTAGTATTATTAGTTCCTTCTTTTTGTTGAATTATGATTCGCATTTAGGCATATAGCCAATGACAAGTATATAATATATTTTAACTATACACAAGAACGGAACAGCGGTGTAGCCGATTCCAAAGTCTTGTTGGAGTTTTAGAATCATTTCCTTCTTCCTTCTAATACGATGCTTCATAGACAATTTTCTCCAGCGGATCGAACTACTAAGGTCCATCATTACACTCGGTCAATAATCACCTAAATTCACCAATTTCAGTGATTTCTTATACTGTTCATCACAGTCAATGTTTATTGCACAAATCCACACCAGTTTCATACAACAAACATAACTATATACTAGTTTAGGAATTGAAACCGGCCGCACTGTCAGAATTCCCGCCAAAAAACAGTATTATTAGTTGTTCTGTGGTTCTGGCATAAACATATTACCGGCAATGATAGTCTGTATATACCCCGAATCTGACGCGTCTATCGTTTTATCAGCATCACTGTGAAATGTTATGCTCATTCATCTCAATTTGTTCAAATCAAAATGTGTGAACGTGTGTCGCACAGTGATTTTTCGCTGGTTATCTAAGCTATAGAAAGGTCACTGAAATCGAGGGCGACGTGAAAAAACATATTATAGGAAAAGTCGTAGTTGCCTCACAGATATTTGAATCATGTGTGCACAGTTCAGGATTTAGACCCCCGTATTGGTGTTAGGATATACCTAATTTATCATATCCATTATGATATGGGAACGTTTGTTAAAAAACAAGAAATAGCCTAGCTACTTTTATACCTATACTTCTTAAAGCAGAGTTTAGCAAACAGGAAATGGATCACTTGATTGTAAGTGATTTCCACCTCTCAAGAACACCCACAATACCAGAAGACTCATGGATGCATTGCAAACCAATGGGAAGTGGGAAGGAAGGAAGAGGGGGGATTTGTGTCTCCAGTAATCTCAATCACCGTAAAAAACGCAACAGCGAGATATGTATCTTCGATATTATCATAAGATCTCTCGAAATACCAACCTAAATAAATTAGAAGGTACCTAGTGTCCTTACATTTCCCCAGACAATTATGTTGCGGTCGACCACCTAATTACGTCGTAATTGTTACATATTATGTATGTAGCAGTATATATAAATAAATTATTTAATATTGCTCTGTTTTCCCCAGAGTGGTTGACGTCAGGGTAGGCGCCCGGTCGTAAAAACTGCAAGCCAAATGTATCTGTAGCATATTACGCCGACCGCCACTGCCCATGTGATAAGGGCAGGTAGAAGATGAAGATTTAAGATTGCTCTGTTCGTACAGTAAATATCATAAACAATTATGTGCCTCCACTTTGCTCAACTCATTATAGTTAGTAGGTTAAGAATGCGTAACTGCGAACAATAATTTGTAAACTACTCATCTCTGCATTATATTATATATCTATTATTCATTATATTATATTATTATTATATCTTATTGATGAATTTGTTTATGTTTATGTTTTTGTTGTGAGAAGTTTATACATATTATTAACACTAGTCTGTAAGAACATTGTTACTAACAAAATGGACACCTTGGTCTGAAATAAAGTCTTTATTATTATTATTATTATTATAGTAGATATCACATATTATTAATGTATAAACCGTAAAAATAAATAAATAATTTGTATATTATATTATGTTAGTAATCTTATGGGTTTAATTATAGGAAAGCGTGAAAGAATTTATCCCATTTTTTCGGTGTATTTCGTCGAGGGTCTAAAATATCGTTTATCTAAAGGCAATATCGGGGTGACATTACAAGCAGCGGATGAACAATATTGATTCAGGCTCGATACGTCAAGAGCGGGCGGAATTCAGGATCGTATACAGAAACAATGTCTGAATAATAAAATCACTAAGAATTCTTTTATCGAGTGCCAATATGTTTGTGTGAAACATTTGGCTCTACTCACGAAAGGATTTTGAATAAAATTGATAATATTGGTCGCATAAAATATAGTAGTAAGAAAAACTTGAATATAATAAAGATATATGATATATTTATACATAAATCTCTTTCTTCGGCTAATGGCTTGATTAAACAGTGCATGCATGAGGTCAGTTTCTGGAGTGCAGCTACTCGCTTAATATGCGACTACTTGCCAAATGAGTGCAAGTCAATTAACACCTCGCATCTGAATTGCTAGAATAGTTTTTGTACTTATCACTCGGCATATCCTACCCCGTCGCAAAGAATTTGACTGGTGTCTGACAGTAGCTGTTTTCAGAGCTATAGGTAGTTAGGTACATATAGTCTGACCTGCTGCAGTAAATCTAGTTGGTAATATGGTGGTATCTACTCACTGTTAGCTCAGCTGGTCGTTTAATGTAGCTAATCCTTGAATCACTAGTAACCAGGTCCCAGACTATGCGTATACATGACATAGTAGATATAAATGCATTATTGCAGAACCGAGGTCATAAGCTGTCTGCATCTAACGGTGCCACGACCTTTAACATGTCGTCTATCCATCTGGTGAAGGGCTGTAATGTTTATTAGCTGCAGGATGTTAGCAAGCGCCTCGACTTTGATTAAAATGCTAGGATTTTGTATATTATGCTAATGGTGAAGTATGTTAAAGACAGTAAATCGTCGCAAAGTAATTATAAAGAAACCATAGTAGGTACCTGCTATTATTAATTTCGTCGCAAAATGATAATTTTTTAAAAAGGCATTTAAGACTCGTATTGTCAAATTTTTTATATTTAACATTATGCGAGAAAACTATCATTTCATGCAAAACATGTTACAATTAATTTTTTCTATAATATTTTGCATAAAATCACAGACTGCATTAGCGAAGATTACGCTTTCACAACTCACAATATCTAAGGTTTCTAAGACGCATGTTGCAAAATGACGCCTCTCCGTGCATAAAATAAAATCTCCGTATTTTCCGTTATTAGATCCATGTCAAAGGCCTCAGAGTAGTGGCGTTATAAAGAAGCTTTCATGTTAGGGACATGGGCGTTAAATCGAATAGCCTGTCTGACAACTATTTGATTAGTATGCGGCGCAGAGTGAGCTCTTGACAGCGCGGTGTGCGCACGTCATGGAATACATAACAACAGTTTGACGGTTACTAAATTTACTATTTACTTCCATTTATTCTATTTTTATTCTACAGAATGGCACTCATCATGTGTTGAATTAGTCATTATAGTTTTTCTTTTAAACAGTATTATCAATTATGGTTCAACATTTTGAATTAAGGCTGACTTGCACGACGATCTTTAATCGAAATTTCCCACTAAAATTATTTATTTATGTTAAATTATCATACGTTCTTTCTTACTTAGACACTTCCTCTTCACCCAGTCTTGAATTTGGATGACTATAATAAACGCTTAAAAGTTGTAATGTATTAAACAACTAAAGCGTATCGATCAGTTTATATGATACTAGATGTTACCTATGAAAAATACTTTTGAAGCACTATCCAAATATTTATTTGAACTGGATAATTAATTTTCAACTGCAATAAAGATTTACCGCACAGAAATCAAATCTGTTAATGACATGAAATGCTTTACAACGTGTAATACGAGTACGTGCTTGTGATAGCGTTGCATTGCAGCGGTTAAACAAATTGGCTTAACACGTGTTATAGTTATTGACCAATTAATTTGAATGAAATTGTCGCATTTTTGTATATATCTGCTACTCCCTAATCTGTGATGTTGATCAGTAATGTTTCTTATTGGTCGGTGTCTAGGCCGGTCTGCGTCAAGGACAAGTCGAGTCACGAGTCACGACCGACCCGCCGATACGCCGCGCCGCACCACTTCGCATATCAACGTAATCGACAGTGAAATTGTATCGCCCACAGCATCCATTGAATAGAACACTCCTGGTTTTGTTCTCTATTATTTCTACTGACATTGAATATTTGACCTACGACAATGGTAACTACACAGTGACCCCTCATAAATGAGGGTTTGCTTTCCAAATTTCGGACTCGAGTCCGTCAGTCCATAAAATTTGGCTTTATCCAGAAAAAAATAAAATGTAACAGCGGACTTACCGTTCACGAAGTTACCGTGTATAACAAAAGGTCCAAAGGATTTGTCTGAATCCGTAAAATAATCTCTCCCAGAGTAAATGTCTGCCCAAACTTGCAACAAGAGTTTAACAGCGAAAAACTTTTCCGCACTAAGCCTTTTAATTGTCTACGGCAGATAATCAGTACTCCAAGTTTCAGCTTCGTTTGAAGGCGAAATTCTGGTATGTAATTAATTAAAGCGTTTTCACGACAACACTTTTGTCCTTTTCAAAGCAACTCATTTATTTGTTATATATTACACACACCCTTTTATGATGAAATGTCTCTGAGTTGGTCCAAAGCTTTCATGCATAATTTAGACGGGTTGTACGGAGTTTCATCTCTCGGATAGCAATGAATAAAAGTGAATGCTTGCGCGAAGAAAAGGGCCTCAGGCTCGGTGTGACCTCGTTGCAGTGCATAGGCTTCGCAAATACATGTACATGTCAAGGGCTTACGGACGAAACTACAAGTGGATTAAACCACAACGGGAAATGAGCTACAGTTCTCTATCGGAACTACATTACATACACGACTATATCGTCACATCCTGAACTACATTAGTAAGGAAATTGAGTTGAGATAGGATTGCTATTGGTTAATTGGGTTTTAGAATATTTAGTTCAATATTAAAATATTATTTAGCCTTTTTTAAAGAATTATATGAAGTAAGAATATTTTATTATACAAAAATGCCACTTACAACACAACAACGGGGAAAAAAAGAAAAGAAAAATAAACACACACTGCTAAAGAAAAGTCCACTTAATTAAAATAGATGTCACTTACAATAAAGAATAAAATATATAATAGAGATATTAAAATTGAATCTAAATTGGTCTAGTGGCAGCGTACTAAGGCTGAGAACTGTGATTCTCGGTTCAATTTCCTAGTCGAGCAATCACAATTTGTGACTGAGTTTTCAATTCGAAAACCACACATGAATTATTCGACATTGGAATATGCGCCCGGTATGGTGATAGGTTTGTCTCCTATCACATCATGAGATGGACATAAGTTCGGTGAAACGTCGGTTTCTAGCAGCACTAGTTGCATCTTTGCCGTCCTTTTTGGGGACAACGGCGATGGTGATGATAATCAAATTGAATTGTAACTATTTATAGACAATATTTAATAGTTTTGAATTAATTACACTATAACTGAATCTTATTTGATATTTATGTTAATCAAACGTAACATTATCAAGTACATACATAGTTATCACAATAATATCCTCAGTCATTACATCGTAGTTAATTGTCTTAAAACAAATATTTGAATAGAAGTTGTGAGGATGTGAGTACATCATAAACAGTTAGATACCCACCCGCACATTCCAAGATTTTCCAGAGTGTGTGTTTGCAGTACATATATAAATACTAGCTTCAAAAATAGTAAATTAAAAGCTTTTTTACAAAAAAAAATAAACCGATTCAAAAAAAAAACAAATAAAGCGAAAAGTAGAACTAAACAATTTTGAGTCGGTGGTATCAATAATTGACTAATATACAATAGATAAAAGACAATAAGACAATGTTTTTTCAGATTTATTGTTTTGTTGAGTCTATGTTACTTTTGTTATAAAGTTGTTTATGTATGTTTACGATTATCTCCGACATACAATATGCACCGATTATGCTTTTTTGTTTATCAGATTATTTTCTGGAGTCATCCCATTTAAATTTGGTTTAGTTCTGATGTGGACTTTGAAAGATACAATGACGAACAGAACACGTATTGTGTTTTAGTTATTCTACTGAAAATCAAACAAAATCGCTGTTTAGGTACAGTGGTCAATTAATCATGGGCTTTGAAGATATCTGCTACGTACCTACTTTAACAATGGTTGCTTATGTAAGAACTTAGTGAAAAGTAGTGTACTTTCCATGTACATTTTTACGGTATTACTTTTTTACGGAATCGGTGCAATTTTAATTGACCGACACCCGCACCAGCACCGAATTCGGTAGATCTCTACTCTACTGTCGTTTATGTAATAAATTATTGTTATTTGTGTGTTGTGAAGTTTGACTATAATTGCTCAAGTTGAATTTTAAGTATTGTTTAACTTATTTTATATAATGCGGTATACAGGCTACAATCTGCTACGATGTGGCGAGTACCACATTCTAGGTAATAACATTGTAAATATAATCTTATGAACATCTACTTCTGATAAAATTTAATAAGGAGGCATCCAAAATGGCGGGATCGGAGACATTTCTCTGTTTTATAATTTATGCGTTAATCTTCTTGGTGATTACACGTTTTTCCGCATAATTTAGAGCGTCGGGACTCCGAGGCGTACGGCGCGGCGCGGCACGACGGTGACACGAGATAAAATAATTGTGCATCCAGTAATTAAGATATATGGCAACATTAGCTGAAGGTAGAGTAATTTCATTAGAACATCTTTGAAATATCCTAGTAAGCCTTTTGGCCTTTAATGTTTGTTCATTAGTAATGTGATTTATAACACCTTGGATTTTTCGGTGAAAGAATATTAAAGATTAGCTCTCGTAGCCCACTGGGATGTCTGTTATTTTTCATAAAAAGTAGTTTATGTCCTAATCAAGGTCATAGTCTACCTGTGTGCCAAGTTTCATCCAAATCGCCGACAGACTGTGAAGATAGATGCACAAAAGTATTAAGAAAGATGAAAACTAACTTGAGCCAACAGTATTTTTAGTTTTTACCAAAAGAACCTTTTTTACGGAAGTACACAAAGAGGACTTTGTTCAAAATGTGTATGTGCTCTAAATACACCAATTATCTGTTCCGATTGCAAACAAAGGCCTTGTTAAGAGTAACTAACAATGATTTGATTAACGCAGACTCTCTTCAGGTGTGTTACAATGTTACGTAACATTTCCCGAATTCATTTTAGAAAATAGATGACTAAAGCCGTGGCGCAGCGGGCGAGTAGTCGGCTGCGAAGCGAGAGGCCGTGGGTTCGATTCCCACACCGAGACAAATGTTTGTGTGAACCACAAATATTGGTCTCGGGTCTGGGTGTTGTGGGACCGCAAGTCCCTCGTAGTTCCTGATACCCACGACACAGGTTTACCTAGTGTGGGGTCAGAGCTATGAGTGTGACTGTTGGGTGTATTAAAAAAAAAAAAAGCTTTCACAAGGGTTACACAATCGGCACTTAATAAGGGATCTTTTGTTGAACAACATTGATCAAGATTTGATCAAAATATTATCACGAAGGAAAATATAGTTAGGGCTGGCGGGACAGTAATAATTCGTTTACTGTGTAATTTGTGTCTAACCCAGCAAGGTTCCGGCCACCTGCTCCATTAAGGAACAAAAATCGTAGGGTAAGGTTGGACAGGACACATTGTCTCATATTATATACGCGTATAAATATAAGGTATTTACTTCATGCGGTGCAGCTGGTCTGCAGTAACTTAAGCGAGTGTTACATACCAGGTGTAACGGTACCGCTACCGAAGCCGAAGCCGATTAATATACTACGTTAACATAAACGGAAAACACTATTCTTAAATTGTACTAATGCTAAAGTCGGGGTCAATGACCCGCGCGCTTTACCGTGCTTCAATATTCAGTAGGCACATCACACCGTGCACAACGCAGTACAATTTAATTGTAGATCAGTATAGAAAAAAAAATACCTGAATTAATATGCCTGCCTCGGTTGCGCTAGTTGTAATCCGTACCTACGCGTTACGACTGAGGCTGACGCTTGACGGTTTCAGATTCGATCCCCAGGTCAGGTAGTGATATTGTGCCCGGTATGGCGATAGGCTCGCCCCCTATCACATCATGGGACGGAGATACGTTCAGCGAAATGTGGGTGTACTGGTTAAACCTCTGCCTACCCCTTCGGGGATTACAGATGTAAGTGCGTAGGTATGTATGACGTATGTATATATATATATACATACTTTCAGTTATAATTATGTTTATGTAAAAATTGGTTGTACTTTCTCATGTAAACAGTCACGCTTCCACAAAGCGTTATCCAATATCTGTTTCCAATTTCATTATAACGGGATTTAGCCCATATTATGTACCTATCCTCTTTTTGTTTACTATGCTACAGAATGATCAAACAATGATTTGTAAGTTGAGCTGTGTTTTGTATTGAACCTCTTATATCTGTTAAAGACTATAAGTGTCAAGTTAAAATGGTTAATTATTCGTTGTCATTGGCATAAGCCATCGAAGCGATCACATCCATATGTTGGTGTGATATATATATTTCATAAACGTAATTACCGTTATTGTCCCGCTAATTAGAATTAGGATGAAAGCGATGTAAGGACTTTCATTTATTGTGGATTAGCTTTTGCTCGCGGTTACGCCCGCGTGAACACCCTTTTCAAATATAAAAAGTAGCCTATGACCGTCTTCAGGTTCCCATATATCTCTGTACCAAGATTTATCAAAATCGATTCAGCGATTTAGGCGTGAAAGCATAGCAAACAAACAAACAAACTTACTTTCGCATTTATAATATTAGTTACGTTTGCAGCGAGAAAGTTGTATACGATGATATTGAGAAATGAGAGAATAAACTATCTTAGCAGCACAAATACTTTTGGGTATAAAAGACCAACCGAGTTCGAGTTGGGCTCTCGAATCCAGGGTTCCATGAAGGCATGTCTTGAGGTATGCGATCGAAACGGAGAACGCGAGGTATGACACGAGTCAGGTGAACCTTTTTTTATTGAATGGGCAGGCAATCGAGCAAGTGGGTCACCTGATGGTAAGTGATCTCCACCGCGCATGTACGCCCACAATTCTAAAAGAGTCATGGGCACGTTGCCGACCCTAAAGGAAAAGGATAATTAAAGGGGTTGGAAGGGGAGGGGATTTAGGCCTCCGGATATCTCACCGTAAGAAACGCAGCACCAAGCTGCTAGTTTACGTCGGTTTTCTGTGAGACAGTGGAAACGACCCGGACGAGCCGGCCCAATCATGCTGTAGACAAAACTATCTACAGCGAGGCTCTACCACTCAAACTTACATATGTCTCGGGGTAACCAAAGCACTCTAATGCCGTGCATTTGTAGTTCAAAGTTTTGTGTGGTGTTGTGTCTGTTCATGGGCAGAGGTGGCGCTTACCATTAGGCGAGCGACCTGCTCATTTCGTCATTCAGACTAATTAAAAACGTACGTAAAACATGTTTCTTGTATAGAAATCGGTCTGTATAGGAACTTGTATAAGAACTCTCCATAGGGTAGATGTCAGACAGGCGGTCGGTCGTAAAAACTACAAGCAATACAACACTTATAACTATATTACAAAACATAAGCACAGATACTACTTAACAGCATTATCACGCTTCAGATAACTTTAATTGAAAATTATTTATTATGTATGTAATCTTATTGCAGGAACAATAAACACACGCGTCAAAATACCAATTTCAGTGTACCGACTTAGTAATCTAAGACGATTAATTTTAATAACAACAAAGCTCTGCAAAATTGGGACTTAAACTTCATAGTGGGGTGGTTTGCTCCGAACTAACTTAAGTAGCACTGCACGGGGATTCATGCAATTTAAATTATTTGAAGCCAATACGGCAGAGTGGACTAAATCCATTATACATTTTATATAAAGTTCATATGCTTTATATAAGCATAACTTAACATCACATAGATAGTTTCAGAAGGTATAGAAAATAGTATTTTGAAAGTTACAATTATACACAAATATTCACTGGATTGGTGAATAGAATTTCTTTTTATCAAGCATTTGCCAGATGAATAATAGAATTCAAAGCTAGACAATAGTTGCTACGTGAAAAGGCGAGAAATTAAAGACTGTGGCACGCCCCAGCAGACGTCTAAATAATATGACGGGTTTGGACAGCGTTTAGATAAGAAAACTTTTATAGAAACAACAGTGAAATAAAAATAGTCTGAATATTGTTCGGTTTCGTTACTTCTTTAGTCCTCCGTGACGCAGTGGATGAGAAGCCGACTGTAAAGCGAGAGGCAGCGGGTGTAATTCCCGCACCGAGACAAAATGTTTATGTGATCTGGATATATTTGTTTCGGGTCTGGGTGTTTTTCCCCAGAGGGGTTGAAGTCAGACGAGTGGCCGGTCGTAAAAACTACAAGCCAATTTTTTCTGTAACATGTGTCATAAAATATGTTGGGCCGATCCCACTGCGAGTGGGATAAGGGCAGGTGGAAGAAGAAGTTTTGTAACTTTGTTAGGCCTTATCTTCTTATGTATAAAAAATTAAGTTCCGTATGTTTATAGTCGCAAATCTCGGAAAGAAGTTGGTGAATTTCCTCCAAATCTCTACACAACATTAAATATTAACTGAAGAGTGTTTGTATATCCTTTTTTATTCTGCAGTTTCAACGGATACGAAAAGTACTATGCGTTTTAGATTGTATTATAATTTGTCATAGTTATTTTGCTATGGTGAAGGCTATAGTATATGTTACTATAGTAAATGTTATCATAGCAACAACTGCTCGAAGAATGTTTCCGGAAGATTATAGGTGGCGCTGCGATCATATTTGGTCATTCATGCGGCCTAGCCGCGAGGGACAGCTAGTAATGTAATAAAAAATATTGAAAATAAAACAGTAAATGAATAAGTTAAGACATTAAGGGATATTTAACAATATTCGAATCCACTAATTAACGTATAGGACAAAAATAGCGCGTAGTCCTAAAAATGCTACTTACCTATTAAATATGACACATTCAAAAAGTCACACTCTGACATATTATGTAACCGCAGAACGATGTCTAGGTACTTTAAAAAATATCTGTTTATACGTAATGTTTTGGTTAAATCTTACTTGAATATCGTGAAACAGGCTCTAAATCTTTATTTCATATTATATTGTAGTATATGGTATATAAAGAAGGTATTAAACAACTACGCAACATAATCTTTATTATTCCCTTGAAGAATCACTCTTGGGGCTGACTTAAGATCTTAACAAGTTATCGAGTAAGGCATTAATTCTGAATTTCTGTGACTCGTTAATTCCTTACCTGAACATGCTGTTAATTAAGTGTGTACGTGCAAACACGTGTCCTGTTGAGTTACGATGACGCAATATTAATTTTGCTAGACGTTTATGTTTAGTGTGATATGTTGCGCTAATCTACACGGCTATTTGTCATGTTAAAGTGAAACTTGGCATTCCAAAGTCAGGGTAGACGGTTGATATCAAAGTACCCGCTCTGGTAATATTGCTCGCGGATGTGGCTGTTAGTAACAGAAGATTCTCGAGTGCCAACGACGGACCGGATACCGGAGTGCAAAATAAACACTCTACTAGAATTTCTATTTTGCTTTGAGCTTTACTTTTTCAACTTGAGTTGCATGTATTACCAATGTTTTTCCGTGTAATGTTTCAACAAAGAATCGCAATATTTTTTATTTTTCTTTTCATATTGTATTGCTTTCGCAATAAGGTGCTTTTGATAGATATTATTATGCTCTTCAGTGTGCTTGTTTGTGAAACTTTGTTGAAGCATTATTTCAGGTCAAGTGCGGCATCACCGTTGTTTGAATCTCATAATGGACGGAATTATAGCGAAAAGCAAAATTTCTCCTCGGAATTAATGCAGAGCGACGTTGCATCTTATTATTATTTAACAAAGTAGATAAGTGTATTGAATAATGGTTCTACAAATTACTAGCAAAATATCCTAAAAGGCCGACTTCCTATGGTCACGTTGAGCGTTCGACGCTAGCGTCAATGACGCTACTATAGAATGGTCCCTCATAACTCTACATATACGAGTATAGTGCATAGCGCCTATACGGCGGCACTGACGCCTATCACGCGACAATCAGAAGTGCTTTTACCGTATTTAGATTTTTTATAGACTCCGTGGCTCAGTGGGCGAATAGCCGACTGTGAAGCAAGAAGCCACGGGTTCGATTCCCGCATCGCCGCGAATGTTTGTGTGATCCACAAATATCTGTTTTGCATCTGAGTATGCGGGACAGTAAGTCCGCGGTAGTTCCTGAAATTCACGATACAGGTTAACCTAGTGTGGGGTCAGGACTATGTGTGTGACTGTTGGGTGTATTTATTTATTTTATTATGAGGAACAAAATAAAATTACATACGCACTCACGCCTGTAATCCCCGAAGGGGTAGTCAGAGTTGTAACCAGTACACCAATATTTCGCTTAGCATATTTCCGTCCCTTATGTGATAGGGGGCGAGCCTATAGCCATACCGGGCACAAATTCCAGACTCCGGGCTGATACTGAGCATATCGTAATAGACCTCAGCGTTGACCTCAATCGTAACGCGTACGCATTACAACTGCGCCACCGAGGCAGTCAAAATAAAATTATTTGAATTAAAACAGAAGAAACATAATATTAAAAATTAATTCGGCAGTAACGTGAAACACAGTTTGTATCATATGTCAGAGTTCTACAGAAATTAGCCTTTCGCTTATGTAAACATTCATTTATCACAGCTTTTTAACATTAAACTGTTATTTTAAGCAATGATAGATCGTTTAGCATCAATCACGCTGGGACTTAAATATTGTTATATCACATACATTCTGATACATATATGAAAACCTCGTTACAAAATATCTGCTCTTTGAGGGCGGCAGAGCGTATTTTTACATGTTGAAGAAATCTTTACTTATGGTGATACGGTCTGTACACTGGAACTCTCCAGGGAAATACAGCCCCAGGCAAATCATGTTCTTCATATAGAAAAACCCACACAAGGTTTTACCACATATACGAATTAAGCCAGCATTTCACGGATCGTGGCCACTAGAATGATGAGGTTATTTTAAAGGAAATATCCTCAAAATAATAAATTAAATTTATTTCGGTACTAGAAATTCATATGAGAGGCTTCACGCGGCGAGCAACATTCATTAAACATCGATTAACAGTTTATTTCCGGTCACTAGTATTCATGAAACTTTCATTATTATTTTTACTGGTCAATTAAAGGGGTAATATGGTGACCATGCTTACATTTTATTTCGAGATATGAAACTCATGCAGTTATACAACATGAGTTTTTACTAACATAGACCTACTATGTTAGTAAAATTCTAAGTGAGTACAGAATTAACTTGTGTGTGTATGTGCGTGTGCGTGGGCGAGTGCGTGTACGAGTGCGTGTGCGTGTGCGTGTGCGTGTGCGTGTGAGTGTGCGTGTGCGTTTGCGTGTATTTTACGATAAAGGCTGATTAATGTGCATAATACTATTTTACTATTGCCCTTGCACCCGCAGTGGGGCAGCGCAACATGCTATGTTACAGAAAGAAACGATGACCTGCCATATGGATCTGAAAATGGATTTCATCACCAACGTCATTAAAAACATCGCCAATGCTCACGAATCTAGAATTCGATAACATATGAATATCGAGGCAAATCAGCTGCTTTTATATCACGAATATTATGCGAAGACTAAAGAGAACTTAACCTTTTGAACCAGTGTACTGTAGTGTTTGTATAACAACTAGTCTTTGCTCGTGGCTCCGCCTGCGTGAACAGCCTTTTCTGGGATATAAAGTTATGTTACTATTATAAAAGCCTATGTTACTCAGTGATAATGTAGCTTTCGAAAAGATTTTTTGAAATTGGTCCAGTAGTTTTTAAGTTTATTCGTTACATACAAAAATACAAATCTTTCCTCTTTATATTAGTGTAGATGAATAAATAATAGTGATAGTGCTATGTATAAAACACACGAACAAAGTGTTTTCATGTTATCAGACTCTAAGAAAATGCGAAGGACATTATTCTTAGTTTTGTTAAATTTATTACATAGAAAATTATTTTAGATTAAAATTGCTTATTAGTTTTATAGGCTAGATTGTAATTAATTATAGAGAGCGTAGTTCTCTATTAAAAAAAAAAGTCAGAATAATTTGGCTTGTAGTTTTTACAACCGGCCTGCCTGAAATCAAACCCTTTAGTGAAATAATAATACGCTTACTTATCCCAGCTTCCTAACAGAATGATGTCTGCCTTCTAGTAGGTACTGTAGATTTGACGGTATTTAGTATTATGTTGGGCGATCCGCCGTCTGACCCCCCACACTAAGGGAACCAAGTTTCGCCATTGCCTCGTCCGTCAATCGACAGAGTGTACCACGTACAAGTGAGGTTGGTTTAGGACCTAACCAACATCTTAGGCCACACTTACAAAATTACTATAATAATGCAACCAATTAGCGATTCTTAAGAATATACAAACTAATGTTACACATAGTGTAACATCTCAGCATATTATGGCATAATGATCACTTTCAGCGGCAGTAGCTGCTTAAGACAATGACGTCATATTTTAAGGGCAGGTAGATGAGAATGGTCGTCCATAAAGTGCTCTCAACGTTATTCCGAGCACGTACACTGGAGTACAACGAAATTACATAAAAGATGTTAATATCTAGCAACACCCGGCAGAATGTTTTAATCATATTACGGAAATAAATACATTTAAGAGATGTCGGGTTAACTTTATTCAATTCTAACACGTATTCACCTTTAAAATCTGCGGGGTGACCGATAACAACGAGGCCAGAAGATTCTGCTCAGATTTTACCATTGCGGGATTACAAATAATGGGCGATTATTTCGCCAGCATATCGTCGTAAGTCGAACTTACAATTCCCTAACACTCAGTATAATACTAAGTGGTAGGTCTCTCGAATGCGAGAGGCCGTCTGGGTTAGTATCACCGCTTTGTCTATTTCTGCCGCCAAGCCACAGTGATCAAAGGACATTGAAGCCAGTAGGATTACAGGTCATTATAATACTTAACATCAACTCATCATCAAATGTTTCGGGGTGACGAGCGCAGTCCACTGCTATGCAGTGCTTTGTAATTCATCGTTTTGTATGAGGTTGCTTCTGTTTATAGGCAGATGTGGTGCTTATCATCAGACGAATGACTTGCTCGTTTGGTCATTCAAAGTAATGAAAAATGTATAAAGATGTATTTAAGAGTATCAATTTATTTTTAAAGTGCATCTACATTTATAACGTTTCGCACACCGCACCTCCATGACCGTTGTCCATGTCAGATAAGCGTTGTTACGCGTCATATGCGCACGGTAGACACAAGTATGGCTGGACGTCAAATGTTACGACATAATATTATATGTTATCCGTTCTGACACCTCGTTGAAACTAAGGAACATTTTGCTGTGTCATGTCATAACCCTTGTCGACATTAAGGCCGTATTCAGAAACGACATATAAGTAAGTTGCCCAGTGTCCAATTCTGTGTACATGATTGGTCTGTTTTGATTTAGCGCCAAAACTAACCAGTGACGTTTAGATAAATTGTCACTATGCGTCCGCGCTTACTATGAGGTCTTATAACGTTTTTGAATACGGGGGTAAGTGTAGCAAGTACGTGAGACAGCCATAGAATCTCGGTACATTGAATGTGACACAAATCACAATGTGGACAATCTCAGATCCATGTGCATGTTTGAAGCAGTTGAAGATCTATAACAAGTCGGGCATGTAATATTATTTCCATAACAGGAAAACACTCCTTTTGATTTATTTTGAAAATTTAGGAATAGCGTGTTCACATGGTTCGATTTTAGTTGATGAACTGCTAAATCGCATTTGATTTAAAGCGTCTGAACAACTGAAAACCATACAGCTTCTGTTGATTCAAGTCAGTTCATCAACTTCTGTTACAAAATTAACTCTAAGATTTTCATGAGGTTACTCGAAAAACAAACAAATCAACTACAAAAATTACTTATTAGAGCAACTTATATTTTTACCAAAATTAAATATATTTTGTTAGAATATGTTTTATACTGTATGTTGACTGCGCTGGAGTCCCGAGCGTCCCGTCTCAACTCAAAGGTTGTCTGTGAAGCCTCCGTACGCCAAAAATGCACTATAAAGTGCGCATATTGAATAATTTAATGAAAATTGAATCGGGTAGTTCTTTAATTGTTTTATCTTTGTGATCATTTTTAAAATAATAATAATAATAATACACCCAACAGTCACACACATAGTCCTGACCCCACACTAGGTAAACCTGTGTCGTGGGTATCAGGAACTACGAGGGACTTGCGGTCCCACAACACCCAGACCCGAGACCAATATTTGTGGTTCACACAAACATTTGTCTCGGTGTGGGAATCGAACCCACGGCCTCTCGCTTCGCAGCCGACTACTCGCCCGCTGCGCCACGGAGCATGAGTAGACATTACATTTCTCAAGAACGACGTCCCCTTGCACGACGATGCTAAATAAGTTTGACCCACTAAACTTATATAAGAAATGTAAAATCGTATGAAAAGTTGACATAAGTAAATAAGTTTAGTGGTAAATCTCGGTTTAGGATCGTCGACCAAATGGGTCTAAGAGTTCATTTTGTAACACCTTAAGCTGCATTGATTTGATCAATCGCTTAAAAAATAGTATTACCGTTAAAGGTATTATATTAGAAGCGGAAAATTATGTAGTTGTTTGAAGTATTATTGTATAAGCCCTTAATGACGCGCATTATTCATCTGTCTTATGGTCTAGTTAAACGACGCGTGATAGCGCGAGCTGAGCCACGGATGACGCGCAACCTAGTCGTTTACACGAGCGACGCCGCACACAGTTTATTCGTAGTGACTTTCTTTTAGTTTTGTTTAACTATGGTTCGCGTTTCCGTGCATATAGTCAATGACAAGTATATAATATATTTTCAAGTATTCACAAGACCGATAAAACACCGGTGTGGCCGATTTCAAAACTTGATGGAGTTTTGGGTCAATTCCTTTCAGTACGAGGCTTCATAGACGATTTTTTCACGATCAATACACTATCTCAAAAATCACCTAACTTCACCAATTTAAATGATTCCATACACTGTTCATGACAGTCAATGTTCATTTCACAAATCCTCACCACTTTTATACAATAAACACAGCTATAAACTAGTTTGGGAATTAATTAATATAGGAGATCGACAACACTGTCAGAATTCCCGCCAAAACTCCAACTTAGTGACTTGTCTTTATTTTCGGAGACGCATCGCATCGTGAACACCATGTAAACACTGAGTAAATGTTACGCCCGCCTTCCGAAGCTCAGCTCGCGCTACCACGCATCGTTGAACTGCACCATTACACTTTCAGTGAAGCGATTCGTTGCAATCAGCGATAGTCTGACGAATGACGCAGCACAGTAGTTTAGTGACTGAAAAGCGATAGACTGTGAAATCGATTTCTGAATGAGGATAGTTTCACACGACCTAAAAGTTCTGATCTGGATACTTATTATCTTTATATATGTTTAGATGATTGTTTATATCTATGCAATATCATATTGCGAGGGAGTAGAGGGATACACTCAAATTCTTTCTTTCTGCCTGGCGTTATCCCGGCTTAATGCCAGGGTCCGCCTTCCCAACATGATTCGACGGTGGATTTTGTATTACGTGGGGCGACCCGCCGAGCCGTCTGACCCCCACAATACGCAATGGGAACCAAGTATCACCATTACCTCGTCCGTTAATCAGCAGAGTGAACCACGTACAGGTGTGGGTTTTATTATCCTTTATTAAAATATATCACTTATATTGCATGTGTTCGTGATGACAGTAAAAGTTTCGTTATTTCTTCCTTACTGACAAATTAAATAAATTTACTATAAAATTTAGTTAAATTTGATAAAGTCTCAATGCATACAGATGTTTTACAGCATGCATGTGAACGATGTCGAAATTATACACGATCCGCTATGTCAAAATGTTTCTTGGAAGTAGGGTAGATCCCTAATAAGGAAAAAAGCAATTCAGCAGCAGATCTGTCCGAAATTCTTTGTTACTAAGTTTTATTTTTAAATACATAATATCTAATCACACCATAAACTGAATTACGTAACTCAATAAAACGCAAGGATTTTGCATTAACAATTAATTTATATAAAAGCGTTTTAGCTCCCTATTTATCATTAACCATGAATGAATGATGAATCATTTGAGCTTAGAATTTTATTAGCAAGGTAATAATAATGCCTCAAGGCATCGCTGTTACACAGGAGAACAATTCGTAGCTACTTAAAAAACATGGATAACATTCTTTCCCGTAAGGAAGTTCATTTGTATTCAAGACGCACATTCAAAACAGGTACCGTCGATAGGTTTCCATTGCTTAAATAAATCGCTAAAATATTCAATGAGTTAAACGATCGATTTGTCTCCTCATATTCATTATATGTTGATGTCTAATTATGCTGTAGTGGTTATTTTATTATCACAGTGTACGTAGTTATTTCCATGTAGTTCAGAGTCAAATATAAGTATAAACAAGATGTGAAGCTGGTGGGGTGTTCTAATAATTTTCGTACCCGACTGGATAACGACCACCGTACACATGGTGAACCCGCCATAGTGGCTCGTTCAGACAAGCCGCGTTCCGGGATCAAACAGTGTATATCCAGTAACTTTACGTCTGGCATAATTCTGCGGACCGTCGAGGGACACTACATCTCAGGTCGATCGACATTATATTTGGACTACACTATACTTAACATCAGGTCGAGTGTAGTCACTTTGCGGTGCGGTATAAAATTGCCAGAAAAAATTGCGCCCATTGCATAAAATTTCCAATAACAATGTTTACAAGGAAGGTTGAAGTAAGGCACACAGTACCTATATAATAAGGGAAGAGTTCCAAAAAGGCAAACAGCCCATCTCGCTTTAAGTGCTTAGACCCATATCACTACATTAGTCCAATACAGCCCATTAAACAGAACGATTGATTGACCTAAATCCAATGACGATAAATGATCTAATAAATGATTATACAATATATATACACATACATAATGCGTCATAACAAAGCAGAGGCATATTCAACGGCTCGGCTCGAGAAACCAATAATCTCGACTATCAAGTGCGGGCAGGTCAATAATGACATCAAGCGTTCCAAGTATCTACGCGTACAAGTATGACAATGCCTTTTGAAAACAGAATGGAGCTATGGTTATTGTCGTTTATTTTACACTTAATTTTTCTTTTATCTTGTGACGCCACAAGATATGTTATGCCTTTAAAGTTGCATGCGTGCGATGAAGATAGTGAGTTATCACTATTACGCACCCGCCTTTGCTTGTAAAAATATTCTTTATAACTTCAAACCAGCTAATTCTACCGACAGTAGTGACGTATGGACTGCACTGTAGTCACTATTATGTGCAGTGTGGTCTTTGCCATCCAAGAATTAAAAAAACTACCAACGGTTTTAAACACCAGCGAACCTAGCTTACGGCTCATCAATCGTCACAAGTTCGAAGGTTAGACTGTTTGGCTCACCAGTACATAAGCATTAATCACTGCGAATAAAACCTCAGTTATTTTAGCTCGTACATCGACTACCCGCTTTGGAACATTCGACCTAATTTGAGGCAAACTTGTTCCTTAGTTCATTGACATATTATTAGTGTCAATTCTATTGTCACCGAGTAAAAGTAAAAACTAAAAGTAAATTATGTAATATCTTATTCAGTATATAATAATATGTACCAAGCTAACTGTGAACTGAAGAGCGTCGCTACCGTCGCGTCGCTCAGTATTGTCATTTTACGAATAATCATTCATTATGACATTTCTAGTATTACGACACACATATTTCTCATTAGGTAATTTTTTATTTTCCGCCAAATTCGAGTAATTATAAAAGTGACTTTTGCGAAACCAAATAAAATATACCTTCAACGACAGCATCATCATTTCTTTAAACGAATTGTCTGGATATCAATGAATAGTGAAATTGTATACCCATAATGGCGTCAATGTCCTTCAACAATAACATAACAGTATTAACACACTGCAAGTGCTCCGTCATGTGCACGAGTGGGGGAAAATGAATAAGCTTAATTTTGCACCACAGAAGACCACCTGTATGGTCATTACAAGAAAACATCATGTAAGAACCCCAGTCGTGCACATGGCGGGGCAGATATTGCCCGTAGTCCAACAGACTAAACTCTTGGGGGTTGTGCTGGACGAGCGTCTATCCTTCGGATCCTATGTGGAGATGACGTGCATCAAAGCTGTTAATATATATAAACAGCTTGAAAAAGCCGCCAGAGTCACATGGGGTCTGAATGTGGACATCATCCGCACAATCTACCAGGCGGTTGTGGAGCCAGTGATGTTGTACGGGGCGAACGCATGGAGTGGGGCGGTGGAGCTGCGATACGTGGTGAAACGAATGCGCGCCGTTCAGTGCTCCTTTGCAAAGAAAATTGTAAAGGCGTACAGAACGGTGCCTTTCGGTGCCGCCATAGCTGTCGCAGGTCTGCTCCCCATCGACCTCCGTGTTAGAGAAGTGGCATCCTTGTACCGGGTAAAGCATGGGGGCCCGCTGGACAAACTTCCTGGCAGGAGAATGGAGAGAAAAATCCTACCTGACGAGATGCCACACCCGGCCACTTGGGGATCCGTCTCGTACTCTGACTATGTGCCTGAGGAAGGGGATAGGTTGGGGGAGACTGGACTGTGCGTCTAGACCGACGGCAGTAAGTTAGAGGGTAGAGTGGGAGCAGCACTTTCGGTCTGGAGGGGGGGGGGGGGGGAAGAGATCAAATCAAGACTTTATAGCCTTGAGCCCTTCTGCACCGTCTTCCAGGCCGAGATGCTTGCAAATCTGAGGGCAACAGAATTGGCAGGTTCACTGAAGACAAATGTAATTAATGTACTCAGTGACAGCAGGTCGTCACTCGACCTGCTTAAAGACATAAATACCACCAATCCTGTTGCCTTCTTAATTAAAACCAATATCCAAAGACTTGCTGCCGTGGGTGTCGACGTGTGTTTGTTTTGGCTGAGGGCCCACGTTGGTACCCCTGGCAACGAACGTGCGGATGAGTTGGCAAAACATGCGGCCAGGGACAGGAGAGTAGCCCCCGACTATGACCAGTTTTCGTTGGGATGCGCGAGGAGGATTATTAGGGAGGGAAGCGTCGAGGCTTGGCGGAGGGAGTACGAAGAGATCCCGACCACAAAAATATTTAAGATGTTCCTCCCTGATGCCCTCGTTGCGTATGCCCACGCTAAAAAGTCGAAGCCAAACGCTTTGATGACCCAGGTACTGACGGGGCACGGAGGGGTTGGGCAGTACCTTCACAGGTTCGGTCTCCGGGACACTCCGTGGTGCAGCTGTGAGTCCGGGGTTGTGGAGGATGTTGTCCACATTCTTGCCGATTGTCCCCGTTTTTGCCTGGTTCGCTATGGGTTAGAGTGCGAGACGGACACTGCGGTTATTCCGGTAAACTTTCCGCAACTGCTGGGAAATAGTGCTACCAGGACAAAATTTAGTACATATTGTAAGAAAATAATGCGGACGGTTTGCCGGGGAAATGGCAGCACAGCAGCGTGGACGCTGGACTAGAGTGGACTGGTGCTGCGGAATTGCGGGTATTGTTGTTGTGCTGTCTTTGTCATTTTTGTTTTGTTAAATTGCTGTGTATTGTTGTCGTGTATATATTGTTGTATAAATTGATAAATATTAATATTGTATAATATGGGATCGCAAGAAGTTGTTGAGCTACGGACCTCCAATATTAATATTGGTGGAACAACCATTGTTAAGTTGCCCAATTGTACAATAGTACTGATATAAGTAGAGATAATTAAAATAATAATAAAAAATAAATAAATAAATAATAATAATAAATGGAAAAAATAAATTTAAAAAAAAGTTCTTAATGTATGTGGCTTTGTGTGGTATCTAACAGATATTGTATCAAATGTTGCGGCTAAACATATAATTAAATGTAGGCAATTCAATAGGAATAATGTAATGATTAAATATTGGAATAAGAATATAAATATCAGTTGTATGTTAAAGTAACAAATTAATGTAATAGGTATTGAATATGATAGCATAATAAATTGCAGTATAAATAATCATGCATAGTAATTAATTTTATTGAAATAATTAAAATAATTTTTGAATTCTCGTTTTTATATTGTAAACGTAGTGATTGTTTTGGAAGTGTAGTGTAATGTTTAGAAACTATTACAAATAAATAAATAAAGGATAAAACAATTATAATAGGTAATTACATAAGAGGCTAATGTTAATTTGTCAAGCTGCAAATTCCTATATGGGCTCTATAAATTGTAATTGTAGTATTAAATTGTAATCGTAGTATAATTGTAGTGTTAAACAAATACATATAATATTAAATTAATAAATTGTAATTATAGAGCAATAACTGTACTTAAGATATAAACATAGAATAAATATAGAATAAAACTGTAATTAATAACTTATCAGAGGCTAATGTTAATTTGCCAAGCTGCAATTTTTTAATTGGATACTATTATTGTAATTGTAGTCTGTTATATTGTAATGTATATACTTTATTGTATTGTAATTATATTGTATATGCTTGTAATTGTAATGGAGATTTGGAATAGTGGTGTAAAATAAAACCATGTGGAAAAAGAAAAGAAAAGAAAAGAAAAGAAAAGAAAAGAAAAGAAAAGAAAAGAAAAGAAAAGAAAAGAAAAGAAAAGAAAAGAAAAGAAAAGAAAAGACAAGAAAAGAAAAGAAAAGAAAAGAAAAGAAAAGAAAAGAAAAGACAAGAAAAGAAAGAAAAGAAAAGAAAAGAAAAGAAAAGAAAAGAAAAGAAAAGAAAAGAAAAAAAGCTGCTATTTTTCTACTTAGACGTAACTACCAATAATTGCATTAATTAATAGTAAGATCTGCTGTAATATTGAAATTGATATTTCAAGTTGTATAATAATAGTAATAGTGAATTTAGATGCAACCTACTCCAATTGTGCTCCAGTTACTTGGATCACAATTGGAAGAATAAAGATCCATCTACATTTTGAAGTTTGCAAAATAAGAGGAAAATTTATAAAACATATTTATATACATATATATATATCACAATATTATATCCCATATATAAGTATTTTAGCACACAAGGTCCCCTGACTTCTTCAGGGGAACCGGTACGAGAGTGGGGCGTGGAGCCCCACAACAGTTATATAAAAAAAAAAAAAAAAAAACACACTGCTGCTTCGCGGCAGAAATAGACAAACTGCTGGTACCCACCCAGACGGCCTCTCGCATACGGTGGTCTGTATGTAGTTTGTGAGAAATCTTCCTTAGTAATTTATTTGTCTATAAAATATACATCATAATAGTTTGAAGCAGGTCAATGTACATAATAGTTTTGAAAATGTCAAACTCAAAACATATGGACCAAACATGGATTATAACTTATTAATATCAAAAGTTTATATTATTGATCTGTAATGTAAATTAGAATATTTTACTTTAATTTTCGACTGCCTCGGTGGCGCAGTTGTAATGCGTACGCGGTACGACTGCTGTGCTGAGGTCTCGGGCTCAATCCCCAGGTCGGGCAAAGTCCCCGGGTTAGGATTTTCTATCATGCTATGCTTAGTATCAGCCCGGAGTCTGGAATTCGTGCCCGGTATGGCGATAGGCTCGCCCCCTATCACCTCTTGGGACGGAGATACGCTCGGCGAAATGTGGGTTACACCCTCAGGCGTGAGTGCGTATTTATGTAACTGTGAACTTATCGTCAACTCTACGTCGAATTTGCTCCCATATTATGACGTAATTTATTATTAGATGTGAAGTGCCATTGCCTTAAGTATTACCATTTACCACATTTATTCCTTCTGATATTCTTTGTAATATTTTTTTAATATTTTAATGGTGTTGCAAATACTAAAAAAACATATTTACATAATGACTCAATTTTACTATTTCATCCTCTCTCTGGAAGTGTTTTTGTATTGAAATATATTTTATTTAATACAATTATATATAAAAGATGATATTTGTTCGTTTGTACGTAACAGATAATCTTCGAATCCACCGAACTGATTTTGATTAAATTCAGTATAGTAATATCTTGATTCCGTTTGAAGCTACAAACTTTGCTGCTGCTCTCGATTAAGATCATAGACAACTTCACTACAAAATATCGTAGAGTAAAATAGCACCGCATCCACTTTGTTGGCATAATCTGACGTCAACGATGCATTAAATGGCAAACGTGAAAACGATTTGCTCGTATAAATTAATTGTTCAATGTAATTCATCGCACGATTACTTTGTGCTTCACTTAACATACGGACGCAAAATTGAGAGTGTGGTCGGCCTTCTTCAATTATTAAAGCAACCTTTCATCGCGCCTCATTTTTGGCTATTAAATATGTACGTATCCCCAAAATAGCCTGAGAATGTAGCTTTTATTTCACCTGACCCCAGGCTGTTTAAGGGCTATGAATACTTAAAAGTAATAGAGAATTGATGTGAGAGAACAAAACGTCTTTTCAGGATAATATGCGGGTATTCCATTAAGTCTTTAATGTATACAATTAGACACGCTGCGCGGTACATAGAAATTGTACCAATAAGTTGCGGTCAATTGACCGTAACTCAATATTATCATCTCACTTACTTTCAACCCCTATCGCGCTCCTTGCTTGTGAGCTGTCAAACTCCCGCGTTATGTGACGCAATTTCACTTCTAAACAGCCCGTCTTACTAGACGGTATATATGAATGTAAGTATATAATATAGTATATAAATACGTCTTTAGTATTCCAGCCTAAGAATTTAAGTGGACAGATTTAAAAGAAATACACCTTTAAACAAAAACATCTGACAGCTTCGTGGCGCAGTGGGGGAGAAGCCGGTTGCGAAGCGAGAGGCGTCTAACAATTGAGCATAAAGTTGTCTACGTTTTGATCTTTAATTTTACATATTGCTATTATAATACTTGACATTGGCGAAATCATCGAAAATCGATGGGGCCATAATCTAAAAATAGAATAGAAGCGAGAGGCCATGGGAAAAACGCCATAAAAAATCTAGACGGAACATTCATCCATGTGTATAAAATTTGCCTCTAAAGAAACCTGCTTGTTATAGCGTTATGTTGTAAACTCGTCGCAACCTTTGAAACAACTCCAAAGTTTATAATACACATGTCTTTATGATGAACTTTAATCTGAATTCTGCAAGTAAGGTGTGTTGATAGATTCTATTAATATTATAAATATGAATGTTTGGATGTTTGTAAATCAATCACGCCTTTACGGCTGAACGCATTTGAATGAAATAGAAAATGAATTGGATTAGGACATAGGCTAGTTTTTATCCCGGAATAAATTTCAGCGGGCAGAACCGCGAAGAAATCTAGTTGTGAAAAATATAATAATATAAATATACGTCAAACTTACACTGTAATAAGCTGGTGAAATTACCTATCTTTAAAAATAGAACCTATCCCAATAAGCATTGGGTAAGTAAACTAAAACAAACAAAAAATTAGTTATTCAAAAATAATAATGCAATAGACCGCCATTAGTAGTCGCCATACTATAAAGTTATTGAAATATAATGTATATTGCATACTAATGCTAGGCGGCCGAAATAGACAAAGCGGTGGGTACCTACTGAGACTGCCTCTCATATACAAGGGAACTTCAACCGAGAAATATATATAGATTTTTTAAAACAAAATACGGTATTATTTGTTTTTATGATAATATCATAATTTTGTTGAACATGATAATTTAGAAATTAAAAACGTTTTAGGACATAAGCTGCATATCATATACGAGTTTATTTAAGCTCCATAACTTATAATAATCTGTTCATAACTAGTTATCGGATACCGAGAAGTTTTTATATTAAACGTATAGAGTAATCCCATAAGGGGTGGACCGCCAGAAACTTTGTTCGCAGATTATCCTATGATTTAAGTATCTAAACATTGAAATATATGGTTTTGAATAGTGTGTTCCGACGGTTGTGCTGTTAATATTGATACATAGGTGGTAGGTCTCTACTATCCATGAGGCCGTCTGGACTGGTACCACCGCTTTGTATATTTCTGCCGCCATACAACAGTGTGTAAGCACTATTGTATTTTGGTTTGAATGACATTGAGTTCGGAAGTGAAATACAGGGTATTATGAGATTTAAAATTTTATGCCTCGGAGGGGATGAGCGCAGTCCAGTGCCATGCAGTTAAATACTGTTCCTTGGCGACAGAAATAGACAAAGCAGTGGTACCAACACAGACGGCATCTCGCATACAAGGAACCTACCACCTAGTAGATCAACTATTGTGTTCAAAACATTACTATTTATTTTCTATATTCATTTTTCTATATTCCCCTTCACATTATTCTATATTCCCCTACAAATATCCCATGGCACAATAGGGATCATCAGACAACAAACCGATGAGCCAAAGTCAGGAGGTCTTAATAACTAATGAAATTCAACCTTAATTTAGAAACAATTTCGTTTTAACTATCTTACAGGGGGCCTACGGAGGTGAATTTAATAACACCGCCATTTGTAAAGGAATCACAATTAAATTGAATAATACACTTTGTTTTCTTTTTCTGTGCGTTTTAAACGTTTTACAAGTATCTTTTTGGTTGTGTTTCGTATTGAAATTAATTAATTTTCCATTTCACTGGACATTGTTTTCTTTCTTTACAGTTCGCTCGGCAAGTTAAATACGTACGTATTATACATTGGTAAATTAAATATCACTGGGTATTGCTAAGATCAAAGAACAAAGATGGAGTGAAATAAATAGCGGTACATTCGCATGGCTGCATAATTTTTAATTTACTTTATTTACCTTTTATAGAACGCTCTCTGAAACATTTTAACTCCAATTTACCTGAGAAAAGAGAAACATAAAATAAATATCATTAGTGTACTCAGTATAAGTATTTATTATTGATAATCATCGTTGATAATACAACAATTTTATTATCATTGCGTATTTCTGATACTCAAAATTGTATCGATTAACATAAAACTAACATTGATTCTGGGACCACAATTCCGAACCGAAGGTGGTTTGGGTCGTGGCATCAAAACAAGAATGTTTGTTTTATATTTTGAAATGTATTTTGAGAACTATAACAAAAATAAGTAGCTCCATGACGACAGCCTCCATGGCACAACGGGCGAGTAGCCGTTTGCGAAGCGTGAGGTCGTGGGTTCGATTCCCGCACCTAGACAAATGTTTGTCTGATTCACAAATATTGTCTAGCGTCTGGATGTTGTGGGACCGCAAGTCCCTCGTAGTTCCTGATACCCACGATACAGGTTTACCTAGTGTGTGTTCAGGACTATGTGTGTGACTGTTGGGTGTATTAAGTGTTATGTGTGCCTAGATCGATTATCTATACTTTTATATGGTATTTAAGGGAACCCCAGGTCATACCCAAGAGTGTGTTGCTGGTGAATGATTTTGAATTCTTGTTTGTGTTACATAATATACTAGTATTCGCCATTTTTAATTGATGAAACAATAAACAGAGGAGCTTCTCAAGCTGAATTCAAGAAGAATTTCCACCCCTGAGGGAGTGAAATCGGGGATGCAAGATTAAAATTTCGTCATGATTGTTGTGATTCTTTTACAAAAAAAAAACTTTTTAACAAAAATTATAAGCGCCTCGAAAAAACAACATCTCTGCCATAGCAAGTACCTACCGAATTAAAATTGGTTATTTTTAGCTTCTTAGTTTTTTTAAAAAAAAAAGACGTGATAGCACGTAGACTCTGTGACCAAGGACTGACTCTTCAATACAGTGATATACTGACAGACATCGAATTATTATGTAAATATGAGTTAAAAGGTTAAAGTGATTTCATAAAATTTTACGAAAATGGAACAAAGCTGGTTGTTAATCGGCGCGGCCGCTGGCGGACATAGAAGGTGGCCTTATTTGCCTACGGTCGCTTTCAAAGCCCTGTCTGAGTCACCCGCCTGGAATTTATTCAAGCTTTAGCGGCGCTTTTTGGCCCTGCTCGCTGCAAAACTAACCGTGTCACTACAAAAACAAAAACCGGCCAAGAAGAGTGCCGGACCACGCAAAGTGAAGGGTTTTGTAGACAGGATGTATGAATATTTTGTAACCGAAAATATATGGTATATTTTTATTATCAAGAAAGTAAAAGTTATATTAGGATTTAGGATTTTGACACCATACTTTTAAGTTGGAAGGGGGTGGGGTTTTAGTGACTTTGAACACGCATATCTGACAAACTAATAAACTAAATAAAAAGTCATTTAGCATCCTCGATACCATTTATAATGATCCACACATGTCAATGAGCAATTGAAAAAATCATTCCTCAGTTACATGGATGGAAAGCTCTCTAACAATTTTATTTTCTTAATTTCAACACACTATTGTGTAGCGGTTAAATAAGATACACCTACCATTCAAATTTCATCCATTTAGTACCAATAGTCTCCGAGTAAAATGGCCGTGACATACGAACGCACATGACGAAATTATAAGAGATGCATTTGTACTATTAGGGGATGGAACCCTAAAAACGAGTCGCGACTCGACACGTTATAATTGACCCGTCGTATTTTATTTTACCAATTAGTTAAGATAACTTGAAACGAGTTACAGATTAAAGTGTAATTAATGTATAGACTACAAGTGTATATACAAGGAGAAAGCTAAGTAATAAGACGTTTGACAAAACGTCGCCATTCGGGGACCACAAGGGCCTCTTGTGACGCGTAAACGGATTACGAGGGTTTCACAGACCCCTTGTTAAAATCAATGTGTTGACTGCAACCCTAATGGCTGTCAGAAGAGCGCCCAACTCTGTCCTGTTATCTCATCATTTCTTTTTATTTTACATGAAAGGTGAAAGCAACATTATTTTATTTCAACTCAGTAATTTTACACAGCTTCTTTGGTTTTATTGTTATGCATGGTGTGGTGTTAGGTATAAAATTCGTTTTAGAAATACTGTTTATAAAATCTGTCCTATTATTGGCATCTGTCCTATTATTATTGGGTCATGTTCGGATAATTCGAATGACATAAACTATAAACTATATTTTAATCAAATTGGAGTAAACAGGCATGGTGATTTAAGAATAGATATATTAATGGATACCAGTTTGATAGCCATATTATTTGTTTTATTGATAATTATTGATATATTTTGATTTAATTTTTAAAATTATTGTATGTAAAGCCGATATATAGGTAATTGATTTATTTTTAATAGCTAAAACTAGTTAAACTTATTCGCTGAGATTTATATTTATAAAACTGGATATTACCATTGTGAAGAAATAAAAATGTTCGACGTTTAGTTAGCTATTGGATGTTTCTTGAAAGAAAATAGAAATGAATAAATGGTAAATATAATTCCAAATGTGATTTCAAAGAATCCAGATCATTGATCATTGAAGAGTCTCAAACGAATTCGTTTTACTTTCAAATATTAAACCGAAAATAGCTTTCAGCAGATACAAATTATATTATTTATCAACTAGTGATTTCTTAGGTTTACGCGAATATTACACATTGAAATAAAACTAGTTTATACGGATTTTATCGCGGTTAAATTTTTATTTTAGTCCCGACGTTTCGAAAGCTTTTCAGCCTTCGTGGTCACGGGAGAGACTGAGGTGTAGGTCGTCTCGAAAAGTTAATGTTACAATGGCTACCTTCATTTTAAAATTATACATTTATTTTTAATTATTTAAAAAGTTAGTTGACACTAGTCCGATCTACGCAGAAAGAGCTCACGGTATCTTGAGGTCTGGCAGTTGGTCTTTTGGGTTCCGATTTAATTAAATGTATAATTGGATCCCAGGCTTGTGCAAGCTTCCAACCATCTTCTCTATTGAGATCCATCTATCTCTTCTCATATATTATATAGTTTATATATTTATAAACTAGTTAATCACGTAGACACCAATTACTGACAAATGGCTCGAGATTCATAACGATGATAGCTAATAAAGAACAATACGTGATATTCCGTTCTCCGATAACAACACCCGGCTAGGATTGCTATTAATCTTGACACCCGATAAACCGCCGTGCCCAGCAACAACCTTGAAAATTCATGCGAGAAAGAATTCTAATTATTTTTTCCATTAGAACATAAAATACCTTGAGTCAAACGAATTTTCCGTAACACAAAAAACATAATAGAAAGTTAAAATCGAATCCGCAAAAATTTCCAATAACTTTCAAAACTCTGGATATGTTTTAACCACAGTTATTGGCTTCGTTGGAAGTAACCTACTCGGGGTTACTTCTCTTCCATTTTATTCAGTTACGTCGAGACCAGGTGTCTTCTGGTCCCGCAATAAATTTTATTTCATGAAACCATCTTTATAATGCTCACGAGAAGTTACTGCCGACGCGACGTAATGAAATTGTTATCAGTCCAAGAGCATCGGACTTAATTGTTTTAACTTTGGAAGTTGAACAAAATTATTAGACTTATAAGGAACTGTTTCCACAATTGACTTACTGTTTGTTTACATATGAAAAGACTAGCTTTTGCTAGCGTCTCCGACGGTGTGAATGACCTTTTCTAGGATAAAGTACCTATTAGTAATAAGGCGTAAGTAAAACATCCAAATTCACGAACATTGAAACTTTCACATTTATAGTAGAATAATAATATGTTATTAAAAACAGTTTTACTGTATGAATTTTATTTTACTCAGGATTGATATTATCGGAATGGCAACTTTAAGGTATCAATTACTGATGTAATTTTAATATTTTAAAAAATACAAATCGATGATTCTAATGATTATTTTTATACCCATGAATACTTAATGATATTGTTCTATAGGATGGACGTTTGTCCAGAATGGCCATGAGAATATGGCATCAGTAAATGCCGCAGATGGATTGGACGGTGACCACAAAGTTAATACCTCAATGCTCGTAGGCGTATTGGTCCGTGCTCAAATTTAATCAATACATTCCGGATGTTACGCACTGGATGTCGAAGCCTCGGGCCAATTGTAAAGGGCTTTTATTACATTCTATTCCACTTTTTTGCTCACAGAATGTTTTAAATACCTGATAAAGAGATTCTTTACGCATCAGCCTATGCCATACTACATGTATAAAATAATAATTAAACAATTACGTTTTTGGCTACATAGGTAGGCATAATAAATAATTTATGCTTAACATAAACTTGGATGCAGGCCGCTTCCCACAGGTCGGCCTGGAAGGCATTAGGGGAGGCCTATGTTTAGCAGTGGACGTCTTGTGGCTGATGATCATTATGATATCCTTCGTTAAGTGACGTTGTTGAACAGACTTTATGCAGTAACTAGATTTTGTTCACGAAGTGAATGTCTTTCCGGGATAAAAAGTAAATTAAAGTATACTATGTATTAAAGGTAATAATATTAATCTATTTGTGTCCTAAACATCCAAATCTGTTAAGCTGTTAAGACATGATTGATTAACAAACAGCCAAATTCACAAACATCCAAACTAACATTCATAATATTAGGTACTTAGTACTTATTAATACTATAATTGGAGAGTAAGTGGGCCACCAACATCTTAGGTTCAAAGCCACTGCTGATTAACGGACAAGGCAATGGCGAAACTTTGGATCCCGTTGCGAGTTTTGGGAGTCAGACGTAACACCCCATGTAACCAAATCCACCGGGAAATCATGATGGAAAACCCTGGAATTAGGCCGAGATATTGCTAGGCAGGAATACTTATTAGTAGGATACTAGAATTAGTAGGAAGTAAAATAAAGTCCCGCAGGATAGCTAGATCAGTAGACAATATGCGGAGCCTGTAATACCCGAAGGGGTTGGCAGAGGTGTAACCAGTACACCCACATTCCGCCGAGCGTATCTCCGTCCCATGATGTGATAGGGAAGCCAATGGCCATACCGGGCACAATTCCAGACTTCGGGCTCATACTGAGCATTTCGTAAAACCCAATATCACTTTTACCCGACCCGTAGATCGAACCCGAGACCTCAACGTTAGCCTCAGTCGTAACGCTTACGCATTACAACTGCACCACCGAAGCAGTCGGTGTGTGGCAACAAACCTACACATTTCACACGCAACTTGCCCCTTCCAACCTTGCCCCTTCCTTCTTGCTACCTTTTACTTTACAAAAAATGTTTACTATTTTTACAATGTTATTATATTAGGCCATATTGCACCAAACATTTGGTCAGTAACAATACGCCCGCCTCTTACAACAACGTACACTTTTATAGCTCTCATGACAAATATAGAATTGTCAAACCTGAAACAACAAACATATATTTGGAGACTAATATTTAGTATTAGCCATATACTGGTCTAATGAACCTATGAAATTGCCGTCCAGTACGAAAAAAGGTAACGTATATTTTCCATCTTTTGTATTTCTAATAATCAAAGTAATCCGCTTGGAAAAACGTGGGTGCAGCACTAATTGCAGCTCCTCTTAATCCTTCGGGGATGAAGGCGAGAGCTTATATTTATGTAGTCAATACTACCTTATTTTGATATGAAATGCGGACTACAGGATCCATAGTGTAATGTATGATAAATTCTTCATTCATTAAATCACCGCAATTATAAAAGGAAATTGTTATTCAACAACCGCTTTATCTACTAGATCATTCATAAACAACGTTCGGCACGTCAGGATTCCACAATACACGCCACAAAATGCAGCGAACGTGATTCAACGAACGCAAAACTAGTTTTACTGAAGCTTGCAACAAAATACCATACCATTTTCGGATTACAGTCTTTTGTAATTGACATATTATACAGCCGAACACCTGCTTCCGCTTATATTTATGCTATAAAACATGATAAATACGATACATCATTGCATAATATTTTACCTGAAGACACTTGTGTATTTGTCATGTGGTGGAAACATTGATCTACGATAAAAAAATGCGTTTCAACGATATTCTTGTACGAATTTGTATGAACAACAACCATGACCCGGTCAACTGCCTCCGGTCAGTTAGTCAGGATTTTTTAAAATAAAAGTAATCAATTTTCACATATTTTTTTTTAATTTTTCATTTTACTATTTTTAGTGAGAGAATTATCAAAATCGGTGCTATAGGTAAATTAATTAATTAATGTGAATTTTTTAGTGTTTCATCCTGTCTGGAAATTTCAATGAGACCTTGAATCTAAAAAATCTGATCACTTTGTGATAAGATATGCAAATACATCAAAAATAGGCGTCGAATGATTGAGAACCACCACCGCCTTTTTGGCGTCGGTTGAAAATAATATCATATTATTTTATATATACGATCTGCGCATGCTGATGGTAAATCAGTAATGTGTAGTAGTGCTAAAATGGACTTGCTGTTTTGGCATTTTCGGCATAGGTATAAGAGATAGAAGACGACGAGGTAAATTTTTCCTAGTGAATTTAAATAAACGTAAATAATTTTTTTTTTTCTTAATTGTTTCATCAATGGTCAACGAATTAAATTAATAGTTAAAATCCACACGATCCCCGACCGTATGGCAACCCTACACGATCTAATATATTATGTTCGCACATGATAGATAAGTAATACAATTATGTTCCTACTGCTCATGCGGCGCTTTATTGAGTGTATGCTATGATAAAAACGGTCGAATATACTTTCTAATAAATTTTCTTAAGTTTAACACTAAATTAAATGCCTCATTAAAATTAAACATTATTCCGCAGCCTATGGGTTCCATTGCGTACAGTAAAATCTCATGGCGCAAAACCGCGAAATGCCTTATAACAACATCTTAACTTCGTCAATGCAAAACGTCCTTACGATATAGGATTACGTGTGGCCAAGACATAGGCCGCATACCGAATAAGTTTTAAGGCCTGTTTTGTGGTGCACGACCTACAGACACCGCAGTGCGTTTCGCGGGTCAAGTGCTAGCGATTTGTATGAAATTGTATGAAAACGGTCGCGCGTCGCGGTACCCTGTCTTGGTCGCATACCACAATAAGTACCTAAACAATTGCATATAAAGCGGATGAGTCGCTAAAAAATCGCTACTAAAGTTGTATATAGGCATTGCAATGCATTAGGTGGTACACTAATGCCTTTCAATAAATGCTTTCTTTCTTTATTTTCACTGTCGTCACGTGTCGCGGTCTCTTATGTCGATCGAGCATCTCAAGTCCGCCCGAGAAATTGGACGCGATAGATTGGGTGGTGTAACAGGAATTTCATAAAGGCATGATCAAGAAACGTATTAAATATTATGGACAAGGTTCCGGGACTCTGATATACGTCATACTTTAGAGTAGATAGTGCCTCAAACCGTAACTATTTTATTATCTCAATTTGTAATTGAACTTATAATTAAATTTATTAATTCTCAATTCTGCGATAGAAAAATATTATTAATATTTGTCCAAATAACTTTTTGCAGCAACTCGAATTGATTTGACAGCGGTGTCAAAATCAAAGTTCTGTTAGTTGAATGTTGATTTGATCAGCCTTTCAGAAACCGGGTGTTAGTTACTTTAATATCTCTTTAGATCTCTTCTCTATCCGTGTGGAATTTTAAAACGTTTCATTTTAAAATAACTCTATTGATGTGCTTTAGTATTAGTCTATTGGCCGGTAATACGGGTAAAGTCTAATAAGGTTTAATTATTATAATCATGGCAATCATAAAACTATAAATGCTACAGACGCGACGCGACGCGACTACAGAGCCCAATGTTGTCTATAATAATTATTTCTAGCAACGGCACTGAAAAGCATTATCTGAACACACCTCAGTGCTTTCAATGTGCTGAATTTGAACGATATTTACAGAAGAGGGACTTGTCACATGAGCAGTCATGCATATTGTTTTATCATGTAGAATAGTGTAGAATGCAAAATAAATTGCTTCAAATTTTGCATTATTCTAATAAATATACTAGTAACTTTGAAAACTATATTACCCAATTATATTTAAGTCGTTCGATGCTTCAAGTGTAACCTACTTGAATTGATTTTTAAGATCGAGCCTATATAAATGTTAAAAAGGTAATTCTATTTTTATGATACGGCTATAAGAAGAACCCTTTACGTTTCAGACACGCAATTTTTTTTATATAAGCTTTAAGTTATAATATAGAAAATTCTAAGTCATTTTAGGATCTTCCAAAATGGGAGAAGGAGAATCTTATTTCAATAACATTTATAACAATGTTATATTACATAAGCCCTTTATAAAATCAAAGGTATCGTATTCCATTACACCAATAGATTAAATGTTTCCTGACCTTTAGCATTCAACTGCTTCGTGAAATATCACCTGTTTTACGAAAACGTACAATCATCGCTGTGTCGAAGTTTTAGTCGCATTCGTTCGGTTTAGTCGGAATAAAAACCCATCAAACAACCCGTTTACACAGCGAACCTCGCATGGATACTCCAGCAAACGAAACCAGTTCGAAGTGGTAACAAACAGAATATTGATTAAAAGAAACTGTCGTGCGAGACAAACACGAGAGTACTTTTACTTGAGTGTAACATTCAAATTACGGTAGTTAACCAAATACGATCCAAATCATAAACTGGTTTTTAATCGAGTTATTCTGATGCTAAATCGATTTTCTAGTCTGTAATATTCGTTGGCTGTTTTAAAAACACAATGCATGGTCGCCACATAAGTTTCAGGTACCTATGTGTTTTCCACTCGTTGATACACAATTATTGTACTGGGATCAGTTATCGAAATGCAACATAATATCATAATCAACATCATAATATTATATTTTATGATGTTGCCATAGTACATAATATATTAATAATTCAAAAATACCCAAGAATAGAGTAAAAATCTATAAATTATTAATAATCCATGATTAAAAAAATCATAAAGGGGTTAAAATAACGAAACTTTTCATAAAATAACTGAATTTTTATTAATGATTTACTTATTTTAATGGAATTTCGGAACTGTTTCTAAGCTCTAGAGTAATGTAAATAGATAGTTCTATTTACAACTATAAAAACCCGTATCTCTGAGATTACTCTGTTTATATTCACCTTAAACTGTGTTTTTCCTTATAAATTGTAAATGCAGCCTTACATCAAGGAATATGTTTTATTATTACGAGCAGGCACATGATTTGCAAGGCTGCGCTAAGTTAATTGCAGTCTATCGGTGAGTACTAAAATAGGTCATGAGGATGAATGATACACAATTGAATATGGTGTTTATTTTCAAACGTCTTTGTAATGTTATAAGTTCCAACTCAACCACGACATTTAGACGCACGGAAAGAACGCAAGTCACGCTGTCGCACCCCGCACATAGCCTTATAGCTTACTAGTTCTCACACGCGGTTTCACCCGCCTACATTACTGTCCGTTCCCGTGTTTCATACAAAGTCCAAGACGCCTGCCCTTAACTTTCTTAAAATATAAATTTCCATAAATCCTATCTATTCTACTATTTTTAAAGAATCATCAAAATCGCCGCATTAATGTCAAAGTTTACGTTAATCTCCTCAACGGTTGAATGTCTTCGTCAAGTTGGAGTACCTTGAAAGCAAACTCTGTCAAATACAAAAAACTCATGTGCCTAATAGGGGTGACCCCCATAATATCTAGTAAAAAAGGGAGACTATGAGATGCGCGAACGAGACAGGATACCGCGACGCGCAGCGCGAGTCAAGCTACAGTGATGCTTTGTATGCAATTGTATGGATATTAGTGAAGACAAGAAATAAAGTTTTCACGTGTCATTCATTTGAACCTGTACGGAAACATAACCCGTGCGTTTAATCCCTTTTGTTATATACTTCCACTGAACCCCAATGAGTAGGCTTTACTGTAGTCTAAATATACCGGAACAATAACTGTGCAGGTGACATAGGCGTTTGAGTTGTTGAGAGTTGTTGGGAATTCAACTAGCTGTCGGGTCGGCTAGAGTCGTGTAGAACTTCTATAAAGTCCGTAAAATTATTGTGAGGTATGTCGTATTTTGTGGAGTATGACAATTTAATTCCTCAGTAATTTTGGACTATCTATTTCTATATTATTTTATTACTTAATACGTGAAGAGAAAACCTCTGACCCCTTTTTAAGCATATTAAGCGCACAGAGGATTGTATGATTTGGCATAGTAGATAGGCTGACATAGAGATAGGCTTATAGAGGAGGAGTGCAGAATGCTATTTAAATACAAAAACTAGTTACAATTATGTACTACATTTAATAAAATAATATATATTATTCGTTGTTTATGCTATGTTACTGTGAACTGACAATATCTTAATGTCGTTAGAGATATAGAATAAAAAGTAATATTAAAGAAGTGAGGAAGAACATGAAATAAAAAGGTGTGAATGACGAGAGGACGGCTGATAGACATGTATGGAAAGGGGAAAAAAAGCTGCGCCGACCCCAAATAGAATTGGGACCAGGGCAGGAGGATGATGATGATTATAGAAGTAGAATTTCGAACACTACAGAAGGCCAATTCTCGTAATTTTAAATGTTCTAAATAACATTCCGATCTAATCTCAGCGACAAGAAAGTTGCAAATGGTATTCTGTTAAACCAATATTCAAGATCAAATGTGAAAATAGATCGCAATGATATCGAAAGTAGAATACAAGTTGACTGAACCAAAATGGCATTCTGGTAACAATAAATTTGACACTTAACTATTTAAAATGCATTTCATCCATAGACAAACGTCAAAATATTAATTGAGAACGAAATGTGACTGAAGGTGAAGGAGTGTTGCCAAGTGCACTGTAATTACAGCAGATCTGCCGTATTTTCACGCCATCTACTGGACATCGTATTTTTATAAATACAGTATTTTTTTACAGTCAAATTTCGTATTATTATTGTATACTACTAGACAGGTTATTTAGAAGTAAAACTGCGTCACATAACGCGGGAGTTTGACAGTTCACAAACAGGGAGCGCAATAGGGGTTCTAGTTGAGAGTAAGCGAGATGGTAATATTGAGTTACGGTCAATTGACTGCAACTTAGTGGTACAATTTCTATGTACAGCGCAGCTTGTCTAGTAGTATACATAAAACTCTTTGATTAAACACATTAAAAAAACTAAACCGATATCATCATCATCGCAGCCATCCATTTCTGCAGCGATATATACAAATAAGATGTTAAGTTAGTTTAGGATATAAAGTTTAAAATAAATTTATATTTTCCTTAATAATTTAATTATTTCCTTTTTTGTGCGTCATTTTATTGCACTGTAAAATACACTGTATTATTCCTCATCGAACACTGTATTTTTGGCGCAAATATCGTATTTTAATGTGGACAACACGGTATTTTCAAAAATCTGACTTGGCAACACTGAGGTGAAGTGACTGTGAGTTAACTGCAGTTATATTCGGTTATCTTTATTCTCTTTTACTGCAAGCAACTAAAAGTACTCAAAATTGTTCGACTTTGTGTGCTCGTTAATTCAGAAAAGTATTATAAATGAGTTTACAGCCTATGTTACTCAGTGATAATGTAGCTTTCTAACGGCAAAATAATTTTTGAAATCGGCCCAGAAGTTTTTAAGTTTATTTATTACATACAAAAAATCTTTCCTCTCTAGAATATTAGTGTAGATTAAATCATGAGATCAATCGCACTGTCAAAATTCCCGCCAAAACTCTCGCACAATTCATAATTATTATAAATATGTCCTCAGCAGTGTTGCAAAATAAAAAAAAACCGTAAATTCGGTAAAATTTCAAATTTCAATAAAATAATCGCGATTGTGGTTATTTCTGGAAAGGACTGCCTCAGTGGTGCTGTTGTACCATTTTCCTCAGTTATGTCATATAACATCCCTATGAGCCAAATGACAATAGGTAGAAATGTACAGGGCCGTTTCCATCGCCCAATAACGACCTCTATTCGTTCGTATGGAAAAGGGTTTTGACAGACGGACAGACAGATGGTCAGAAAACAAAGTGATCCTTTAATAAAGTATAATAACGATTATTATTGTTCGTTTTGAGGTACAAAGTCCTTAAAACTAAGTACTGATCACTTTTTCAATTATAACGTTAGATCTACTATTTTAATATCAAGGTATTCCCTAAGGTATACCCAACAGGTATTGAAATCAATCAGCCTCAAAACAAAGGACAACAAAATGGCAGTCACTATTTAAAATTTTAATCAATGCATATTTTTCAGTCGGTATTGTCAGAACTCCATAGAGCGCAAAATACAAACTTCGCAAAATACATGGAAATAGATAAATTAATTAAATAAATAAAAAACATGGAATTAGTCAAATCAATTAATTAAAAAATCATAACCTCCAAGTACGTAATTTTTTTAATCACTGAAATTAGTCATATTGTGGGTATTTTATTGTGAGTTGGTAACATTGATTTTATCGTTATGACATTTTATTTGGACTTTATTATATTTTAATTCCTAGAATTTAGTCTATGGCAGCTGATACGTAAATTCGGTAAATTAATTGTCATTGGCGAAATGCATAATAATGCGAAGCCATAATTTCAACAAAAGAAAGACATTGAAAGTTGATCGGATTGACAGTATAAATGCTATTTAACTGAGATGATATCGATTTTTTAAAGGAGCAGAATGCCATATTTCTAGTTAATTCAAAATCTAATCTCAGTTCGGTTAAAATTCATTCGCAGTGTCAGTTAAAATAGGAGAATTGGCCATCTGGACCACTAGTTATAATAATTTTCCTTTGAAAAAATATCTTTAATGTATCGTACATCGATAAAATATACAAAGATACAACATGAAGGCTAAGAAAACAGCAGAGCAGTATAACAGTGTTTATAGCACTGCCTTCAGTTTGGCGTCAACCGTCACAATAGTCATATTTAAAAACGTCGCAGAACGTTTAATGATTTCATTTAAAAAGCTACCTTACAATGCGTGACTAAGGTTAATTTCATCAGAATATTTGATCTTTTTTATTTGGATCTTTCGACAGCGTTCTTTAAAGTGGCATTTGCAAGGACCTGTATTTCTTTGTATATTTTATCAAAGGTATCATAACACCATTTTTACGCTCGATTTGAACCTAGCTTTCATAGAATGAAATAAAGTATACATGAAAAGCTTCCGTATGCCATATGTTCATCACTACTGGAGGTCTGGTTGAGTCTATATAAACGTGTCTGTCTGTACGAAAATATTTATAAATGTAGCAAAACTTCCGTGCTTGATGCGAACTTAACTCTCATAGATTGAAATCAAGTACACAACTAAAGCTTTCGTATGCCATATGTTCATCACTATTCGCGGACTGGTAGAGTCTATACAAAAGTGTCTGTACTGTACGAAAAATAAATTCAAATATAAATTAATAAAAAAATTACAAACATTCAAAAGACCTAGGGCTGAGTTTCTTGGTGCTTCTTCTCAGACCAGTGGGCATTTGCGAAGCATCGGTAGATTCCAAACTCGACGTGTAGAAGTGCCCTTGGCGGCCTAATTACTGAATAAATAATTTGATTTGAAAATATTGATTAATGTACCAAAACTTTTCGCGCTATATTCGATAGATTTAGTGTCGAGTCCATACAAAATATCCATTGTTTTTTCTTAGCTTTATACACACAGTTATACACCTTTTATGGAAAGTATTAATTACATATTTGACATATACTTCAAGGCCAAAATTGTCACCATAAACGGCAGGTCATAGACCGATGGACATGCAAAATACGATACGATTCATTGTTAATGGGGGTGGTCGATGGTCGGCCTTGCGAACTTCTATGAATATATACTTTGTATGCAGTGTGAGTTACGCGCATTGTTAAATCATTGGTCATATTAAGTACCTATCTGTGTTTAGACTTTTGATTTGTACCAAATGAGGCAGAGACAACGAGCCTTTTCAATTAACGTTTATCTGCTCATTTGCGTGTCGTGGCACGGTTTCGTAATATTATTATGGTTTTAGGAAATTGGCTAGCATTTAATTCGCCTAACAATTTTTAAAGATTCACATTCATAGAATATGACTCAACTGTGAAATATTGCTATATTTATCTTTAGATTATAGTTTTTTTTTACTTCTAACTCCTGAATTGATTTGATTCAGTAATTGTAGCGCGATTTAAGGCATGTAAAAACCAACAGTTTTCAATGTCGTCGTTTTAATATCATGTATTGAGTTACTCGCTGGACTGATATTATGATTAGAACGACAATACAGTCTTCCATAACCAACCGGCAACAATGGGGAAGCTTTGCTAGATCTGCCATCGCCGCCCAGAAGACTGACGACGTTTAATGACCCTCCATGTACCACCATCTTGACAACCAAGACCACTCTGTCAAGAGTGCCCGACTAACAAGAGATTCAGTTACTATGCGAATGAATTGGGACCGATTCTCGACAGGCCACGTTTTTAAAATAATATCAAATTTAAAATTAAACCCAACTAAAGTCAGAATATTGGTATAAAATGATTATATCGAAACACAAATTACGGTCTATTTTGTAATAAGTGATATATTAAATCAACATTACGTTTTAATAAGCATTAATAACGCAACCAACCGTATTTATGGGACTAAAACCGTAAATTATGACATAAATCCAACGTATTCGTATAATAATAATTAATCCATGATGCACTTTAACTATTAAAAATATACAATAAAATCGGGACCTATTTTTACCCATATTAAATGGCATTCCAATTCCGTTCGTTCCAGTTTTACCCCGAGTGCTGAATGACTTAGTTCATCTGGAATGCTGATTATGTGCCATCTATATATAGATACAATTAACCCAGACTGGAGGCTGATGTATAAAAAATTCAGCGTCTCAACGTCGACAAATCACAAGTTTAATTTGTCAAGTGCTGAGAGTACCCACTGCCAAACACCTTCTATGTCTTATTAACGATATGAACGTATGAAATCTTAATCTTGGGTACATTTACTGACGCCACCGAAACATACATCCGGTGTCTGAAAGGCTGATCAAATCAACATTCAACAAACATAACTTTAATTTTGACACCGCTGTCAAATCAATTTGAGCTGCTGATACATTATTTAGCAAAAAATAATAATAATAATAGCTAATTCTATTAGCGCTTGACGTACGATTTTTCATATTAATTTGAAAGCTATATTAACTAGCATAATATGTGTAAAATCAAAAGTGGTGACCACGCTTCTAGCAACTCAATTTTGTCTTGAAATGAGAATTCACAGTTTGTTAGTAATAATAATAATTTTACATTGATCAGCCTTTTAGAAACCGGGTGTATACTATATAAGTGACGTGCAAAAAGGTGACCACTGAAAACCAGCGCTGTATTATGCTGTGGTATATATCAAAACACAGCAATTATTTAAAATGTACAACGTGTTATAGAAAGGGGCGGGCAAATTTAAGCAATGTATAGTGTAGGGTAAAGTATTTTATACTCCATAGTACCAAATCCGATTGCATTGTTAGGACATAATTATAGATTTTTCTTTTTTATCGAATGAGTAACATATCGATATCGACTTTCAACTTTGGACAACACTAAATGATAAACAGTGATACTTCAGACCTCCTTTCATTCAAAAAACATTAAAAAGTTGTCAAATGTCAATATTTATTTGACGCAGTCAGTTCGGCAATTTCTGATTTTATGAAGTATGATTAAGAGTTCAAAAATATGTTGTTATGACTAAAAACAAGTATTATGTATTGGTATTATGTGTTGGTGCAACTGATAACAGCTTTTAAGAGGATCGTCGACTGTATTAAGCCAAATTCATAGATGGACGACCCGAGAATGAAGTCTTTAAAATGCTTCTAGAGGATGGTACCTATATCGTCTTCAGCAAACACTCTTTTAGGTACTGATTTGTGTTTAAATTACAAGTTACGTACGTAGAATTGCGTATATCTTAATTAAGTTTATTAAAAAGTGAGTGTCGTTCGTAATAATTAATAGTGATGTCATCAATCTTATCGATCTTAATAAACGAGTGACTAAAATTAACGTGTAATTTCTGGATGTCTTGGTTTTGAAAGATCCGGTACATAAGTACTAATTGTAATGTGTATGTAATGACCCTAAAATATGACCACACCTTTCTGTAACACGTTGTATACAAGTACTGTATTGTGCAAAAATTATGTTTTTCTATCTTTCTTATTAATACGACCCTCGTTTTCCCACGAAGTGTTTGTATCGAGATTCCAAAAATAGCTGGTTATGTTTACAAATATTATTATGCCGTAAACGAATACTTCTAACGAGCATTATTTGCCCCAGGTTATTATGTTGCTTTAACAGACAATTGTTTGTTCTAATAATACAGGCTTCCCTTTCACATCGACCAATAATTATTCGAAATCATAATGGTATGTAATAATATTACACTACGAAATGTTTGGATAAAATAAGTATGGTCGCTGTGTTGCATCATTGCACGAGTTTCACTAATATAATGTAAGGTAAATGTCACTGAGAGCGGGTTCACACGTATCTACTTTCTTAGATCAAATGCTAGATCGCATACGATTTTAACTGTCTGAACAGAATTTCAAGCAAACTGATCAACAACAAAACCTATACAAATTTTGATTAAGATCAACTCGAACTTAAATTGAATTAAAATTGAACCGTGTGAACGCGCCTTAATAGAGTTAACAGCTGAAATTACACACACCCACAAAACCAGAGGAATTGTCAGACACCGTTGCCCACTTTAAACTAAAAGAATAAGGGTCTTATTCATAATAAAACGCTTATCGAAGGTATAAACCTTCATTAGTTAAAACGTATTTTAAGCCTATAGAACGTTTAATAAAATTCTTTATTCATAATCGTTTGATAAAGCTCCGATAACTAAAATAGGTTTATCATACACAAAGTTGCCAGTTTACAGAAAAATATTGATTGATTGAATGATTTTAGTATGGGTTGTCTCTGGAAAGACTGGAAACAAACTAATTAAAAAGAAAATTGACGGAGTTTTGGCGGGAATTCTGATAGTGCGGTGGCTCTCTTGATTTAATTATTTCCTAAACTAGTTTAAAGTTGTGTTTGTTGTATAAAAGTGGTGTGGTTTTGTGCAATAATCATTTACGATGATGAATAGCGTATGGAAACATTAAAAATAGGGATTTTAGGTGATTTTTGATCAAGGGTATTGATCGACCTTGTGCTTTCGTTCCGCTTGAAGAAAGTCGTATAAAAAGCATTGAACTGAAAGCAATTAACACCAAAACTCTAACAAGACCTTGAAATGGGCCACACCCGCGTTTCATCGTTCTTGGAATATAAGAAAAGAATATAACTAATGACTTGGCAGCATGGTCTCTGACCTTAGCCGGTTCCTTAAGGAACAAATAAACAAAAAAAAGAAAATTGACATCTCATCAATGTCAAATGTCAAGAAAGGTAAACAAACAGGAGTTATAAAATTCCACAAGACCTTGAAATTGACCACGCCGCGACGCTACGCTGATATTTCGTCGTTCTTGGGAAGAGTTGAAAATATATAATATAGTACTTGTCATTGGCGAAATGTATAATAGGGCGAAGCCGTTTAAAATAAAGAAACATACATAAATTTAAAAAAAAGACAGTAGACGTAAAAATATACATCAATTATGAAACAGCTGACCGATGTCGGCCATATTTTTCACTATCGAACGCTTAAAATAGGTTTATAAAAGGGTTATAGCTTCTTTAAAATAGTGACACTTTATAAGAGAGTTAATGAGCGTTTTAGCGTTATTGAACGATTTTATGAATAACAATTTTTATCAATCATCTAATAACGGCCTTATAAAGCTCCGATAACTTATTATGAATAAGACCATAATTGAATAGTCTTGTTGCCTCAAACACAACTTCATTAAATTAGCAATTTCTTTATTAGTAACTTAATCTGTTTTCATGCAATTCTAAATATTTGTAACGTCTAACACTCTTCTACATTACTTTTCTATGTACACATATTTTTTGGACTACAATCTAGCTCATAACTGTATAATTTTATCGAATATCTAATCTGTATTGTGCATTATAAAAAAAATAAAAAAATTGAAGGATTGTGAAAGGGAAGGAGAGATTTGAGCCTCCAGATATCTCACTCACTGAATGAAACGCAATCTACTACTTCACGTCGAATTCATGTGATACAGTGGTAACAACCCGGTCGAGCCCATTCATGCTGTACATAAAACTGTATATAGCGTAGCCCCAGCAGTTAAAATAAATTGAATAAAAGTGTGACGACACGCCCGGTGTCTTTCCCCCTTGTTTATTATTAAAGAATATTCGTGTGGATTACTCTTCATCCCTCATCTTATTTTTTATAACTTGATAACGATAAAGGGGCGAGATTCATTATTAAATTATAGCTCTTTTATATGCGTGACTGACGAGAATAGCAGGTCGCGCGCCTGATGGTAATCGTCACACCTGCACATAAACAGAAGCAATGTCAATGAATTGAGTCATGAAGCACTGCATGGTACTGCACTGCGTTCGTCACGCGTACGCATTACAACTACGCCACCGATATATATAGATAATTTATTACATATACGTTTTTGGTGGGATAGAGCGATATAGCATTATGTTATGATGTCGCTCGTATGTCACCTGATACGGTGATCGGGAGTCAGTCTGTACGATTACCTTATTTCACATCATTTTTAATACATTAAAGAAAACTATTATCCCTAACATAGTTACAGTAGCTTTTAAATAAAATAAATACAAAACATAATTTCTGATAGTTATGTTTACGCTATCATCTATATCATCGCTATCTATAAATTTAACATTATATTTTTCTATTAATTTTATAATAATATTACGAGTATAATTTCATTACAAATCTAAAACATGTTTGTTAGTACGTATAAATAAAGCCAGTGTCGGTGTTTACGAGGTTGATGCTACCCTTCCCTTCATCATGCTGTCACCTCAATTCAAAATCCAATCCACTCGGCCTATCTGACGCCACGATTCATTTATATCTTTCAAATAAAGTACTCCCATATTCCAAAAAGAGGTTTCTATTAGTTATTACGTTTATAGAACCATATACAAATATATTTACGAAAGACTTTGAAAAGCTTCAAGCTTGTGATATTTGATCATAACTTTTATATTCTACGAAAGATTCAATGTTGCTCACAATGGATTTTATAAGTAATTTGATTTCGGTATATTTTTGTTGTTATTATATTATTATTACAATAAAGTTCAGAAATATTTGGAATGTGGGTTTATTTTTCTCTAGACCGTATATAAATTAATATAGGTAAAATATAATCAAGTATTTCCTTATACGTGTGTCAGAGTATAACAATACTAACAAACGCACACTGCAGAATAGATTTATGCATCCCGATTTTTTTTCCTCCTTGGTCATGAAATTTCCAGGGTGGCTGCTTTATAATAGTATAAGATTTAGAATATAGGTATACCAACATCCAAATTTTTTTATTAGCTTGAGTGACGAAACGGTTGTATCGCTCGCCTGATAGCGCCGACATACTCGTAACTGCCCATAAACAGAAGCAACACTACACAGAACTTTGAATTACAAAGCACTGCGTGGCGTTGGACTGCGCTCGTCACCCCGAGACATAGGATATTAAGTGTTATAATACCCAGTAATTTTATTGGCTTCAATGTCCAAGTTCAAACCGGAACACAACAGTGCTTACACACAGCTTGGCAGCGGATATAGACAAAGCAGTGTTACCAACCCAGACGGCCTCTCGCATACGAGAGACCATACCACCATGTATTGTGTAATGTGACGCTAAGCCGAAATTTTGAAAAACATGATTTTTTGTTTATGTAATCTGATATTAATGTAGTATATGTGCCTATGGTACAATATATAATCGTTTATATCTATATCTAATCTACGATCATTTCCTGGAAACTTAAACCATACTACTAAACCTCTTTGACGAAGCATAGCTAGATCAATAAATCAATGATCAATAGAATTTTTAAGTTCTATAGATCTGCAAAATAGAATTATCATTTAAAAGAAAAATAAATATATGTACACAGACGCACTTAACTGTGGGAATTGTTTCCACTTGTCTCTTCGGGAAATGGTATTGACATGTACGGACTGCTAGATTCATTATATTAGTTGTTGGAATACCTACCCTTCTTTGTTTCATTTTATTCTAAGGCTATGTGATTCAGAACTTTTATATGGTATTATATTAATTACATTTTATTATTTAGAATGAAAGAATTGAACAAAGGCTAGTTGCTATTAACGTCGCATGACTTATTTATTTAACGCATGTAAAACCTATAGCTTTAACTTATTAAGAATAACAATAGTATATTACACAGATAACCGGTAACAAGTGATAACTTATAGTAACAGTTTAAAAACAAATGTGAGAAATTTAATATGTATTTAAGGACATTTAAAACTGGAGAATAAAGATGTTAAGCACTAAGGGAACTACAGGTAAATAGATAAATGGCTTCCAAATCGTGTGGTGGCTATCACTGTGATCTTTTGTACTCATTTTATCAAGAGGTAAAAGGCCATCCAAATCCATATTGGTGGGAATCCCAAATGTGGTCGACGCTGCCAAAACGGATAAAAAAAATGAAATCGGATTAACAAGCCCGCCAGCGATCACGCTCGGAGCGGATATTTAAGCAACTATCACAGAATCAACAACAAAATTGTTAAATGCATTTACATAAAAAGTATACAAAACGATATCGACTGCAGATCAAACTCCTATTTTTCCAAAACGTTATATACATTACGACACTTCTACATAAATTCATGAGCATTAAACGTTTTTCTACAAAATCTATTCGAGCATGTAAGCTCCCATTCATTTGTTGTTTTGTCATGTAACGAACGGGTGAAGATGTAATTATTTTTATCTGCATATTTTTAATCACTAGAAACGGTTTTTTTTATTCATGGGAAAATACTTATTACAATAAAGGTTGGTGGAAAAAGCTATGCATGTTTGTAGACCTTATAGATTACAAAAATAAATAAGAATAATCACAGTAAAATTCCCAGAGTCGTTAGAAAATAAGTGTTCCAGCATTCAGATTTTTTTCATCGGGAGAGCTGATTGAACAAAGTGATGCTGCGGATAGCTTTCGTTTGGCGAACAAACACTTCAAAAGTTAACACATTTTTTTAAAAAAATACCATAAATGTATTTAAAAGGTAGTTTATTAGAGGTCTTTGTAAAGTCATAAACTTCACACACAACAACAATGCAATTATCGTGATAAAGTTAGTATAGAAAACATGCAACAGCAGTCAAAATAAAAAATATATTATACACGTCACACTGCTGGTCACGGACCTCCTGTACTGAATGAGAGGGGTTAGGCCTTAGTCCACCACGCTTACTTCACTTAAATAAAGAACTTCTCAGGTACGCAGGTTTCCTCACGATATTTCCTTTACCGTTAAATCAAGCAAGAATTAAGAATAGTCATGTGCATGGTATTGGGGATAGCTTCGAACCTGCTACTTTCGTTTCACTGTCCGTAGCTATCATTCCCCGCCGAGCTATTGTATAAAAATCACTAAATAAAAAATGGGTTTCAATAAAACTTAAAAGCCTAGTTCAAAAATCAAGTCTAGAAAGAACAAATATACGTGTCAAATTGAGAACCTATTCCTTTTTAAAGTCGGTTAAATCTATATCTATACAGTTAGTAGTCATTGTTTACGAAAACCTAATTAACTCGTATTGTACGCCATAAATTTTGTATACTACCGGGCGTACTGAGTAAAGTTGGTAAATGGATTTATACTGGACGATCAGCAAGATTATTTGGTCAGGTCGGAGCGGAACCGTAGATGGCTCGAAGGGTTCACAGCTGACTGAACACAGGGGTAGACTTTGAATATACTGCAAGTGATGTTATTGCTACATATTATAAACAGAATATTATAATGACTGCCTCGGTGGCGCAGTTGTAATGCGTATGCGTTACAATTGATGCCAATGCTGAGGTCTCGGGTTCGATCCCCGGGTCAGGTAAAGTGGTGTTGGGTTTTTCTATTATGAAATGCTCAGTATCAGCCCGGAGTCTAGAAATTGTGCCCGGTATGGCGATAGGCTCGCCCCCTATTACATCGTGGGACAGAGATACGCTCGGCGAAATGTGGGTGTACTGGTTACACCTCTACCTACCCCTTCGGGAATTACAGGCGTGAGTGCATATGTATGTATGTATTATAAACATAATTTTATTAGAAATAACGTCTTTCTGCCTTCTTCCACCAGCCTTTATCCCACTAGCAGTGAGATCGGCGCAACATGCTTTTTAACACATGTCACATTACGATGTGGCTTGTAGTTTCTACGACCGGCCGCCTGCCCGACCCCTCTAGGGAAAAATAGTGTAATTCTGTAATTTAAAACATAAATTAAGTTGCATTTATTATATTAAATAAAAAATAAACTCAGAAGTAGATTTATTAATTGTTTAAATACACTGTTTAAAAGTTATTTAGAACCATGTTTCAATTGTTTTTTAGTGTTTACTATAAGTACCTTATACCACCTAAAATCGGACGAGTCGGTAACGACTATATTCAAAACGATTTAAATTAGGCAGCTACGACTTGTAGCCGTGACATATGCATCAATAGATAGTATAAAACAAAGTCGCTCGCTATCTGCGTCTGACTCTCTGTTTGTCCGCTTATGTCTCCTAAATTATGTAACGGATTTAGATGCCGTTTTCACTGTCATTTAGAGAATTTATTCCGAAAGTATGTATATATGACTAATGAGAGCAGGGCAGCAACATGTGTGCGGTGAAACCGCGTGAAACAGCTAGTGCATAATACTTAAAGTTCGATGATATTAACAAATTCGTAATTATTATTGTAGACGGCACTCTCATTCACTTAATGCTGGACATTTTAGTTTTAATGGAATGGGAACGTGTTTTGGTTTATTTGAAGGTCGCCTTGAAAGTGTTGCCAAAACTGGTTTTAAGTTGAAAACTAAATATAGCATCATACTTGAATATTTCAAAAGCAACTCTAGGTTCTTTATATTTCGATTGTTTTTATTGGACAGGAATATATGTGTTGATGTATGTAAAAAAAAACAAAGGTCAAAGGCCTAACCCCTCTCATTCAGTAGAAGAGGCCTGTGGACGTATTGATTTATTAATTTTAAATCAAGTTACTTTAATCAATTAAGTTGATGCGGTTCCTGGTTGAATCGAAATGATAGAAAAAAAAGGCTGAGTACTGTCGGAGCGGCAGGCCAGTTTTCTCGTCATCCAATATAAAAGTTTCCTCACAGTGCCGCTAAGTGAAAAACTACCGAAAAGAGGATTTTCCGAGCACTACGGCCGTGGAAAGCAGAAAACTTACCGTTATAGCTCGAATAAAATCGAAATAATGTGATGTGCGGTGACTTAGCAATGTTCATAAACTACAACTGGACAGTATTTTTTCGTACTGTATTTTTTGTGATAACAATCTGGAACTTAATTAATTCAAAAGTGAAGCTAGTTTAAAAAGATTTATAGTACAGATTTATAGATAAGATAATAAAGTAAGTAGCAGAGTGGCTGTTGACACTTTTGTCTACATCTACAGCATGAATGGGCCGTATCGACCGGGTTATTACTACTATGTCACATAAAACCGCCACGATGTTAGGTCAGTGAGATTTCCTCCAAATCCCTCCTCCCGTTTTCAATCTTCATTCTTTTTCTTTAAAAGGTCAGCAACGTCTCCACGATTCTTCTGGTTTTATGTTCAAGGGCAGTCATATTTTAATATGTAATTGTGTACAATTTATTTCTTAACAAATCTTATTTAGGTACTGATATTTACAGTTCGATTATAGTTTATGACAGCCTCCGTACTTATTTGTTTTAGCGATGGTTTCTAAGGAATATTTCGAGTCGAAATGACTATTTATCATTGTTTCTTGATACAACCTTTAAACCTCCAAGGGGTAGAATCTTTCGGGGTTGAATTTCGAAATATTATTCTTTATTCCTTGACAGCCTCCGTGGCACAGTGGGCGAATAGTTAGCTATGAAGCACATAGCTGCGGGTTCGATCCCGCACCGAGACGACATTTTTGTTTGATCCAGAAATATTTGTTTCTAGTCTGGGTGTTTTCTCCCTAGAGGATTTGACATCAAGCAGGCGGCAGGTCGTAAAAACTACAAGCCAAATCATTCTGTAACATATTTTATAACATATTTTTTATTTTATTTTGTGCCGACCCCGCTGTGAGTGGGATAAAGGGTGGTGGAAGAAGAAGACTGATGTTTATAGTTCCCTGTAGTTACACTGAAGTCCTTGTCCACAGCTCGCATTCCCAATCCAACTTGAGCTCGAACTCATTAGACGTTAACGAAGAGCGTCTTTGAGCGCAGATCTCTACATATATCATATAAATATACATTATCTGTTAATCTGTCTCCTAGTATACTGCGTTCCATAGCTCTCTAACAAATCCCAAGTCTGTACTTCAGCCGAGCAATCGAAGAGTGCAGGATTATTGCATCGCAATATCTAGTCCGATATGACTCAAATACAAAGAATTTGGTATTGAGTCACAAAACCACTCGGTCAGTTATTTTATCTCCAAAGCGATAATTATAGGTATGTTTAACAAACGGTTAATCCAATTTCATCTTTTACGGCTAATAAATTCACCTTAACTATAAAGAGATTTGGACGTTGTCGTCATTTCTTTTATTAAATAATCTCTTTTATGAAAATAATTAATGATGCTTTACAATGTTATTTATAATAATATTTTAAAATAAAATAGCACACACATCTTATATGTCGTGGAGCTAATCAAAATCTATTTGTTTATCAACATGATTGATTAAACGAATTTCATTTTCCAAAAAGTAACTAAATTATTCATGTTTATAATAAAACAAATAAAAAAGAATAAATGAATGGATGAATCAAATCTAAAAGTCGTGTCGACCCGCTACAAGGTTCGATCGGTAAAAAGAAACGTATTAGTGGTAAGGTCCGAAATATTCGCATTAAATCGTTTTCCGATAATGTTTTTATAGTACCATGCCCGGTAGTTTACGTATAGCGGCTTGGGACTCCCATCAATGCGTAGGAATTTACAAGCGTGCTGCTATGTCCTTTACCCTTAGCAAAGGCTATAAAAGTTATTATTTAAAATAACTATTGAGCTTTTCGGCTATGAAACTTATAGCATTAGTTATACGCGTATTAATAGTTTTTATTATTAAGTCTTTACCTATGAAATTGTCGTTCTGTACGAAAAAAGTTACTTATATAAACTTTTTTTTCTATTTCTTTTAATCAAAGTAACCACACATACTATCGATGCATCTTTGCCAGTGCAGTGGCAATTTATCGACGCCCTTCTTGAAGAAATCGGCTGGACGGGAGACATCAAAATCTTCAAATGCCTTTTTACTGCCTCTCTGGTATTGAATTCTTATCCCGCCAAAAAGTTGTCCAAATTCTGGAAAAAGTATAGAGGCGCAAGGTCTGGTGAGTATGGCGGATGACGGAGAGCTTTCAACCCCATCACTTGTATCTTGAAGATCGTCTGTTGTGCAGTATAGGGTCGCGCGTTATCGTGTAGGAGCAGCAGGCACGAGCGATTGACCAAAGCTGACTGCAGATGTGCGAGCTACTTCATCAGAATATAAAGAACACAATGATTTACCTATTCATTTGTTTGAATGTAATGTGTGAATTTATGAAAAGCCTGATCAAAATAAAAGTCTAAATGATGCCATCATTTTTTACTTTTACTATAGGAATAATAAATAATACGCGTATATAATGGAATCTCTTTTGCGTGCCCGAAACGCCATGTTTTAAATACCTACTTCCCCTCCCAGCCCGCAACACCCCCCTGTCGCCATACGAATACGGCCAGGGCTACCTATATAATATCTAGGTATGTAGGTATGTCGAAGATTTATCAGAACTGAGTAAAAGTACCTACTAATAAAAAATATTTAGGTAGTCTAAAATCATATTTAAATATATAGATATAGATAAGTACCAGTTTTACAAAATAATAAAGGGAAAACTTTTATATTTAGCTTATTAAATTACACGTAAATAATGCCACGAAAAAATGCGTCTCAGGTTGGCTAAAGCGAGACCTGATTGTTATCAGACAATACGCCTACCCTAGTCTTTTGTTATCCTATCACTCTTTCACGACAAGAAAATGATAAAATATTTCAATATAATACGTATACCTAACCTGCGGGGCTAGCACGGAAAACTATCGAAATCGTAATGTAAAGGTATCGAGGGCTCGATAGATGATTCCTTAAATATCATTGGTCTATATTCCATATATATTAGTTTCTTTTACGTACGATAGAGGCGCTATACCAAAATCTCATAGAAATTGTTGTCGATGACTATATATATATATAATATATATTATACTTATTTGCATTATTTCCACACACATAAAGAAGAATGAAAATAATCATAATTAGAAAACAAATTTTTCATCATTGTTTCCCTTTAAACTACTAACTATTTATGATGCTTATAATGCTGGCCGAAATTGACGTAAACATAGATTCGGTAGCAATTGAAATCACTATGCCGGCCAAGTTTATAAACTTTTAAACATCGTAAACAGCTCGTTCCACTACATACTGTTAGCTGGTTTAAAATTTAATGCGCTACAATGTACCGGGTAGCTTTTCAGTCGGATCTTGTAAAACATTCATAAGTTACTAAGCTGAAACGTTATAAAGCACTAACTCCGAATCCACGCGGCACGTTGTTGTAAGCGCAATTCTATGAATAGACTCTTTTTGTGTACCCCCACATTAATGGAGGGTCTCATGAGCCGCGGTCCTCTTTACACCGAACCAATCTTCATTTTTACTAACGTCCCACTGATAACATTATGTTGGTAATGTGAGCCCTTTCCGAATTACTAATGCGTAAAATAACGTAGACGATCTTCCAGATAACCTTTGAGGAAGACGTAGAGCGAAGGAACAACTCGGCAAAGGCCACATAATCCTGGCTTAGGAAGCCGTTCCGGCTGACCTGGCGTAGATAACTTACCTGCTTACATAAATAACTAGATACACTCAAATGGAGTTTTATATTTGCGGTGGAAGCGTTGGATGGAAAATAAATACAATTTTCTTATATCATGAGGAATAACTCACATGTGTAGTTAGTCTCTAGTTACATTGTACGTAGTTTTCGTTGCTGCAAAGAATAATGCTCAAGGTATAGATGAACTAACCTAACTCTGAAATGGCAGGAAATGTTACTATAGGCAGTTCTCAACTTGGTGGAATTATCCTTAGATTTGGTGGGATGGACCCGCCGCTGGTGTATAAATTATACTACTCAGTTGTAAAGGAATGTCTTCATCCCCTAAACAAACAAACTAACATGTCTAGGTTTACGGATCATGGGTGTACAATTTCACTGTTCATTAATATACAAACTATTTTTTTTTAAAGATATTACGATCGTGACATTGAAGGTATATAATATAGTTTTGGTATCCTGAAAGTCACTTTAATAATATCTGGAACTTGGCTGAAAATTTGAATGTTTGTGATTTTGTAAATTTGAATGTTTGTTAGTCAATCACACCTTAACAGGTGAACGGTTTGAATAAAATTTGTGCACACAGGTAGACCATAACCTGGATTAGGACATAGGCTACTTTTTATCCAGGAAAAGGCTATTCACGCAAGCGAAGCCGCGAACAAGACCTACTATAAAATATGTGTGAAATAACACCTGAAATATCCCTCATAATGAATGATTATTAGTAAAATGGCAACACTAGAGCGAACAGAGTGACACTCTTCAATTCACAGATAAGTTGGACCAACTTCAATCTATAAGAGTGATTGATGTCTCTCAAGTCTCATTGATCACAATTGGCATGAATGAACTGACTTGTACCGAAAGGTATCTACAATACTAATTATATTATTATGTGGTAAAGCGACGCTGTAGACGACATGTTTGTGTTACTAGGTGGTAGGTCCCTCGTATGCGAGAGGCCGTCTGGGTAGGTACCACTACTTTGTCCATTTCTACCGCCAAGCAGCAGTGTGTAAGCACTGTTGTGTTCCACACTGTGTTGTGTGTGGGGAATTGGGCCTCCGGATATCTACCCTACGAAATGCCACAGCAAGCTCTTACCTCACATCAGTTTTCTGTAAGACAATGGTAACAACCCGATCGAGACGACACATTCATGCTGTAGACAAAATTTTCTATATTGTAACTCTACTTTTAAAAACTTAGTACGGTGAGTGCAATTTATGAAGACTCAATCCCCCCCCCCATCTATTCTAAACAACCCCCCCCCCCTCTTCACTCATTTACACTAACGCTATCACTAAGCAAGCAGTAACACAATGGTATTTTAGAAAGATTAATTTGCTTGTTATATTTAAATACTGCCTTATTTGACTTCCTCGGTTGCGGTGTTATAATGCGTACGTGGTACGACTACTGCGCGGGGGTCTCGGGTTCAATCCCTGGGACGAGTAAAAGTGATATTGTTTTTTTTTAAATAAGCTCGGCGAAATGTGGGTGTACTGGTTACACTCCTGCCTACTCCTTCAAGGATTACAGGCGGGTGTGCGTATGTATGTATATGTATGTTATATTTAAATAGAAATGTTTCAAATTTCATTGCTACATACACTATGTGCTAACCTTAATTTACCTAACCTTTAGTGAAAGCTTCATTCAAACACGGCATTAAAGTATAATTTTAGAAAATTCATAACTTAAACACAGAAAGGAATTCCTTCATTTCAATTAAGCCCTTCAATTAATTCCGACTCGCTCGATCGTCGCAAATAATAAAAGTGTCCGTCCAACTCCAAATTTATTGTCAACGTTATAGAGTTGTTAAGAATGAAACAAAATTTTACGGATCGACGGGGTGGAATGTTACAAATTGAATTTAAATTGTTTTACTTGGGACTGACTTTCGGTTGGCTTGATGGTAGGTTGTAATAAATGCGGTACCCGTTGGACGCTCAGTGCCTTATTATAGCTAATTGGCCATTTGGCACTGCGTTTTGTCTTCAAGTAAGCTACTGAAAACCCTCAATGTGAGCACAATGGTGTAATCGTGTTATTTACAACCGATTTCAAAAAATGAGGGTGTTGTCAATTTTACTGTACTTTTATGTATGTTTGGCGATATTTCGGCAAAATGTGTATAGATTGCTGCAATTTTCGAAACACACTGCAATTTGGGCTTTGAAGTTGTTTTTATTAAATAATATACATACTAATATATATATATATACTAGCCTTGTATTATACACGTCCCACTGCTGGGCACGGGCCACCTCTACTGAGTGAGAGCGGTTAGGCCTTAGGCCCGTATTCACAAACAACACTCAGGTGAGCTCTTTGCTAAATGTAGATTTATGTGTACATGATTGGTCTGTTTATAGTGAGCGCCAAAAACTAACCAATGACGTGTACAGAAATTGCCACTATGCGGTCGTGCTCGTGAATACGGCGGTTAGTCTACCACGCTGGCCTAATGCGGGTTGGCTAATTTCACTTACCTTCGAAATTCTTATGGAAAGCTCCTCAGTTAGTCAGGTTTCCTTACAATGTCTCGTTGAACGTATAAGCAAGCGATAATTAACAATTAATACACACGTAATTTAGAAAATTTAGAGGTGTATGCTCTTGAGACTGGTTTCGGACCTAGGACTTTCTTTTCGACAGTCCGTATCACTTGCTTTTTTAGCTATGACCATCATGACTAATCTTTACACATTTAACATTTTAAAGTTTGAGCTTTATTATTTTTTATTGTTTGTTAGATATTTTTATATATTTAGAAGTAAATTACAAGATAAGAATAAAATTAGAAATTTAACAATATTTTATAGATAAAAGAATGCACAATCTGGTACCAACAAAATTAATTGATGACTAGTCTTCAAACATTTCACTAATTTATACAGTAGCGTCACCACACGATGGCACTTAGGACGTATTTACGCACATAATGTTCCGTAAGTATTGACGTGTGAAGGAACAATAGCCATCATTGTAGGAACCGCCTTGTGCTATAGGACATCACTTCAAATTATTGTTGAAGCACTGAGTAGTTAGACACTACTTTGTCATTCTTTACCAACGCCATTTATAAAGTTGCTAGAAAGAGACAAAACAATGTTTAAATAATTAGTGCTTGGATAAAGTTTATAATGTATCGAAACTACGTCTTATAGTGGGTTACAACATTATTTGTAAACTTTGTTCCAATAAACATCGTTCGTTACGATACTCATATCTCTATTCATATCTACAGAAATTGTATGCAACAGACATGTACTAAGCACAGACGTAAAAATATTTATAATGGAGATATTATACATTTATATATAGGCCCTGAAGGTACGGTATGAAGAGGTGTAACCAGTAGATACGCCTACATTTTGCCGAACTTGATTCCGTCCCATAATGTGATAGGCGGCGATTCTATCCATCAGGTGACGCACTTGCTCGTTTGCCGGCAATTTTTTTCTGCCTGGCGTTATCCCGGCTCAATGCCCGCATCTACAAAGCTGAAATTATGTCAGCGTAGTCCCATATTGACAAAGTTAATTACTTAGAAAGATTCTTTGTTATTCCATCCCTAAAGAGGTGGGAATGTGTATGAAATTTTGTATGGGATAATATTATTCTGGTTTTTATTTGAAAATTGGTATTCATAATCTTCAATACAAATAATGAACAACGTGTTTCGCTGCTTTTCAAAATTCTCTTCCCAAATGTAGAAAGCGGCATGTTTTCGGGGAAAAACCACTTTATATTCAAAAAAAGAATAGAATAAAGAAAGCTAGTATGCTAGTAATTTTACAGTAGTTTTCTTGATTCTCCGAAGCACATCAGTTATTATAGGATTACGTTCTGTCCTACATAAGGCTGGTCACAAACTGGGACGTCACGAGCCGGTGACATGGTTATTTATCAACGTGTTGTTTCTCGCCCTGTCGTTTATTAAGTGATGGCTCTCGCTCGGTCGTCAATGAGGGGCTCATTATCTATTCATCCGAGTGGGATTGGCATATAGAATGGTCTCACGCTGCTTGATTTGGATGTTCTTGTAAAGCCAGTACGTCATTAAGGTTACATAAAGTATAATTTTCTGATCTACCCTATTAGTGCATTTGTGAAGAGCATTATTAATATAGGGCATATTTTTATGCTGTTTAAGTTGTGGATGACAGCTCATTGGCAACACTCTCGGCTATTCTTTTATTTAACAATTTAAATTAAATTTAACTGCCACCGAGACTGCCTCGGTGGCGCAGTTGTAAAGCGTACGCGTTACGAATGAGGCTGACGCTGAGGTCTCAGTTTCGATCCCCGGGTCGGGTGAAAGTGATATTGGCTTATTCTATTACGAAATGTTCAGTATCAGCCCGGAGTCTGGAATTGTGCCCGGTATGGTGGAAGGGTCGCCCCTATCACATCATTTGACTGAGATATGCTCGGCGAAATGTGGGTGTAATAGTTACACATCTGCCTACCCCTTCGGGATTACAGACGTGAGGGTATAATTAAATTTAATAAAACATTTAATGGAAATAGTTCATTAATAAAAACGAAATATAATATCCCCAACGATACATACGCACTCACGCCTGTAATCCCCGAAGGGGTAGGCAGAGGTGTAACCAGTACACCCACATTTCGCCGAGCGTATCTCCGTCCCACAATGTGATAGGGGGCGAGCCTATCGCCATACCGGGCACAAATTCCAGACTCCGGGTTGATACTGAGCATTTCGTAATAGAAAAACCCAATACCACTTTACCCGACCCGGGGATCGAACCCGAGACCTCAGCGTTGGCCTCAATCGTAACGCGTACGCATTACAACTGCGCCACCGAGGCAGTCAACGATATTCAATCAAAACCAGCAATTGATTTGAAATGTATGATCTGTTATTTTATAAAGCCAACATGAAAAATGACAATCGCTGATGATACTGGGTTTTATACTGAGAGATTTGTATGGCATAATACCAATTTGATATATGAATTAAATCTGTATTGGCATTTGCAATGTTTTTAGCATATTCTTTAATAATTACTCTTGATATTGTCATAGCGTTTATTATTTGTGTAAATAAAAGTAGATGATGATTAATTACAATACTTCCCTGTATATTCCACAAAATAAACGCAAAATTGTAAAAAAAAATATAGATAAAAAAGAAAATACATTATAGAAATGCAAAACCGACGTACAGTAGCAGCTTGCTGTTGCGTTTTGTACGATGAGTGAGATATCTGGAGGCCTGGGTGTACATGGACGGTGGAGATCACTTGTCTTAAGTGACACGCTTGCACGTTTACCAAACTATTATATAAAAAACTTTAGTTTTCAATTTACAAAGTCTTAGGTCTATAAATTTTTCTCATAAAAACAAGTATACCTTAATAAGTAATAATATAAGTGCTACAATCAACTCAGTACAACATAGTTAAATGACAAGTTATAAATCTCAGCAAATAATAATAATATACCTACATGGCAAACCAGCTAACCGAGAAATCTCTATCATTACCCATCAACTTTCCATCGTTAATCTGTATTTGTAAGGTTCACGTAGCTCTATAATGTTAGATAATTTATTAACTTCGACAATTTGCGCACAACTAAGCTGAATTTTACCACATCTGTATATGACTATTCGGTGTTATTTTTTATTTATTGTATAGGCCGACAAACGAACAAATGGGTCATCTGATAGTAAGTGAACACCACCGTCCATATACGCCCACAATACCAAAAGAGTCATGGGCGAGTTGCCTACCTTAAAAGAAAGGTATAATTAAGGGATTGGGAAGGGGGAGGGATTTAGGTCTCCGGATATCCCACTCACCGTACGAAACGCAACAGCAAGCTGCTACTTTACGCCGGTTTTCTGTAAAACAGCGGTAACGACCCGGACGAGCCGGTCCATTCATGCTGCAGACGAAATTGTCTACATCGTGGCTCTACCACTCGTAAATAACATAACTTGCGATACTTGGCATTCAATACCACGTAAAGAAAAAAAGTTTTTTTTTTTTTGTGCATGATACCATCGCGGCCGTACGCAGAACAACTCACCGAAATGTTATCATAATCGGATGACTCGTTTAGGAACGCATAGAGGACAAATATACAAAGTAATATTTTATTTATGTAAATTAAAATAACTGTTACATAAATACGTATACTTCGTAGGTGGGGCAAAACGGGCAAAATGGTCTCCGGGTGGTAAATAATCGCCACAACTTATGACTACCTACGATATCGACGATATATACGATATATATATACGACTTTGAGGAAAGAATAAGCTCTTTTCAGGTTTTTAAACTGTAACGGTCTGAATGTAATCCGCTTAAAACTCAGTTTTTTTCAGTCAGCTTTTCTGCCTACTCGAGTGTACATACTTTATGGATTTTTATTTATAAACCGTGAAAAAGAGGGATCTTCAGACACACACACACACACACACTTGACTGACACTTCTGACATTAAAAATAGTCTGAACTGATATCACAAGCCACGTCCACCTGAGTTTTTCTCACGATCATATAAAAAAACAAAGCGACAAAGATTAGCCGAGTTTATTTAATACACAATAGATTCCATTCGACTTCCCGTACATCACTATGTATTCTCTGGCAAGATTGTATTAGTAGTGCAGGGAAAAAATACAAACACGATTATACATATGCACTCACGCCTGTAATCCCCGAAGGGGTAGGCAGAGGTGTAACCAGTACACCCACATTTACTTGACCGCGGATCGAGCCCGAGACCTTCTTAGCGTCAGCCTCAGTCGTAACGCGTACGCATTACAACTTCGCCACCGAGGCAGTCAATACATTAATTATTCTTCAATATATTATTATATTTCCTAGTAAGTATTTATTTCAACTGGCCTACTATTTATTATGGTTAAAGAACTTTATTTTTCTCAAAAGAAATTACATTTCACTTAATGAGATATATTAAAAGTAAAATTATTAAACTAGTATCAGTACAGAATATAATAGTACATTAAGGTGGGTAGAAGTGTCATAATATCATATAAAACAAAAACAAAATACCCACAAGTCACTTATCGATCCAAACCGTGCCACCAGGCCCGCACTCAGAGCTTTGATTTTAATATAAAAGATTTTAGTTTTTTTTTAAAAACTGGGAAGCTATCAATCGCCATGATGTCTCTAGGTATTGTGTTGTATGTCTGTGCACCTTCAAAACGAATGCTTTTTTTGGCGTAATTTGTGCGTGGTATTGGCAAACAAATTTTATTAACATTTCGGAGTGATCGCAACCCTTGTTCCTTTTTAGTTTGAAAAGATATATTTAAATGAGTTTTTTTTTGGATTATTCTTCTTATTAATAAGCAGGTGTTGTATTTATATCTTTGTCTCAGTGTAGATTTTATTTGTTGGTGTCAGATGGTTAAAGCGAAAGATCAGTTTTATCAATTTGTTTTGTTTAGTTTGTAAGTCTTTAAGTGTAGTTTTGTTGGCGTTGCCCCATACTTCTACTAGATATGAGAGATGTGGTTGAACCAGTGAATAGTATACGTTGTAACGGAGTTTTTGTGGTAGAAAACGAACTATCCTAAGTAAAATTCCTAGCATTGATGACAATTTAGATTTTATTTTGTCCGTATGAGACTTCCATGTTAGGCCACTATCAAGCATTAGTCCTAAATATTTCTCTACCGTTGATTGTTGAATTTTTGTATTATTAATTGAAAGCGGGGTATAGTGAGGTAGCTTTTTATTTTTGGCTTTAAAAATTATGTAACTAGTTTTGGAAATATTTATTGTTAGTAAATTATGTTGGAACCACTCATGTAGGGTATTAAGGTCTTCTTGCGCCCGCTTGAGTATTTCATCTAATGAATGTGCAAAATAAAATATACAGGTATCGTCGGCATAAAGACTTAACTGACCATGTATTGAAAGTTGGCTAATGCTGTTTACATAGACAAGAAACAATAATGGGCCTAGGATAGAACCTTGTGGTACTCCACATCGTATTGGCTGCTCGGAACTTTGATGTTTGCCTATTTTTACAATTTGCGTACGATTGGTAAGGTATGATTGAAATATTTGATATGCTTTGCCTGTTAAGCCCATATTTTCTAACTTTCTTAGTAGAAGCGAGTGACTGACTGTGTCAAATGCCTTCTTTAAGTCTATGAACACTCCGAGTCCAATTTTTTTGGCGTCTATATTAATGTTGATGTCAGTAACGAGGTCTATTGTTGCAGATAATGTATTAGAATGAGATCTGAAGCCATACTGCCTATTAAAAAGAAAGTTATTATGTGTCAGAAACTTACTTAATCTCTGATATATGACTTTTTCGAATACCTTTGAAATGACTGGCAATACTGAAACTGGACGATAATTGCTAGGGTCTGTTTTCACTCCGCCTTTAAAAATTGGTGTCACTTTGGCTATTTTAAGTTCATCTGGAAAAGTACCGCTCTCCAGGCATGAGTTTATACAACATACGAGTTTTGGAACAAGAAATGCTTTAATGCATTTTATAACTTTTGTGTTAATACCGTCAACTCCTGAGCTACAATTCGAATCGAGGCTATCTATAATTTTTGATATTTCGATTTCACTACAAAGCGCTAAGTATGATAGCTTTCCATTGCCTACATCGCATGAAGACAACAAAGAGCCATGATACTCAGGTGGGATCTGGCTTGCAAGTTTTGGACCAATGGTCGCGAAAAATAGGTTAAAATGATGACATATTTCATTACTGTCCTCAATTATACCCATTTCAGTCTTAATATTAGGAGGATTGGTGTCTGATTTGTATTTGTTATTAGACAGAGTATTGACTAAATTCCACATCATCTTTGGATTCTTCTTGCATTTTGAAAATGCTTCGTAAAAATATTGTTTCTTCGTTTTGGCAATAAGCTCCTCAGTCTGGTTTCTTTTCCTTTTAAAATCTTCTTTTAGGTATTTATCATTTGGTTTTTTTTTAAGTATTTCCATAGTTCATTCCTCTCGTTTATGTTCTTTATAATATTTTTGTTTATCCAGTCTTTTTGTGGTGGATTTAGTATTTTTGTTTTTGTTGTTGAACTTTCTTCAATTAAAGATTTTATGCAAGTTGCTAGTGCGTGATAAGATTTGCTACTTGCAAAATCAAATGCCTCTTCGCTAGTTTTCTGGGACAGTTTATCATAATCAATAGAGTTGTATTTTATTTTTTGAAGATTTTCAGGCTTACACTTTTTAATTCCAAAGAATATCTGATTGTGATCCGATAATGATGAGTCAGCTAACGCCATGTAAAAATGTTTGTCATTTAAGTTGCTGATAACATGATCCAAAATTGATTGTCTTGAAGCTGTGGTCCGAGTTGAATATTCTTTATCTATCTTGTTCATGATGATGTATCCATTCTCATTTATAATTTCCTTATATCGCTTTGTGTTTCTGTTTTTGGATAGTAAATCTATGTTGAAATCCCCAAAGAGTATTGCACGATTTCTTTGTTGTAGTTGTTCTTCAAGATCGTCAAAAAAGTTTTCCATATCAGACTCCCCTGGTTTATATATTACTCCTACATCTAATTGAAATTTTTCCATGTGTATCCATAGGTAGTTATTGCCATTCAAGTATTTTTCTTGACCGAAGTTGTGGATTACATCTTTACGGATGAAAATGGAGACACCACCGCCTCTTTTGTCAGTTCTTGTATTGTAGTAGTGATTATAGTTTGGTATTTGTATCGATTCTGCTTCATAATTAGATTTTATCCAGGTTTCTGTCAGTAATATCATATGTATTTGAGTGTTTAATGATTTCAAAACACACTGAAGTTCGTCCATTTTACCGGACTTAACAATACTTCGAATGTTTGTGTAGAAAAAGTTGAGAGATGGTTCGTTTATTTGTAAATTATTATAAGAATCTAGAACCTTATGGCTTATGTTACTTGATTTGTGTTCGCATTGTGTAGGCTTATTTATAAGTTTTTTGACGATGAAATAATTCTAGGAACTCCTTTTATATATTTTATTATAAGATTAGGCTCCCCATTCGCTTGTCTCTTGGATAGTTCTTCCCGAAGCTGTTTTAAGTATGATTGTTGAGCTGGGGTTTGATCGCCGAATATCTTAACCTCTTTATTTTCTATACTTGCTTTGTTACGCAAAATCTCCTTCGCATCTTCAGCGGATTTTAAGCACACTTTAATAGATCGAATGATGCCAACTTTATATTTACCTAGTCTTGTCATTTTTATTATTTCTGATGTTTTTTGTTATTTGTTTCAGAACACTAGTTACCTCATTTTCATCATATTTATATCTGTCGTTAGCATTTCTAGATTCTTTTTCGGGAATTCCTGTGATTATTATATTACGTTCTCTATCTACGCGGTCCCGTATTTCTCTCATGAGTTCTTCGTTAGATTGAAGACTCGTGTTTTTTCCTGATGTTGGGCCCTCTTTCAGCACTTGAATTGTTTTTTAATTTATCTAGGTTTTACCGAACGTCATAATGTTTTGTTTATTTAATTTGTAGTAAAATAAACAAAATTGAAGCGCCACTGTAACTAATGTATTTCTTTCAAAACGTTTTTTTATTGATAAAAAAATATTTAAATTAATTCATTGTTTTGTTTAAATACTAGGTATGTTCAAATACCATAACTCAAAATTGTATACTATGGACCCGAATTCACACAATTTATTTTTATCATAGTAAATTTATTCATATTTCATGCTTTAATCGGTGATGACACAAACAATTTCGATGATAAATTTTTAAAGTTAACTATGCACTGAACATTTAATACGTCTGTAATAACTATACGGTATTTTGTGTTGGTATGTTGAGCATCATTTCATTTTAACGTCAGAGGAAGCAGGCAAAAACACTATAACTATGGCAGATGTATAATACGAGGTTTATTAGTAAGACCCTAGATAATACGTATATCTTACCTTGGCTTGAAAGGTGATGCCATAATGGAACGCCTCGTCCGGGTGCAAGGGGATCCTCGGATCATATTCGTCGTTCGGCACCAGATTGTACAACTTTGTGGATGGCATTTTTCTGCGCCACTTTAACAACTTCATCGGCGCCCTCTTCCACGTCTTTGCCTTAAACACCACACGCACGTATCGTGTCTTGTATCCTCTCCTGAACATCGAGGATTAATCTGAGCTGCCACTTGCGTTCATAATACAGCAACACACGACGTTATCTGCAAATAAAAATAATCTTATTATTATCATAAAAAATATGTAGAAAACATACCGTTACTCTTTATGCACATACATAGGTATTATAATCACCTTACATTCCCTCATACACATACATACAATTCACATACAGTTCATCCTTCTATTAACATTCACTCATTACACCCGCACTTAACCATCACTCTCCCTCGCCGTAATGATAGCTTAAAGCTATCATTGCCCATTCCTTAAACACAGTTTTAATTAACACCCACTGCTTTTATTTACATATATAAATGTCACTGAAGTATGAGAGAGGATACTGATATCTGTAACATATGTCTCTGAGATTAGGGCCTTCATAAATTTTGTTACTTTTTATGCGAATAAAAATTATTATTATTATTATTGAAAAAATAACTAAGTTTAACGATAGGCCGATATTAGAAATGGGTTTTAAGTATTACGTTCTGAGGGAGAGTTCAGCGAAGCGTGGCATGGGTGGCTTTCTGTCTAGTCTTTTTAGGAGACAGGAGTGAACGTATGTTTTTATTTGATAGCCTCCATGGTGCATCGGGCGCGTTATCGGTTGTGAAACGAGAGGCCGCGGGTTCGTTCCTCGCACAGAGAACACAGTCTGTGTGATTACCAGATGTCAGATGTCAGGTTTGAGTATTCTGAGACTGAATGTCTCCCGTAGGCCCTGATACCGTCAAACCGCCACTTACGTATTACGTATACTGGGAGAAAATATATATGACAGCAACTCCGCCTATCTACTATGTAGGTAGGGAAAGCCCTATATCATATAGCCATATAGTCATCACGATAAACGGAAATTTCAGTTTAGTGTGCAAGCAAATATCAGTGATATGGGTACTTATTCGATCGATTTCCCAGAGAGTATTTCAAAGCAGCTGCGCTTAAAAGATCAAATAACTAATAGCATACGAGTACTATCCCCTACACATACACTTTATATACCTAAGTACTTACAGTAATCACTGGTGATGAGATCAGTGTTTTGTTTCTTTCACTCCAATTAATGTGAGACATACATACTCACTCACGTTTGTAATCCCCGAAGGGGTAGGCAGAGGTGAACCAGTACACCCACATTTCGCTGAGCGTATCTCTGTCCCATGAAGTGATAGGTGGCGAGCCCATCGCCATACCGGGCACAAATTCCAGACTCCGGGCTGATACTGAGCATTTCGTAATAGAAAAACTCAATATCACTTTTACCTAACCCGGGGATCGAACCTGAGACCTCAGCGTCAGCCTCAGTCGCAACGCGTACGCATTATAACTGCGCCACCGAGGCATTCAGCATAAAAAATATATACAAACGAATTGAGAACTTTTTTTTTTGTTGTGTCGGTGAAAAATACGACGAAAAATATAATGATTAGTCGATTCCACTGCGTGTGGGAAACTTGTAAAACATTTTGATTGTGCACACAGATGTCTATAAACCACCCACTGATCCCTTTTGTTGTTTCGCCGAGATACAACATCGCCTAATGGCCCTATTAAGGTCAACGACATCGAGCCGACTGCAGCCAATCAATTTTAACTGACAACCGGGAACAGTCTTGCTGCTAATACATTTAATAGATTTTTTCCCCACCTTCAAACATATTCGAAATGTTTTTATCGAATTCAAATAAGTCTCGTAAATTGCATACTAATTTATGTATTCAAAACGTGAACTGTTGCTAAGTCCCATAAAAGGATATTTTATAATAAAGACAAAAGTATTGCTGCTGACCAATATGAAAATACCAATATAGTGCTTTAGAAACACAGAGCTAACTTATAACAAATATATTGTAGAGAATTTATCGATCACTGCCACTGAGGTGTTGAGGTTCGTGACCGCGACAGGGAGACCGCGACGCGTGACATGAGTCAGGGGATAGCGGCACTTCCGTTTTGTATGATATTGTATGGAAACGGTCGCGCGCCGTGGTGTCCTGTCTCGGTCGCATACCTAAAAACGTACCTTTGCAATTGAATACAAAGACCCGTATTCACAAACGACACATAAGTAAGCTCGTTGCCAAGTGTTCGATTCTGTGTACATGATTGCTCTGTTTTGATTTAGCGCCAAAACTAACCAATGACGTTTAGAAAAATCGACACTAGGCGTTCGCGCTCATTATGAGGTCTCATAGTAACGTTTATGAATACGAAGGAAAGTGTTCGCGTCACGTCGCTGTCATAGCGCGTCGCGGTGTCTTATCTCAGTCGCAATACCTCAAAACGGACCTTCACAAAAAGACAGGTTATATCTCGATGGGTTATATAGGAAATTCTTACTAGGTGGCAGTTCCCTCGCATGCGAGAGACCGTCTGGGTAGGTACCACCGCTTTGTATATTTCTGCCGTCAAACAACACTGTTGTGTTCCGGTTTGAAGGACATTCAAGCTAGTCAAATTACTGGACATTATGAGACTTAAGACATGATGCCTCAGGGTGACGAGCACAGTTCAGTGCCATGCAGCGAGTACTTTATAATTAAAAATGGTAAATTTCTGATGGTGTGGACAGGCGTAACGCTTACCATCAGGCGAGCAACCTGTCAGTCTCCTCATCTAAAAATAGTAAAAAAAGAAAAATAAACACACAATATTTAGGTATTTAAATTCGCTCGACTCCTATTTCCATCTACATAGAATTCGATAAGCACATTTTATTCGTTGAAGCCACACCCACATCGCAAACTGATGTCCCATAAAACAAATAAACTCAATTCAAATTACTTAAACCACTGAATGGAAAAAATAAATAGTTAAAAGAGATAATCAGAGAAAGTTGTACGGGAACACATAACTACCGACTGTGTATATTGGGAAGTTACACGAACCTTCTTAATCATAGTCCGGGAATATCAATTAGTTTTGATTCGATTTGCTGATTGGTTTACTCATCAATATGAATCATATATGTTTACTTTAAATATTGTTTCTTTTGATTAAAAGTCAATATTTGTAACAATAAATAAATTATAATTAACATTGGTCTGGGTGTTGCGGGACCGCAAGTCCCTCGTAGTTCCTGATACCCACGATACAGGTTTACCTAGTGTGGGATCAGAGGGGCACGAATAACTTGCGAGAAGGTATTCGTATCGAAATGTCAAAAAATTGTTTGCACCTTCATAGAAATGCCTAGCGTTCTCGATTCGAATATTTATTCGTAAGTTGTTCGTGCACGCCCCCCAGGACTATTTGTGTGGCTGTTGGATGTATTTATTAAAATTTATTTAATTAATCTCTTGAGTGGTAGAGCCACGCTGTAGACACTTTTGTCTACAGCATGAATGGGCCGGCTCGTCCGGGTCGTTACCACTGTCTCACAAAAACCGGCGTAAAGTAGCAGCTTGCCTTACCCTTTCCCAATAATTTAATTATCCCTTTCCCTTAGGGTCGGCAACGCACCCATAATTCTTTTGGTATTATAGGTGTACATAGGCGGTGGACATCACTTACCATCAGGTGACCTACTTGCCCTTTTGCCTGCTTATGGTATAAAAAAAATATATTTGTTGACTAACACGTTTTCTATCTATTCAGTGTAATCAATGGATATCATATTAAATTGCTTTATAGTTAGTCCTGTTTTCTTCTGAGCCCTACATGAAATCTTGGAATCCGCGGTCGTCGATTCCAAGGCGTAGGTTAAAGCATATTAAAATATGAGGAACGTAGTAAGTATAAATCCATTGTCTCTGTTCACCCCTATGGGAAACAGGTGGGTGTCTATATATGTACGTATGTAAAATATGAGGAATCCTTTGTTCACTTGTTTTTACACATGTTTCAGAAATTGGTTTAAATATAAGCTGCATGCGTGATGTCAACCTCGAGGTTCCAATCTCCAATAGTGTTATAAAACTTTGTCAAAGTGTTAGCCGACCTGGGAATCAAACTCAGAACCCTCAGACCATATATAACGCCACTAAACCATGGAACCAATACTCATCCATAGACCAAAGCTGCATCATACTACTCGTATGTACTCAATGTTATCAGCAAATATCTTAAAATTCTAATATGATACATACATACATACACACTCACGCCTTAATCCCATGGGGGTAGGCAGAGACTATTGAGTGTCTGATACACCTCTTTCGCCTCTTCCACATTCATAGATTATCGCCAGTTGAGACTACTCGAGACGTGCCCTTTTCAAATATGATATTGTATGTATTTTTAAAACGCATATAAATCTTACTAAACTACAACTTCATATTGTGTCAAAGCCATTTTTAAATCTGTGTGTAATGCATACTTAATACCGGTGTAACTCAGGTAAAAGAAAGCCGCAAACATTTCCACTCCGATACATAATCCAATACAACTTTCCGATAAACTTCATTCAAAGTAAATAACATTGAAAGAATCCGATTGTTATATTACAAGGTACTGAAGAATCGGAGCGACGACGGAGCCGTCTATATTTTTGTTTTCAAAGATAAATCCCTTGATATCGCTTTGAACACAAACCATGGGAATGATAATACATATTCTGTTTTATTTATGTAGTGATATTGAAATGAAAATGCCTGGAGAAGCTATTGATCCATAGGAAATCCACTGAAAGGAGACTTTCTACTTTCGCTAAAACGAAAGTAAATGGGAGTATGTACCATCCCGTTCTTACATATTATGGCGCACAGACCTGAAGGCCAATACCCGTATTTAACTGATACTGCGAATCAAATTTAACCGAACTGTGATCAGATTTAGATTTGACTAAAAATGGTATTCTACTTCTCTTTATGTTCAGTCCAGTGTCAATATAATCTCATGTCGATGTCATCGCCATCTCAATTCAGTCATAATTATGACATTTATGTAAGGGCATGTGTCATTTAAAAATGTTAGTAGAGTACAAGCAGAATACCGTTTTGGCTTCAGTCAACTTTTATTCTAATTTTGATCTCATTACGATCTGTGTTCACATTTGACGTTGATTATTGGTTTAAGAGAATACCATTTGCAACTTTCTTGACACTGAGACTAGATCGAAATGATATTTTCAACATTTTAAATTACGAGAATTGGCCTCCACGTCTTTGACCAATTGACTAAACAACTCAAAAATCCAAACTCAACGTTTGCTAACGTGGATGGAGCGCAGTACCCTGGGCGTTGCTGCTTCGTTTCGTACGGTGAGTGAGATATCCAGAGACGCAAATTCCCCTCCCCTTCCCAATCCCTTAATTATCCCTTTCATTAAAGGTCGGCAACGCGCCCATGATTCTTTTGGTATTGTGGGCGTACATGGGCGGTGGAGATCACTTACCACCACATTACCCACTTGCTGGTTTGCCGGCCTATTTAAGCTTAAGGATCAAATTCGTAACACCAAACTGTGCTTCCGAACAAAAATCGCAGATGTACCTTTAAAAGCCGGTAAGCTGAAATGGAACTGGGCCAGTCACGTTAACTGTATGTCGGAAGAGCGTTGAGCTAAAGAGGCCACTGAGTGGTGCCCGGACAAAACAAAATACCCGAGTGGCAGACCGAGGAGAATATGGCGGAAAGAGCTCACCACGTTCCGACCAAATTGGATCTATCTAGCGAAAGAAGTGGAAGGAACGCAGGGAGTCATTTAACCAGCAGTGGGGCAGTGAAGGCTGGTTGATAGTTGTGATATTATAAAGCGAGTAATTTTAAATAACTTAGCGATTAGCTTATATACTGTATAAATTTAAATAAGGGTCAGACTACTATAATTAGCACCGTACGATGAACGCTCATGAAGTTCCCTAAATATTCACAACTAGGTCTAGGTTAGGTTACATGTGGAAAAACGACTTGATAGCAAACATTGTACACACGGTGATATCCACGCCATAGTGACCAGTATAGGTCAGTCGCGTTTCGAGGTCAGCCAGTGTATATCCTGTGTATTCAGGCCAGCATAATTCTCCCGACCTTCGAGAAACGTAGTGTCTCTTGATGGGAACAACAGGGAAAAATAGCATTTCCAACTTCATTATACCAGATATAAAATTGCTGATCTTCGTAACCGGCAAGTTTGAACCACTACCTAGTATCAAATGCAATCAGAAACTTCGTTAGAAATACTTCAAGCAAACGTTACTACTCTGAAATCCGGAGGAGCTTTAAACTATTGCATCAATCTATTACTACACCTTGACCTCCATAGTCCATATCAATATATAACTTTGTTATAAATTCATGCAGTAAGTTAAATGCATGTTTTAGATCCAATATAAATATGGCATCTTCAATATTTGAAACCGTTTAAAAAGAGGGGATTGTGTATCTGTTTGTGGGATCGTAGCGCCTAAACTAACGAACTGATTTGGATGCGGTTTATTTTCTTTGAAAATTAAATCATTGCTCATTGAAATAAAACTAGTATAAACGGTCATCGCTCATTACTCAACTTCCTAAGTTTTCGGGAGGTTTTACGGTTATTTGTAATATTTTCTAACTGACGTTAGTTTAGCATCCGCCAGGGTCCATATTATTTTCTCACTCGGACTTCACTTATTGTAAACCGACCTAAAAAAGGAGGCTATTTTAAATCCTACTGTGGCCCATATTAGATTGAGATAGATTATATTAAATTTAATGTAATTTATAATTGCTAAGATCATGCTACGGGTCAGTCAAGCAAGTGCAAGAAGACTACTTCTACCACTCACATTCATCACTTGATTCATGTTTGGGAGGACACGAGAGCAAAGCTACATCCAAGAAGGTTGTTGCTTCGTCGTAAACTATTTTTTTGTTGCATAGGCCGGCAAACGATCAAGTGAGTCACCTGATGGTATCCACTGCCCATGTACGCCCACAATACCAAAAAGATAATGGTGCGTTGCCGACTTTAAAGGAAAGAGATAATTAAGGAATTGGGAATGGGAGGGGATTTGAGCATCCGGATATCTCACCCACCGTAAGAAACACAGCAGCGAGCTGCTACTTTACGTCGGTTTTCTGCATTGCAGTGGTAATGACACGGACGAACGGGCCCATTCATGCTGTAGACAAAACTGGCTAGCGCGGCTCTACCACATTACTACCTAGGAATAGGTATATATTTTTATCAAGAGAACCTCTATTTAAAATAAATATACAAATCGTAAAGAGCGTCGGAAGGCTCCTATTCCCTCTCTAATAAACCGGATAATTGTGACTTGCAGTGCTAGTTTAACAAATGAACGCTGGGATTTATCTCTCTTCCATTTCAATCGGAAAGCAATTTTCCACAATGAAACTAGGTTTAAAACGGTTGTCGTCGGTTTATAACAAGATTTCCACCATCCTATATATATATCGCAGTTTGTGCAGTCGATCTTGGATTGTTAATAAACTTGCAACCTCATTCCAGTATTGACAAGTTTGCCGACAAGATTTTCCTATTAAACACTCAAATTATAAATTTAACCGTTTAATTGCAGCTGTGTTGTAGCGGTATTGTAGAGAGAAATTTCTTTGGAAACCCGTTACTTAGTGGTGATATGAGTACTAGATAAGAAAGTTTAAGAGTAAGTACAGGAAAACATTTTTTAATGCATACATCTTTTAGAATTTGCAGCGTGTATACTATAAAGAAAATAACTTATCCTCGAGTATTATTATGAATCTGACGAGGTACCCAGAATGAAATCATTTCATTTGGAATGAAATCACCGCGCCATAAATGAACATCAACGTACTAGAGCTTAGTTTTTTTTTTTTTGATATACTTGTAATTATTCTAACAGAGGTAAACCTTCACAAGGTGGTAGGTCCTTCGTATGCGAGAGGCCATCTGGGTTGGTAACACCACTTTGTCTATTTCTGCCGCCAAGCAACAGTGTATAAGCACTGTTGTGTTCCGGTTTGAACTTGGACATTGAAACCAATAAAATTACTGGGCATTATGACACTTACCATCCTATGTCTCGGGGTGACGAGCGCAGTCCACTGCCAGCCAATGCTTTGTAATTCAAAGTTCTGTGTGGCGTTGCTTCTGTTTATGAGCAGGCGTGGCGCTTACCATCAGGCAATTAAAAAGAAACATCCCTGTACTAAACAATACTGAAATTTTTCGACATGCCTTGCATGGTTGATTTGAGTGGTAGAGCCACACTGTAGACTGTTTTGTCTACAGCACGAATGGGTCGGCTCGACCGGGTCGTTATCACTGTCTCACCGAAAACCGACATAAAGTAGCGGCTTGCTGCTGCGTTTCCTACGGTGAGTGAGATATCCGGAGACCCAAAGCCCCCTCTTTTTCAATCTCTTAATTATCCATTTCCTTTAAGGTCGGGAACGCGCCTATGACTCTTCTGGTATTGTAGGCGTACGTGGGTGGTGGAGATCCCTTGCCATCAGGTGACTCACGTGTTCGTATGCCGGCCTATGATATAAAAAGAATGTTATAAAGTAGATCCGCGATCCAATCTCGGTCCCGTATTTCAAAACATACATGCATATGCACTCACGCGTGTAATCCCCGACGAGCCGGGAGAGCCAGAGATATGACGAGCCTATCGCCATACCGGGCATAATTCCAGACTCCGGGCTGATACTGAGCATTTCGTAATAGAAAAATCCAATGTCACTGTTACCCGATCTGGGGATCAAACCCGAGACCTACACACGCATACGCATTACAACTGCACCACCGAGGCAGTATTTCAAAACATACACATATATTTTCCTTTAATCTTTATTACGTACAAAATCTGTCAGTAACTTGTTTGTCACAACAACATTTCATTAACCGAATATTATTAGTCCACTGACTTCAGTTTCTTAATTGTTTAAGTTGTAACGACAACTTAATTCCTCTTTTGTAATCAGCTCCTTTTATGCCCCTCTCCTGGTGAAGGAAGTTAAGTTTTCATGTCATTCAAAGTGATTAAAAGTTAGTGGGGCCAAATACCAAAAGAATCATGGGTGCGTTTTCGTCCTTAAAGGAAAGGGATAATTAAGAAATTGGGAAGGGGAGGGGGTTTGGGCCTCTGCATATCTCACGCACCGTACGAAACGCAGCAGCAAGCTGATACTATACGCCGGTTTTCTGTGAGACAGTGGTAATGACCCGGACGAGCCGGCCCATACTTGCTGTAGACAAAGGTGAATTAATAAATTACAAAAATCATCAAGCTACTAGATTCACTCTGCATATAGCTCGGTAAATCGGTATCGGTATCGGTAAAGCATGAATGGGCCGGCTCGACCGGGGCAGTGCCACTGACTCACAGTAAACCAGCGTGCAGTGGCAACTTACTGCTACTTTTCGTACAGTAAATGGGATTTATGGAAGTCCCAAATCCTTCTGCACTTCTCAATCCCCAATGTCCCTCACTGTCAGGTGTAATATGACCACACCTTTCTGTAACACGTTGTCTATCAGAATGAGACTTTTGTATTTGAGAACATGTCATATTTTATTTGATAAGTAGCATTTACTCAGAAATGGAATGAAACAGGCGCTTAGAGGAATGATAATTTCATTCTTACTTTATAAGACTGTCTTCAAATCACTCAGACGGGCTCAACATTGTCACTAACATAAAAAAATCCATTAAACAGACAAAGTATTCTTTCATCTCACATCAAAACTGAAAACAAGCTTAATACTTTCGCAGGCCTACATGAACTTAATAACTTTTCAGTAAATCACCCGTGTAAGAACAGAAACTTTTCTCATTTATGTTTAAAAACTTGAACAGTTAAACAAAGCTTGATGCATTTAAAAAAGTGTAACAAGCCGCTTTGGAAACGTTGTAAAATGTATACTGCCAACTTCAACAAAATAAACTCAAATATGGTTATCCCTAAATAAAATAAGGGTATCCTTTATATTCAATCGCAACCTCCGTGGCGCAGTGGGCTGTGAAACGGGAGGCCACGGATTCGATTCCCGCACCGAGACAAAATATTTGTTTCGGGTCTGGTATTTTCTACCCAGAGAAGTTGACATCAGGCAGGCTGCCAGTCGATCGTAAAAACCACAAGCCAAATCATGGACGCTTCCCTTTTAAAGTATTCTTGAATTGGGTTTCTGGATATCACACTCACCGTACGAAAGGCAACTACTTCACGATGGTTTTCTGTGAGACTGTGGTGACAACCCGGTCAAGCCGGCCCATTCGTACCGTGGATAAAACTGTGCACAAAGTGGCTTTACCACTTAAAAATTGAAACACGTGAAATATTTCTAGTCTAAAAATAAAAAGTATGAGAAACAAAAGAACAAAATAGCTGAGAAATAGTTTTGATTCAACGTTAAGTATAAAAATTAAAAAGTAGCTTTATGCCGAAGTAAAATGTAGATATTAATTATACCGCTAATGCTTCTGAAATACTCGCGCGAAATTGATTAATGATACAATTAAATAATAGTTTTTTTTATCAGGAACCAACATTTGATTTGAATGTGTAGGTAAATAAGATTTTATGAACATAAAAGCATTCTTTACTAGCTTCAAAGGTCGCATCGCATATATCTAACATCAAAATAGCATCAAACAAGTTATTGCAAGTTAATGCATGTCTAGTTCAAACAGACACGTGTGTCTCTTGACTATACGTTCATAGCTCATTAGTGTATAGCTGATACTAGCTATATTATTAATGCTTTTATTAAATTGGGTAAGATTTTTGAAAACTAATAATAATCGATAACTGGTAATCCAAAAAACCTTTAGGCTTGTAAATAGTAATCGTATTAATATACGATTACTATATATTACTTATATTATTATTTATTTACTGAATAATATTCAATCAACTGCTTTTGAGCTAGAAACAACCCCTGGCTTCTAAAAAGAAATGTGTATCGACATTTAAAATGAACTGAAGACATAATAATATTATGAAAAACAACTGACAAGAATTTGATAACTCTATAAAATATAACTGTAGATGTTTCTAAAGGTACGATTTACACGGGAGACTATCTTATTAAGCGGTATCACGAATAATGACTTCGACAAGCTTTGATTAAGATTGTAAGTAAATTATGCGAAAGTTTTATACCGTACTGGCTACTACTTAGAGACCATAAAATGTCCATAATTAATTTAATGTTTATACGGTTTATTGAAGAAATATTACCTATAGATTCTTCTAAGGACTCAATTACTGATGGAACTACTTTTTGTACGGGGCAGTTACAAATTATTGATTCGTTAAGCGACATTTAGATGGAGAGAGTTTGGATGATATAGGCGAGATTATAACAGTAAACCATCATTTATGTGACCGCATTATACTATTATTTTTTAAACTGTATGACGCGGATTCGTAAACAAGAGATTTCTGTTAAATTCTCTCCAAATGTGTCATGCGATGAACTATCTTCATCTAAATTGGTGTTAAAACGTGGCAGTAAACTAAATGTTTTAATGAAACGTTAGATCCCCACAATGTTTTTATTTGACTATGAAAAATCCTAACAATGCACCTCAACACTGTTGAATAATGAGAGCAAGCAATGAGCATTGTGTTGCTATTCGTATCGAAACTTGTATTTGAAGATTAAAATATTTCAATAAATCTTGTCGGTTTTTGTCATAAAGTACTAGTAAAAGAGAATAGTTTAATAATAATAATATTTTTACATTAACGCAATTTACACGCATCCACACTTAAAATTAATATAAAATAGGGTTGTCAAGTATGCTGTAATAAGGTATCTTATTAGAATAGAAGTATAAATACAAAATAAAAAAAAAAGTTTTGAAAAAAGTCCTAAAAACAGTCCGAGGCGCATGGCTCGCAAATGTTGAATTGTACAAATTTAAATGAGAAAACAAGCAACAAGAGACAATGTGCTGTTAACGATCCAGCTATCTAACGAAGAAAAGACGATTTTCAGAGCAGTCGCACAAATGAACATCTGTGCTTATTAGTGCCAACATTGTAGTATTTACAAGTAATAACTGGTATTATTCAGTCCCTTTTGAACGAAAAGAATTTAATTCTCAATATAATAATACTTTTTAAGCTATATGATGTCAATATGTTAAGTTAAGAATCATCAAAATCAGTGCATAAATGTCAATGTTTTAGTGTTGCATCCCCGATTCAGTCCTCTTAGGAGGAGATTTTTTTTCAAATATAAATAGAACTTTGTGTGAATAAATCCTATCGAATACAAAAAAGTTCACATTCGGCGGAGTTATACGTGAAATACATAAAAACTATATATACAGACGAATTGAGAACCGCCTCCAATTTGTTTTTCGTCAAATAATAAATAAAAAAATGCTTCATATAAAGCTATTTCTGGAAAGTTGTATTAAGATCTGGTAAATTATATTTACACTGAATAATATTATTATATACATCAAAGACCTTGTTTATACCAGTTGTATATACATCACACATTCAATTCGATTAATAAAATGACAATCAACAAATTATAACTGCCAAGTCTTGCTTTTATCGCTACGCAGCGCTGACATTGGAATAAAATAAAGCTTTATTCAACTTTACTGCGACATTATTCCAATAATAATAACCTTAAATACACGTAGGCAGTAATGGTAAGCGATCTGTAAATACAGGAATACAGCGTTATATCTGACATAAGAACGATGAGTAAACAAGTAACAGCGACTTGTAATCGCGTAGAGTGCTCTTGCAGTCTGTTTAAAAAAATGGTAAATTGTGCAATCTCAAAGTTTAATGCCCGTATTCAAGAACAAGTGCGCTCTTTGTTAAGTGTAGATTTTAGTTAGTATAGTGGTAGAGCCACGATGTAGACAGTTTTATCTTTAGCATTAATTAGTCGACTCGACCGGGTTGTTACCATTGTCTCGTAGAAGACTGACGTGAAGTAGAAGCTTTCTATTGCGCACAGAGAGTGAGATATCTGGAGACTGAATTTCCCTTTCAACACCTTATTATCCATCCTTAGGTTGGCAATGCATTCACAGTTCTTATGGTATTGGGTGTTTATGGACTGTGGAGATCACCTGCCATCACGTGACCAACTTGTTTACCGGCCACAGCCTTAAAAAAGATTTATACGTGATTGATCTGTTTTTGTCAGCTCCAAAGACGGGCTTAATCACAGAAATAGTCAAAATGCATTTGCACGTACTATGAGACCTCATAGTAACGGTTATTGATTACATAAGGATGCGCTATGTAGCATGCGGATCGACTGGAGCTTAGACCGGGTCCGATGAGTCAAACCGTTGATTGCCTTTAGTAGAATGGATTGAACTGATCACATCCGTCGCGCCAGTATAAATGTGGCGCCATACTACCTATTAGACGCCGACAGAGATTATTTACGTAATTTTTATTTTTTACCCGCACTAGGACAATTACCGTAGGTAAAATTTAATCCGGGAATTGGATGCACTAGTTACACCTCAGCCTGTCCTTTCGGGGAGACGGACGTAAGTTGTATATTGTACACTACTATAATATAAATGTGAAAGTTTGGGTGTTTGTTTTCAATCACGCTGAACGGTTTTCGATGAAATTTGGCACATAGGTAGATTTTGACTAGGAGTAGAACATAGGCTACATTTTTATCCCGGAAAAGACAGTTCACGCGGACGGAACCACGAGCAAAAGCTAGTAAAATGTAAAACAACGCGAGTAATTTCCACTCGACAGAGATCATCTCCAATAAAATGTAATTTTTGCCACTACAGTGCCTTCATAATAGCGAAAGGACCCAAGCTTATGAATATAATATTAGGTAATAAGCAGACGATATGTCATCTCTAGGGTACGATTGGTAATTCGTATGCACATATAAATTGACTTCCGAGCCGGTGGACATCATTCAACTATTCTAAAACCGGAATTTAAGCCACATTTACGCGACAATACAACAGAAATCGTTGCTGCATCGTCAGGGTATGTGATTATGTCTAATTTCATACATTATTTTATATGCAATCGATAGCACGATATTATGATCGATAATAAGAATCATAAGCGCGTTGCCGACCTTAAGGGAAAGGCATAATTAAGGGATCGGGAAGGGGATCTGGGTCTCCGGATATCTTTATCACTATATGAAATGCAGCAGCAAGCCGCTACTTTACGTCGGTTTTCTCTGAGACAGTGGTAAAATTGAGCGTTCTGGTCGAATTTAAATGAACGTACAATTAATTTCCTTAGAAACTTAGATAAAATTAAATGATGGTGATAACACGACAAAGCAAATACCGTAATACTAACAAAAACAATAAGTAGTGCAGCGATTATACAAAGCGGCCTTAAGCATCGAGTTCAGCGGGCACTGACTGAGCAATTGGCGTTGGTCGACTGATCACCACTCTTGTGGATTATTGTCTACATAAACTACGTAAAACTTGATATTTGTTAATGTTACAACTGTCATAAACATACAGTGTATACAGTTTGTATAATTTCGGATAATACATAGTCTGAGTTACGCCAAGCCCAGATAACATTGTTAGTAGGTACTTAATTTATGACGTCTGAAAGTTAAAAAAAAATCCAATATTAAAATTTGAAAATTATAGATCGACGACTGATACGCTTCAGTTCCGTCATCCTATGGTCCTTCGAATACTGGTGTAACCCGCAAAGTGACGATAACTATTTTATTGCATCAAACACATTAAAATAACTTAAATTTTGTATCCTGTAAAATTTATTTTAATATATCAATTAGTTTCGAAGATACAATTTTTTAAGTATTGTAAGTGACATTATTTTATGTCAAGCAACTGCCAACATTGATGTATAATGTAAGTTACTTGCACTAGTGTATATAGTTGCGACCCATAAAGCACGCCAGCGCAAGTGACTGTCATACACATGCACGTCCTACAGTGGTATAACTGAAATGAGTTTCAAATTCAAATTAATATAAATAAATACAATGGTAAAGGTATTAATAAGTTTGATAAATTTATGATTTGAGATTTAATATCAATACACAAAAATAACATGGAAAATAATTATTTGTACTTCTTGCCTCTTTAATTAGCATAAAAATCAGTACACTATAGACTGGTAGAAGTAGTCACATGTACCAGTTTACGTATTTGAATACAATAACAAGCTACACAAATCAAAGTGATACTATTTTTATAGCTATAAAAATATAAAATATTAATTAATTATGTCTTTTTCTTAATATATTCAGGTATAACATTTTGAAATTTAAAATATTTCTGTTGAGTTATGTCAAAGTTATAAGTTTTAGAACCTTTAAATCGCTCTCCTGTAAAGTTTTGTTTTTGCACTTACATTAGTATACGTAGGACCCGTGGATAAATTTACGCGATATTCATGCCGACGTGTGAAAAAAATCGTAGTGGTATTCCGCCGTATATTTCTAAGAGCGGCATCGCGTCCAGTTCGCATTCCCTCACTGCATTCAGCAACCACGTTTGAATTGTTTATCGTGTATCCATCAAAGGCTTCGCTTTGGTCTGTGCAGTTCGAATCGACGGAGTACACAATCAAACAAAGCCGATCAAGCATTTATTGATACCGTATAGTCAAGTTGTCTGTTTGTCAATTGGTTACGTGTGGAGATTGCCGTATAAATGGAGATGAGAATGGTGGATATGGGACAGTAACTTTGGTCATTAGTATATTTTTGAGCTACTTTTGAAGTGTCTGACAATTTTGTCAACAATATGAGAAAAGTGCCTAATAATAAGTGTTAAAGGGAACTCTTGACAGGGTTGGGTTTTCAAAAATAGCGTAAGTTTTTCCTTATAAATTAATAAGTATAATAATTTTACATATTTACACTCTTGCGCCTATATTCCATGGTGGTAGACAGACTACTGAATGCCAAAAACTACTGCCACCCCTCTTTCGCCTTTTCCACGTTCATACTTAATATACATTTTCGCCAGTTCAGGGTACTTGTGACGTACCTATAATTATTAAAAGGATTAATTTTATCAGTTGTATAGTTGGTTAAACCGTGGACCGATAACTGCTACTAGGTGGTTCCTCGAAGTTCCTGAAAGTTTCTCGTATGCGAGAGGTTATATGGATAGGTACCGTCGCGACGTTTTGTATATTTCTACCGCAAGCAGTAGTGTGTACATACTATTATGTTTTGGTTTGAAGGCCATTGGACAGTGGAATTACTGGGCATAATAAGATGTAACATTTTATGTCTCTGGATAATAAACGCAGTGCAGTGCAATGGAGTACTTTATAATTCAAAGTTCTAAGTGGCGTTACTTGTAGTAAATTTTACTTAAAACTGTTACAAATTAAATAGTTTAAAATTTTATTTTATTGTACTAATTCATACATCTAATCTCTTAATTTATATTGAAAAGGGGTAGCCCATTTTCGATCTTCACGTATTAATATTTATGTAATTAAGCAGTTATAAAGTTTTCTTGAGCCTGCATCCTTCGTTCTATATCACCATTTAATTTAAAGCGAGATGACTAAGCACCGATATTACCTTACGCAGTCGGCTAGATAAAATAAACTTTACTGTACCATCACCCCGGAAAATTAGTTTTTTATATCAGAATACCTAAGCTGTGATAAAAAATTCTTCGAGTTGTCTTATTAAAAAGAGAAACAAAATGGAGACAGGTGTCTTCGTCGGGGTCAGTCACCTTTATTGAAGGTCAGGCATGAAAGTACTGCAGAGTCATTCACTATTTTACAAAATACTGTTTCTATTGAATGCAAAATTTTGATACAAAATTTAGTCACAAAATAGAGTATGAAATGTTACCATAATAATTACCGTACTCGTAACTTTGACGTTCATAACATATTATGCATTAAGTAAATTTATGTTTTAATCAATGAAAGAAATTGTTAATTACATACATACATACATAGACTCACGCCTGTTTCCCATAGGGGTAGGCAGAGACAACGGATTTCCACTTGCTACGATCCTTGCATACCTCCTTCTACCTACCTCCTTGCATACTCTTTGGCCTCATTCAAATTGTTAATTGTTATGAATTATGAATCTTTTTTAAAGAAATTAGGTATAAAGGTTTTGTAACATATTACCTATTACGTCCACTTTAAGCCAAATAAATGACACCCTGAATCTCCAAAAAACAATTTGTGTGTGCGTGTACGTTTGGGTGTGCATGTGCGTGTTATCTTACACAGAAGCAACTTGTCCATACAAGCTTCCTTATTGAAATCGCCTAATGAACTTCATACTATACCCAAGAAGCACGTAAAGCAGCATAGTACAATAATTATTAAAATAGATTGCTTACTTCTGCAATAAAATTATATGGTCTGTCAAAATTCGATACGATATGAAACCGTATTAGGCCAGCGTCGTGGACTAAAGCCTGACCCCTCTCATTCAGTAGAGGAGGCCCGTGCCCAGCAGTGGGACATGTATAGTACAGGGCTAGTAAAAACTGATATCTTAACGCAGGCGGAGTAGAGGTTCAAAGCTAGTATCGAATATATACCTTTGTGTCCGATATATGCACAGTATGTTACGTTTGCAAGGCCAATAAGACGTCTCGCGAGCCGGATTTAAATGTAAGTTCATTGCATCATATCAATCCGTAGAAATAGATGCAATCTGAAAGCATGGTATTTATTTACATTTTCAAGGCAAAAAAGTGTATATTATTAGTATTGACAAAGCAGCGGCGGTTGTATTTGTGGAGATGCCTTCTTTTTAACCGACTTTAAAAAAGGAGGTGGTCAGTTCGTCTGCATTTTCATCTAAAATATGTTAGGTGATATCTCAGCTAACTGATTTTAATGATTTTTTTTATTCAATAGTCATTCTTGAAGGCCTAACCCCTCTCATTCAGTAGTGGAGGTCCTTGCCCAGCAGTGGGACGTATATAATACAGGGCTAGGCTAGTCATTAATGAAGGTGGTCAAACATTTAGGAGCCCGAGGAAAATGAGTAACTCTTCAATGGATAACCGACAACACCGTAATTCGGATTTTGTATTTGAGATTTTATGCTATAGTTGATATTGATACTAAAGATATTAAAAAAACAACTTCAGAAATTAAAACTTAAAGGTTATCAAAAAAAGTACTTAGTGGTATTTTTGGAGTGGTTGTAATTTCATGTTTCCTTTTTTGAAGCCGATAAAAAAACAAACATACTGGCCGTGTTAAGAACCTCCTCATTTTATGAAGTCGGTTAAAAATGACAACAACAACATAGCTCTGTCAATACCTTCTAAAATGATTGGTTTCAAATCATAATATATTATGACCCATTTCAACGCTGATTAGGAACCCTACATATTTTCGACGTATATAAAAATATTCTTTATAGAAATGTGTGGCATCGTTCGACGTACATGAAAATGTTATAGAAATATGTCGCTGAATCTCGCATCGTTGAACGTACATGAAAATGTTATACAAATATGGCCCATCGCGCTTGCCGGGCCCGTCACCTCCTCATGTCAATTAATATTGCCCGATATAAAATAAGAAAAAATCTTGGCTTGAAACTCGGCCGTGTGTCACCTTAGTCGTCATCATGCATATTGCATACGTGACATATTTAATGAAAGTAGTGCAAAAATTCATAATATCAATAAAAAAAAATGTTAAAGGGTTTTATTATAAATATAGGTAAGTGGGTGTTTTTGACCGAAACTAAATTGCATAATGTTTAGAAAAAAATAAATAAGCAACATTTATTTGATGCAACACAAAATAAAAAACTAAAAAGATTTGGGGGCTAGTTCAGCATATTACTAAGCTAATTTAAATGCTCTGATTTCAATTTTGTTGATATGCAATATGATAATGACATTTCAATTTCAATATGGAATTTAACTCGGATAAACACGCTGACCTATGTTGACGCAAGTGTGCTTAAATAAGTTGTTATTATGTTTAACTAGAGTACTATGCAAATTAAATGTGTGTGTACAAAAGTTGTTTCTAGGCATATACACATTTATCCATGATATAAGCGAGGCTTAATGTGAAGACGACGCGACGCGACGGCAACAACGAATTTGTTTGGAGTCCGTATTTGTCTGTCACAAATCAGAATGTTACATAAATATTGTAGATTAACATTATAGTATGTATAAATTGTATGTATGTATTATTATTACGCCTATGTAACCTGTGAATATATTTTAACATACATATACACGTATAACACCCGATTTCTGTAAGGCTGATCAAATCAACATTCATCTAACATAACTTTGATTTCGACACCGCCGTCAAATCAATTAGAGTTGCTGAAACGTTATTTAGTGAAATATAATAATATCTGATGTCACTCTAATAGCGTTTGACATACGATTTTCACATGAATTTGAAATCTATGTTAACTAAAATGTGTGTTGACCACGCTTCGAGCAACTCAATTTTGACTTGACGTGGGAATTGACAGTTTATTAATTATTTTAACATTGATCAGTATACTAAACCTTAAAAGCCGCTCTTCAATACAAACAGTACGAAATTTCATTAGATGGATTTATAAAACTATACGGTAATGAAGTTTTTCAAACGAAACGTGATTTAAAACCGAAAAACTTTACTCAGGCACTAATGGACTTCCTAACATGGTTAGCAAAACTGAAAATTCAATATCGTTTTAAAAAGTATCCCTGACCGTGATTACGGCGTACTCATTTCACGGATAGACGCTTGCATGCCATGTTTTTAGATTATACTATAAATATACCTAGATAATAAGACTAGGCATTATTTAAATGGAACTCATTCATAATCATCAGTGCGAGGAATGTCTAGAAATATGAATGTAGATTCATAATATGGTTGAGAGTGCTCTTTTATGCGAACCACTATGAAATGTCCTGTGCGGTAGCGCCACGCTGTAGACAGTTTTGTCTATAGCATGAATGGACCGGCTCGACCGGGTCGTTACCACTGTCTCACAGAAAATGGACGTTAAGTTGCTTGCTGCTGCGTTTCGAACGATGAGTGAGATATCCGGAGGTCCAAATCCCACTTCCCTTCCCAATTCCTCAATCACCCCTTTCCCTGAAGGTCGGCAACGCGCCTATGATTCTTCCAAAAGAAGTACCAGTATTGTGGACGTACATGGGTGGTGGAGATCACTTACCATCAGGTGACTAACTTGCTCGTTTGCTGCCCTATACTATAAATAAAATGTTTTTGGAAATGAGCTTAAGGTTTCTTGTCTTGCTTGGTCTTCATTACTAGACTTACAATTTGAGCAATTCTGTGTTAAGGTACCTACGTTTTGAAGTACGCGATCGTTTTCGTACAATTTTATACAATGTGAACTTGTAGCTATCGCCTGACTTGCATCATGCGTCGCAGTCTCTTGCCTCCTTCGTGCAAATCAAAACCTTTAGTTTTTAACCGACACAAAAAAACGTAGGTTCTCAATTCGTATGTATAAAGTTTTTATGTATGTTCACACAAATGTGGACTGATTCGGATGATTATTTTTGTATTCGATATGGTTATAGGGGTGGAATCGGGGATAAAAGACAAGAACCTATATGCGTCGATTGATTTTGATGATTGTTTCACTAAAAACAATAAAATGGTGGTACTTACTGTACTTTTTTTTATTTTATTAGTTTGAATGATAAGACGAGCAGGTCGCACGCCTGATGGTAAGCTCCACGCCTGCTCATAAACAGAAGCAACGCCACACAGAACTTTAAATAAAGCACTGCCTGACACTGGACTGCGCTCGTCACCCCGAGACATAAGGTGTTAAGTCTCATAATGCCCAGTAATTACACTGGCTTCAATGTCCTTCACATCGGAACACAACAGTGCTTACGCACTGTTGCTTGGCGGCAGAAATGTTGTTTCGAAAACACAATTACATAACGAGTTATTGAACTGATTTGATGTAATTGTCATCAGTTCAGTTGTCTATAAACGTGTTTGATCTATTGATCTATAAATATATTTTTGTTATCACAAAATGGCTTCAATGTCCTTCACACCGGAACACAACAGTGCTTACGCACTGTTGCTTGGCGGCAGAAATGTTGTTTCGAAAACACAAGTACATAACGAGTTATTGAACTGATTTGATGTAATTGTCATCAGTTCAGTTGTCTATAAACGTGTTTGATCTATTGATCTATAAATATATTTTTGTTATTACAAAAATATATTTATACCTTAGAATAACTACAGAAGGTAAAGTCCAAACAACACAACTCACAATTGTAAGTTGAAAATTCATTAAGTGTGATGTGTTTACTTGCAACGTCAAGCAAAAGAAATGTCAGCTAACATGTATTTTCCCATTATTTTTTATTTTATATTATTATTTGGTAATTTGTAGATGTGCAAAATGTGTTTCATATTTTGATTTATAGGCGAGGATCATAAATATAATTTGGTGTGTAGTTAGTCGTATTGTGATAGTAGTTTGGAGTCACATATGGTTCCAATTGAACGGCTTATTGAATGAATTTGAATTATGAAATTTGAATTATGTGCGTGTACTTAGTTGCTATAAGTAGTTATTCTAAAGTATATACGTTGGTCAGAGGTAGAGACGCGATGTAGAAGGTTTGTCTTCAGAATAAATGAGCCGGCTTCGAATTATTACCACTAACTCATAAAATCCGACTAGAAGTAGCACCTTGCTGTTGCATCGTACTGTAAGTAATATCCGGTAAATAATAAATAAATAAAATAAACCCAACAGTCACACATTTATAACTCCACCTACCCTAGCTTACACCTATATCGCGGGTATCGGGAACTGCGAGGAACTTACGGTCCCACAACAATCAGACCCGAAACAAATATTTACGGATCACAAAAAAATTGTCTCGGTGCGGGAATCACACCCGCAGCCTTTCGCTGCTACTCGTCCATTGCGCTATCAAAAACTAATTAACATAAACCGATCATCTTAAACTTTACAAAAAATAAAAAGCCAATACAGACTCGTACGCTATTCGCTTCCAATCACAACTCACAATTACGTAAAACATTACAAGCATAGTAAATAGAAATACCAAACGCCAATCAAAGCTTATCCGAACTATCCAGTTTACTGACCTTAACCCTCACGGAAACGCTCGCTTCCTCAATACGTAGTGTTAACGCACCCATGCAGTTGGCATTACGTAACATAACGTCGCGGTGCGTCGTAGTGATAGGGCACGCGTACGCGCTCCATAGAGTAAAGTACAGAAACGACACTCAAGTGGTTGACGTAGCATCCGCGACGCTCTGAGTGCCTGATTCATCGGTACTGATAGGATATTCAAAGATTTATACGATATAGATTTGTAAAGTACATCCTTCGATAAATTAATATACACTAGATACCTTATAACATACATGATAGCTTAGAAAACGGCAAAGAAAACAGTGTTTATAATGTGAGGCACTGTGAATATCCCACAAGGCTGGATAATCAGTGGGATGAAAAAATTAAAAAAAATATTGCTCTCGCGAGCGTCAAATTTAAAAAGGTTGCTGAACGTTTGATGATTTTATTTAAAAAAACTACTTTATGGTGCTTAGTTTAACCTAAGCCTTATTTATATTTTATTTTGTCTTTTCGACGACACTTTTAAAAATAACATTTGCATATAAGGAACTGTGTATATTTGTATGTTTTATCGAAAGGTATATCGCTTTATAATTGGGAGAGTATAGTACTGTGCCTAATCCTTTAGGGATACAGGCGTGAGCTTATGTTATTAAAGATCGTAATAAGCTTATGTTATTAAATACTTTATTATGTTGCTCGTAAGACATATTGACTAACGGCTGTTCCCTACATTTTATTTACTTAGAATTGTTTACTATCAATACTATTTTGACAAATCTTCCACACAAAATGTATCAAAAATTTACTACCAGTAAGCACATTCGGTCGGTAAACAGAATATTGGGAACGGCTATAAGTTATTGGTAAATATACCTATGACAATTTTATAAAACAAATGAATGTCCCTTCTATCGAATGTTATATTATTTGGTTTTAGTACAACTCCAACACAATGGGCAGCCGTTGAACCGGGCGTCGTAACTTTAACGACGTTGTTTCTTTAATCAAACCTTTTAAGGTGGAACATCAACACTAGCCCGCGAAATACAATATTATTATAAGTTTTTTTGAAAATTGCATCTAATACTTCGATATAATCTGGATAAAAATTATTTCGCGCAAATAATAATCAATATGAATACGAGTACGCGCAATAATAATAATGAAAACTGCAATTTTTATTTTAGATTTAATTATTGTCCCATTTGATTAATGAGAAAATAAGGTTTTTGTGAGTTATAGTTTATAAAAGCTTTGCTAATAATAAATATGATTATTATTCAATAGTAAACAATGATTACGCAAAATTTATTTTCATCGATATATGTTGAAGCATAAAGCTGCAGTTTCCAAAAAAATTAAGAAAATTTAATTTCGTGAACTAGTGTTGTCATTCAACCTTAAGTTATAAACAACTTTTTTTTAATATTGCATTGGATTTATATTTTACTAAACTTGTTATTTGAACTTAATTGCTGTATTAGTCACGAACAATACTTCCTTGGATGATAATATTTCGGTTCTAGATTGATCTCTCAACACATCAAACTTTACAAGTAGTTCAACCCTCATAAATGCAGAGATAAGTTTCCTGCAACGAACTTTTCACAATTAATTTTACGAAATATCTGAATGTTCAGCTGGTTTTTTTAAATACTAGATAACTATGTAAAAATCTTCATAATTCAAAACACGGATCGCGGTGTGTTTACTCTTATCTGTTAAGGAGTATCCCATTTCCCTTCGTGTCGTGGCATCAAATTTTTACCAAATTTAAATGGTACCATCTCGGAAAACACAATTTTAAATAAAAAAATATCCAAATCAATGCATATATGTCGGAATTATGCGCGAATATAGGTATACAATGTGTCACAGAAATGGGTCAAATTTAAGCAACGTATAGTATTAACTACGAGATAGGTAGGTATTTTACCCCACGTAGTACTAAACCCGATTGCATTGCTAGGCCATAATTAAAGCATTTTCTTATTTTTTTAATGATTTAATCGGTCTTATCGATCCTAATAAACGAGTAATTAACATTAGCGAGAAATTTCAGGATGTCTAGATTTTGATAAGAGCCAGTACCTAAACACTCAATGCCATGTGTATAAAATAACCCTTAAATATGGTCACATCTTTCTGTAACACGTTGTATACAGACAAATTGAGAGCCTACTTTTTAAAGTCGGTTAAAATGCAGTAATTTGGGTTCTAAAATGACTGACGTTAACATTCCCACGTACCATGTACATAAGCAAGTACCTGTTTATGTACATTATGTCACAAAGATAAACGAGAAAATATGAAGCGGAGATAACGCCGCGCCGGTGCAGAGAAACACTGGCGCAGCCATCCAAAAAATCATCGGCTCAGTGTCGAGCTATTCGATATACTTGGTAAAATAAACGATAGAGTCTCAGGATATAAAATAAGACTAGAAACAATTTGTAAATTTGTAATTTAGCTTAAATGACGAAACGAGCATGTCGCTCGCCTGATGTTAAATGTTACAAAGCACTTCACTGGGTTCAATATCCTTTAAACCGAAACACAACAATACTAACACACTGTTGCTTGGTGACAGAAATAGACAAAGCAAAATATTCCATCACAGAGCGGCGGCGTATACGTCCCATGAATCCACTATATCCAAAGCTTGACCAAGTATTCGGATTTAATTGACGTTTACCAATCTATATTCATACAGATAATTCAACTCATTCTTGCACGTCTTGCTATGTGCGTGTTAACATAAACCGAAAGTAATTCACGTTCTAACCCTGTCCGATGGGTTATTATCAGATGACAGGCTCAACCTCTATTCTATACTTCTCATTGCGATTAAACGAACAAAACACGATCTTAAACCTGTCTAAAACCAAACTAAACAACTGGATCAAAATGAATATAAAAGAAATTTAAAAATGTAAAAGTTAAATAAAAATGTAAACTAAGCTCAACCTCGGGTATAATTTTCATCTTTTAGTACAACTGCTGTCATTGTTAGATTGAATACGAACAATGAAAAACTTTTTAACGATATCGTTAAACTCCGAAATATCGGGTTTACAATTCAGCTGTAGACAAATTTACGGTATATATTAACATTTTACTTTTTTATATCAATTAAACGTGGTGCAGTCACATTCAGAAATATTAATCTGAGAATTTATTTTTGTTGTTGAGACGCTTAAACAAATTGATCGCTATTCCGCTGCATTGAGAGATCTTTGTAGATGTTATCGTTTATACCAGATAATACCACGGGTACGATTCCGTTTCAAAAAGCGCTGGTTTGACGTATACGTAGAAGGAAATACGAGAACCAATGGACCCACTACAGAGATACTCAAGATCGGGCAAAGTGGAAGCGTCTACGTAGTAGGGCGGACCCTGGCTCTAAGCTGGGATTTCGCCAGCCAGATAGAAAGAAAAGATCTATAAGTAAGTTATTTATATAAAAAAATAGACAACAACGAATGCTGAAATTTAGTGCATATCATAGACCGTGAGAGAGCAACACGAAGGGGTCCTCAATTCGATGCGTTTTTATGTTTTATATAATTTTGACTTTTTTTAATTTTGATTTTTTTGTTATATGTCGACTGACTAGAAATTGTGCGTGAATGATTATAAAATACCAGTTTTTGTTTATGAGTTGAGCGCACTTCTACAAATACTGATTCTATAGAAAGTTCTGTAATGAAGCTATATTATACATATATATTTCTAAGAGTTTTCTTGGAACCTAACATTTTTATAATTTACCCTTTGTTACAGCCTTATACATAAAACCTGATCCTATCTGTAAAAGCAAGATGACATAAATAGTAACCGTACACTGATAAGACACAATATTTGCCTACAACGAATAAATTGACTAATTATAAGGCCACACATTCCATTTTACATACAATAATTTATTAGCATAATATAAAACGAAAAATTTGCCAATTACATTATGTTATGGTAACAAGTAATATTGATCTATATAAGACACTTGAAATTTCATTATGAAGGAGAGGTCACTTCCTAGCGCCTAACAGATTGAAATGTTTCATGAGTTATTCCAATTGGACAAAAGTTAAATAAAACATTTGAGAAAATTGGCTTATCTTAAAGGTTTTCAGCGAAATCAGTATAACAATCGTTTTTACTTTTCACTTATTTTAGGAAATTGGCTTTTTGAAATTTACATACATACTCGTACCTATTACATTATTATTTTAAAGATAATGTAATTTTGGACATTAAATAAGTATAGAAGCAATATACACATATATGCTTTTCAAAAACTCAAAATTAAATTAAACTTCGAGCGCTAGTGCTGACATTCGACCTTAAAAGTATTATAACTCAACATACATGTACATATTATGGGCCGGCTCGTCCGGGTCATTACCACTGTCTTACAGAAAACCGGCGTAAAGTAGCAGCTTGTTGCTGCGTTTCGTACGGTGAGTGAGATATGCGGAGGCCCAAACCCCCTCCCCTTCCCATTCCCTAAATCATCCCTTTCCTTTAAGGTCGGCAACGCACCCATGATTTTTTTTTTGTGGGCGTACATGGGCGGTGGAAATCACTTACCATCTGGTGACCCACATGCTCGTTTGCTGGCCTATACCATAAAAAAACATATCTAAAAGTGGCTCGTACTTGGAAAGGCGTACGAGTATGTCCAGCAGTGGCGAATTTAGGCTGATGCATAATGATGATGATGGATGATATATGAAAGTACTGAATGGAAATAAAAAATGATAATGTTTTGCCAGTACCTACAAAAAATAATTTTGTTTATAGATCTTCAGGGTTGGTATATTCTAAATAGTATTAAATAAATAACTACATCATGAATAAGAGAGTTGGTCACATATTGTATATCATAGAATGTTACGAAGTTACGAACTACCAGATGAATATAAATGAACGGTCTCTATGAATTTTGTTGGCAGTACCTATGTAAATAGTTATTTATAACGTTCCAATTATACATCATAGGAACCTAGCAATGTGCTACTTTTCTTAGCCTTATTATTATTGAAACAAGCATTGTGATCCAGTATTGACTGGACACAGAATAGCTAATGGTACTGCCATGGCCTATTATGAATAAGAAACGGTTAAGCACATATATGTATAACGGATATTAGAATTATTTTCTAATTATCGTTATTCTTGTAGGTTAATGTTTAAAAGGAGGTAGCAGATATTGTCCAGCATTAGTACCAGTAATATCAGGTATCTTACAATGCCACAACAAATCTCATATATATTCGAATAAAACAATGCTGGCTAGATGAGATTATTGCTGCCGTGGTAGGTATATCAGATAACATAGACGGCGATAACTACTTACGATCAGGAGAGTAAGTAATATAGGTACTTCTTAACATTTTAACTTCAAAATATGAAAAAAATAATAACCAACTTCTGGTTTTAAAGTTGTTTTGTTTCACTATAACAACCTTTGTTATTTATTTGTATTTTTATTTCAATATTGTTATTTATCGAATCGCCTCCTTGGTCTAGTGGCACAGTGGTAAGTAGGCACTTAGGATAAGAAACCGTGAGATCGTAGTTTAAAATCACATGTTTGACAAACACTAATTTGTGTTTGTTTTTTTTCGATTTGAATAATCACACATATATTGCTCGAGATTGGAATTTGTGCCCAATATGGTGATATGCTCAACCCTATCACATCATGGGACGGAATAAGCGCGGTGATCTGATCGGGTGTAGCACTAGTTGCGCATCTCTCTACACACAGGCGTGAGTTATGCATGTATATTATATTCCAGTAAAGCATGTATTCGAAACCGATAGAAACCTAAATCTACCTGAATATTGAATATATTATAATAAAAAAACTTCAATTCATATGATATTCATTATAAGTCGAAGTCATCCAATAATTATAACAACTTTTTGTCAAATATAATACTTTGCCGAAAAATTTAGCAGGCCACAGTTTCATTAAAAATTTAGGAATATCATTAGTGTTAAAACTACCTCATTCGTATTATATGGATTTTCTGTATATATCACTTGTAACAAGAATTCTACAACGTTTCTACAACACCAATACAACAGTATCTAAGTGCCTTTTTGCTCAAAATAATCGTTTGTTAACTATTAGCCTTGTTCATGAGCAAAGTTTCCCATTCCTTCAATTTCCTGCACAGTACGTGGCATAAATACAAACAAAATGTCAACTGTGACATTTACAATCCTTTCAATGACACGCAATGTTAATTTTCAATTCGAATAATTCATAATGGAATATATTCGTACATCTGGGATTATAACTTTATTTGAGACATAAATCTGCTAGTATCGGTCAGTAAATGCAGAAGTGCGAGTATTGTAAAAATGATTCCTATAATCCTTATTGAGTAATAAAGCAAACATATCAACCGCCGACAAAAAAGAGGGGTGTTATAAGTTTAACCCCTTTATAAATGTGTGTGTGTGTGTGTATCTAGTTTAATACCCTTTGGCTATGGCTAAGTCATAACTTTACTACGAGTCGTTCCATACTTTGGGGTTTGTTATGTGCACATCAATATATTCTTGTAATCGCGTAAAACCCCCTCACATCTTGTGTGTTCATTCCTGCTAAATAGGATTTCGGGATGTATTTTAGCATAATATTGGTTCTTTGAAACAATTTCAATAAATTAATCCCGGTAAATAATTGACACAATTACCCGTTTTCTCAGTTAAATTTATTTATCTTCTTCAGATATCCAGGACCGTGGAAAATAAATTGCACCTGCCAATACTCGTAGACCATGACACTATGAAGCGTGCTATATAGAATTTTGTTAAAGTCTGTTGCAGATTTCAACACAGTCAGAATGAATATTCGAATGCATAGCGCTTTAAAATAGACTTTTCTGTCAATTGAATTTGAGTTTGTTTGTTTCTGTCAATAATTTTAGAAAATAATAATATTGTACAACAAGCAAATCCTAACTGTATTTTTTGTCAGTTATTAAGTAAGAATAAAACTAAATTGATATCAGTCTAGAATGATCACACAGCCAGCGCAGATACAAAAATATTATTTCATACAATATCTTAAAAGTATTCACATATTTTAGCGTAGCGACATAGTGTTCAATTGTAAAATTAATTTAATTATTAAAATAATTAATTTAAATGAATCTTAATACCGTAATTTTTTTGCAAATTCGTACATGGCAATGTGTCATGAACAAATTATTAAAAAATAACTATGCAATAAAATTAGTTCAAATGCATGAATTTAGCAAAAAAAAGAATCTCCATTTGAACAAGGAACCAACCTCTAACCAACATAGTTGGATCCTTTTTGCGTAACTTTATACAATTATCGATGTGAATTGATTGTTCTATGCCGATACGAGTCTGCACATGTCTGTAGATATGAATGGTACTTCAATGGATTAATGTAAAGATTCCGGCTAACCTCTGCGGTATCGCGGTACAGGAAGAACAAAATACCTATTAAAAATTATAAAGCCAATACCGAATATGCCTAGTAAAATTGTATAGAACAATCAGTGTATCGCAGTTTTAATCTAAATTCAACTTGTTTTGACTCAAATCAAGACCAAAAGCGAGCGACTTTATGTTAGTAAAGAAATTGCAATATCATTTCAGATTCCTGCGCCATGTGGTACTTGCCAGGGTATATATAGAACATACAAAACATGAATGACAAAACTATTTTTCTGTGTATATTTTTTTCTGTTTTATATTTTTTTTTTTTTTTACTTGCTTCATCTATAGTATTTTTATTTTTATTTATTACTGATCTAAATCCTTTTGAATTTACACAAAAATAATTCAATCTTTAGTATTGCGACATTTTACTACAATAAGTTCAAATCAAATTAAAGCTGAAATCTAAAGAGCACACTTTAACTTTTCTCTAGCTGTGCACTTAAGTCAGTATCGGTATTTATTAAAGTGATCTTTGACTTAATAAATTATGATGAGTACAAGCTTAGCAAACACTTAAGTCTACGAAATCGACGACTTACCAAAACATAAGAATATAAACCAAATAAAAATAGTGTTCTCAAAAGTAACAAGAATGCAAAACGTTGCTTTACACAATTCTAATATAATCATTAATAAAAACAAATTTGGTTGTCACTAGGTATTTTTTAATTAATGTAATTATAATATAATTTATTTTTGTAAGAAAAATATACCCGACTAAGATTTGTGAACTCTACTCATATGATTTTTTTTAAGGAAAATCAAGAATCTTATGCGTGAAATAAAATGTCTGATAGCTTTATGATATTAATTGTTTTAGCTTAAGCTCAGAGGTAGTCATAACGTCAAATAGCTACTCAGCAAAGTTTAGCGTAAGATAAGTCTAAGCAAAGTCAAAGTGTGCACTATAGATTTCAGTTTTCGTAGTACTAGTCATCAATCACAAAGATAGTGAACGTAAAAATTATAAATTTACATTATTTTGACTCAGCAAAGTGACTAGACTGGATCTGTTTTTCAGTACAGTGGAGTCTTTATATAATATAGGCTGTCCAGAGACCTTGCATCCCTCGACGGTGGAAGAAATTAAGACATTCATGCTGGCTTCCACAAAAACCACGTCGATAAAAGTTAATACACACATTCAGTTTAAAGGGATAATATGAGCAATAGATAGTGAAAATATCGTCGCTTAGCTAACAGCACCGCGTAACTCGAAATGCGCGCGTTGGTCGCGTGGTCATGTGATACGTTTCTGCCGCGTATCCAATAAATTTACACAAAAATTTAAATTAACCATACAAAGCATGATATTCAAATAGTTCTATCACCGCGCAATTCATTGGTTACATCACACATGTTCATAAAAAATATTCAGTTTTATGTCTCTCCTGAAAACTAAGCCAATTTAACTTGCGCTGTGTTGTTAGCTAAGCGACGATATGTTATTTTACAGTAACATGTCTGACACGAATTATAGGCGAGATCACGTAGTAGATAGATTTAAGGATTTCCTCGCAGGCATCCGTTAAATCTACACAAGTGCAATAGCGAATGTATCCAATTTACTGCGAGTCTATTACCACTGTAATTTACAACATAACTTTCAATATGTCGGTATTCGGTCGATCTTCTCACAATTTCCCATCGCGAATATTGTGTCAAATTATTTTCTTTATATCGAGTAGCCGGCTTTGAAGCGAAAGGCCGCGGGTTCGATTCCCGCACCAAAATAAATGTTTGTGTTATAATCAAATATTTGTTTCGGGTTTATTCTCCCCAGAGGGGTCGAGACAGGTCGTGAAAACTGAAAGTCAAATCTTTCTGTAACATTTGTTAAAAAATATGTTGTGCCGACCCTACTGCAAGTGGGATAAGGGCAGGTGGAAGTGTGAAGTGGAACGACGCAAAGGTTCAATACGTAAAGGCCTTTTCATATGGTAATTCTTCGGTGACTTTTTATACTATTTCACGAAAGGAATGTTACTACAAAAAATTCTTTACTGTGCCTCATATTTCTAATCAAATTTCAGTGTATACTATATACGATATACGTTTATATGATATTATTATTAATCATCAAACCGGAATCAAACAGGTATTATAAACGGATACTTTATAGCATCAACGTACTATAAGAAGTGGAATTAAACAATGCAAGATTCCACTTTCGTGCAATTAATGAAGGAAACAGCGCATGATGGGTACCAATTTGTTTTGTGGTCATACTTTGAGTGCAATTTAAAACTTTACTCAAACTTTGAAAAAATAAAGACTTAGCAATGAGTAAACAACTATTGCTCCTTATATTGGAGTGGGTGTTGACGCAGACTTCGTTATCGATTATGATAATGAGTGCGAACAACTTATTACAAAAGAGTGATAGAGCCACGCTGTAGACACTTTTGTCTACAGCATGAATGGGTCGGGTCGTCCGGGCCCACCACTTTCTCACAGAAAGCCGAAGTAGCATCTTGCTGCTGCATTTCGTACGGTGAGTGAGATATCCGGAGGCCCAAATACCCCTCCCCTTTCTGATCCTATAATAATCCCTTTCCTTTAAGATTGGCAACACGCCCATGATTATTTTGGTATTATGGGCTTACATTAGCGATGGGGATCACTTACCATCATGTGACTCACGTAGGTACTCGTTTGCTGGCCTATGCAAAAAAAAATATCCAAAATTTTAAACCTACATTTACTCTATTTTTTACTAATGTTAGAAAATATAACAGTACCTTTTAAGTATGAAAGCACAGGTGCTATATATATACTATTTATTGATGTGTTACTTGCTGGTATAAATGTAAATGAATACTGAATAGCGGAAATATCTAAAGAGCGAGACACAGAACATCGGAATAAGCAAATGGGAATGTTTCTTCTTTAGTGACATTTTCAAATATATATGTACAGTACTCTTTATTTTTAAAGTTTTCTTTAATTTTTAAATATTAAATTACTTTAAAAAGATAAAACATTTAAAAATATAAAAAGTATCACCCTCTAATGGCGAGGCCAAGGACCCAAGCCATCGGTGGTTAGGACCCCAGAGTGAGGAACCTCTTCACAATGCGTGCCGTGTCCAATAACACAGCTTTCTGAATCTGGCTCTTGACCCAACGACCAATTGAGAACTTCTGGAGGTGTTGATCGAGGCTCTTTGGTATCAACCCATTAGCAGAAACGACTATCGGGACAATCATTGTTGAGTCCACATCCCACCTATCAGTAACCTCGTGTGCCAGGTCTAAAAATATCTATATGTATATATATATATATATATAGATATATTAAAATAATATATATTATTATTACCTTAAAGTAGTTGCTATAACTCGTTGAAGATTGCTACTAACAGAAATATTAAAAAAACAACAAAAAATGTTCCACAACAAGTTTTCTCTCATCTCTCAAGTTCAATTTTCCTTGCTGAAGTCTAACGCGAGACTTTAAGTTCCTCCCCAACTTCAATATTTGAATTAGAAACTGACATTTTGCCAAAGCACCGTCATTTAGAGAGAATTTATTTGTTTTCGTTAACTTTTAAACAAAACTGTTGTTAGAGTTCAAATGCTCTGGATGTTGTTTTATTCGACACTATTTTACTCTGATAATTGTGTTTTTTTTATATGCGTAGAATAGTTTACACTATTTTAGTAAGTAAAAATAATAAATATAACAAAACACACAAAAAATTATGATTTTTTTATAGGCGGATTAACAAGACCATTTAAATGAGTATGGACAAGATATGTTAAAAAAGTCAATATCATAAATTAAATTATAAATGACATTAATTTGAAACAATTCCAATTACCTATGGCCTAGGAGGTGGTTAATGAGGGCTTCACTGCATACTCTGACCCTGATATTTCTTTTGCTTTGTAATAAGTTTTGGGAACAGTTTTGGATGCTCAATTAAACAATTACAGGAACGAACAATTAAATGTTCAGACAAAACGACGAAAAAGTTATCCGTGTCTAATAATATTATTACCAAAAAGTATTAATTCCTACGAATATTTTTTATCAATAATTGTTATATTGTAGAACAAATCAATTTTTTACCAACACGATACCGAAAGTCCATAAGTTTAACTTGTAAAATGGACTGTTATAGGAATACTAAATAAAGTAAAATAATATTTCTTCTATACAAACCAGTTTTCTGTTATCATATTACGAGGTTACGGGTATGTAAAATATCGTCTCTCCGGTTATTGACCCAATAACTAACTGAAATGGAAAATCTTCCGAAAAATACGGGGCTCTTATTTATATTTACTTACTTCTACTTGAGTCAAGAGGTAATTAATTGTAAATAGATTTCGATACAAATACCGTATCATCATGTTATTGGTCTTTTTTACTATCCTGAAGATGATCCTGAATGACGAAACGGGCAGATCGCTCGTCTGATGATAAACGACGCGCCTGCCCATCACATCACCAAACAGACACATCACCACATAGGACTATGAAGTACAAAGTACGACATAGCACTGCACTGCGTTCGTCACCTCGAGACATAAGATGTTAGATCTCATAATGCCCAGTAATTTTACTGACTTCAACGTCCTTCAAACCGAAACATAACAGGGCTTACACACTGCTGCTTGTCGGCAGAAATAGACAAAGCGGTGTTACTAATGCAAACAATCTCTCGCATACGAGGGACGTACCTTCTCATTCTTTCCTCCATCTACTTTGGTCAGTTTGAATCCAACACTACTCCTTCAGAATTACTAATTAATATACTAATTCGAGAACAGTACATACGTGACGTGACGTGACGTGTGACGTGTGCACCTTATTACACAGCAATACGGCAAAATTATATTTATACCCGAATTAAACAACGGAAGAGGTTCACGATTCATCTGTATTTTATAATGTACTAGCATTTGCTCGCGGCTACGCCCGCGTGAACAGACTTTTCCGGGATAAAAAGTAGCCTCTAACCGTCTTCGGGGTTTGTTTGACATAAGTAAATAAGTGGTAAATCCAGATTTAGGACCGTCGTGTTAATCGGCCTTAATAATAACGGATTTTACGACCAATTTTTTGTTAAGTTCTGAGGCCGAAGTACAAACAGATATAAACTCGGTTTTGGTCATTTTTAATACACACTCTACTACAAATTATTTTAAATATGTATAGACTGATAAATGATGCAATATCAATATTATCATAGCGACTCTTCGACAAAATAAATACGTAAACATAGGTCTGATGTCTAGTATCAAAGCGAATGAATTATCTATTGCCGGCGCGCGGCGGTCTAAAATTATTGACCTCAAAATGATTAGTCACGATTCATCGAAAGTTGCGTCCCAATATTCTTAGCAAAATTCTAGTTGTTCTTTTCAGGACAATTGAGGTTAAGAATGTGAAATTCTGCCGGAGTTATAAACCCAAGAATTTCTATGGAAAATCGTAAACGTGTGGAATGTTACGATATAAGTAGGAATTGTTTGAAACAGCATAACAACTAATATAGACTTTTACGAAGTATTAAATACTCAGCTTTTAATTTTTTTTTAATTTGAAACTTATAATAACATACAACGGCATAAGAAGGCAACCAATATTTATCTTAGCGTCTGTTTTATAACTTCAGAGTGAATGCTACTTACTAAATACAATATGAAACAGTCAAATAAAAAAGTCCCACTCGACTGTATTTTAATAAAAAAATAGACGTAAACGTGTTTTTCAAATTTGAAAATTCCAAATTGGATAATGGTAGAATTTAATTCACGAAGTGCGAAGCGCAAACTCAACAAAAATCAACGGGTTACGAAACTGCACAATCTACTTCAACGCAGAATAAAGCATATCAGTAAGCATACCTTCCACGTGACATTAAATCCCGTTACGCAACTGAAGGGTTATGACACGCTGCGTGGGCCCAAGCGAGGTCCGCTAATGCACCTACAGTGATTACATTGAGCCATCGTCCTCGATTTGTAACGCGTACTGGATCGAGCGTGTACATACCCGCCGAGAGCCCGTGACTTAACCATGTAAACCAAAAACCGGTTCGAGGGCCGGAATCCTGGGAAGAGCCAGCGAACCCAATGAGACTTCTGGTGACTAACTGTGTTCCATTTACGAGCGAATTCCGATGCGATAATATCGTTATAGCCACTTCATTGGTTTTGTATTAGGTACCTACATACGTCGGTCATACGGTCGGAATGGAAGCCCTGTCATGGTATATCGTAGACGCTAGACAGAGAAGTCCTAATTCCAGGTCATACTCGTATAACGTTTTCATAAAATAAATAGTATTTTAAGACTTACTCTTCCAACAAACGTATAAAGTTTAATTTGATCAATTTAAGAGTATTATCTGATCTCCTCGGATTCAATAAAGTTGACCCAGTTCTGAACGCCCCAGAACGTCTTCGAAACTACGACAAATCCGGGGGAACCGAACGAATGATAGGGCCAGTAAAGTAGATATCGATGACTAAATTTTACAATTGGATCGATCTAGAAACCTTGATTTCCCTTGTTTTGAATTTGTGGCCAAGAACCAACGATTTATGAAAAAAATTATCGTTGACGACATGTAGAACAATTTTTAATAATTTCTAATATTTTCATTATTCTCATGGCATGTCTCTCGCATGCGAGAGGCCGTCTGGGCTGGTACCACCGCTTCGTCTATTTCTTACACACTGGTGTAAGCACTGCTGTGTTTCGGTTTGAAGGCCATTGAAGCCAGTGAAATAACTGAGCATTATGAGACTTAACATGTTATGTCTCGGGGTGTCGAACGCAGTCCAATGCCATGTAGTGCTTTGTAATTTAAAGTTCTGTGTGGTGTTGCTTTTGATTATGGGCAGCCGTTGTGCTTACCATCAGACGAGCGAACTGCTCGTTTCGTCATTCAAGCTACTAAAAGATAATAAAAAAAAAACAAAAATACTAAGTAGTAGTAGGCTGAGCTTACAGGTTCATAGTTAATTCATTTTGTTTTATACCAAAGCGTCTCTGCGTGCAATAAGTTAACACAATGTAGCTTTGGATAAATCTACTAAATTGTCCTAACTTAGCGTGCACTTGAACTACCCGTTTCGCTTTGTAACTAAACGTCTCTTTGTTCGCAACTTCACACCTAGGACGTACCCAGTTCATAAAACTTTTTTTACATTTTAAATTTCTGATATGAACTGGAGAAAATTAATAATTTGTGAAATTAACTTTTCGAGAACACGTGGATAAAGGCTATTCAATACATTAATATTATTACAGCCATTAGTGGGTACATCTAGACAACCAATTATATTTTATTGAACCCTTAAAACTGCGATTTCGTATAACAATTTGCCATTAAAATAGAAAAAAAACATTTTGGTGAGTAGGACTTGGACTCTATTACTATTTTATGTCAATCGATATATTCTTCTTCTTTCACCTGCCTTATCGCACTTGCAGTGGGGTGGGCGCAATAAGCTTTTTATTTACAGATTGATTTGGCTTGTAGTTTTTTACGACTGGCCGCCTGCCTGAGAGAGAGAAAGAAAGAAAGAAAAAGAAAGAGAAAGCACCCAGACCCGAAGAAAATATTTGTATCACACAGACACTTTGATTCGGTGCGGGAATCGAACCCGCGGCCTCTTACTTCACAGCTGGCTACTCACCCACTGCGCCATGGAGGCTTAAAATTTTATGTCATTTTATATACCTATATACAACATGTAACAAAAACCATGTTGGTACTTGGTCTTTTAGCTGTGTTATAAGAATCGATATTCAAACATAAGCAATTATTCCTAAAAGAAAAATCTAACATAAAGATAGGACAGATGGCCCACCATCCCCCAGCCAGCAGATCAAGAAAGTGGTATTTTATAAACCACCGGGTGATCGCCAATCGTTATTTTTATGGTAGAATTTTCTTAATTTATATATTTCTTTACGTTTGAATAACGATTCTGATAACGTGGTCAAAAGGAACAACGGGGTTTTTGTTACATATATTTCTTAATCACATAACATTACATGGTAGACTGTCAACCGGCTTCGTGTCAGAAACTCTATTGTCTGAAATTAAATCTTGTAAAACTGGGACAAAATTTTATAACAACAAGTTCCGTCGATCAGTGCCTTAAGGAATCGGCAGATAAGCGTGTTTAGCAAGGCGAGTATTCATTTCTCGCGACGTAATTATCATTGTTCAGATGTTGTCCCTTTGAGCTCAAAAGACGATGTTATCCAATTAGGATGTAAATGTAATTCTATTAGAATTAACTTCACATTTAAATCTTTCATAGTTTTAAGCTTTGGAACTCATCTAATTTGTAACATAGAACGCATTACTCTAATTAAGTTACTATCCAATCCTATCTTAATGTGGGTTAATTCTCGAATGAAAGATGAGGTGACCGCAAGATTTTCATGAGTCAGGAGTACCAAGTAATCGGGATAGCGGTAATCTGAGCGGGAGAAAAACACCCAACGTAAAAGACACCCATAAATGAAATTAACGTCGCCCCTACTCAGTATCGGAGGAAAAAATTCGGTAATCCTCCCCAAGATATTGGGGTTGTTTAAAACAAATTCGCAATTTTTTTACGAGTGACTAAACAATGTTTGGATTGTGGTTTTGTTTGATTTGATGAAAAGTTATTTTTATAGATTTGGGATTTTTTTACAAAACACTGTATGGCACTGGACCATGTTCGGTCACTTCGAGACATTAAGTTATTCAGTTTTACAATTCCCAATAATTTCATTGGCTTGAATGTCCTTCAAACCGAAAAACAACAGTGCTTAAACACTGCTGCTTGAAATAAATAGATAAAGCGATGGTACCTACCCAGACAGCCTCTTGCATACGAGGGACCTACCACCTTAAAATTTTCGTTGGATAATGACAGCGTACAATACGCGCAAAATATCTTGACCAGTTTTAAATTAGTTTTTTACTTTTTGTTTGTTTTATTATTATATATATACGTGTCATAATAACAAATACTCTGTGAACATTTCAACGAACTATCTCTTACAGTTAAAAAATAGAGCCCTTTAAAGGCGGGATGGACAGACAGATGGCTTTGGCTTAGAAATAGAGTTATGTTGGTACGAAACCCAAAAAAAAAAAATTGCATGGTTTTGTAGTCAAATGAAATGATGGAAAAGACTTTATGCGTGACATAAAGCTGTACTTGAGGGAGTGCCCTCCTCCAGTGCAGTTTTATGAAGTGTCATAAATCTGCACTGAGGAGACTCTCTCTCTTTTAAAGGTACACCTACGTAAATTAATACAAATTACTGCATTTTAAGATATTTTATTTGTTAGGTATGAAATTTACTCGCATAATGCATGTCGTTAATATTTTTAGGAACATAATTTTTATCTAATGTACAAAAATATTTTGTTAATTCTGAAACTTTTGATTACACGAATTTTGGGTTCATACAAAAGACTTCAACGATTTTGTACTAGAAATTATGTTTATAATATTATGAATACTATCATTTTTGTGTCTATGTGTGTGTGTACGAAATATAATTTTATTTTTGTTACGTCATCATGTACATAGAATCAATAGTAAAGTTTCTGTCAATACTAATAATATATCTTCATAATTATTAATACTAGTTTTGCGTCGTAAATAGTAGTTCGCAAATAAACCAATTCATTCCGCGACATTCTGTCACTAGTACATATTATGAACAGATGACATTATAATATGAAATAAGATTTATTATTCGTTACCAGAGTTATTTGATTATTAGATTGGTATTAGAGTTTCTTTTATTTGTTAAAGATTTTTAATTTAGTCATGTCGCCAACTTAGATTTCAAAATTGATGCCATTTTCGCATATTTGAAGAGTTTGTTGCCTTCCGTCCTGCCAATTTCTTAAATAAAAGCTTCGATAAACGAGCATTGCGCTGACAAAGATGCATCGATAGCATGGGTGGTTACTTTGATTAATAGAAATAAAAATGATACTATCACTCTTTTCATAAATAACGACAATTTTATAGGTAAAATCATATTATAAAAGCGAAATACCACTCACTCACTCACTGACTGATTAATTGCAAAATCTCATAAACTACTACCACAGATTAGTCAGATGATACTTTTGGCCCTCTAAGAAAAAATCTTTGGAAATTTACATTTAAAGAAGGAAATTGAGGTACTTTGTTTGCATCTTTTTATGGAACGGAATACGGACAGCCGTATTCCGTTCCATAAAAATGTCACAGGACATTGAGTAGAAATATTGCTTATTAAAAATAATGAGACATGTACAAACAATTATCCCGGAAAAAGATATTCGTGCGAGCGGAGTCGCAAGTAAAACATAGTTACTTATAAAAACATCACCAGATAAGTTAGTTTTTCTAATAACAGTCTTCTGACTAGTCATATTGTCAAAGGATGATTATTACAAATGAAAAAATTATTACAATACAAATTTTAGTACGATAATCTCTCCACAGAGGGGTTGACGTCAGGCAGGTGGCCGGTCGAAAAACTACAAGCCAAACCTTTTTGTAACATGTGTTTAAAATCATGTTGCGCCGACCCCATAGCGAGTGGGATAAGAGGATGAAGAGGAGATGTTGTAATGTATATATTATATTGAAAATCGAGGGGACCATAATCTAAAAATAGAATAAAAAAAAAATATATTTTTTTATGAGCCTAATAGATTTTAGCAGCATTTAGCATATATATTGATTGGCATTCAAAGCCAGACGAGCTGACGGCCCACCTAATGGTAAATGGAACCATTATCCATATTAAGCCATATTTAACATTCACATAAATATGTACAAAACCTAAGCAATTTAATATGAGTCGCATCGCGCGGCGCAATCATAAACAGTTGTAGGTTGTGGTTACTTATTTAATGCACCCTGACTATTCCTGTTTGTTGTCTGACAGGTTCTTGGGACCATAAGTCGTTTTAATGTACTGGGAGCTTGCTTGACTCTGTGTACGTTTTGTGATTTTCAAATGAGACATATTCTATTTTTCGCTAATTATATGAAAAGTTATGAAAGAAAAAATTATGAAGTATTCAGGGTATAAGTATTAATTATTAAGTAATTCTCTCTTCTATACTTTAAGATAATAAATAATAATAAATTAGCTCTGTATTACATACGTCCCATTGCTAGACTACAAACATCTTAAGACAAAAGCCAAACTCACCTGCACTTGGTATATTCTGGTAATTAACGGACGAGACAAGGGTGAAACTTGGTTCGCGTTGCGAGTTGTGGTAGTCAGACAATGGATCGCCCCATATAATACTAACTACTATCGAATCATGATGGGAAGGTGGACCCTGACATTAAGCCGGGACAACGCCAGGCAGAAAGAAACAAAGATTGTAAGCTCTTGTTTATTTAATTAACAGTGATTCAACCAAGTACATAAAATAAAACAATATAAAACGTCTGATATTAAGTATATTTAGTTAACACGAGCCAAGTTCTTTGTAAGCTATTTATTCGCAACATTAAGTTACAATTATATTTGTAGAGCAAATTCTCGCTTTATCGGATTATTTTTTCAAACAATTTAATTTTCTAACAATTTCTTTTGATCACACCGCGCCGTACTCAAAGCGTCTAAGTAGCTACTTTATATTTGTTGTTTTTACTAAAACTTAAACGATTTCTAAACTAAGTTTGCACGACATCAGCTAATTAACATAGTCTCAGTCGTAATTGTATTAAATCTAGCAATTTTATTATTCTGAGACATTTAACAAAATTACTCCACAAAATCCAAAAAATAAAGGTTCTACCCGATGTGCCGCAGGTAAATAATAAGGAATCTTAATAATGACGAGCCGTCCTTTGATCCTAAAAAATAACAGAGGGATAGTTTTTCTGGAACCGACGATTTTTTATTAACTCCGTTCGTAAGCCTTAGAATGAACAAAAATAAAATGACTATCAAATAGAAAAAATATTTTCGGCCAAATTGGGTCTTAAAACTGATATATCAAAATTGTTTTGAGATAACGGATCATGGTTTTTTCGACTAGCTAAAATGATGTTTGTCCATTTTGAATGGTCCGATGTAGGTAGCAATTTCAAATGTGTTAGATCGGTGAAGTAAAAGTGTAAATTTTGCATGTGCATGACTCCGGGTCATCGATTTACTGTGTCGTGAAAGTGTGCTTGCACTTTTTAAAGTGTGTCGAGTTTATAATTTCATATTTGTCGATATAGGTATAAGGAGCATACCTTATTTACTTACTTTATTTACGCTATGTTAATGCTTTGGAACTACAAGAAATATCTAGTAGGCATGAGTCATCAAAGCAAATACAATCAACTACAGATAATTTCGGATCATTACTTAAAAAAACTTAATCTCTCACGTTTTTTAATTATAGAATAAAGCGATAATCGCTAAAAAGAACTTAGTTTTATCTATAACGTCAAATTCAATCCCAACCCTTTCATACTAGTTAATCTTTTCCTAATTCGAGTTTAGTTATTTCAGACAATGACCTGCCCTGTACTATCTCGCCCTCACAAAACTAACGGTTCATTGTTAGCAGCTGTAAACAGGAAATCCGTAAATACGTTCAAATTGCTTTTTGATTCAAAAGGAAATCGATGTTGACCCCGCAGACTGCAGTTTGCTTTTAATTTAGTCGGATTTTGGTAATAAGTGTTGAAATTCACCACCTTTCTCGGCTCGTGATTTCAAATCACTGGACAACTCTCCATAGCAACGTGTTTGACGCTAGTGAGTACGTTTGCCACCTGGACGAAATATTCGATTATCAAGCGATACGAGAAATGGAGATTAAGTATACATCTAAATGTTCCTAAACCGACAGATAACTGTTATAGAACTCAACAGATTGAGATTTTAATGTCTTTTTGCTGTATATCCCAGAAAAAACATTCCAGAATTAAAATGTATGTGAATAGAAAAATAAAACACCACTATATATACTTATTTGTAGTGCTATTAACAAATATCGTAAATATATTGTGCTTGCGAAATGAAACTAGCTTAAGGACCAAACAAAGAAAATCGTTATATTTATATCATGTCTTGGATTGTTGCGTACCACTTAGTGGAAATACCAATCCATTAGCGTATTAATTTATAATACTATAGTTTCTACGACTCATTGTCTCTCAGAAATAAAAGGATGAACACCGATGTTAGATACAGCTCTCTAGGTATTACATTAATTCACTTAATCAAAATGTGAGATTAATCGTGGTATTGGAAGCTTCATTTAATTAAGCATTTAATCCATTATTATAAGATTTATGTCTGCATAATGAAATATTTTTGTTATAGTTTACATACATATTTATAATCTCAGAAAATTTATTTTATCATCAGACATTATCGTCTAACACTGTCCTTAATAAAACAAAATAACAGCCACGTTACCTTACCTTACCTTACCACGTTTTATTTAGAGTTGGCTCTCGTTATCTTTTGTCTCCAGGTGTATCTTTTCTGGATCATCATGTTACTATTTTCTAGATCCTTCTAAACAATATATCTACATGCAATATTGTCTTGCCTGCAGCGCTTTTTTGTCACAATATCTATATTGTGATACACGAAATACTGATTGATATACGAAATCAATATCTATATTATATCAATGCCGTTTACATATAGCATAGCTTTTTGGTAAAGTTATAAAAATAATTTGATTAATTTAAGGTTGTCTGGAAGAAATCGCCGTTTGCGATAAGACCGCCCATTGTATCACCCTTACTGTATGGTCCTTGTTCATATGCTACCTAGTGTGTACAATAAACAATATTCTATTCTATTCCATTTTATAAAAACCGATGACTTTACATGATTGATTCAACTGACATTAAGTATGTGCGTCCTTAGCATCCAACACCAAAGCAGTAAGGTATATGTTGGCTATAGCGATTGGCGAAGCTTTTTACTTAGAACATCGGATGGTATAGGAGGTCAAGGACACCGAGATAACTTTAATGTCAGCATCAGCCGCTGTTGGATGATATGAATTGTGATAATAATATCGATATTGATAGCCATAAGGCTATCGACGCTATATCGATCGACAATGCTGAAAAAATCTCGCCGCTTCTTGTCCACAGTATTAATACGTTCCGAAGCAATAGTAGTGAAAAAAATGGGCAATTAAAAACATTTTTAAATCTTAAAATTATATTTTTGGTTATGCGAACTCACATTGTATGGTCGATGGTGTAGGATTGCTAAGTAATGCTGATAAGATAAAAGTATTGCGGCTTTGAACATCAAAATCAGCTAAAAAATAGATTTTCCGATGAGATTTGTATGAACTATTTTCGCTTTTGTGCAGTGAATTTCCATCTCCAAGTATTATCATTCTGGTCATAGGACGGCAATACCTTGGTGAATTAATCACTTGTTCCTCTGTCTATCTATTCGGGAATAAACCTACGCACTCACGCCTGTAATCCCTGAAGGGGTAAGCAGAATGTAACTAGTACTGTACACATATAGTACACATATCACTGAGCTTATTTCCACCTAATGATGTGATAGGGGACAAGCCTATCGCCATAACGGGCACCATTTCAGACTCCGGGCTAATACTAAGCATTTCATGATAGAAAACTCAAATACCATTTTTACACGACGCGGGTATCGAACTCACAGCGCAGTAGTCGTACCGCGTACGCGTTACAAATGCGCCACTGAGGCAGTCGAGAATAAAGGTGTGAATTTATTTATTTATGTGTGATATTTTGGTAACGTCGCGTCGTTGGCATCAAACTATGGGACAATGCTTCGTAAACCTCGAACGCCCACTAATTAAAATAGGGTTAAAAGGATTTTACTTATACGCTCTCAGTGTCTCGAGTGTTGCTAGTGGTAATTAATCTGTTAGACCGCCTCTCGTATGTATATAAATAATGTTATGGTCTTTTCAATACCTGAACTCGATTTATATGAAACTTAATTGAAAACTTTTTTACCGATGTAACTACTTGCAACGCCTACAATATATGTAAATTGTACTCATGTGTGATGGTGTGGTGTGCAATAAAATAAATGATTATATTTCTATTTATAAAATTATTTTGGGTTTGCAGTTTTATTTTAAACTATTGTCAATAACATTGAATAAAAAACCTAATTAAATGCATAATTCACACATTTTCGAATATATTATGTTCACAGTAAATAAAAGCTCTTACAATTAAGCGCCAGTTAATTGTAAATTGCGCCGATGAACAAAAGTAACAAAACCTTTCACAACCGAACCGTACGAATTTGACGCTTCAGTTGAAAGCAAGGGTGACAATTGTCCTAAAATTTCAAACCACTGAATAGAATTTATTCGTAAAGAATTTGTAACGATTTTAATTAAACGGGATCAAAGATATTTTTAAATGTTAACGTTCCAAATATACCTATATAGTAAATAGTGTTGATAAAACGAACTCATTCGTAAATGTTATTAAAATGTTTTAGAAAGAATTATGTTATATAATGTGTAATTATTTATATATGTATATAATTTATCCTCAAATATAATTATCCTGATCACGTGTGTCCTATGATAAAAAAGTGTAGAATAATAAAAATGTGCCTTACTACAATTTCAACGATGCTAATTTAAAAAAAACATCTTAACAGATTAGCCATCACGTTGTATCTCGGCCGCGCGATAAATCGACTACGTTAGCTTTTTATACGAATGCGCAGGGCTTGTTCTATCAAGATCATTGATGCGGTGTACGACCTTAAATAAATAAATAAAATAAAGGACCCATAGTACAAACAAACCATATAAAAAGACTCCTAAACGCATGGGTACCTAAAAAAGTTACATCGCATAGGTACTAACTTTTACTAGCGGAAAACTAGCTTTGTTAAGGTCCTGGTGACCCTACAGCGACCAAATCCCTTTTTTTAAAGACTAGGCCGGCAATCGAGTAAGTGGTTCACCCAATTGTACGTAATATCCACCGGCCATTAATGCCCACAATACCAGAAGAATCATGGACTTGTTCCCTACCTCAAAGGAAAGGGATAATTAAGGGATTGGGAAGGGAAGGGGTAGAGAAGCTTAGTTATCTGATAAATTTTAAATATGTAAGGTTTATGGTAACCAAGATATAGCGACGAGCGTGTTAGTATTTCACTATAATATAATTAACAGATTTAAAATCCTGTGATATCCCATATTAAATATAAAGCTTTCTTCAAACGAAATCGTGGGTAATACAATTATAACAGTCTAAATTTATTTTATTAATAATTCAAAACTTCATTAAAGGGTATCGTTTCTCTGTGTAAACATAAACTTCGTTATCTATTCATCGCAGGACGATTAATTACTCCTATTCCATTTGGATCCACTGCCAATAAATCTTTTGGTTGCTGCCATTAATTAAAAGGGTTTAAATTTTGTTAACAACAACATTAGCCAATTGTTTGGTATCGTGGTACGCAAAATTCCACATTTTATTTTAAACAAAAACTGATTTAGGTATTTGTCTTTTTTATGAAAAATGTTTCTGCATTTTAACCGAAAATGTTTGTTCCCTTAAATGAAATTCCGGCTGTGAAACACCTACCTAGCTCGTTAATTGTGAAATTAATTCATAGGTTTTATGTAATTAATGAAATTTCATTTTACCAAAATGACAACGTCCTCTCCCTCTATTATTATAATGGCTTTCGGCATTTTATTTTGAGGTTTTCTTAATTTCTTAAGTTTTAAGCAGCTCCTTTATAATTTATTTTACTAGTTAATGTGCTAGGTGACTTAGTTTTAATTTTGGCTTATCTGTGGTGAGATAGATAAACGATTTATCTTAAAGCTTAGAGCAACTACTGCTGCTCAGATTGTGCTGCTCCTTTGTCTCGAACTCTTTCATTATTTACCTATTTGTTTAGTATTAAGATTAATAAATAAATACACCCAACAGTCACACACATAGTCCTGACCCCACACTAGGTTAACCTGTATCGTGGGTATCAGGCACTACGAGGGACTTGCGGTCCCACAACACCCAGACCCGAAACAAATATTTGTGGATCACACAAACCTTTGTCTCGGTGCGGGAATCGAACCCACGGCCTCTACTCGCCCGCTGCGCCACGCCACGGCTGTCATAAAATTCCAAATCCTTTCATTAGTTTAAAAAAACAAATTAAAGATTGTAAAGCGTCAAATAAATTAAGTATTAGAAAATAATGTTTCTGAGTATAATCAGATTTAATTAAGTATAAAAAGAAAAACGCTAAATTGTGGAATGAGTCAATGGTAGCTTTCTTGGCGATTGTTTATTCACCGATTGATACTGCAAACTGCAAAGCTCTGACTCCCAACTTGCACGACAGAAGAATTTGTATCTACTCATTGGATTTAATTACAATGCCGATAACTTTTATTTTACATACTATACCTGCAGGTATGTAGTATTACTGTGGATGCACTCTAAAATATTTGTGTAATAAAACCATAGCTTTGTTATGGGTGTGTTACCAAGAAACTATAGCGAACAATCACTGTTTCAAATAATCAAGCGTGTGGACGCTTCGTAGAATATTAAGATGTAAACACACTCTTTGTTAATTAATGCCTCGAGTTTCTATCAGCTAGTATACAGACCAAGCAGTCGTAAATAACCTTCCGCACTCCCGACATCATGACAATCCAGTTGGAAGCCAATGTGTGGGACATTCATAAGCGCACACGCTTCACGATGCACCAATATCATCCGATACATTCGAATTTTCAAACACAGGTTTCCAGTTAAGTCCGTTTTACTTACCGGTTTAGTGAGAACTTTGTTCAGCCATGACTTTAAGCTTACACATGCACACCGCGCCCGGTCGCCGGCTTATAAACAAAGTTTTGGGAAGTTTTAAAGTCGCTGCACGGGCGCACGTTAGGGTTCACGTGTGGAAATTCGGGAGCGACTCGAGTCGGTGGGGCTCAAAACAATTTTTTTTTTATGAGAACTGGTTAGTTGGGCGAGTTTGTAAGTTTGTTCGTAACGGACGCGGAGCGAGCACGGCGGTCGTACACGGACGCTCGCTTGGAGGTACCACGCGGTATGAGTCGGCAGTTGATTCAACGCGTAGAGCAGCCTGGAGGCGGGCGCGGAGCGGCAACGTCGCACCCCTACCCCGCGTCTGTCGGCTGCCTGCTGCCTGCCTGCTCCTACCATGATGGCGTCATTGTTTCATCATTTGTTATCTCACCGCTCCCCGAGTAGGCATTTCAAGCACTGGAACTTCTAAGTAGAAAAGCCGACCCATAACGGACAGCGGTTATAAGTTCTGCTACTGAACATTGGACAGTTTATTCTTGTTTGTGTCAGTTTTGGAACTTTAAATTATTCTAGACGACTAATAATATTTCATTTCCTAAACTTTATTTAAATTATACAGTCGGTAACTATTAATTTATTTAGCATTGTAAGTGGTATTTAATAAAACACCAGACACTAAAATCTGAATGATTCATATTATATTTAGGCAAATTAGAAATATGTATACTTACCTAAGAAATTAAATCCCTAGATATTTGTACTATCATTTTAATTAACATATTTTCGACAATTTATCCTTACATGTCTCCCTTATTTTAAAATTAAATGCACAATTATATTGTTACAAAGATTCCCGCTCAGCTATGTCAGGCCACGAGGCTATGCATGCCAGCACATTTCCGGTGAGTCATGCATGCTTGCGTATGCGTATGCATGGTCATTGGTCAGCCAATAGACCAAGACAGCAGGTGACAATCGGCCATAATAGATTAGTGACCGGCCACGACACGGTACAACGCGCACTGTTTATTGTAAATCAATATATACAATTAATATGCGTATTTTCAATTTATAAACATTCCAATTTTAATACATAGTTATGTACGTGGTGTCTGTTAAGCGTTATCTTTCAATAAAAACTTGTCAGATAAGTTCTATACACAAAGTCAGTGGACGAACCAAATTCTTTTTTGATTCATAACAATCCTTTTTATCCTCGTACAGCAAAGTGCCTGCACTGGATCTTATGTTAAATACAGTTAAGTGCAGTCAAAATATAATGTCGATGGCTATATATCAAGCGGATTTGGACAATACTCCGTATAATGTTTTTTAATAAATAACTGAGGTGATAGGGGTTGAGTCTATCGCCATGCCGGACACCATTCCAGACTCTGGACTAAGACTAAGCATTTCGTGATAGAATAACCCAATATCACTTTTACCCGACCCCAACCACTTTTAATCGAACCCAAGACCACAGCACAGCAATGGTACCGCGTACGCATTACAACTGCGCCACCGAGGCAGTCAGTAAAGAATATCTTACAAATTATAATAAAGTCTCTAGCTAGCACTACAATGCAACATCTCATCGTGGTGGCCTACTTCTAATGATGATTCATGCATACCGCGGAAACTATACGTAATTCCTACTTTTGTTAAATAATATATATTTTATCAAAAGGGATATTAAAGATGAATATTAGTCTAATTTGACAAATATACCTACATAACACGATTTTAATATAAAAACTACTTTACAACAAATAAATCCGACTCAAAAAAATTAGGTTGCAATTGCAATTTTCTTAATGATTTCATTCTCCATTTGACTCATTTAGGGTGTAATTGTTTTTTGGTATTTAAATGGTGCCACCATGGAAGTGTGTGCACTTACCATGACCAACCTGCTCGTCTCATCATCTAAAGCTAATAAAAATATAAATAAATAAGGCAGGATAATAACGAGCAGACAAAAAGCCAGTATATAGAGTCAATCTCATTATTCACCCAATGTTGTATAGAGTATGGAGGTCGTAAAATTAACTATTGCATTGCACCAAACCACCAAACGGTACTTACTATTTGTCACTATTCAGACGATAAGACTGCCTCGGTGACGCAGTCGTAATGCGTACGCGGTACAATTGCTGTGCTGAGGTCTCGGATTCGTTCGCGGGGTCGGGTAAATATAATACTGGGATTTTCTATTACGAAATGCTTAGTATTTGCCCGAAGTCTGTAATGTCGCCCGGTGTGGCCATTGCCAATGGGCTCGCCCTCTATCACATAATGGGATGGAAATAAACTCAGCAAAATGTGGGTGTACCTACTGACTACCCCTTCGGAGAAAACAGGCGTGAGTGCATGTAGGTATGTGTATGTCTAACGATAAGACTCATAAAAACACATTATCTCAAAGGAAACATCAAAAAACATTTTGTGAGACTTAAAACTTTGGCATATAACATCTCTCACTTACATAACAAGTTATCGCCTCACTTATTTGGACATTACGGTAAAGTTACGTTTGGGACGCGATATTGTGCCGTATTTTTAGGTATTTTTTGTGTCATAATATATCTGACATATTGGTGTTATAGGTGTTATAACTATATAAGCTTATGATGATGATGATCATCATCATCGTAACAGCCCATAATTATCCTCTGCTAGACATAGACATCTTCTTTATCACACTAATCATTCTAGCATACTCTATTCTCGTATACGTTCTACCCTGAAACTTAACTATACTTATCTTTTTTTTGTTATCATATATGATGAGACGAGCAGGTTGCTCGCCTGATGGTAAGCGCTACGCCTATCAGTAAACAGAAACAACGCCACGCAGAACTTTAAAAAACACTGCATGGCACAGGACTGCGCTCGTCAACATAAGTTGTTGTCTCATAATGCCCAGCAATTTCACTGACTTCAATGTCATTCAAACCGTAACATAACAGTGCTTATACACTGTTGCTTGGCGGCAGAAATAGACAAAGCCAACCCAGACGACCTCTCGCATACAAGAGACCTACCAACTTCTAAAATCTTCCACCCATCGGGCTAATGGTCTGCCTACTTTCCGCTTTATTATATCATAGACCGGAAAACGAGCTAGTGGGTCACCTAATGGTGAGTGGTCTCCACTGCCCATGTATACCCACATGCCAGAAGAATAGGCGCGTTGTTGACCTTATACGATAAGGATAATTAAGGGAATGGAAAGGGGACGGGGATTTGGGCCGCCGGATATCTCACTCACCGTACGAAACGCAGCAGATAGCTACACAGTGACACTGGGCCGAGCTGACCGAGCTGACCCATTTATGCTGTAGACAAAACTGTCAACAGCGTGGCTCTACAACATAAACTCTACCACCTCACTCATGACTATGATTAGATAAATTATCTAACTACGTTAGCTCCACACAGGGTTGTGAAAGTGGTAGACCCTTGTAAGCGAGAGGCCGCCTGGGTTAGTACCACTGCTTTGTCTATTTCTACCAAAAAATAAAGCAGTAAATAAATTATAAATAAAATTAATATTAAATTATTGGGCATTATGAGACTTAACATGTCTTGGGTTGACGAGCGCACTCCAGTGCCGTGCAGTGTTTTGTAATTCAAAATTATTGTGGTGTTGTTTCCGTTTATGGCGCTTACCATCAGGGGCCTGCTAGTCTCGTGATTCAAGCCAATAAAATACCCCAGACATAGCCCTGACCCCACAGTAAGATATTATGATTGACTTGTGTTGTGGTTATCAGAAACTACAAAAAACTTTTGGTATCACAACACCCAGTCCCGCAACAAATATTTGTGGCTCACACAAAAATATCATCATAGAAACAAAGAACGGTTCTCATGACCAGAAGGTCAGTCGTATTGCTAGTAGACCAAGACATTCGTAGCACTCTTATGAAACCATGACTGGACAGTCTTAATACTTTCGCAAACTTGCCTTTGCCTATTTAGACGTCCGGCACGTTAATAGTCAGTCGCCGCAAAAAAGAGCACGACTCGGTCGGGCACAGACGTGTGTGCATACATTTGAAGTAACACATTTGTTTACTGCTTCTTATAAAGCTAATAGGTAAAATATTTACAAAATAAATACTTCATCAGAGATTTTTGTCAGAGTAAAAATATTGAAGAGTAGTTTACAACAGGTTTTGCAAATAGAATCATTTTACCCAACAATAGGACGTTAGAATGAGCTTTCATAATACCTAAACAATGGTTTTAATTCATCTTTCTGCCTGGCGCTATCTCGACCAATGCAAGGGTCCGCGTTTAGACGACAGTAATACGGACGGCCTTTCGCAAACGAGGGACCTACCACCTTGTAAGAACGACGACGGTTAGAACGACGGCAGTATTATACAGGCCTGAAGTTACTGGATATAGACTGGCTGACCTGGCTGGCTGGTCTTTTCATTCATGTGTTATGGTCGCGGTGTTGTATTTTTGTATAATCAACCTCACCTGCACGTGGTACACTCTGCTCATTAATAGACGCGGTTGAGGCAATTACGAAACTTGGTTCCCGTTGCGGGTTGTGTAGTACTGACGGCGTGGCAGTTCGTCTCAAATAATACCAAACACCGTCAAATCTATGATTCGAGAAGGGGGACCCTGGTATTGACAAGGGATACCGCCAGGCAGAATGAAAGAAAAGTCATAAAGGATTATACTACCGGAATAAAATGTGATGGTGACAGTCACGCCTGCCTATAAACAGATGCCATACCACACAGAACTTAAAATTATAAAGGACCTACTCAGCTCCGGATCTACGATTGTTTCGAGCAGAAACTTGATAAAAGCGCCCATCTTTCTAGCGTTTCAGACAAATTATTTTAAAAAAAACTCACAAATATATAATTATTGTCATTTTTCGTGAATGGGACAATAAGAACCCTTTAATAAATTTGTACTTTTCACTTGTGGTGTGCGCCTGTGCGGCGCCTTTTTCTTACAATTCGACGGTGAGCCAACCAGGCTTTCGTATGCTAGGCGCTTTGTGGAGCAAGTTTTTTATTTTTAATCAAATTATATTATGATTTTGGCGCCTCCTGGAACTGCCGCTCGGGACGGGTGCCCCACTCTAGATGGGGGGCTGGGGCTGGGGGACGGGGCTGGACCTACTGCATGACACAAGTCTGCTAGTCACCCCGCGAAATAAAATGTTAAGTCTCATAATGCCGAGGAATGTATGTGGTGCATCACACCCGGTCATAAATGAATGACTTAAGTTAAAAATATTTTTCCACTGACCACTTAATTCGTCATTAATACAGCTGCATTCTGAATCATTGCGTATGTCGAACCCAGTAATTTCAAACACACCATTTTAAGCTTCGTAGGTCATACTCTGCAAAAGGTACCTACACTAACATTATAAAGAGATAACATTTATAAGTTTGTTTGTAGATGGTAATCTGACTACTACTACTAACTAACTACTGATGTTATTTAGGACCGTCGTGCAAATCGGCCTTATAACTACAATATCTTTGGGTATAGAATTTATTTTTAACCCCCAAAAAAAACCATTTAAACCATTTATTTTTCTACACACACATACACATAGCACAACAAAAAGATAATAAAAACACACATTTATAAAACATAAATTTGCTACAATATATGCGGTAGAAGGGGTCCAGCTCAGTGTACTCTGTTGAGACACAGCACTGATTTTCAGTTAGACCCCACCGTCGCGTCATCTTAGTACAAACAACTAAACACAAAACGTAGAAACACAAAAATCACAATCTGCTGACATAAGGAAAGAGTTTTGTCAGGTACTTTCAAAAAGGGGTGTTATAAGTTTCACCACTTGCTCTCCCTTTCTCTCTCTCTCTCTCTCTATTTCTATGTGTGTGTAGTTAAATCTGAGTTAACCAAAATGGTTCTTAGCTATTTTTGCACAAAATTCATTCAATAGTTACAAGTCTTTTATTTGAGGCCGGGGAATTTAACATTTAGATTATTTATTGTGATAAAAGTAAGTTTTCAATAAGAAAAAAAACCACGCAAACGGTGCCGCGAGCAAACGCTGTACTATAGAAGTGGGTTTATAATACAAAGCAGTATACAATAAAGTAGTACTCGATTCAAAGGAATTTCATTCATTATAAAAGGATTATAATAATTTTCTTATTAAAACTCAGTAAGTTCCAAGTACATCTTGAAATGCAGAAGAGTGCTTATGAAAATATTTTGAAAAGTATTTTGTTTAATCGGGTGTAATGCTAATTAAATTAATTATAAAACTCGATTAAATTACATTATTTTAATTAAAAACTCGACATACAAACATAAGCTCACGCGTATATCCTCGAACGGGTAGGCACAGGTGCAACTAGTGCTGCAACTACGATTCACCGAACTTATACTCATCCAATGATGTAATAGAGGGCGAGCCTATCGCCATACCTGACAAACCTTCCAACCACGGGCAACTCATGTGTATTTTTTTTATTAAATTATAATTAAACTCAAACACAAATTATGATTTCCCGACGTGGGAATTGAACCCAGAAACTTATGGATTTTTAAGCAAGCCGGTTTCCACCGGACCAATACAGCCATTATTAGGCATTGTAGAATAGGCCCTTATGAATACCTATTATATTGGAAGTCACTTGCAATCTGAAGGCCAATTCTCGTAATTTTAAACGTTCAAAATATCATTCCAATCTAATCTCAGCGTCAAGAAAGTTGCAAATGGCATTCTCTTATACTAATAATCAACGTCAAATGCACCTAGCATTAGCAGTAGCATTATACCGTTTTGGCTTTAGTCAACTTTTATTCTACATTCAATCTCATTACGATTTATGTTCACATTTGATTTAAGAGAATGCCATTTGCAACTTTCTTGACGCTGAGACTAGATCCGAATGATATTTTGAACGTTTAAAATTACGAGAATTGGCCTTCTGGTTCGCTAACTAATGCTCACTCAAGTGTTCATCCACTACTGTTCGTGATATCGCACTCTGTGTCCTTAGTGTAAGTTTTTGTAAGTATTTCGATAATTGTCACAATAGTACAAAAATAATATGTCTTTACCGTTCTTTCCGAAAAAAATAATTGTGTTCATCTTTTTTATCTGTATTAAATTTCTCAAAGTAACCACCGATGATATCGATGCATCTTTGCCAGCGCAGTGGCAACAAGAGGCAACAAGCTCTTCAAAGGCCTCTAGGGTATTGACTTTTTCCCGTCAAAAAGAAAGACTTTAATGTATACTACTAGACGGGCTGTTTAGAAGTAAATTTGCGTCACATGTCGCGGGAGTTTGACAGCTCACATACAGGGAGCGCGAGAGAGGTTCTAGTTGAGAGTAAGCGAGATGGTAACTTAGTGGCGCAGTATCTATGTACCGCAGAGCCGGTCTAGTAGTATTAAAGTCTTTGGTAAAGACCTATTATATACGCAGATCTGTACGCGCATTGTATCGTCATACTATTCACTTCATAAATATTTCTTGCATATGGATGACGTGACAGCTATTGATAAACTCGCAAACACTTGCACTACGCACACAGATCAATTTTGGTTTCCAGTATAACTATTTTGTCGGAATCATGAAGATCTCGCCGAGCTCTAGATAACTGATATAACAATGTTCATAGAGCCTATATTCGGCACTATTCTCGATCTCAGCACAAATGCTCCTGCTTCATCTGAAATGGTCGGTGTGTTATATCGTTTAAAAATTTGTGTATGCATGAAGATTCAAGGAAGTGTATAATTTTTATTTAAAGACAGAAAGCGCATAACTTCAATATCAATATTTGAATAACATTTAATGTGCTAAAATGATCGAAATGAGTAATATTATGATCCTTTTTCGTCTTTAACCGAGTCGGCCGTGACATTTGAGTTATAATACTGCCGTTTTAAAAACGGAAGCTTTTACTCGCAGTGCTGACTGAATTGACAGGCGAACCAAATATTCTAGCTTGTAAGAAATTTGTCGAGTCAAGAGCTTAACTCGTATGATGTTAAAACCGTGGTTTTACTGTGGTACCAATGTGTTTTAACTTCGAGCCTTAAAATTGTGATTGCATGTCATCTTGACAATGTATTAATATATTATTTTACTGCCTCGGTGGCACAGTTGTAATGCATACGCGGTACAACTGCTGTGGTCAGGTCTCGGGTTCGTTCCCCGAGTCGGGTAAAAGTGATATTGGGTTTTTATCACGAAATTCTTAGCTATCAGCCTGGCGCCTGGAATTATGCCCGGTATTGCAATAGGCTCTCCCCCTATCACATCATGAGATGGAAATAAGCTCGGCGAAATATGGGTGTACACCCACCCATCTCTGCCTACCCCTTCGGGGCTTACAGGCGTGAGTGCGTATGTATATATGCATTTGTATATTAATATTTGTATTATGTTTGAACGACAAATAGCAAGTATATATAATACTATATTCGATGATATTAGTACACCATTGCTTCATTTATAGAAAAAATAATGTTTTCCTATGAAAGGTTAATCCCTAACATAAACCATAGACTAGGCTAACGCAACAAGGCCGTAGACAATCTAATTCTTGTTGCGTTCGGTCTAGTATGCTTCGTGTACTTGCAACTTCGTTTGTTGTACCTGTGTATTAGAATTGCCTGCAATACTCAAAGACGATTTAAGATTAAGTATTCATTAGTCATTTCTAAGAACTCCTTTCCTTTAATTATCCCTTTCCTCTAAAGTCGTCAACGCGCTTTTTATGCGCTAACCTGATGGTAACCGTCACGCCTGCCCATAAATAGAAGCAAGACCAATCAGAATTTCGAATTATGAAGTACTGTATGGCACTGAACTGCGCATAAGGTCTGTCACCCTGAGACATAAGGTGTAAAGTCTCATAATGCCCAGTAATTTCACTAGCTTCAATGTCCTTCAAAACGGAACACAACAGTGTTTACATAGTGCTGCTTGGCGGCAGAAATAGGGAAATCGGTGGTACCTACCTAGGCGACCTATCGCATACGAGGGACCTACCACCTAAAATACCACATTTGAGAACTCAACTTTATTTTCTTAGACAGTCTCAATTAAACAATAAAAAGGGAATACTCGTAACAGTATTTATTAGTAAGAATATTTTTATAGCAAAAGATAATAATTAAACGTACAAGTGGGTCACCTGTGGTTAGTGATCACCACGACCTCAAACACGGGACATTGCTAGAGGAAATAGAACTTCTCATACAACTAAGACATTTACACAGGCGGAGTCACGGACAACACCTAGTGGGAAAATAAATAAATTGATCCGAACTGAACGCTTAAACAATTTGTAAAGCTCATTTGTAATCGAATTTCAAAAGCCATTTGCGGTAACGGGGTAAGTACGAGTACTATATTATATTCAGTGTTATTGACGTCCAAACACATTGCGAACACTACATGCTAAAAGTGGATTATTCCTCAAAATATTATGAATTATAATATGACTGCCTCGGTGGCGCACTTGTAATGCGTACGCATTACGATTGAGGCTAACGCTGAGGTCACGGGTTCGATCCCCAGGTCGGGTAAAGTGGTATTGGGTTTTTCTATTATAAAATGCTCAGTATCAGGCCGGAGTCTAAAATTTGTGCCCGGTATGGCGATAGGCTCGCCCCCTATCACATCGTGGGACGGAGATACGCTCGGCGAAATGTGGGTGTACTGGTTATACCTCTGCCTACCCCTTTGGGGATTAGAGGCGTGAGTGCGTATGTATGTATGGATTATGATTGGTAGAGCCACGCTCTAGATACTTGTCTACAGCATGAATGGGCTGGCTCTTCCGGGTTGGTACCACTATATCAGAGAAAACCGGCGTAAAGTAGCAGCTTGCTGCTGCGTTTCGTACGGTAAGTGAGATATCCGGAGGACCAAACCCCCTCCCCGTCCCAATACCTTAATTATCCCTTTCTTTTAAGGTCGGCATCGCACCCATGATTATATGATATTGTGGGCGTACATGGGCTGTGGAGATCACTTACCATCAGGTGACCCACTTGCTGATGAGCCATAAAAAATAAAAAAAACTCTGTAACACAATGTTCTTCTTCCACCTGCCCTTATACCACTCGTAGTAGGATCGGCACAACATGCTTTTTAGCATATGTTACAAAATGATTGTGCTTATAGTTTTTCCGACCGGCCGCCAGCCTGACATCAACCCCTTTACGAAGAAAACACCCAGATACAAAACATATATTTGTAGATCACATAAACATTTTATCTCGGTACGGGAGTCGAACCCCCGACCTCTCGCCTACTGCACCACGGAGCCTGACAGAAACTCTCTTATAGATACAGTGTAACAATAACACAGCTCCCCGTAGGAAAAAACTGCATCCTTGTTTGTCGAACATATTAAGTAAAAAAACGTAATAATTTATTTTAAACGATAATATTTTTTTATTATTTCCTTTGACCTTATATTATTGACTCCATCATAATTTAACGTTGTCTGGTATTTGACGTCCTCCGTGGCGCAGTAGGCGAGTATTCGGCTGTGAAGCTAGAGAGACCGTGGGTTCGATTCTCACACTGAGACAAATGTTCGTGTGATCCACAAATATTTGTTTCTGGTCTGGGTGCTGTGGGACCGCAAGTCCCTCACAGTTCCTGATATCCACGATACTGGTTAACCTAGTGTGGAGCAGGACTCTGTGTGTGACTCTTGAATGTATTTATTAATATTTATTTATTGTTTTTAGCGATAAGACAGCCTTTTGTGTAACATAATTTAGTTGCAAGGTTCTAAGTGTATTGTTTTCAATTAATAAAAGAAAGAAAAAATTTATTTGTGACAACACATTACACAACATTCATACATGTATTGGTATAAAATAAAGAGTTATTTATTTATCTATAGCGGATGACGATAAACGAAAAAGTGACTCACCTGATGGTAAGTGATCTCCACTTCCCTTGAACACCCGCAGTACAGGATGAGAGATGAGGAGATTAGGGTCTTGGGCAATCTTAGTCACCGTACGAAACAGAAAAATGCTACTTCAAGACTGTATTCTGCGAGACCCAATAATGCTGTAGACAAGAGTCTACAGTGTGATATTAAAGATATTTCGATTACTCTTTGAGGCGAAAAGCCACTGCGTTTGCTTCGATTACCTTCATTTCGCACTACATTGTGCAATTTTAATTATAACCTAATGTAATAATAAGATATGATCTGTCTTGGACATTCTCCTAATTGGATAGAAACAGCTTATGGAACTATAATGTTCACTAGTTCCACATCTATGTACATTTTCAGCGTCTATTTAGGTAAGTTTGAAAATGGTTCATAAATTAACTCACGCTGAACACATCACAAGTCACATGCAATGCATACTCTCGATATCAATTCAATTTATTTATTAATTTAATATGGAAAACACTTTTTCGCGATGACATATGCTTAATTCCATCAGCTTGATGTATGGCCCTTCAAGCGTTAATTTTAATGCACTAAATCACGATCAGCGCGAATTCGCTATAGGCAGGCGAAATTATTATTTTGACATCCCTGATAATGGATATTATATTAATTATTTGCAAATGAATATGAACAAAGATGCTGCGGTGGATGTGCAACGTTACATGACTAGATCGTATAAGTGACGTCCACATGCGCGGCAGCTTTGGTATCCGTGACGTGACAGATATACTTCAGGAAAGTCGCTTAAGGTGGTCCGGTCATGTTTTGAGGAAATCACAGGATTATGTTGGTCGCAATTGCGTGTGCCACATCTAACTAGGAAACGATCCCACGATTGGTCCATAAAGCACTGGCTTGACGTATTAGAGGCAGTCTTGAGAGCCAATGGTCTCACTACCGAGGATACTCAAGATCGGGCGAAGTTGAGGCGTCTCAGTAGAAAGACAGATTCTGGTACTAAGTCGGGATAACGCCAGGCAGAAAGAAAGATTTGCGAATCAATTTTATTTTAGCGTAGAGCCTATCACTATTAGAGCTAAGGGAAATCAGCAAAAGCAGAAAGAACACTGACACCCGATATCATCAAGCAAGTCATACGCATAGAAAGGGCAAACCACAACAATAGCAATTGTAAGCAAAACATGCATGCATGTTCATTACGAAGTTGCACAGAAATACTTATTCTTGGTTTCCTCGCAGATTTTTCAATTCTGTATCCACTTACACTTACATAATATAAAAACCTAGTCTTTGTTGTCTATCGTCTGTTAATTTTAACGCGCACCACGTACCTAATAACTTTTGAACGGATTTCGATAATATTTATTTGTAACATACATGTTAATCATTCACGCCTTAATGGTTGAACAGATTTTGTACACAGGTAAACCATGACCTGGATCTTAATCCTTTTTATTCCGAGAAAATATATTCACACGGGCAGAGCCGCGGTTTTTTTATCTTGGCACGGCATAGTGTTAAATACAGTGCAGTCGAAATATAATGCCGACCGTGAAAAAAATTGCGTCTCTCGATGTTTAGCAGATTAGCAGAATTATGCCGGCCTGAAGTTACTGGAGTTTTACTGGCTGATCACGGAACGCGACTCGCTTGAACGAGCTACTATGGAAGATTTTTCACCATATGTACAGTACTCGCCATCGAGTCGGGAACAAAATAATCAGATACCTAACCTCCCACCATCAGTTTGAGTTGGCTATAAAAACTATATATTTTATCTAAGAAATAGAATTTAATGGGAGTGAATTTATATTTAATGGGAAAATATTTTCCTTTTCTACAAATATAAAGCCCAGGCTGCCTCCTCATCACCCAGCCCAAACAGTTGAGAATAGAAATTTGAAGTTTTGAGAGGGTGCTGATTTTATATTGAGGCACAGTATAAGAAGCATTTATTGGAAATTCAATCCCTATTGGAGGAAAACTTACAAATTTTGTTTGAGAAATAGTATGTTTTTTCCTTGTAACTTGGTATTGATGTCTTACAACACAATTAGTGGAAGAAGTATTTCGGCGTATCTGAAAATTAAATCCATAATGGTAGTAAGTTTGTGTGTAACTCGAGCAGAGCCGCGAGCGGAAATCTGGTAGAAGTATACCTTTTTCGTGAAAAGTAGGTTTACGAAAGAACAACGCCGGCGAAGCTAGTAAGTGTAAACAACAAAACTCCAAACTTCTACAGTTTTTCTTCAGTAAAGAAGTGTAACTTTATTCCGCTGAAGTCTGCCGTTGACGCGAACTTAAAACCAAGAGTCTAAAAATCTACTCCTAGTATTTTTCAACGTACTGTGTCATGATAGGTGTAGGTAGATGTCAGCCACGATCCTCACTACGTTGATTTAGTATTGTTAGCTACGGCTTTGTTGGCGTGATCGAATTCTCTAGGGAGGCTCTCATTACTGAGTTAAAATGATCAACAAAAATCCTAGACACCTCATGGGACAGCAAACGCCTTGCCTTTGAACTTAGATACGTACATAATTAATTTCAAAGTTAAAAGGTATTTTTAAATGAAATATTAATCGCAGCTGGGTGTGACGGCCTCCGTGGCGCAGTGGGCGAGTAGCCGGCTATGAAGCGAGAGGCCTTTGTTTGCCGGGTTTGATTCCCGCACCGAGACAAAAGTTTGTGTTATCTAAAAGATATGCGGACGGCCAAATCCTCTTCCCCTTCCCAATCTCTTAATCATCCCTTTCCTTTAAGGTCGGAAATACGTTCATGATTCTTCTGGTATTGTGAATTTAACAGGCAGTGGAAATCACTTACCAACTGATACCACCCACCCATCCCTATAAGTATTTTACAAATAATAGAAACAGTGACATGGTGAAATTAGTGAACAAATCTTAAGCAGTTGAAAGGGGATAACATCCGAGTATCTATGCATCCGAGAGACGTTTCTAGACTGCATCGTTCATTTATATGCTAATAGCCGCGCCTGGAACTTCAAGTCTCATTTAAACACAAGGTCTGCTTAGAGAAAAACAAGTGCTAGTAACTAGATAATACCACAAAAAGTAGGTTTTCATCACACTGTATATTTATAGACAGTGCTACTACTGGGCATTATGAGACTTAACATTTTACGCCTGGGGTGAAGAATGCAGTCGAATGCCATGAATAAAATCTTTTATTTGTCATGTAGGCAATTAAAATAGAGCTTATGAAATGTCAATATAAAATTAAAGACAGATATGTAGGTATCAGAAAATATTATCAACTTATGTATAACATAACATACATAGCATCACCAACAATACACTAGGTTAGTTTATATTTACCTATACATTACCAAAAATATTTTATTATGGAATAAGATAGATAGAATATGCTTCATTGCATACCTAATAAAGTAGATAGCTTATAAACGAGGAAAATACAGTAAGGGTGATACAGTGGGCGGTCTTATCCCAAACAACGATTCCAGACAACCTTAGTCCAATATTGTTATGAATTTTAAGGGGTCGCGGTCGGTATGGACCATGGGTCATTTGTAATTCAATGTTCTCTGTGGCGTTGTTTCTTTTTATGAGAAGGCATGGGGATTACCATCAGGCGAACGACCAGCTCGTTTCGTCACTCCAACTAATAAAAAAATATTAATAATATAAATAGCTAACAATAAAGATATTGATACTTATGAAATTGGCTCAGTAACGAACTTTCGATAATAATCTAACGTAGTTTAAGGTCAAGAATTAGGACAACAATGTATATTTTTAATTTCTTGTCACAACAACAAAACAGTCTCAATAAATACATACATACATACGCACTATACCTGTACTCTCCGAAGGGGTACGCAGAGGTGTAACTAGTACACCCATATTCGGCCGAGCATATTTGCGTTCCATGGTGTGAGGGGGCGAACCTGCGTATACCGGGCATAATTCCAGACTCCTGGCTGATACTAAGCATTTCATGATAGAAAAAACCCAACATCACTTTACCTGAACCGGGGATCGAACCCAAGATCTCAGCACAGCAGTCGTAACGCGTACGCATTACGACTGCGCCACCGAGGCAGTCCCAATAAATATGGCCTAATTATATCTCTAACTGTTTCTCTATTTATTTTCACCGTAATGTGTTGGGGCTGAGAGTAGGGCAGTATCTAAATATATCACTCGTCCAACTAATCCCGTATTGCTAATGCCACCTTAATCGATTGAGTACCTACTGACTTGTAAAACTAAGCGACAACACCCTATTACAATCCATTAGAAATAGAAATGGAGTACAGCGATTATATCGTGAATGTGTAAGGCGAATTATATTGCCTTTTTGGTCTAAAGACGAATGTGGACGGGAACAGGTTTCTTGAGTGGTAGAACCACGCTGTAGATAGTTTTGTCTTTAGCATGAATTATGATTGGTAGAGCCACGCTCTAGATACTTGTCTACAGCATGAATGAGCTGGCTCGTCCGGATTATTACCACTGTGTCACAGAAAACCGGCGTAAAGTAGCAGCTTGCTGTTGCGTTTCGTACAGTAAGTGAGATATCCGGAGGACCAAATCCCCCCTACTCTTTCCAATGCCTTAATTATCCATTTCCTTTAAGGTCGGCAACGCGCCAATGCGCCAATGATTATTTTGATATTGCGGGCATATGGGCGGTGGAGATCACTTACTATCAGGTAACCCACTTACTTGTTTGCCGGCCTATGGTATAAAAAACCTACGGTAACGATAAAGTTTTATATACAAATACAAATGACACAAGAGAATTAGCTCTTAATTTGACCTATCTAATTTTAGTGTTGGTGCAATCAATTATTAACTTATTTATAAAAGTGCAACATAAAAGTTACATTAAAATTAGGTATATTAGGTCTTACTTGAAATTTTTATTTTCTTTAACCAACAGGACATAGAGATTTAACGTCTGACTTAAGATGCATATAAACCGATTATTAGCATGATTAAGATAAAATAAAGGTTTGAAGATGTTCGAAAAACTGATAACGCTCTTCTACGGTGCGAATTGCACAGAGTTTCCTTCCCCGTACAGCACCATTGTGGAATCAGCGTACGCGTACGATAGGTATTTACAGACCGATACGACTTAAGGACCTTCAAGAAAAGAACCTATTCTTACCCCAAAGGACGGCAATCCCTCTGGTATTGTAGGTTTCAATGGGCAGCGGTGATCACTTACCCTCAGGTATCTATTGCATGTTTACTCCCTCTTTCATTATAAATTATTAAAGTCATTATGTAAAAAGGTTGACTTTCAACTGAAACTGTTTAAACTGAAATTGATTTGATTTGGTTTAATAGCTTAGTCAGTGGGCAGTAGAATATTATGTACATTTTGTATTGTTCCTGTTAATATTATTTAAAGTGAACACCTTTACATGAGCGTCAACCGTTAGTAGAGGTGCGGGTGGGATCCCTCGTTTTCCCCCATCATGTGTCTGCTTCATCCCCTCAAAACCAAAGCTAGTTAGCGCCCACCTCGCCTTATGCAAACCTACTTTAAACACGTTCTGCGATTTTCTTTTTTATCTTGGACTAACTTTTTTTACTAGCACTCTCTGATTAAAATTGCTACGTTCTTTAATTCCATTTGAATTATTCAGACTAGAATTACCGTTGTGCCTACTAGGTATTTTTAAAATATGCTACACAGTACTTTCAACAGCTTTTGCATCTAAAAGTAAATGGAATATTATGATTCTCGCATAAGTGCATTATCGTCATAATAATATGTATATAGTTTTTTAACCCTCAACTAAAAAGGGTGTTGTTATAAGATTGATATCTTTGTCTGTTTGTGGGTTTGTGTGTGCATCTACCTTTATCGCCAAATAGACCCATTTCAATGCGATTTTTTTGTTTGAAAGCTGGTTTAATCGAGATGGTTCTTAGCTATGCTGAAAATGTGTTCAGCCGTTTAAAAGTTACAAATATATTTTTAATTGACATCGGGTATCTTTAAATTTATAAAGCCACTAATAATAACCAGTATAAATAGGCCGGGTCGACCGGGTTAGTGCCACTGGCTTACAAAAAACCGACGTGAAGCCGCAGCTTGGTGTTGTGTTTTGTACGGTAAATGTGATTTTTGGACGCCCAAATCCTCTTGCGCTACATCGCCACTACTATCGCCATTCCTTTCCATAAAGAAAAAAAGCAACAAATAAAAGAAAATATATAAAAAAACCGTAATAAAAACCTTTTTATTCTTCTTTCTTTCTATAAAGCACGGCAATACTGGATGTATGATGATTCTTCTGGTACTACAAGTGTTCATGGGTAGCGAAAATCATTTAGCTACCATCAGGAGACATTCTGTACGGAAAAAACTGTAAAGTCAGGCTTATATTCATTCCTTTTCATGTAGATATAGCGATTCATCACTATCATAATTCTATTGATTGTCTTAAGTGTCTTTAGTGTCATAATTCATATTCACTAATGACTTTCGCAACGCATACCCAACTGGTTATAAAAGATCGCGTAAAAGCAAAGTTTTGTCTGCGGATTTCTTCATTAAATTATCCTTCCCAGCAGGTAATTTCGAAATTTTATTTGCTCTCAACGTTTACAAAAGAATATGTAACGACATAGCGTCGGTTTTAAGCAAGGCGACACTGAAAACTGTCGCTTTCATTTCGGTACGTTGCATAAATAACGAATGTTTTTCTCACACGACGCGCCTTCACGGGAAAATGTGCTGGTTTCGCACAAAGTCACCGTGGCCACGCAGTAAAGCTGTAATCACGTATTTTTCTTTTCGCGCGGCTCCCTTAAAAGCTTTCCCTATGTGTATATGCTTTATCTAAAGTGTCTGTGAGAAAGAAAGGGATTTAACGGCGCCTTTTGTTTCAGTAAATATGCGTTAAACACGAGATGGCTTCATGAGCGATACATTGGCACATATTGTTTATTCTCACATCATAAAGAACTTCCGGTGACATGGTGTCTTTATCATTGATAAAATATAAACATATAAAAAAAATCGCATTGCCATTTATAAAATTACTGGAAGCAAATTGAATTCCAAAAGGAACATGATATTATAACTTTTTCATTTTACTTAATGGGGTTGGAGGCAGACACAACTTAAATATGAGCCGTCAATTTGAATTTCGGCGCGGAACAAAAGAGGATCAAAAGATCCGTTTGGTAACATCTGACTAAACAAATTCGGCCGACTGTTCGTACTTTATAATGAAGTGCGTTAGTTAGGCACGATTATAGAACGGTGGGCCGAAGTTCGTGCATAAATTGCGCTCTCGGGACGTTTTTGTTATAGCCACGCGACTTCAGCAAGAAAGGGAGGCATTCCGAACAAAGGAATGCGTGACACGCTGTCCTCGCGCGCGCCCCGAAGCTCCTGAATCCTGATTGTATTTTCAGCAAACCACATGCCATCTTTGTATTTTGTCTCATCATTCTCCTTTAAGAATTACAGTTTCCCGCTACGTTTTATCCACTCCCATAATTCAATTACATAGTTATTATTTAAAGTGCATCCCACCCCATTCGAGCACTTTTATTTCTATGTAATTATAATGTACCTACCGTAAATGCTACCGGGCATCTCGGAAACTTTACTCGTAATATATAATTACATGCCAACTAGTACGCTCTCTTTGCTGTATAAATATTGTGAAACACTAACAACGCTTTTACAGGCACACTCCTAAATATTCATGGTGAAAACTTTACCGAGTACAAGATGAACTTTTCGAAGCATATATTTTTGTTCACCAGCAAGAAGGGTCGAGGGAATAAGAGCGAAAGCGTGTACACTTCACTCGATTTCACTTCAGCTGAAATTAAAGCTTGGTAGGGATCAACGGTTTTTAAGATTGCGGTCGCCCTTTGTTAGGTGTCACGAAATATAAAATACGCAACCGCGCGAGCTCCAAATAGGCCCACTTTCGGAAAGTCGACTGTCATTGCCCGTGACGAATGGCACGCGTTGTGAATGCCAGACAAATAGCCGATTTGTGGCCAATTCTTTGGAATTTATTTCATACCAAACTGAACCGATATTTTTAAATACCGAATTTCCATTTATACATCGGTATGTATTGAAATTCCTCCGCTGATACTTCAACGCAAACTCGCAAACTACATTACCTATTTCATATTCTTTTAGAATAGAACAAATTAACAGAACATTAATGAATTATCATGGCTGTCTATATTCTATAACTTTGATAACATCTTGGGCACACATTAAACGAGACATGAGCGACATAGGGTAGCGAAATTTAATTTCACGCAGTCAATAAACTACGAATTTAAACTGTTAGTACAACAAAGTTTTGAAAATTGTAATAGCATTTACAGGACTAATGGGCCATTCCTAAGGGTGGCGGATAGTTTGTCCTTTGTTACATCCATGTAATAAAATTACAGCGCTCGGGTTAATGATTGCAATATCCGAACAATAGTTTGGTACTCGATAGAGAATAGTGCGTAGATGTTTGCTTTTGTCTAAGACTCGGGCGTACAAACTAATGACATACATTTCTTGGGTTCTCCTAGTGATAAAACAAAGTAGTTGATCTAAAAAGCACATGAGCGGTAATGACACGCATTATACCCTCGTGGTTTTTACACGGGAAACTGTGAGACTGCTTTCTGGCACTTAATATAACCGTTACTTTAAAATCGTCTTCGGCTTATATTATAGTTCTTACAAACCTATCTTTTCTAAACCTTTGGATATGACTAAAAACAACTCATTCATAATTTGATAATCGTTATAACTTGGTATTGTCGCGATAGCTCTGCGGGGAATGGTACGAACTAAAGTTACGGGTTCCAAACTAGCTCCGAGAGCATGCACCTTTGACTTTTCTAAGTTACTCGTGTATTCATTATTAATTATCGCTTGCGTTGATAGTGAGGGAAACCTCGTGAGGAAAATTACATACCTGAGAGTTCTCTAGAATTTCGAAGGTATGTAAAGTCGGTCGATTCGCATTATGCCAGCTTGGTGGACTAAAGCCTACATACATTATATTACATGATTTACGATATTATTATGATTATATTACAACATGATATTATTCTATTTGACGATAATTAAGTTCCTACTTTAATAGAGATGACTTATCTATATTGCGGTGGGAAATAATAATCAGCTGCCAAGTGAATGGACACAACGTTTCACAAGTGTTAGAGCATGGTTTTGGCCAGTAAAGGTTGTTAGGGATAGAGTCACGGTGAAGTTAGTTTAGTCCACAGCATGAATGGGTCGGATCGACCGATGTACATCACAATCTCATAGAAAATTTACATGAAGTAACAGCTTTGTTGTTGCGTTTCGTTCATTCAGTGATATTTCCGATGGTCCAACAGTATTCTGATCTTATTTTACTTTCCTCTAGGGCCGAAAATCTAACGACGAAGGTGAACCAAAAAAGTTGGTAATAGTTTTGAATCAATAAAATCTAGTCGCTCAATCAACCAATCAACAGAAACAAATGAGTAATTTTATGAACTTTATTTAAGAGGTAAATGTTGGGGTTCAAGTGGGCCACGAGCATCTTAGGCCCAAAACCAACCTCACCTGCACGTGGTATACTCTGTTAATTAAGGGATGAGGCAATAGCAAAACTTAGTTCCCGTTGCGAGTTGGGGGGGTCAGACTGCGGGTCACCCACATAATGCCAACTACCACCAAATCATTATGGAAAGGCGGACCCTGGCATTAACCCAACATAAAGCCAGGCAGAAAGAAAGAAAATGATTAAAGATATAAAACTGGTGCACTTTTATTTGGAAAGGAACCTCAAAAGTGAAAAGTTCAAAGTTGTGTCAAGTTGAATTTATTTATGCACCAGTATATTTCAACCCCCATTGTGTATTTTCATGGACTTTCAATTTCCGTGTTCCTTTTGACATTCAAATAATGTTGGTATAGGTTTCGAGGAAAATATAATTGAAAACAGTTTAACGAATCACGACATATAATGTAGGTAGTTCTATTTATAAAATTCATTTGACAATAAAAAGTAATTAATTCATTTCAGGTTTTTTATAACCACACCAAATGTGGACCGATTTGGATGGTTCTTTTCATACGAAATAATATAACTCAAAGTTCATGACGCAATTCTACCTTAGAGGAGTGAAAAAAAGACTACAGCTTTATGATTTTTGCACTAAATGCACTTATTTGTATTTTAATTTATGATTATTTAGGTTTAACAGCCTCCGTGGCGCAGCAGGCGGCAGGCCGGCTGCGAAGCGAGAGGCCGTGGGTTCCATTCCCGCGCTGAGACAAATGTTTGAGTGATCCACAAAAAATTGTTTCGGGTTTGCGTATTGTCTCGTAATTCCTGATACCCACGATATAGGTTTAACTAGTGTGGGGTCGGGAATATGTGTGTGACTGTTGGATGTATTTATTTATTATAATTCAAATGAAAAAGGTGTTAATTACAAACAATTCAATATCACAAGACACCATCATCTATTAATGAAAAGTTGACGTGATTGTAAGTGATTGGTGCATGTGACACATGGAAAATGCAAAAGATACCTTGAAATAAGTAATCAAATATTTTGTTTTACTTATAATTTATAGTGTTTTGTTTTTATCAATTAAAGTTTTTAGGTACATAATCGTACAAATGAAGAAATATATAAAAATAACTTTGAGCTATTAGCTACTAGTTTGTTATCAGTTTGTAAATGTTGACATGTGACCGCAAATTTTGTGCTCTTCAAAAACCACCTATAAACGAAAAGATCTCTATAGAGAGAGGCGCGAAAAACATTTATTTTCTATTATCAACTGATAATTATAATCTCCGAAACCTCGGATATCATTAAATATCAAAAATCTAATAGTAAATCTAATAGTGGCAGAATATTTATGTAAAAAAAAGATATATCTGTTCCTTGAACAAACTGGGTGGGTACTTTATTATATTGAATAAAAGGCGATCATTTATTAGTCAATGCTATTTTATTTATTAATACTCAACGGTGCCTGTGCATGTAGCGGCACATATTTGGGCATTTGGAAACCTGTTTAAGTTGCCACCGCATCCACTATATGAGAAACCTCTGCACGCGCGATGTGTTATATCAAAATAAAACCTGAAAATTATGAATTGGTACAAATGATCATTATTATTAATGAATTATATTTTGGAGCGGTGCATATACACCCATCCATCGCGGCTTGTAAAAATATTTGTATTAATGAATGCAGAAAACTGACATGAACTGGCCTTCTGTTTGTGCTTCGTACGAGGAGTGAGACATCCCCATTCCTCTACTTGGTTTGCAACCTACCCATGATATTGCTGATGATAACATCACCCATAAGGGTGTTTACTCTCCTACTTGCTCGTATGACGACCTGTAGTGTTCCGTGTCTGTACCTAGGCTTCGTTCGTTCCCTACATCCAGTCCTGTCGTTCACCACTTGTGTGAACACGGATAACACTCATTTATGGGTATTTCGCCGGTCGGGAGAGAACTGCGCTCCCCGTAGTGGCGAGCGTATTTATAAGGTGCCATCTGACATAGATGTTATCCTTATTCTTATATACCGTCGCTATCAAGTCTACCATACTTAATAGTGGCGGTACCCTTAATAGCAAAACACTACACGGTCTCTACTATAAAATACCAGCCTTTATAACTATATATACTATAGTCTATTGGATTCATAGTGGCGGTAATGTCAAAATTCCCAGGTGGGGTAGCGCGCATCGGTCTAGCCATACAGCGAATGGAATGCCCACTCCAGGCGCTGAACCGGGGGGAGGGGCCTCCGCATTCATCAGAATTCAGGCTTTACACATACCAAACCATGGGCAAGCTGTGTCATATTTGGATATCGGTCCATCCAGGTCGGCACTGTTCCCAGACTTAAATAGTATTATAGGAACACAAACAATTGGCCAGATTAATTGATTTACTAAATTTAAACTCACATCGGATGATAGTTATTACATTCCCCAAAGTCCGGTTGATAACGGCAATATATCTTTTCCGAAACATTTGCTCTCGCTTCTCTGAGGCCGACGTCTGGAAAATCACAGATAATATTAAGCAAGCAGTTCGCCTTTTGACCTTTGTATGAATAAAGTAATAAACTATTTGTATGTATGTATGTACATACATATATACGCACTCGCGCCTGTAATACTCCAAAGGGGAGGTGTAACTAGTACATCCACATTTCGCCGAGATTATTACCGTCCCATGATGTGATAGGAGCGGGCCTATCACTATACCGAGCACACCTCCAGGGTCCGGGCTGATACTAAGCATAACGTGATAGACAAACACAAAATCACTTTTACCCGACCCGGGGATCGAACTCGAGACCTCAGCACAGCAGTAGTACCGCACATTACAACTGTCTGAGGCAGTCTTGACCTTTGTGTATTAAATACCTTAAAGGGGCAGATTTGTATAAGTTCGGGTTTGTGTACTTTATGTCTAGTTTTAAGGGATTTATAAACATAAAACTAAACAATTAAACTTCTCCAACAATATTTTGACCTCCATCAAGAGTCGGAAATTTATTTAATCATTTGAAAATAATGGTTACACTGAAACAGTGCAAGTAGCAGTGTGCTCCAGAAATTAATAATAATGCGAACCTGATTTTGTTTCTAGATTAGGTATTTAGTGCTTAAAAAGGTTAATTTTGATTTATAACGGACACTTATTATAACTAATACCTTATCACTTTCAACAACAAACACAACATTGCAGAGATTTTCCTTAATTTATTATTATGTCACAGGTATAAAATATTACCGAGTTAATTGGCAACAAAATTCCCAGTACAATTATAGTTTATGTAATGTAATGCGTTTGCTCATTCGCCGCACACCAAGTTGCTTTATAATAAATCAATCGAAGAGACTTTGTTTAATTAAAATTAAACCTGAGATTTTATATGTTATAATATATACAAATGTACAAATCTTTAATTAATTATAATGTATTTTAAAATCAGGCTTTCATCTTTAACATTATCAAGCTACTAACTTTTGCTTGTGACTCCGGTCACGTCAATGTCTTTTTCCGGGATAAAAGTAGCCTTATCTAGTTCATGATCTACATGGTGCGTCAAATATCCAAATACGTTCAACCGTTACGGTAATTGTTTAACAAATATTCAAATTCCTAAACTCACACACACCCAAACTCTCACATTTATAATATAAGAAGAAGTATTGGACGGAGGGCGGAACCTGGCACTAGCCGAGATAACGCCAGGTAGAAAGAAAGAAAGAGTAAGAGTATTGGAGGGAGATATGATAGTCAATAACTTCACTATGAAGGAGAAAGGTGGACCCTGGCACTAAGCCGGGATAACACCAAGCAGACAAAAAGAAAAAGTAGGAGTATGATAGCAGGATCCTAATTTAATTATCTTGATAGTTTTTAATACAATTGGGAGGATAAAGCTGAGCTTGCAGCTAAATATCAGTATAGTAGGCAACGACCGCCAGGCACTAGGGACATCAACAAATCGTCCTACACAGACGGAGTTGAAAATATTCTTGAAAAATGCACTCACCTTGGCAACGATCATGACATTCAGTTCTTGTTTCAAAGTGATTTTTGCTCTTACCACACAAACCAAAAGTAAATGTTTTACAATCCTCCATTTTCAAGTCGTAATAAAATCTGAAATAAACCTCATGTTATGAAATTGCTTAATGGGCAAAGTGATTCGTAATACAAAGGCTTTATTACATTATTTCAAAGTTTTAATATGTATATTCATATTACATGAAATGCCGTCGCCCACGTATTGAATTAGCGTAGTTGATGAAAGGAGATACTTGTGATGTATTTTTTTCTGAGATAATTAAACAGTTTCAAGACTTATTTTAACGATGAGGTAATACAACGTGAGTAAACTTGCGTTCCTGAGAATTGTCTATAACAACTTCGAAGGTATTTGAAGTCAGCCAACTCGCATTGGGCTAGTGAGTGGACTAAGACCTAACCCTCAATTAGTAGAGGAGACATGGGTCTCCTACTACTGGATATGGATCCAGTAGTGGAATGTAAGCAACGACTAGACCAATAAGAGAATAAAATATATATGTTTCATTGAATGCTATTATTCATAAACTTTCCTTTTATAAACTTCAATCATCATATAGATTGTGATTTTGAAAAACTAGCCCGGCTTGTCTCCTCATTAGCGTCTAATAGTTTAGTTTTATTATATTGTTACTGTAAGTATTTCGAAGATAAACATTTATTCCCGCATTACTTAGGTTGCATAGGTTCCCCGTCGGTACAGTCGAAGCCATTAGGCTGAAACTTGCACCACACGCTCCAGTCGTAATCGCTTATGTTATCTGAAACACAACATGTGCATCTGTATGTGGCTGGAACTCGCCAAGGGTTACTTGGTATTGTATCAATTTAAGCTATTGATTTGACATGTCAATACTGAGATTATATTATCACTACTATTGAAATAATTGCGATATGAATGGAATTAGTATGTGCTGGATGTGACAATTCACTAATTTCAAACTATAGATATGATGAACGGCAGAGAAATTGTACGCTATCATGTAATGTGTATTCAGTGGTCTCTCTCGAATGATACCACGCTCCCAAAGAAAATCGGCATAAAGTGGCAGCTTGCTACTTTTTTATGGTGAGTGAGATTTCTGGAAGTCCAATCTACCCCATTCCTTTCCCGATCATCGCTTTCCTTAAACGTCGGCAACGCACTCACTATTCATGCGGTATTGTAGGTGCTTCATAAGCAGTGGAAATTACTTACTATCAAGTTAGACACTTGCTTTTTTGTCGGAGCTCTGCTGTAGGAAAACATAGGCATACCTAACATCTAGTTTATATATTTTCTTTGGTCACATCAACCAGTCTCGTCTAAAACAACTGAATTCAAACTCACCACGTATTTGTTGTGCAATACTATGTTTCACGCCGAACAGAATTATTTGGCAATATAAAATAGCTTTAAACAATATCGCGAGCATGATATGAGTAGGAAAATGATTTAAAATAAAGTGTATTTTATTACATCATACTGTTTATTTTATAAATAGCAAAAATATTACAATTTCATAAATCAAGCACTATATAATCAACAGTAGCATTATAATAGTTTCAGACTCCTTTAAATATAACTGGAAACAAGATACACAAGATGCCTAATTGTTAGCATTTTGTTATCACTTTAAGAGATCGTTGATTTCCGTGCCCAGTTGCAGCCAAATCTTCAATAGCTCGTTCTAACGATTGCTTTCGAAACTCAGGAGTTATGGATGTATATACATTTTCCAAAACCCCCTCACACAGCCATCTCTGATGTAGACGCCTCTCGAAATTGTATTTCTTGAGCTGGTAATCCATCTTTCCCTTGACTGTGTAATACACTTCCATTAGTCTCGCTCGATATGCTATCTCCAGTTGCATTGCTATACATTCCTTCTTCGCATCCATTAAAATTTTCTGCCCCTGTGCGTGCCACTGCGCTTCCTTCGACTTTTTCACTATATTTTCATACATACTTATTTCTTCCTGTCTTCCTTTCTCCCATGCAGCCTGCACTTCATCAATTTGACTATCGATTCTGGCACCAAATGCTGGACCATATTTTGTCACGGCCAAACACAAAACTAAAGCAATCGAAAGACCGCTATAATATTCATGTTCTAATACAAATATTTCTTTACTTATCATATAATTACTGAGTACGACACCAAATATGTATGGACCAGATACGCCAGTCTTGGAATAAAAGAATAGAAACCAATTCTCAGGTATGAATCCAAAACGGCAAGGTGCGGATCTCTCTGCGCGTCTGAAATCCGGGATCCTGACACCCGAAATTCCACCAGATCCAGGACCCACTTTTGTCTGTTGTGTAACAGGACATGTCTTCGTATGTGCAAATATAATATTTGGAATAGGCAGTCTAAATAATTTTGCGTGTAATTGGCTTATCGGATGTTTTATCATTGTGAAATAAAATTAATATAGGCTCTTTGAATATACGTAGGTACCTGACAAAAATACAGAAACTTTGACACATGACACTTTCTCGATTATATTCTCATTGCTTTCGATCAAAGAGCTCTTGACTAAATAATTTATAATACTCTTTTCAAAGAGTATTAGACTAGATTAGATACTCGTTGACTTTCTGTGTCTGTAGCAAAGAGTTCTACCTATAGAGTAGCAAACCCCTTCATTAATCAAAAAAATATGTAGAGATCGTTGTAGAGATGGACCAACTAAACTGCGAAATGGCAGAAAATATAACTGTTACAGAAAATTAACATACAGTGTTCTCAACTTAGTGGAATTATCCCTAGATTTGGTAGTTTAGATCCGCCTCGCCGCTAGGGCGTACATTTCTATCTAGTTAACTACTCAGTTAGTGGAAACGAATGTCTTAATCCACTAAACAAACAAATTAATATGGTTTTCCGATCGTGGGTATACAATTTCACTGTTCATAAATGTCCACACAATTATTATTTTATTATTTAGGTATTTAGATAATTTTATTTATTTAGATAGTTTGGCTCACCGCTTCATTAGTCTTGCAGTTGTAGCGCATTAAGGCTGAAGAACCTTAACATCCTGGGTTCTAATCCCAGGACAGGCAATCAGAATATGTATTGCTGTTTTCCATTCGAAAAAACACACATAAGTTACTCGGAATTGGAATTCAGTACCGCGCGGGCGCTTGTTATTGTTGGACGCGTTCGCTCAATATCGATAGCAAACCGGTTTCGAGCCACCGCGCCGCATCGCTCCACACAATAGTGTATTGCAAAAAATGCGTTTACTTGATAAGTGCGTATGAATAATATTCAACGATTGAGTACGAGTAATAATGAACATGACGCGCGAAGTGAATTATCTTTTTTGATGAACAAAGAAATGAGTAATAGCTACAGCAGTTTAGTGGATATGGAGGAAAATAGAGAAGAAGATTCTAATCAAGAAGAGACGAGAAGAGCGTTTAAGAGAAACAGAAGAATTGATCAAGAAGAAATTTGGACTACTGTGGAAAGGAGAGGAAAACGTCTTGCTCGAGCATTGAGTAAAGATGAATTGATAAGGGTTCCAGAGGATAGAACTGAAGTTTGCATAACATGCACAGACAAGTTACCTAAACAATTTTGATTAGCCAAAACATTGCAGTCAGAAAAGATACAAGATGTCATTCGGGTAAAATACATAAACGCGTACAAAGTGTTAATCCAGTTCAGTAATGAGGAAAGCGCAGATAAAATAATTAATTCTAAGTCATTTAACGAGAACGGCTATAAATGTCAAAGGACATTTGAAGTTAATCAGTCGTATGGAGTATTAAGAGACATTGACATTGACCTTTCTGACGAGGAGATAATGGAAAGTCTCAGCTGTGTCACGGTGATTCTTGGCTTAAAAAGGCTTAAAAGAAGGAGTAGCTCTGGAAAATGGGAAAATAGTGAATCGGTTAGAATTTGCTTCAAAGGGTCTTCCTTACCTACATTTGTAAATATATTTGACACCAGAGTGAATATCATCCCGTATGTATACCCAGTAACGCAGTGCTCCCACTGCTGGAGATACGGCCATACTAGTCGATTGTGCCCTGCCAACAAACCAGTTTGCCCTAAATGTGGAAATACGCACCATAACTGTGAAACTAAAGACTTCACATGCAATAATTGTGGTGGCAAGCACATGGCTTTGGCCAAGACATGTCCTATTTATATTAAGGAAAGAAGGATTAGAGATCTGATGGCTGAGTTTAACTGTACTTATAAGAGAGCTCTTACCATCTACGTACCTCCCTCGCCTCCCCTTCCACCAGCTATGAATGAAAAAGAATTTCCATTTATATATTCACGAAATGAAATTCATCCACAACCACCAAGTTTTGCCGAAGCAAGTACTCCCATGCAGGAAGAAACTTATGCTGCTGTATCACAAGACAGATCCAAACAGAAGATTAAGCGAAAACATAGGAAAAAAGGTATTGCTGCTTCGTCCGAAAACATCAATTTGGATGCGTGTTCAGAGGCGACCGAAAGTGATGAATGTGTGAATAAGACCCAGGAAGAAATATCACAGAAAAAGGAAACGATGTCATGGTTGCTACTACTTAAAAAACTTAAAGAAAAGATTTTCGACGTCAATTTATCATGGGAAGAGAAGATAAAATGTTGTATTAATATAATATGGAAATGTGCAATAACTTTTGTTGTTCAACACTTTTCAGACTCATCTTGTTTGCATTTTTTAAACCAATATGAATTATAACAACCAACACATCACCGTAAACATACTTCAATGGAATGCGCAGAGTCTTCGTCCTAAAACCGCTGAATTCGAGTCGCTCTTAAATCGGGAAAAAATCCATATTGCGATAATATGCGAAACTTGGTTCGATCCGGGAAGCAATTTCCGTGTAAGTGGCTATAACACATATAGAACTGATCGTCAAGATGGATATGGTGGAGTAGCTATATTGACTCATTGGACGATCAAAGCACAAAAAATTTACATAAATTACTTAAATCCCTTAATTGAAATACTTCACCTAAAGATAGATAATTGCGCACATTTGGAAAATATCGTATCTATTTATTGTCCTCCCGGTGTGAGTACTTCTCTAAGAGACTGGGACAGTATATTTTCTCAAACTAGTCGGAAGACTCTTATCGCAGGAGACTACAATGGTCACCATACTAACTGGTCGACTAAAACGGATGTAAGAGGTACTCAAATTTTTGATGCTGCAATTGAAAATAGCTTTATTTCAATAAACGATGGCAGTGCAACCCGCATCAAGCTCACAAATGGTGTGACGCGGAAAACATCACCTGATGTATCATGGGCATCATCCGACATTGCACTAAAATTTAGTTGGACGGTCATGAATGAAAACCTGGGCAGTGACCACTTAATGATTAAAATGACTACGGATATTTTAAAATCAAACTGTCATAGTCGTCGTAGGAACTTTAAGAAAGCAGACTGGTCGAGATACACAAAAAAAATAGAAGAACAGTTATCATGTCACAACCTTTCAGAGGATCACCAAATCGCATATGATGAGTTTATTAACATTGTTAACAGTGCTGCAGATGAATTCATTCCAATAAGCAAGATATATGAAAACCCTGTAAACCCCAACAAATTTTCACCTAAACATTATTGGAATCAAGATTTGTCACGTTCAGTTGCTGAAAGACGCCTGGCCTTGGTTAAATTTCGACGAAACCCTACTCCTGATAATCTCAATATTCTAAAAAGTAAGATCAGGGCTGCACAATTAATGATACGTCGTGAAAAATTCAAATCATGGCATGACTTCTGTGACAATATAGATGGTGTGACTTCTTCAAGCGAGATGTGGCGACGCATGAAGTGGCTGAAGGGTTACAGATCAGCTAAACCCAGTGTTGACCGGAATACATTGAAAATATTATTGTGTAATTTAGCACCTGACTTCGTAAACTGCCATAGACCTGAATTTACCTCAGAGAACTGTCAACTGAGTGCTCCTATTTCGGTACAGGAACTAAAAAATTGTATCAAGCGATCAGACACAGCACCGGGTCCTGATAACATCTCCTATTCCATGATTCGCTATCTACCTGATGCCGGGAAACGTGTATTAATATCGTTATTTAATAGATTTTTAGCATTTAGTGTTGTACCCAAACAGTGGAAGAATATTAAGATAGTTCCTGTACCGAAACCAGGAGTTGACAACAGGCAGTCGTCTAGTATTAGACCTATTGCTCTGTTGTCATGTTGTTGCAAAGTATTTCACACCATTTTAACTCGCAGAATTGACTGGTATCTTGAGAAAAATGACTATTTCTCTGAAGAAACTGTAGGGTTCAGAAGATCTCGTTCATGCATGGATAACCTTACGAGACTTGTTACTAGAATTCAGATTGGCTTTGCCAAGGGACAATTAACATTGGGTTGTTTTATAGACATTGATAGCGCCTATAATAATGTTAATTTACCGAGGCTTTTAAACATAATGGATGGATTGGGGATGGGGACTAAATTGTGTAGTTACTTATGGGAGTTTTTAAGTGGAAGGATTTTACAAATTCAAGATGATAACGAAACCTTTAGCAGAACCACTAGCGTAGGTATTGCACAGGGAGACCCGTTATCTCCGATATTGTTTAATGTCGCCACGGTCAAGATTTGCCAGAACATAAAAAATGTTTTTATCTCACAATATGCGGATGATTTTGTCATATATAGTACCAAAAACGATCTGTCACTCGCAGTGGCTGACATACAAAGTGCACTATACATCTTCTGTAATTTTATAGAAGTAATAGGTCTTAATATATCTTACAGAAAAACTAAAGCATGTGTGTTTAGCAGGGGTAAATCAAGCAATAATATTCATTTAAACCTAAATTTCAACAACATTTCTATTCAGCAAGTTGACAATGTGAAATATTTGGGGATGTGGCTCGACAAAAATCTTAAGTGGGGTAGACATATTACCGAAATTAGGGATAGATCTTTAAAATTTTTAAATGTCTTTAAAGTTCTAGCTGGGGCTAACTGGGGAATTCATCCTATTCACCTCCGACGGCTTTATATATCAATCATTCGTAGCAGATTGGACTATTGCAGTTACCTATATGACAATAGCATAAACAGTCACTTATCCAAACTTGATAAAGTTCAAAATCAAGCCATGCGTGTAATTGGAGGTTTTATTAAGAGTACCCCAATTCACGTCATGGAAAGCGAATTATGTCTTCAACCTTTATATATTCGAAGAAAATATTTGGCAGGCAAATTTTGGCTGAGATCAAAGTCGTTCAGGGCAAATATTACAATCCAAGTTATTGAACAATTAAATAACCTTAATCATATTCGGTGGGGGAGTAGGACAACGCCGTTATTGTTAACTGTTCACCAAAAGTACAAAAATCACCCTATATATTCAGAGAGCAAATTAAGTATTTATTCACTGAATGCATGGATCAGTAACTTTGATTTATCGAATATTATTAAGTTCGATGTTGATGGCATTACTGCTTCTAAGCGGTCACTTCCAGCGACAGAAATGAGAAAACATTGTATAAGCATGCTTAATTGTAGATATGCAGAATTTTACACTATTTTTACGGATGGATCCAAGGACAAGTTTGGATGTGGAGCAGCATTATTCGACCCTCAATCAGACATACGAGTTAAGTTACAGATAGATGCTAATATTTCTACAATGTATGCTGAATTGATAGCCATATCTGAAGCGCTATCGTATAGTGTATCGATAGATAAGGACCAACTCGTCATTTTGTCTGACTCGAAGAGTGCACTTTTACATATGGCTCGTATAACCTCGAGTATTCGAGGATATCCGATTGCCTACAATATCCTAGATACCATCTGTAAAATTAGAGAATTAAATAAAACAATTATTATACAATGGATACCTTCTCATATTGGAATTCGGGGGAACGATGAAGCAGACCGAGCGGCAAAGCAGGCTATAACAGGAGGTATACTATACAGTTGTTTGCCTTTACACAGCGAGGTTTTAACCGAGGTTAAATATTTGTGTCGACTGAATTGGCATGAACACTTCGATGAACGCTCCGTTTCCAAGGGAATATGGTATAAGACAATTCAGTGTGACCTTCCTCGTTACCCGTGGTTCAATAGGATAAAGATGAGGAGACAGCTCATTGTCGCGCTGCTCAGGTTGCGATCTGGACACATTCCTTCAAATAAATTTAAATTCTTAATGAAATTATCGAACACACCAAATTGTTCTAATTGTAATATAGTCGAAGACGTCCATCACGTGTTGACGGAATGTGTCAAGAACGCGGACCAGCGTCGTAGATCCCTGTTGTTTGTCAATAGTAATAATACAGGGATTTGTAACAGTTTATTAGCCTCACCGTCAAATGACAGTGCTAAGAAATTACTTAGTATTTATCTTTCTCGTGAAGGGAACTGTTCATCCTAAACCTTAAGTTATTTATAATACTTTATTTGTTTCCGTTTAGTTTTATACGTATTTTTGTACGAACTAGACTTAGTTGATTTTATGGGGGTGGCATAGTCACTGTTTGACTAAACCCCCAAATAATAAAGAGAAAAAAAAAAAAAAAAATGGAATTTGTGTCGGGTATGACGGTAGACTCTCCGAGTCTACCGTCATACCCGACATTCTATCACATTTAAGGTACAGAAACAAACACGGCGAACCGTGGGTGTACTAGTTGCACATTTGCCTTTTCCTTTAAGCATACAGGCGTGGCTTAAGTATATAGGTATCTATTTTTTTGTTTAATTATGGTTCGCATTATTATGCATTTCGTCAACGACAAGTATATAGTATATTTTCAAATCTTCACAAGAACGATGGAACACCGGTGTAGTCGATTTCAAAGTCTTGTAGGAGTTTTGGTGTCAATTATTTCCAATACGATGCTTTATGTATGATTTTCTCAAAGCAGAACGAACGTCCCAGGTCAATCAATACCCCAGCTACAAAATTACTTAAATTTGCTTAATTCAATGTTTCCATACACTGTAAAATTTATTGCACAAATCCCCACCACTTTTATACAACAGAAACATCTTTTAAATAGTTTAAGAAATACTTGAAATAAGATATCAACCGCACTGTCAGAATTTCCGCTAAAACTCTGTTTAAATTATGTTCGGTTCATTTATGCATGCCTTGCTTTGTGTGTGTGAGCTTGTACGTATATATATTTAGTTTTGATTCACTACCATGTGACGTCTCAGTCATCGTCTTTTGCTGACTAATGGCCGTTCCCTATATTCTACCTATCGACAGATTTGCTTACTATCGATAGTGTTTTGACAGATCTTCCGTTCAAAATGTGTCTACATTTTACTGCCAGTAAGCAAATCTGTAGATAGATAGAATATTGGGAACGGCCATAACAGAGACACTCATTTTGTCTATAATACCTACATAATGTCACGAATTCATATTACCGCGCGCACAAATAAGTTGAATTCTCTAGGTTTTGGAAAATATCGATCAATTTACGAAAGGAGAAAAATATTCGCGCGTCAAATTGAGAATCTCTACCGTTTTTCACATACATACATAAACTCATGCCTGTTTCCCATAGGGGTAGACAGAGACAACGAATCTCTCTGTTTTTTTCGGGCAAAACTAACGACTACCGCTACTCAATTTTGAATTATTGCACAATCGGGAATATTTAATATCCGTAAAATGATCATCAGTTCTCGTTTAAGGAGTTGCAACGCTCCCCATATGGTATTTTATATGTAATAAATTAGTAAATGATAAGTGCGTATTGAAAGTTAATTGAACAAAGTTGACTGTAATGAGTTCCTCTTTAAATAATTATAACTAGGCTTTTTTTTAGTATAGGTCGGCAAACAAGCAAGTGGGTCACTTGATGGTAAGTGAAGTACCTATGCCCACAACACCAGAAGAACAATGGGCGCATTGCCGACCTTAAAAGAAAGGGTGTAATTAAGGAACTGGGAAGGAGAGGCATATTTGGGTCTCCGGATATCTCATGCACCGTACGAAACACAACAGCGAGCCGCTTTACATCGGTTTTCTGTGAGACAGTACTAACGACCCGATCGAGCCGACCAGCTCATGCTAGACATAACTGTGTACATTGTGGCTCATAATAAAACAATGATTTTAATGAAACAAAAATACTATTTAATTTTATAAGTTGCTTATTTTATAATTTCTATTGCATCAGTGATTATATTATGTAGAGGTAATAACTAGACCAGTCAATACAAAATGTTGAAGGCGGTAATGTGATAAATGAAAAATTACATTCTACATGTTATTATTAATAGACGTAAATAATAAAATGGTATTTATAGGCGATATTTGGCAGCCCTCAGGATGGGATACTTGTCACCGGTGCAAAGGCCGCGGAAATCGTCCATTGACAGGTCGACGATAGACACACCACCGAGGTTCTTCGATCTGTTAAAAAATAATATTTTTATACAATGTGTTACAGAAAGGTGTGGTCACATTTAAGGATCGTTATATACCCCTGATAGTGAGTGTTTGTGTGCCGATTCTTATGAAATCTAAAGATCCTAGAATTTCACGCTAATTTAAATCATACGTTTATTAATATCGATAAGATTGATCACATCATTACCAAATATTATTCTGCGCGCCTAGTAACGGCTTCATTTGTATCAGCTGTTATATGCTTATAATTTAGTGTTGTCTAAAGTTGCAAGTCGAATATCGACATGGTACTCATTCGATAAAGAAAATGCTTTATTTATTTCCTAGCATGCAATCGGATTTGGTACTACGAGGGATGAAAGACTAGTATTGTACACTACAACGTTGCTTAAATTGGACCAAATCTTTCTATAACACGTTGTGGAGTCGATTCTGTAGATTCGGGCATAATTCCCAATGATATAAGGCATTAGACATCCAATTTACTAGGTAGTAGATTCCTCATATGCGAGAGGTCGTCTGGGCTGGTACCACTGTTTTATCTATTTCAGTCACCAGGCAAGTGAGTAACTGTTGTGTTTCCGTTTGTAGGGCATTGACGCCAGTGAAATTACTGGGCATTATGAGACTGAAGATCTTATGACTCGAGATGACGAGCGCAGGCCAATGCCATATAGTGCCTTGTAATTCAAAGTTATGTGTAATGTTGCTTCTGTTTATGAGCAGGCGCTTACTATCAGGCGAGCGGCTTGCTCGTTTCGTCAATCAGACTAGTGTTGAATAGGACACTATTTTAAATGAGTTTGTAAGAGTAGCCTCATTTTGTACTGAGTCAGTACAATGTCCCACTTCAAATGTGGCGAGGCGTTTTGAAGCTCACTCGTTCGTTCGCACTATTTCAAGCACGCAGTTTGCGTCATGGATACAGTAAAAGAGAAACGCGACATAAAATTTTAAGTTGTATATGTAAAAAATACCTCTTGTATGTGCTCCTCACAAACACTAATTCAGTCTAATAAAAATAAACATATTAGGAAGTAGCAATTTAATATACGCTCTACCATGTATATTAACAGCGTGATAATTCTGTATTTTGTCTAAAAATCGTCATTGTGAAATAAGTGTCAGTATCATATTTCGAAACCAGATTCAGGGAAACTTCATTTTGCCTTATATCCAGATTTAAATACATACGCACTCACGCCTGTAATCCCCGAAGGGGTAGACAGAAGTGTAACCAGTACACCCACATTTCGCCGAGCGTACCTCCGTCCCACGATGTGATAGGTGGCGAGCCTATCGCCATACCGGGCACAAATTGCAGACTCCGGGCTGATACTGAGCATTTCGTAATAGAAAAACCCAATACCACTTTACCCGACCTGGGGATCGAACCCGAGACATCAGCGACAGCCTCAGTCGCAACGCGTACGCATTACAACTGCGCCACCGAGGCAGTCAGATTTAAATTAAACTTGATAATCCGATTATTTATTGAATTTTCCTACAAAGAATTAAATATTACCTTAAATTCTTATTAAGTGCGAAATTTAATACATTGTAGTAGTATGTTGTAGTATATATTTGTTAACAATTTCCTCAATAGTTCCTCAACCGAGCTCAGCTAAAGTTCCTAGTTTAGCTGATCTAGCATCTATATTCTTGTTTAGATGTATTAAATGTAATGAATTTAACTTACGTGACGTAGGTTGCCTTTTGTCCAGCGGTGTCGGGGTCTTCGTAAGACACCCAGATGCCGCCCTCACCGCTATCGTCAGGCAGGCGGAAAGCGTATGTGCCTGTAACATGTCCTCGTTATATTTTATTGTTTCTCATTTCATAACAAGCGTATGTCGATACATTACATCAAAATAATCTGAACTAGCCTTCACGTATTCTTTCCCGTAGTTTTTGCTTACCTTTTGGTTTTGTGTAAATAAATAAAAATATTTATAAGATTTTTTCTAGTTTTCACGTAGGAGTACAAGAAGGCAGACGGAATTTACATGATATTTATTTTTTTAAGTGTTATCCATTTTCTAATATTGTACTAACTCAATCTTATTTAAGTGCAAAGAAGCATTGATAAAGATTTGTTAAGCTCGACTAGTTAAACCATTATGTATACTGTGTAATACGAGTAGGTACAATAATATACAACAATAATAATTAAGATAACATTACCGTTTCTCTGAATTGTAATTAATTAATTATAAAATATTTCAAACAATCTAACATAATAAATCAGTCTTATCTCAAAAAGGGGCATAATATGATAAAATTGCTCGTAATTTAAGCACAAAACTTGTAAATTTATAAAACAATAATGTTATATCTACAAAGATAATTAAATAAATATTAGACAAAATGTTAGCTCATAATACCTAGTATTAAGTTTAATTGTGTTTCTCACGAATAAGTTATTTGAAATAGCTCATCAAATTGCAAGGTGACAGCCCTATTTGCATCTATTTCCATACACAATTGTGTTTACGTGGCAAAACGTAATATTTATGCGTTATTACCACGCGTCGAACATTAATTGAGATCTAAATTGGGTAGATATTATCTAATAGGACAATCGAAATAGTGCTACATGCATACATGCGACAGGCTCTGTGCAAAAATTGGTTAATGAACATAAGTTGCGATGATATGTTAAGTGTACATGAACGTGTACATTTAGTACGGGCGTAAATAAATCTATAATAATTTTTAGTGGTAGTGGCTACACTGTAGACAGTTTTGTCTACAGCATGAATGGGCCGGTTCGACCGGGTCGTTACCACAGTCTCGCTGAAAATCGACGTAAAGTAGCGGCTCATAACTGCGTTTCGTAGGGTGTGTGAGATATACCCCTCGCCTTACCGATCCCTTAATTATCCCTCTAGCTTAAAGTCGGTAATGCGTTTTAAATGATTCTTCTGGTATTATGGGCGTACATGGGTGGTGGAGATCACTTACTATCCGTGGCGGTAGCCTACTTATGGCCGTTCTCTATATTCTGTTTAAAGATAGATTTGCTTACTATCAATACTGTTATGACAGATCTTCCACATAAAATATGTAATTTTTTTACAGCAGTAAGAAAATCTATAGAAAGACAGAATGTTGGAAACGGCCATTAATCGTTTGCCGGCCTATGTAATAAAAAATATATAAAATATGTAACATGTAGTTTTAAATTGCGTATTCAACTTAAACTTGGGTCAACATTGTAAACTCGACTCAAGTGGGCACTAAATATTATATTATATCCTTAAGAGTACTTTGCAACGAAATATCTGCATTTTACACTGTCGAGCCTTTTTAAAAATTCACAACTCCGCTACACTACTGCAATTTTACACGTAGGTCGGGTTCAGTCCTGTGCGGTTGGCCGCTTCTGCTAACATAGCCAAGCGTGGCACTGCAAGGCTTCATAAAATACAGGCTGTTGCAAAAAGGTGGTATCTTTAATAACTAAATTTGTAGGGCAGGTAACTAGTAATTTTTCGATAAACAAATGTTATATATAGCTTCTGAATAATTAGAATTGGAAATTTGTATCGAAAAAAACATTTTATTACATTCAGTTGTTGCATCTTAACGAACTGCTCAAACAGATGATTGGCATTTAATTGGATGGTTTCTAGTCATCTTATTGGTCTAGTGGTAGCATATTAAGTCTAAGAACCATGAGGTCTTGGGTTCAAGTCCCAGATTGGGCAATGACAATTTGTGTTTGAGTTTTCGATGCGAGAAATAACACATAAATTACCCGGTATTTGAATTTGCTCCAGCTACGGCGATAGACTTTATCACATCATGGCATGACAATAAGCTCAGCGAAACGTGCGTGCAGCACTAGTTGTATGCTTTCTACGGCTTTGGGGATAAAGGCGTGAGCTTATGTTATGATTGTTTATGTTTCAGATAACAATGCTAAAATATTGATTAATAAATCCAAGATATTTTTTCTTTTTTGATCTTACCAGTGAGCTTTAAATCATTATATCTATAAGGGGATTTATTATTGATACCAACTTTCTGCAACACCAGTTTAAATCTCACAACCACGGTCCGTAGACTGGACCGGGCAACCACATAGTACTGTCCCCGCCTAGTCTTGCATTTGATCTAATTTACGCCCGAACTAACGACAACCCATAACCTCAATCACCGTGAAACATCCAATCACCGTTTAGTATTTAATAAAAGCCTACTGTAAATAAGTACCAACCAAAAGTGGGCGTAAGATCATCCTCCCTCGTTAAGCCCATTTCTGAAAAGTTAAATACGCTTACTGATACCCAACATAAACCTTTTTCTATGTACAATGGCAATAAAGCAAGATGTATAGCCGCAAGCTAATGAAAACATAATGCATATAAAATACAGTCCAATACAGTTTGCCGTAATATATTGTAAACTAAAACACAGTGGCTCGTCTCCTATCATATGATGGGACGGAAATAAGCAAGCACGGCCAACCGTGGGTGGAGGAGCGCTAGTTGCAACGCTTTGGGGGTTACAGGCGTACGTGCGTATGTATGTTCATTAGAACGTAAGACCCTTTTAATATATCCAATTAAAATACAGTGTTTTATAATCCTATTGTTTTGCCAAACAATAATATTAAAATTGTTGCATTAAAAGTAAGTAAATTTAAATTCATGACAATTTTTAAATGACTATTTCGAACTGTATTTTTAATGACATGAGATTAGCAAAAAGCCAATAACCATATTGCAAAACTTACCGAAACGTTTGCTGGGATCGGTGACTTTCCTAAGATGAGGGCGCATTCCCTTCTGGTGGTTGGGGTTGATGAGTTTGGCGCAAACTTCAGGGTAGCTCAGGATACCTTCTGTCTTGGTGTAAGGGCCTAATAAAATAAAACTTCATGTATCATCTTTTATGGAAGTTATAAAAGGTAAGGAATTTTCACTAGTGATTTATAGTAGCTGAGTGGTAAAGCCACACTGTAGACAGATTTATACGAGTATACAGCACAAATGGACCGGCCTAAGCACGTCGCGTCGTTACCACTGTCTCAGAGAAAATCGACGTAAAGTGGCGGCTTGTTGCTGCAGTTCGTACGGTGAGTGAGATATCCGGAAGCCCAAACACCCCTCCCCTTCCCAACACGGCCATGATTCTTCTGGTATTGTGAGCACTAGCGGATCCAGGGAGGGGGAGGGGAATAAGGAGCTCAAGATGGAGATCACTTGCCATCAGGTGATCCACTTACTCGAATGCCGACCTACGCCAAAAAATATACTAGCTTTTGCTCTCTCTTTCTTCTCTCTTTAGCTCTGTTTCCAAGGTTTAACAGGACCTTAAGGTACTGTATCCTATACAAACAATCAATAACAGTCATAGTGTACTTGTATGCGAAATTTCAAGAAGTCGCTCTACAAACATTTTAGTCTTGATAGAATTTCCATAATTGTTCTCGAGTAATGTAAAAAACAGGTTATACCGTCCTGTATGCGATTTTTCTTTAAAGCTATTCATGACGGTCCTACTCCAAGTGAAGTGCCGTTACATTGTTAAAACGCTGTCTGTTTAGTTTTTATTAATAAGGACTGCCTCGGTGGCGCAGTTGTAATGCGTACGCGTTACGACGCTGACGCTGACGCTGAGGTCTCGAGTTCGATCCTCGGGTCGAGTATCGAACCGATATTGGGTTTTTCTACGAAATGCTCAGTATCAGCCCGGAGTCTGGAATTGTGCCCGATATGGCGATAGGCTCGCCCCCTATCAAATCATGGGTCGGAGATTCGCTCGGCCAAATGTGGATGTACTGGTTATACCTCTGCCTACCCCTTCGCGGTTTACAGGCGTGAGTACGTATATAAAGACTTATTTAAACGTTCATAACAAAATATTAAATAACAATTAAACCACTAGCTCTGCGCATCGGTCGTGCGATACTTCAACGTCGTAGCTTTTTTTGTATTAGCTCAGAGCTTAGATCGTCGAGATCAATTGGCCTACTTTACAACTTAATTTTGGCTACAAAATTTAAAAATGAAACCATTCTTATTCGACAAAAGACACCGATGTCAAGACATTTACAAAGTACTCGTAAGTAAGTACTTACTGAATGTAACGACTTGAAATTTGGCACAGCAATAATTTTATTCCAAAAAGAATTGTGAAGACATTATATTTATATTCCAAATTTCCGATGCGAAACTACCGGGCTAAAATATTCGAAAAGTTCGTTCGTTCGTGTTTACTCTTAGTTTCAGATGTATATTTTTTTATTTACTTTCGTTAACGTAGATTTTCACTCAAATATTGTAGATATTGACTTAAAATTTAAAGTAAATATCTAAAATGAATCATTGGTTTAGGTTTTGAAATAAATGTTCGATATGATTACACCAAGGATTCCGATACTAGGTGAGACACGAAGGGGAGTGTTTTCAAAACGAGGAGAAACGACAAAGGGGTTTTAGCAATAAACGCGCAAACTTTTGTCTTCTTAGAGTTGAATTGAACTAGATGTACTCAGTTCAAATCCGAGACTTGAATCAGTGAATTCTCGACCTCAAACAAAAATTTGTTTGGCACTCAATGACGTATTTACGAGAAACATTTGCACGGCCAGTGTATAAGGCATCCTCTGTGCTGTCATCTGCATAGCAATGATATCAGTTGGAACATGTCAATGCAACGTCGAACTAATCGACACTTTTCTTTCATTGGAAATTCTCTATTTGTGCAGCCAAACAGCAGTGTGTAAGAACTGCCGTGTTTCGGTTTGAAGGACATTGAAGCCAGTGAAATTACTGGGCTTTATGAGACTATGATGTTACCTTATGTCTCGGGGCGATGAGCGCAGTCCAATACCAGCGCTTTGTAATTCAAAGTTCTGTGGGATATTGCTTCTGTTTATGTATGTAAAAGAAGCAGAATGAGAGATACCACACAGCATTGAGAGAAACTAGCATTCACAGGCTTGGACTTCGAGCATGAGCCGTCTAGTGTGTTGCCGAAATTAGTGACCCAGTTATAAAGTTCCGCAGGAAGTCCGAAAAAAGCGCTTTATGCTAGACCTGATCGAAGGTCTTCTAGTTAATTAAGATTGGTATTATAAGTAGGTATTACCTGCCTTAGAAAACAGGCCTTATATTTTATATCTAGCTTAATATACCAATGCATTATTACCAGAGACCTAAATCACCCCTGTCCTTCCCAATCCTCTTTCCTTTAAAGTCTTCTGGAATTGTGGATGTTTATGGACGGTGATGATTACTTACTATAAGGTGACCCTCTGTTTGTTTGATGATCTCTGCTATAAAAAAGGCAATGCAGAAATAAATTCATGAAACAAATACTTCAATATTATTTTATCGAAATTATGTGATTCAGTGCATATTTGGGTTTGATTCAATGACATTGAAAATTCGATATTTATGGTACGTTCGAAAATTGATTGATAGTATCGTCAAAATGAATTTCCCTCCTAAAATACTTTGCAGTACGCCTGGGGATACTGAAAATATCACCGTCCATTGCTTTGGAATTTCTGACTTCGGTTGTAAAACTAACATCAATACTGATACTTAGTACTGTCAGTTGATTTCTACCCGTATCCCAAATCATATTCTTATCCCTTACAAAAAAGAAAATAGAAGTACCAGCTTCTCCAGGTCCATCGGTGTGTAGTGGAGGAACACCAGCAATCTCGCTATCGGCATCGAGTTTCCATGTACGTCCGAAAGTGGCCAAACCAAGCACAATCTTAGTGCTGGGCGCGCTGTTCTGCAACCTAAATAATGGAAATATGTTATGATATAAAAACAATTAAGTACATGTATTAATTTGTAAAATTAATATTTTTTCCACCGTATCCTATTCACGTTAATTTCATCCAAAACTATTAAGCCGTTAAGACGTGATAGACTAACAAACATCCATATTCACAAACTCACAAACATCCAAACTTTCACATTTATAACAGTAGTAGGATAATGTCGGCAAACGAGCAAGCAATGACAAATTATACGAACATCCAGGACGCAACAGGTATTGTGGATGCGATACCGACCCAAAAAGGATTTGAAATATGGGGTAGGGAAGGTCTTCCACAATATCAATATATTTTTTACCCTATCCGCCCACAAAAAAGAGGGATGTTATAAATTTCATCCCTTTGTTTTTCTGTGGATGTGTGTACCTGTCTATTGCATCATAGCGCCTCAACTAATGGACCAATTTGAATGCGGTTTCTTAAAAATAACTAACCAGTAAGAGACAGCAGCATCAGCGTTTTGCAGGGGGTTTCGGTTCTGTGGGGTGTAGATTGGAGCCACGTAGTCCGCCTCTTTGGGGTTGCGCTCAGGTGTAAAGTAGTCGAAGGCTTGAATGTTCACGAAATCAACCAAGTTTATGATGGCCGGGACGTCGTGGTAGACTAGAAAGTAAAATATAATTCTTTCTATTCAGTGTATATAGCAGAGGACACCCATATGAATATATTTTTAAAGCATGTAAATAACCCAACAGTACACTAACTACGAAAAAACGGAAAAGTTCTTAATTCGAAACGTAGTATTTTTTGTTTGTGCAACACTTTTCAGAGTGGTCTGATTGTGATGATTAATTTTATTCGAAAGGTTGTATGTACCTAATAAGAAATTCCACCCTCAAGGGAGTCAAATTGCGGATAAAGACTAAAAATTGATTTTTTTCCATCACGCTGTTTAGATTTTGTTATATACCTACTATAAAGTGAGAGATTACATATACAACAATAGTACCGGGCTAATAGTGTTTACTGTTTTAGCCATTTTAACATATCTTATATATAAAATTCTCGTGTCACAATGTTCGTTCCCATACTCCTCCGAAACGGCTGGACCGATTTGTATGAAATTTTGTGTACATATCGGGTAGGTCTGAGAATCGGCCAACATCTATTTTTCATCCCCCTAAATGTTAAGGGTGGTCCACCCCTAAATTTTTATTTTATTTTTAGACACAATTTTTTGCTTTTATTTTTTATGATACAGCATTAAAACATACATACAACCCTAAATGTACAACCCTCTACGATCAACCCCTATTTTTTAATAGCGACATTAGTATTTTTGTCGAGCGCGTTTCTCACCGGGACTCGCTTGATGCGCCCACTAGGCTACTTTAATCCTGGAAATAGGCATTCACGCGGGCGGAGCCGCGGGCAACAGCTAGTATACATATATAATATACAAAATGTTACAGAAAGATGAGGTCATATTTAAGGGTTGTTTTAAACAAATATGACATTGAGGGTTTATGTGCCGGATCTTATCTAAATATACGCATCTTAAAATTTCACGCAATTTTAATTGTTCGATTATTACGATCGATAACATTATTAATAAATAAAGAAAATGCTTTATTTATGTCTGAGCATGCAATCTGATTTATGGGGGTGAAATACTTACATCTTACACTATACGTTGTAACGTTAAATTTAAACACATCTTCCTGTAATACGCCGTATACATATAACGGGAGAAAGATGTTTAAGTACCAGCTAATTTTAAAAGTAGCTATTAAAATACGGTAATTGGTTGTTAAATCTTATTCGTGAAATAGGCCCTAATAGTCGTTGTATTAGTAATTTATTTATTACTTTCTAACAACGTTTTGTGAAACCCAATAGGGTTGCCAATATGCAATAGCAAACCTTCTTCACAACCATCCATAGTGCATCAGTAGTTTATCTCATATTATAAATATAACATATTCAAATCTAATTAGGTAATGTTACGTAAACGGACACTACTCATTTGTGTTATGTAAATTATTGATAAGATCCTACTAGCAACAAATAATTGTTTGTCAAAAGAACAATATAATAGGTTTATCAATATTGACCTAAACTACATTCCCCACGGCCGCGGCTATGTAAATACCTAAACTCATATCGCCACTTCTTCTTCTTTGTAACTTTGTATCATTATGTTACGAGTTCATAAACAGCTCAATAACAAAGAAAAGGTTCTTAACAGTGGCCAAACACAACGTGATCAAATTACTACAAATGAGATGATAACAATGTTCCATATAAAGTACCTATGACAATAATACGATAATAGCTGCACTTGTTCTGACTCGGAACAAGGTCATATTGATATCCTTTTTAGACAATAAATTGTAATAATATCCGACAAACTGCAATAAATTTAAACGATTTAAATTAAACCTTATTCGTTTACTTAATTTGCTTTCAGTTTTACATATATTTTATGCCATATTTACCCTACATTTCGTCTTATCACCTCACTAGTATAGTGGCAGCCTACTTATGCTAAGAAACGGTGAGGTCGTGGATTCAAATCCAAAGAAATCGAGAAATCACAATTTCTATTCGAAAACTTACACATGAGTGGCCCATGTTAGGAATTTGTACCTCGTAGGCGACAGACTTGCCCCTATCAAATCATAGAGAGTATGCCTACCCCTTCGAGGATACGGGGGTGATGAGATATGTATATCTTGAATATCTTGGTATATATATACCAAGTCTGGGTTTTGGTAAATAGCTTTGGAATTTTGGATACCCAAGACGATTAGAATATTTATCTGTCTATTGGGACTATTGTTTACGCATTATGTTGCTGACCAGGGTCTTCGTCGTAACAATTTTATAGCCATTTCTGGCGCAGGTTTTCTTTGTTTATCTATACAGATTTACAATCAGTCCACCTGCCTGATATCTATCCCTAGGGACCTATATACTCTTTACTGGAGACAACCCTACCTATTTTTTTTTAATAGATAAGTTCACACAAAGGTTTGCTACCGAATATTATCCAGCCAGAGATAAAGAGGTGTATAGAGCTTTATAGAGATTATGATAATAAACATGTAAAAGATAAACAAGTTTGTAATCGACATTTGGTACCTAATTAAAAGTAGTCATAAAACCATAATAATTGAATTTGTAAGTTTTACTGAAGGTTTTACCACTTACGGTAAGGATTGCATAAGTGACTCTCATGTTTCATGTTACAAATGTAATCCAGGCCAAAACAAAAAAAAAATCTTAATATAGTAAATTCAGGAGAATTTTAGATTAATTATTTGAAAATAGTTTTTGCCTGCGCCACCACCTGCGTGAATGTATTTTTTGTATGATATGCCAAAGGAACGTACTATTGGAATAAATACCTTATGTCCTAATCCAGATCTTGGTGTACCAAATGGGCATGTTCATGGGGTGATAAACATCCAAATCCGTTCAGCCGTTAAGACATAATAGCAAACATCCCAATTCACACACATCCAAACTTGTAAATTTATAATATTAGCCGAATTTCATAATTTTCTCAGTCAATCTGAACTAGACCTTAATATAATAACCATAATATTAGAACTAACTTGTACTGTTAACGTTGGGTAGAACAGTAATAGACAACTGCATGTTGGGCTTAACGCTGAGTGCTTGCTTCATTTCGCGGACGAGTGCGGTAAATCCTTCACGGTGATCGGATTCTTTATCATCGACAGGTGTCGTTCCGAAGGTCCTCTTGATACCATGCCAGATAGATCCTGTATGAAGAAAATAATATTAAGATCAGCAATCAACATCGTAATGTTTAGAAACTTATAAGTGGCATCATTTTAAAATATTTGTATTAATGAAGTTGCAAGCATACTGCAACATGTTAACTTAAAAGGCCTTTATCTACCGTCTTCTGAATAAAATGCTAGGAAGATTGAGATATGAAAAATATCTGTTGCAACTTGCAATTTTAAAATTGGAAGGATTGGATTTACAACATAGATGGGCGTATAAATGACGCCGTAGAATTACGTATAGAGATTACATTTCTCATCTACACGAACTTGCAGATTGAATTCAGTATTATTTAACTTCATACAATAGTAGATCAAGGTACTAACCTAGATGGTCTTGAGAGCAAGAACAATTTATATATAATTGTACAAACGTGATTCAAATAAAAGCTGCTAGTGTTTTTATTAACTTCTTAATTTATTACAATTGTGCATAATAGTTTAGTGTTTAAATTATGCGTTATTTATATTATTATATATATTAGCGTTACGTATAAATAAATATGTTTTCCATTTTATTTTCAAATTTCATATTGCTTTGGACGCTATTGCGCTGTAGTCGTCATAACCATAATCATTTATTTGCATAAAACATGGTATAAAAGGTGTTACAAATAAATTCTAATAGCACATACATGTTTTGCTACATTATAACCACCAATTAATGTTTCTGATATTTGCTTACCCCAAGTGGAGCGAACCTTCTTTGGCTTAACTCTTGGCAACTGCCAAGCAAGGTCGATACCGTCAAATCCATGTTGTTCAGCGAGTAGGACTCCAGAGTTCACGAAGGCAGTACGACTTTGCGGCGATTCCAACTACAAAATACAAATTATAATAAATATTAATTGCATTGATTCTTTCTTTTTGGCTGGCGTTATTCCGGCTTAATGCTAGGATCCGCCTTCTCACGATTTGACGGTATTTGGTATTACGTGGGCAACTCGGCGGCTCACCCCTATAATCCGCAACGGCAACCAAGTTTCAACATTGCCTCGTCCCTTAATCACCAGATTGTATGTACCACGTGCAGGTAGGTTGACTTTGAGTCTAAGATGTTGATGGCCCACATATACTTCAAATAATATAAACTAAATTATTATATTTTATTATTTTCATTATAATTATCATATTAAAAGAGGTACTACACCGTGTTACATTTATAATAAAAGGATACGATAATGCATAATAATTGAAACATGACATTATAAAAAAACCTTAAGCTTGCATTGTTCAATCTTGTCGTAAACCCTCGCTTTACATAGTTACACATGCTATGTTTGGGAGTTACAAAGTTTGCTACGGTTGGCAAACATATGAGTCTGTTAATTTATGGATACAATGATTTCAAAGAAACATTCGCGGTAAGACTACAAAATGTATCTTGATAGAATGAAATAACTGCTTTTAATTGAGGAAATATTTTATCATACCATAATTACTGCATTATCAGATTCTAAATAGTTCTATTGTTTACTATAATGATTTAGATCCAAAGAATTCAAATGTATACTATAAGAATGTTTAGAAGTAAAATTGCGCCACATAACGCAGGAGTTTGACAGCTGACAGAAAAAGAGTGGGAGAGGGGTTCTAGTTAAGAATGAGCGAGACAGTAATATTGAGTTACGATGAATTGACCATAACTTAAAGACGCAATTTATATGTACCGAGCATCCAGTCCAGAAGTGTACATTAAACATACATTGAAGTCATTGCTTAGATCATAGAGGTCTTTATGATATTACTTACAAGAAGGTTGTACTTTTGTGGCTCTTCGGTATCGGCGTCACCACCGACAGACAGAAGAACTTTGAGTCCCGGATACTTGGATTTGAAGTTTGTAATGGTGCGGTAGTTGGCGTGTGTGCGGTCTACGTCCAGGTTCTCGTTGAGGGGCACCATTTTGTAGGTGTCAGGCTGGATACCAGCATATCCGTACAAGAGATGAGTGCAGAAGGACAGTGCAGGGTCCAAATCCGTGGGCAGCATGCGAGCTTGAGCTGGATAAATGCATCCTTCAACTGTATTATTACGTACAGATGTTACATCCTATCAGGTATTTTCTTTCAAAATAGTTAAATGCTAGATTGATCCATTTTTACAGGTCATGCTATGTATGTAAGTTTGTAATACAATAATACTAAATTAAAGTTATGCGCTTCGGCACTTTACTTTTTTTCCGAATTAGTTGTTGACGTCAGGCCGGTCGTAAATCTAAAGCCAAATAATTCTGTAACATATGTTAAAAAGCATGTTGCGCCGACACCACAGCGAGTGGGACAACGACAGAAAAAAGAGGAGTACGATGTACCTACTACTGAGCCGGGTCAGTCACTTAGCAGTAAAATATGTACATCATTTTATGTCGTAACAGAATTATATTAGATCATCATCAATAAATAAATAAACGTCAAATGTGAACATAGATCGTAATGAGATTGAATGTAGAATAAAAGTTGACTGAAGCCAAAACGGTATAATGCTACTGCTAATGCTAGGTGCATTTGACGTTGATTATTGGTATAAGAGAATGCCATTCTTTCTTGACGCTGAGACTAGATCGGAATATTTTGAACATTTAAAATTACGAGAATTGGCCTACAGGACCAATGTCGTCACTTTGCCGTGCCAAGATAATAAAAAATGACACGTCTCTCGGTGCAGAGAAATGTCATAAGTGGAGACGCGCTATCTTATATATAAAATTCTCGTGTCACAATGTTCGTTCCCATACTCCTCCGAAACGGCTGGACCGATTTGTTTAAAATTTTGTGTGCATATCGGGTAGGTCTGAGAATCGGCCAACATCTATTTTTCATCCGCCTAAATGTTAAGAGTGGTCCACCCCTAATATTTTATTTTTATTTTTTAGCCAACATTTTTTGTTTTTATTTTTTTTAATCTACTGCAATATTTTTACTTGTAGCACACCTGTATTCATTAAAAAAGGTGGTGCGACGTTCTTACAGCAATCAAACCATGGCTTATTCCATGTGGGTTACTCCAAAAGTCGACGTCAATTAATTCATTAATTGAGTTAGATAATATACGATAGACGATATATATTAGTATGGTCTATGGTAGTGGGCTTACAATGAGTTTTCAGGGTTATCGCGAACTTTACAACCGTAACATATTATGATATAAATCCGTGTTAAATAAATGATTACGAGATTGGTTGGATTGGTTTACATTTATCCGTCGATTATTCTGCATGTAAAATGACTCCGTTATTAATTATCATTATGTTTTTAAGATAAGAGCCCTATATTAAATTGTTGCACTGCTTGGTACGGGTCTCCTCTACTCATTAGAGTGGTTAGACCATAGCCCACCACGCTTGTTGGTATAGTTCACACACCTTCGAAATTCTTATGGGGAATTCTTAGGTACGCCGGTTTCCTCACAATGTTGCTCTTCGCTGTTGCACCGAGCGCTTATTAGAAGTCTTGTTATAGAAATTTTAATTAATTTGATGGTCTAATTTTTAATGTTTTTTTTTTTAACGAGGTGTCCGTTGACGGCGAACCTTGTAGTTTCGGTTTAAGTTATTCGCTAATGTGAGCGAATATGGCTAGCTAGAGCCCCAATTTGGACTTTTATTTGCAAATTCTTTATTCTGGTTACAATCAGGATGCTTCAAATAGCCGACTGTAAAGCAAAAGGCCGCGGCCGCGGTTTGTGAAAGCCACATACATATGTATATTTGTTTCGCGTCTGTGTTGTGGGACCGAAAGTTCCTCGTAGTTGCTGATACTCATGATACTGGTTAAATTTGTGTAGGACTATGTGTTTGACTGTTGTAATTATTTATTTATCAATTTAATATATTTAAAGAAAAAAAATATTGTACTTAGTTATTTATTAAATCATATTGTATATTCGGATTAAAATAATAATATAATTGGTTCGTTTTATCTAATTTGTTGAATAAAATAAATCTGATTTTTGTATTTGTATTAAATCTGTTTTAATAGCATAGGCTGGAAAACGAGCAAGAGGGTCGCCTGATGGTAAGTCATCTTTACCGTCCATGAACGCACACAATACCAGAAGAATTGTGGACGCGTTGCCCACCTTAAACGGAAAGAATAATTGGGAAGGGAAGCAAGATTTGGGCTTCCGGATATCTCATTCACCGTACAAAACTTTTGACAAACAAAAATTTTGGCTCGTCCGGATCGTTACCACTGTCTCACAGAAAACCGGCGTAAAGTAGCAGCTTGCTGCTGCGTTTCGTACGGTGAATGAGATATCCGGAGGCCCAAATCTCCCTCCCCTTCCCAATCCCTTATTATCCCTTTCCTTTAAGGTCGACAACGCGCCCATACTTCTTTTGTATTATGGGCGTACATGGGCGGTGGAGATCGCTTACCATCAGGTGACCCACTTGCTCGTTTGCCGACCTATACTATAAAAAAAAAAACAAAACACAGCAGCAAGCCGCTGCCTCACATCGGTTTTGTGTGAGACAGCGGTAACAACGCGGTCGAGCTGACCCATTCATGCTATGGACAAAACTGTTTACATTAGTGGCGGTAATAGTAACTAAATTACTTATTTATGAACAACTAATGACTTAAACGGTGGAATGTAGGTAATTAGGAATCCACCGATAGCCAGCTGATTCCACCTATATAGTTACTGCATAATATATTTGGACGAAACAAATTTTCGCATTTGAATTAATCTTTAATGTTGCCATACAGAAGTACAATTAAAATTATGCGTTTGGGCAATATTCCTGTTTTTCGGAACTGCCTAATAGTTAGTTTTACTGTATATGTAATGAATACTACATAGTACCATAGAGTGTGATAATAAGGTGAATTAGAGGCTGGAATTATTACGAGTGGTAGAGCCACGCTGTAGACAGTTTTTTCTACAGCATGAATGGGCCGGCTCGTCCGTGTCGTTACCACTGTTTCACAGAAAACCGACGTAAAGTAGCAGCGTGATGCTGCGTTTTGTACGGTGAGTGAGATATTCGGACGCCCAAATCCCCCTCCTCTTCCTAATCCCTTAATTATCCCTTTCCTTTAACGTTGGCAACGCGCCTATGACTCTTTTGGTATTGTGGGCGTACATGGGCGGTGGAGATGACTTACCATCAGGTGACCCACTTGCTCGTTTGCCGGGCTATGCAATAAAAAAAAACAGTCATTGGATAAATTGATTTTTGGCGCGTATCCAATAAATTAAACAAAAATAAAAAAATCTTTATTTAAAACATAACATACCAAAAAGAAGTTTGCGATTTCAATGCCAACTAATGTGTATTCAGTGTTATTCAAGCTACGAATTTATTCAACTCACGTACAGTCGGCTCGGGTTTATTATAATCTGGCTATCTGTTCTGGCTAGGTATAAAGTGACAACACTCCATTGTTTCCGTTACATTAACCACTTAACGGCTTGTACCCGAGTGACGCAATATTATAGCCGCTAGGGTTACTGATATTATTAATCTTTAAAATAAAATTATTAATCAAATCATACACCTGTCCTGTTGTTGCTGCTATTTTCCCATATCATAAATTACTCCACTTATAGGCAGAGCAATTTTATTAGTAATGTATCGGTAGTTAGTTTTAAATTACCAAAATCTATGTTCAACCTGCGTTATTTGACCTTGCTCTTAAGCTTTGAATAATTCACTCTGAATGTGTATTTAGTATCGACACTATCTTCTTGCAATATTATAACTCGGTCGATTGCTCGGCAGTCTCGGGTTCGATCCCCGTAAAATTGTTATTGGGTTTGTCTATTACGAAATGCTCAGCATCAGGAATTGTATCCGGTTTGACGATAGGCTCAACCACCGAATTATCACATCATAGGTCCCTTCCCAATGCCTTTCCTTAAAGGTCGGCAACGCGCTCATGAATCTTCTGGTATTGCGTACATGAGCGGTGGAGATCACTTACCATCATCAGCATCACTTGCTTGCCATCACTCGCTCGTTAGCCGGCTTATGCTAGAAAAACACACGCGACTAGGATTTCCACGGAAATATAAAGTAAGGTAATAATTTCGACATCCCTACAACTACCACCTTGAAAGGCCGCGCTGAGGGAATATAGCATATACCGACACTATCCTTATGTGCTCTTATTTAATTTCCAAGAAGGCTAACAAGTAACTATTACAATCTCGTGAGCATAATGTGTGGTAATTCAGAAGTACCTCATAGTGGCTTTATTTAGAACAGCAACAAGGCAAATTACTTCATAAACTACGAACTAAAGCTACAGATATATGTTATCAACACTAAATGAAACGAAAATGTCGTAATATTTTCTTACATAGGCTGGAAACAGAGCATTCTCATAATTAGAAAGTCCCCTCATTGACGGCGCTTCTCTCGGAACAAAAATTAGTTCAGCCGTTTACCGCTAGGTTTTGTTTAATTTCTTTATTTTATGTTCGCTAGGCACAATTACGGCAACAGATGTCGCTCCTTAAAGTTTAGCTGCGTCTTAAAAGTTGTCTCAAATTAGTGCAAATTAGGTACATAATACCAAAGGCTATGACAGTCAAATAGTTGTCAGTTTAGTGACAATATATCATTATCATTGATGACAATAGTTAGGAGACGCGTATTACGGGAGACGCATTCTTCTCAGTTGGTTTTTTTTTGTATAGCTTTATAATTGAAGTGCAAATTTAGACATTTTGCCAAGTCTTATACTTATTAATTTGTAGTAAACACCCGAGCATAAAAATTAAATACACCCAAATACAAATACATCAATCAACAACGTTTAAGCTCTGTTATGTTGCGGTTTGAAGGACATTGAAGCCAGTGAAATTGTTGAGCATTATGAGACTTAACAACTTATATCTCGGGGTGACGTGCACAATCCAGTACCATTTAAGACAGGCTTGACGCTTACCATCAGGCGAGCGACCTGATCATCACGTCATTCAAGCTAATTAAAAAGTACACATTGCTAAATAGTAATACATAAGATAAAATATGCAAGTTTTCTTGAATTAAAGTCCGTGAAATGCCTCAGACGCTTCGGTTTATTCTAGTGAAAATAGTCTTGCCTTCCATAAGAAATTAAATATAAATGAAGGAATTAAACCGCAATATATCAGCTCATAGAGTGCATGTACATCCTTTCTCCATCCTCAGAATATGTGGCTTGGAGAGCACATTAAACCGTCGCTACCACTTACTTCAAATGGAAGCAGGTAAATCCTTGCGCAGTCTGAATCTCTAAAAGCAACTTGGAAACTAAAGGTTGCATAATATTATGTACACTAAGTTATAATACCAGTAACTATACCAAAGGGCTACTCATATACTTAGATTGCGAACTTTTACTATGACCTATACTAAACTTATAGCACACTTCATATCTATTGATTATCAATTATTTTCATAATTTTATGTTAGGCTCTAGAAATTATTATTCTACTACATGCTAGTACATATTATGAAATGTAATAATATTGTCTTAGATAAGTAGCTATTCTATTTTATTTTTATTTTATTTATTGGTTTATCAGCAGTTGTTACAATATTACATTCTTATTATATAATATGCTAGTTTTATATAATACATATATTATTTTATCTAATTGTACAACTTATTTAAGAATATTATTTTATAAATATTTTCTAATCTGAAGCGACAGTCTGCTGTCTCGTTTCGTACGCTACTTTAAATTTCTGGAGGCTAAGAAATTTCATTTATTGCATGAAAGAAGCTCAAACTATATATGATTTATGCTTTCGCTATAATAATAATAATAATAATAATAAGCCCGCAGGGCAGCTTGTGGCGAGCTGTTGGGGAGTAGCGACCCTACGTACCCGAGTGCTCCCGGGGGCGGCTCCTGTTCTTCATCTCTGGCTCGCCTTAACTGGCCGGCTGGAGTGAACACTGATGAGGAACAGGTCCCCCACCTCTGGCTTGCCTTCACCGGCCGGTCAGAGTGGAGTTGCGAGAGCTTCATGCTCGAAAGGTGGATGTGAAACGTAAGTGGTGAGTGGGCAACGTGATGGGACCCTAAGGGAGCAAATGATCGTTGTTTAAAGCCCAGTGACACCTCTCCACCTTTTAGCCACTCATCTGGGTGTTGCTCCCTTGTCGCTTTTTCTAGTGACTATTTTGGGGAGCCCATCTACCTGAGTTGGCGAGTCACCACCTGCCTATTTTATCCATGTTTTTAACATAGGTCAGGCAGGTACCATAGTCCTTCCCATAGACCCTGTTATCCAATCCATCAACACCTCACCTCAATAAAATAGTAGATATTTATTTTTGCCCATCCCTACAATAGTCCTACACCAACCGGGGGCTGTCCTTGGATACACTTCTATAGTGTATACAAGGATAGCCGTCGGGCGGTGTCACATCACCTTATTAAATTAAAAATGTCTAACGGGCCTCTACGTGTTAGCTTCGGCCCCACGCACGCCTTCCAAAGGTCCGGGACTTTTTAGTCCCGAGATTATGGTATGACATACATAATAATAATAATAAATATTATAAAATGTCTTATTAAAAACCACTGCCTCGGCGGCTCAGTTGTAACTTGTAATGCGTACGCGTTAATAAGACTGCTGTGATGAGGTTTCGGGTTCAATCCCCGGGTCGGGTTAAAGTGATATAGGGTTTTTTCTATTACGAAATGCTGAGTATTAGTCAGGGGTCTGGAATTGTGCCCGGTGTGTTGATAGGGTCGCCCCCTAACGCATCATGGGACGGAAATAAGCACGGCGAAATGTAAATGTACCTACTGGTTGCACCTCAGCCTACCCCTTCGCGGATTGCAGCCGTGGATATGTATGAAAAGTCACTACATCAAAATCGAAATCGTTAATATTCCACAAACAATATAGAAATCGTGAAGTTCCTATAATCTCGTTATGTTAAGACATATTATCTCAGAGACAATTCTAGATATGCCTACTGACTTTTTCTCGAAGATTTAAACTTGTTATTTAATAATTGTTTTTGCTTAGATAACGACCAAATACGCAGTAATAGGTACATAATTACACTTACTTAAGTGTGTTTTCGCACATCATCCGATCCAAATGCGAGAATATAAAGAAAGAGCTCCCGGGACTTACGGTCCCACAACACCCAGATACGAAAAAAATATTTGTGGATCACACAAATCCATATTAGATGCGAGAATCGACCTCGCGGCCTCACGATTCACAGCCGACTACTCGCCTGCTGCGCCACAGAGGCTGTCAAATTAACGTTCTCATTAAATAATTTTGTTTTTCCCAATCGTATTTTATTACTAAACAGTGTCCTTATTCTGATGTGTTATGTTACCACATCATGTTTACCTACACACTTCCAAGAATTTCTAGAACATTGTTTGTCAAAGTAGTTATCAACTCAGTGTTGACTGACACCTAGATATAGAGGGTCAAACGTTATTATTTCACTCGGTAGGTGATTTTTAATCATTATTTATCTTTTGTTTTTACTCGCTAATGAAATTACGTAAGATAATCGGTATAAAAAATTTAAAATTATTAATATGTGTAGCGGACATTAACCCAATATTGTTTAAATATAATGCCTAATGTCAGATACCAACAAAGATAAGATGAATTTTAAATTGATTAACTGATGTGCCATTTTTCTAACTACCATATTTAACCATGTTAATAAGAAGAGGAGGCCCAGTATTTATTAAATTTATTTCGCGTGAAAAATTAAATTGAATGCTAGCGAGTTGGGGCCACGACCACAGGGAGGTCGGTTATATTGGAGCAAATAGTTTGTCACTCAAAATTATATGGGGACCCAATTAGCTATCGAATTTACAAAAAAATTAACTTGAAATAACAATAGAAACAGTCTTCTAGTCTCAGGTAATTTCAAATTCATCATATTCCCTTTGTTAAAGTGATATTAAGTAAATAATTGCAACATGAAAGGTAACGAACCCTTCCGTCATCCCGACAAGGGTTGAGGTACTAAGTGAATAATAACATTACATACAATTTTAATAGTCACGTAATAAAGCCAATAAAGGTTAAAAACCGGCGCAAAATTTAGCTCAATGCCTTATAAAGTTGAAGCACACAATATACCTAATTTAATTTCCTAATGTTAGCTTTGGTACATTTTCTAAACATCCCTTTATCACGTATTATTGGTGAGAACATATCACTCGTAGATATGTTAATGAATTAATTGCTTTTATTTTTTCCATATGTTAGTATACACTGTATACTCGTAGATGGACCAACCCAACTGTGAAATAGCAAAAAATAGAACTACATACAGTGTTCCCAACTTAGTGGAATTATCCCTAAATTCGGTGGGTTAGACCCGCCGCTGGTCTGTAAATTTTGCTATGTAGTTAACTACTCAGTTAGTGGAATATCTTCATCCACTAGACAAACAAATTAACATGTCTAGGTTTTCAGATCATGAATATACAATTTCACTGTTGATAAATGTGGATCGAAATTCGATAGGGTTTACTTCGGTGTTGGTCCCAATTAAATTTGGGGAAAAGTTCCTCCCCTTAGGGAGTGAAATCTGGAATGAAAACTAAAATTTCGAGATTTAGGTATCAGCTGATATGTATGATTCTTCTACTAAAAAAAGTAAATTAAAAGCTTTTTAACAAAAAATAAAACCGGCCCGTAAACACTATATTTCACGATATCTAAATCAATTATACACGGCTAGTAAATAATATAAAAAATGTGCTGTGTTGAGGTTTCGGGTTCAATCCCCGGGTAATAGTAAGATATTGCGGTTTTCTATCACGAAATGCTTAGTATCAGACGATAGGCTCGCCCCCTATCACATGGCACGGAAATAAGCTTAATGTGGATGTACTTGTTACACATCTGCCTACCCCTTTAGGGATTACAGGCGTGAGTGCGTATGTATGTATATATGACTATACTACGGATTAAGTATGCTTTTTATTAGTCTGAATGACGAGATGAGCAGGGTGTTTGCTTGATGGTAAGCGTCACACCTGCCCATAAACAGAAACAATACCCCATAGAAGTTTGAATATCAAAGCACTCCATGACGCTGACTCCCAGACATAAGGTGTTAAATCTCGTAATTTCACTGGATTCAAATTTCAAACCGAAACACGACCGTACTTACACACTGCTCCTTGGCGGCGTAAATAGACAAAGTGGTAACAACCCAGACAGCCTCCCTGATACGAGAGACCTACTACTTAGTGATGTTTATAATTTAAAGTATTTTTTTACTTCGCATCGAAGTGAGGAACGCTCAATATTTTAATTATAGCTGACGTGTCTACCTTGTCAATTTGATTACCTCCAGTCAAAGGCGAGAATTCCTTACCCAGCATTACCCAGGATCTGAATCGCTGCGCTCAGAATAAAATTAAAAGAATTAAAAACTAACCCTGTATTTTTTTTATTAGCTTGAATGACGAGACGAGCAGGACGCTCGCCTGATGGTAAGCGCCTCGCCTGCTCATAAACAGAACTTTAAAGTACAAAGCACTGCATGACACTGGGCTACGCTCGTCACCCCGAGACGTAAAGTGTTAAGTTTCATAATGCCCAGTAATTTCGCTGGCTTCAATGTCCTTTAAAGCGGAACACAACAGTGCTTACACACTATTGCTTAGCGGCAGAAATAGACAAAATGTGTTATTATATGAAATACATAAAGAAATCAACCAGTTCGTGGATTAACTATTGACTACAATTCTAGTCCCCCATATAATCACCAATCGTTAAGTTAATCAAGTAATTAATGTGTATGTTCTTGACATAATGAAACCAACGAACGAAATAAAAAGGCAATGAAGCTATGCGGGTAATTTTATTTCACCAAAAATGCCATCCGCTTACAAATAAATGGACAATAAAATGGAATGTAGGTAATATGACGACGACTGTTATCGAAAATGCTGTGTTTTGTGGTGTGGTATCCATACAAGTGAATAGGAAGGGAATTTACTATGGGTGATAATTTAAACGATGAAACCTTTATAAAATATGTTTTTTTAATTCGCTACAAGGATGTGACGAGCTGATCGCTCGCCTGATGGTAAGCGTCACGCCTGCCCATAAACAAAAGCAACGCCACACAGAACTTTAAATTACAAAACACTGCATGGCATTGGATTGCGCTCGTCACCCCGAGACATAACTTGTTAAGTCTCCTAATGCACAGTAATTTCACTGGTTTCAATGTCCTTCTAGCCGGAACACAACAGTGCTTACATTATATTGCTTGGCGGCAGAAATAGACACCAACCCATACGGCGTCTCGCATGCGAGGGACCTACTATCTTGTAAAATGCGCGACGCTTATTTATATTCATAACAACTTATATTCTGTTTCTAGAACAACGAACATGTCTTTATTGTGTATTTTTTTTTTGCTTACATGTAGCCTTAGGGCCTATTTCACCACCTTTGAGTAAAATCTACTTACTAAATAAAATATGACATGTTCAAATAAAAGTCACACTCCGACATATATGTTTCACAAGAAAAATGTCTCCTAAGTACTTTATAAAAGCTTGCATGTTAATTGGTGGTTAAATCTTACTCGAATATTGTGAAATAGGCCCGTAGTCTCGTGTCCGTATCTAGAGATAAGCAATGTCATAATGCAGTCACCCAATCACCATGGCAATAAGGAAGCTCTATAAATTTATAAAGTGTAAAATAGTATACCTATACTAAGCCTATACTATAATACGTTATTCATAAAGCAACAAAATATTACACTATTTTTATGAATACTTTCACCGAGCTGAATCCATGATAGCAATGTTACAACCAGACTCCTATATAACATAGAGTTCATTTATTTGTTGCTTATGTCAATAAACGCGAGTTAAGTTGTATTCGTCCAAAGAAAACATTTGCAAGGTCTACTGAAGATACACAGGTATAGAGTGGAACCACGGAGCGTATCTTTTAGTTCCTTTGAGGTACGTTTCAAGTTTTATTCATGCCAAATAGCGTGAAGTGCCAACCCGTCCGCCAACGTAAAGGCTCATAAAGTTGAGTTACATTTTGAGAAGAGGGGAGAAATATTTTGAATAAGCATGATGGTTACTGTGCAGTTTTTATTGTGAAGCAAATGACATAATAAGGAAAACGTATACCCAGCAGTGAGATGAATCTATGAATAAAAATGTCGTGATGATATATAAGGCTTGTACCCTGATATTACACACTGATTAACTAACTCCAAGTAAAATAACATTGTAAAATATTATTGTAAGAAGCAATGGAATAACAACACCAAATTGTAGATGACTAGCTGTTAGGTCCGTATGCGAGAGGTCATCTGGGTAGGTGTCATTGCTTTGTCTATTTCTGCCGACAAGCAGCAGTGTGTAAGAACTGTTGTGTTTCGACTTAAAGAACAATGAAGCCAGTTATATTACTGGGCATTACGAGACTTAAAATTCTATGTCTCGGCGAGCGCGGTCCAGTGCTATGCAGTGCGACCTGCTCGTTTTATGATTCAAAATAATAAAAAAAAACGATTTTGAATAATAGGTATCCGAGTATTTCATCTATAAATTACACGATAAACGTACGCTAATGCATACACCGATGGTTACAGTTACGCTTGCAGTTGCCAATGTTTACAGAATCTTAGTTTTATTACATCACACCAACGATTCAACTACAACTGATTACGACGAAAAGAAATGTGTTGTTCAGCTTGTTCTGTAACCATTTGACATTTAGGTATTGAGACCGCAATGACGCACTCAGTGAAACTAAGATTTGAAATGATGTCAGCCTGTATATCATGACATATGCATATTCATTAATATTATCAAACACGCGTGATTTAAATAAAGGTATTTATTATTGATAATTTAATACATACTAGTAAAATATACGGAAACGAAACAACAATGGGTAGTAATTCACGTAATTCTTAACGCCTACAATGCTTTTTCAATCGCGCTAGTATACAAAAACATATATACTTAGTATGTTTTTATAAGTACAACTTAGTCATAAGATATATTATTACAAAATTATTCAAGGTGACTGACTACCGTGCCTACAATTTGTAGTACATCGACAATCGACTCAGAACTAGTTTATAAGACATACCAAGTTCGTGCCAAAGTGTTGTAAGTATGTATTTCCAAAATCAAGTAGTTTGAAGCATGGACAATCAGCAAACTGTATATTCCCAAGGCTAGATATCTGACAAGGCCAAACAATCAAAACAAGTTGTTTAGGCCATTATTTATTTTTATATAAATAAGTAATGTGGTATGTGGTACGAACTACAGAGACTCTAAGCTCGCACTTTTGACTTTTCGAAGTTACATATGCGTGTTATCATTGCTATTTATCGCTCGCGGTGAAGAAAAACATCATAAAGAAACCTGCCTACCTGCGAATTCTCCATAAGGTTTTCAAAGTTATGTAATGTCCACTAGCCTTCATTATGTCAACGACGTGGACTAAGGTCTATTCCCTCTCAATAGTAAAGGAGGGCCGTGCCCAACAGTGGGATTGTATATTACAGGGCTGATATTATGCTATCGTATTTATAAAAATGCGTATTTTAATTACGCGACATGGTCCAAGACCTTTTAATTTTGAGTAGTGAAGTATGCCAATTATGATAATATGTATTATATGTATTTAATGTTAATTCGTTGATTTTTATTAATAATGGCTAATGCACTGTATTGCGCTTTAATTATCAAATCTAAAAACGAACACTCATATTATATTAATCATATTCTTATGAAGATTACGGTTTCCATTTTGCGTTCACGATGTCGTAATTGCAAAATGTCGAGAACTAAGTGGGTATAACCAACCGTCCGGTTTCTTCACATTTTCAAGATTGTACCGTTCGGATTTAATTTTGTCAATGTGTTATCCGCTAATGCTTCGAATACATTTTAAATATATCTATAACATCATGATTTTGTAACTGAATACCAAAATACTAATTATAGGATTATTTCCTGCAATAAATTTAAACAACTGAATTTGTTATCTTAAAAATAACACCGCTTTTACAATAACATAATATATTTTCAATGTGCACAATTAGAAACCAATACTCGCTTCGCACAGCTATAATATGTAGTTACTTACATTCTCTGACGTAACTCTTGCTGTCATAGTAGCAGAGGACCTTCCTTGGTGGCGAGGTTGGAGTAGACGCGGCCACGGCGAGGACGCCGGCTAACGCAAGAAATATCTTCATTATTAATAAACTAGCTTGACTGATCCCCACGAAGTGTGTGTGGCGAATGAGAACTGAGCAGTAGCCTGCTTACGAGTTAACTTAAGGTCAAAGAATAATGATGACCCCATCAACAAGTTTCAACGAATGTTATCTACATCTGTTGTTGATTTTTAAAACATTAGAGCTCTGACTTGTATTGAAGTAAGGTTGAACGTGATATATTAATGCAGCGTCAATATCTTCACTTATATTTTTTTTATTGCTGAGACCGGCAAGCGAGCAAGTGCGTCATTTGATAGTAAGTGATGTCCAACGCCCATGAACATCCACAATACCAGAAGAACCATGGATGTGTTGTCGACTTTAAATGAAAGGATAATTAAGAGACCGTTAAGGGGTGGGGAATCTATGCCTTCGGATATTACAGCATACATATAAATAAGATTTTACCGGTTATAGCAAAGTGTATATCACTGAAATAATAGCGAGACATGCAAATACTGCGCCCACCCCGGGGATCCTGTCGCTATACCAGGCATGAATTCCCGGGCAACTTAGACGAATTGAAACAGAAATTAAATGACTCGCACCAATATCCATGGCCCGACCAAGGAATCATATCCAGGGTCTAACAGCTTTTAAAGCCTAAGTACCACTTGACCAATGATAAATATAAATATAATACATAGTATCATTATAAACGCGAAAGTGAGTTTGTTTCGCTTTCACGCCTAAATCGCTGAACTGATTTAATGAATGTTGGTAAATTTTGGTACAAAGAAAGATGGGAACCTGGAGACGGTTTAAGGCTACTTTTTGTCTTAAGAATTTAGAATATTGTTAGCTTAACAACATTGACTTGATCCTCCAACTAAGCCGTCTTCAGTTTCCCACTTCTCTATATTATCGTGTTTGAAGTATTTAAATAGTTTTCGAGTATTGAGCTTATTCTAATATACTTTTAAACTGTTATTTATAAAAGAATTTGCTTATAACAATTATTTACAAGATAGCCTTGCAAGAAGTATGAGGTATTGTTCCTTTGTTATTAACCATGTTAGGCATCTGCCCATTTTTGTAATCTATGACACAATGACGATGATGTCACCCGCTTAACAAAAGGTTTCCGACACAAAACAAGTTCTTAAATACAGTAAAGTTAATGAATCGATTTTTGACCGCCAATATTAATTATTTATTCTAAATAATATACTTAAGGCAATGTTTTTATACGCTTTTCAACTGATTTCAAGAAGTACTCAATTTAGTTTTTTTCGTTTATACGAAATGTCCGGTGAAAGTGGACGTGGACGTGGATTTTTTTTGTATAGTCCGGTGATGGTAAGTGATCTCCTGCGCCCACAATACCAAAAGAAACATGGGCGCGTTGCTGATCTTAAAGGAAAGGGATAATTAAGAAATTGGGAAGGGGAGAGGGTTTTGGGCCTCCGGATATCTCACTCACCGTAAGAAACGCAGCAGCAAGCCACTACTTCACATCGATTTTCTGTAAGACAGTGATAACGGACCGGTCCATTCGTGCTGTAGACAAAACTGTCTACAGCGTGGCTCTAACACTTAAATCTTGCATATTTTATTGTGATGGGATACCTCCGGATATCTCACTCACCGTACGAAACGCAGCAGCAAGCTGCTACTTTACGCCGGAGCCGACCCACAAAAGTGTCTACAGCGTGGCTCTACCACTCAAAAACTTTCTAAAAGAGCCCTAAACTCAGTGTACTGAGGAGCATCGGAATGACCTAAGACTGTTCTGACCGCTTATTTTGTGCAAAATGCAAAACATCATAACCTTGTTTCACTCAGCAAGTTTTATTCTTACGTACCAGTAGGTACGACCTCCGACGTACCAGATTTCCTGACAACACTAATCATAATTATTTGTAACGTTTTGATATAGAGAACCTGACGACTAATTAATGCCTGGCCTTAACAGTTCTAAAAACAGACGTAAATTTTGAAGGGTTGCAATTTTCTTATGGTCAATTATAGGTACTCAGGGTAAGTATAGTTTACCCACATTTTCCAAACCAGTAAGTAAATTTTTTCGATTCGGAAGGCAAAGTGCCTATATAGAACGTTTTACTTATTCACTGGGCTCTTTGATGACTATTCCACTAATATTGGAATTCCCTTCCTGTTCCAACTCAGTTAAGAGCGCGGGCGAGCATGGTCGACGTGTAGAACAAACGCTATCAGTTACAAAAAGCGCGGGCGAGAGTGACTTGACGTCAAAGGAGATCGGGTGCGGGCGACGCGACGCCACGAGTGGGCAGCGCCGCATCTCATCGCTCGTCTAAAGATGGACGATTTTTATTACTACATGTATGTATAGTACTGATGCATGGAATATATAACTGACATGATCGGTACTGACATACGTTGCTGCAGCGGTCGCGGATAATATAAATAAAAAATAAAAGTTAATTACACCCCACAGTCACACACATTGTCCTGACCCCACACTAGGTAAACCTGTATGGTGGGTATCAAGAGCTACGAGAGACTTGCGGTCTCACAACACCCAGACTCGAGACAAATATTTGTGAATCAGATAAACATTTGTCCAGGTGCGGGAATCGAACCCACGGCCTCACGCTTCGCAACCGGCTACTCGCCCGCTGCGCCACGGAGGCTGTCGAATATTGCTAGGTGTTCGGCTTTAGCCGGGTATGTTAGCTTTTTACGGTCCAGTCCGGCCAAATATTTGACGTCTCTGACTACGACAGTATTACAGATACAGTAGTACAGTTTTTTTTCATAATTTCATATTTATACAGAATATCAGGAGGCCAATTCTCGTAATTTTAAATGTTCAAAATATCATTCCGATCTAGTCTCAGCGACAAGAAAGTTGCAAATGTCATTCTCTTAAACCAATAATCAACGTCATATGTGAATATAGATCGTAATGAGATTGAATGTAGAATAAAAGTTGACTGAAGCCAAAACGGTATAATGCTACTGCTAATGCTAGGTGCATTTGACGTTGTTTATTGGTTTAAGAGAATGCCCTTTGCAACTTTCTTGACGCTGAAACTAGATCGGAATGATATTTTGAACATTTAAAATTACGAGAATTGGCCTCCAGATCTACATGGTTTTCAAAATGTCATCAAATTGAAAACGGTTTTTCGCTATCGCCCCACCGCGGGGGAGGCGTGTAAGTTATGTTTGACTTGTTGGATTGATTTAATATTTAGGCTGAAAGCGGGTGTGAGCAGCAGGACGGGGAGCAGATTGTTCAGCACTCACTTAGGATACTGTTTTATTAAGTAAGTATTATTTAATTTTATATATTCAGATGAATGGAAAGTTACACTTGAGTTTTGATATAAATTTAGCTTGCTTGTTTCTAGCAGTGAATTCTACTGACGTATTCGAATACAGCTACAGAATAGAGCTCGAGCTATATTCTGTAGGAACACTTATATTTCCATAAATAATAAGTAACATATTTCGTTTCGCTATGCTATGTAGGTATCTCCATACCAAATTTCATTTGTATTAACAATACAGCAGTATAACCGTGAAAAAGTATAGAGATTTGATTTAATCGTGATAAAAATTATATAATTCAATTACGGGATAAAAAGTAGCCTATTTGAATCCAGGTCATGGTATACCTGTATGCCAAATTTCATCAAAACTGTTCAGCCGTAGGTATATTAACCATATTATTTATAATATGCGATAGTGTTATATACCTTTTTCACTGAACATTCTTAATGATTTCCGACCATTCTGTAGTTTCAATTTCTATTTAAATGCAAATTTACTATCCATTATTTTTCTTGTAGATTCATCACAATATATTAATTACTGGCTTTTTCTAGCGGCTCCGCCCTTGTGAATGACCTTTTCCTGGATAAAGTAGCCTATGTCTTAATCCAGGTGTTGGTCTAAATGTGTGCCAAGTTTCATCCAAAACCGTTTACTTATTAAGGCGTGATTGACTAACAAACACCCAAACTTTGACATTTATAATAGCAGTAGAAGCAAGTTAAATTGTACTCAAAGTTACACTTGATATTTCTAATTACATGTCCACTACGGTATGAATAAAGTTTAATTTGTTAATACTTACTAATAAATATTCAGTTCGTACAAATTCGTAGGAATAATGATAACAGCTCCGTGGCGCAGCGGGCGAGTAGTCGGCTGCGAAGCGAGAGGCCGTGGGTTCGAATCCCACACCGAGACAAATGTTTGTGTGAACCACAAATATTGGTCTCGGGTCTGGGTGTTGTGGGACCGCAAGTCCCTCGTAGTTCCTGATACCCACAACACAGGTTTACCTAATGTGGGGTCAGGACTATGTGTGTGACTGTTGGGTGTATTATTATTATTATTATTATTAATAACAAAACAGACAAACCATTACAATAATGGCATTCAAACATTTTAATGCTTGGCTAAATACAACGACCATTTATTTAATAAAAACACAAACAGTGAATGCCGAATGTACCTATTATTTAATTGAGGAACAAATCATTCTGGCAAATCAACAAGTGGCGAAATTCAATTATGCAAAATGTTACTCGTAAAAATGAAGCTAATGCTGTAATACTCTGGCATTGCTGAACTCCATGGGCGGCGGTAACCGCTTACCATCAGATGGGCCACCTGCTCGTCTGTCTATCTGGATTCTGGGTAAAACATATCTGCGATTACCTACATAATCATTTATGTACTAATCTTGATTTACGGAAATCCCTAAATATTAAGACCATGTAAAACGCAATGCAAAATAAAAATACATAGAGCTACTTATTCATAATATACAGTTGATCCAAAAAAAATATACCTACTAAAGATAAGAAAGTTATAAGAAACAGCATGTTATTGTAAAACGTTTACATTATTGCTTCACAAACAACATCATATTCTAGTAACACAGAAATAAATAAAGTAGAATATGATTTCTATCTCCTTCCTCGATTCAATTTCTTAGTAATGTCGCACTGTGTAATACATTTTAGCCAGCCAGGCCACGTACTGACACGGCCATGAATTCGAACATGATTGTGTCTATGACACTCAGATGTTTATCTCAAGTTTATTTCCTTTTTTGCTTCTGTTGATCGAGATTTTTTAAATAAGTTTGTAACTCCCAACTAAAAAAATACCTCTTTGTCTGTCTGTGTATCTAGCTATCAGTGGCATCGTAGCGCCTCAACGAATGGACATATTTGAACGCGTTTTTTTTATCGTTTTCAAACTGGTTTAATCTAGATGATTCTTAGCTACGTTGGAAGAAAATCTGTTCAATTCTTTGATAAAATATGCTCAGTCATTTGTACATTACATGTATTTCTAATACCTAATTGTTGTCGTCAGGGATTATGGCCGATTAGATTAATCTACAAATAATTCGAGTTTTGAAATATGTCAATGATTTTTTTTCATTCTTAATAAAAGAATATATTATAGAAATATTTCTGGTAAGTTTAGTTAAAATATCTACTTCTGGACTCTATCTAGAGATACATTCTTTCATGGACACATAGGGAAGCTGTCGGCTCTATGACACTTTTTACACGTTAATTATTTTTTGATATCAAAGCTTTATAAGCATTATTTAGAGAGTAGGTGTTGTGCCTACATCAGTAGACGTGTCTATAATAAACGAACGAACCATGACGTAATCTTTGAATATAAATTAAGATAGTGTGAATGAACGACAATTTATTCTGAGTAAATCCAAACAGTCTAGAACTGCGATAGTTTAATGTTAAAAGCATTTTTATTATTTAAGTATGAACCTCTTTAGTTCATGTTCTAACGCAGGAGTGTAATTACTTCCCAATTTGATTGGAAATCATCCATTCAAGGCCAGCGATCACTTTTTGTTTAATTAATCACGCAGACTAGGATTATTGTAACTCAGCTGACAATTCAAACTTTACAAAAAGAATTGTCTCATTTAAGAATGAATCCCAGCATTTTGTTATTTTTGGACCTGTTGGTAAGAACAGTACAGTCCAAACATTTTATACTGTTGAATGCGTCTCTCGACAGTCACCAGAATACCATGCCGGCTTATAGTTACTGGGTATACACCGACTGATCCCGATATGCGACTCGACTGAACTAGCCGCTATGTCGGGATTTTCATAATTTCTACGCTGTTTGCTCGTCGGAGTTTGACAGCCTCCGTGGCGCGAGTAGGCGGTTGCAAAACGTGAGGCCGTGGGTTCGATTTATTTATTATAAAAGGCACATCAACAGCAGTACATATTAAAACATTATAAATAATATGAAAGGTACCGTATCTGATATATACACAACATTCACCACAGAAAACTACAAAAATATATTTGTCTCTAGTCTGGGTGTTGTGGGACCGCAAGTTCCTCATAGTTCCTGATACCCACGGTACAGGATAGCCTAGTGTGTGACTGTTGGGTGTATTATTATTTATTAAAAATGTATCAGATCACCATCTCACTACCCAAAACCGACGCATGACTAAACCTAGTAACGTATTGAAAACGTGAGATTCAATATGGCAATTAGACAATTTAATATATTACTAGATGGTAGGTCCCTAGCATGGAAGGAGCCGTCTGGGTTGGGTGGTTGTATTCCGGTTTGAAGGACATTGAAAACAGTGAAATAACCAGTTATTTCACTGTTTAAATTTTTCTTCTGTTTCTGTTCATGTCCAGACATGAGACAACATTTTATGCCTTGGATTCCAGTCCAATGCCATACCGTGCTTACTGCTTTGTAATTCAAAGCTCTGTGTGGTGTTGCGTCTGTTTTGAGCAGGCGTAGAAAACAGGCGAGCATCCCGCTCATTTCGTCATCCAAGCTAATAAAAAGGTCCACATAGCTTGACCGTATTGATAGGTTGTATCCATTAATAGTCCAGGCAAACATGTGCTAAGATGAGCCGAGCCACGGAGCGCAGCCCACACGACAGCCGGACTAAACCTGTCCGGCTGCGAGCGGCAAATATATTTGGGGCCCCTGGTGAGCTATTTTGGCGCATAATCTTGACATTGTATTCCATTTCAAGACCCTGGCCCCCCTTTGTTTGCGATCAAACACAAAGAGTGTAGCGTCCACGAATAGGTTGTTGTTTTTTATGTATAGCATAGGCCGGTAAACGAGCAAGTGCGTCATCCGATGGTAAGTGATCGCAACAGCCCATGTTCACACACAATACCAGAAGAATCATTACAGCGTGGCGCTACCACTCAAAAACTGTTGTTCATTTAACGGTTCCATAAGCTGGTGAGAGGGTACACCTACGTGATCTGCTGGTGGTATATTACCTGATGATTTTTGTATCCGACTGGATAGCAACCACCGTAGTCAGCCCACATGGTGGAAAACCTACCATTGCGACTCATTCAGGCGAGTCGCGTTCCGGGGTCAGCCAGTCTATAACCGGCAACGTCAGGCCAGCATAACCCTGCCGACCAAGATACCCAATGTCTCTTGAACGTCGTCATTATACTTGAAATGTACTTATAACACCAAGTCCAGTGTAGGCACTTTGCTATGCCACGATAAAAAAGCAAGAATTCTATTTAGAAACAACATAATTAGCAGAAGTACATTTAACTCAATTAGTACGGATTTGTTCTCATAATTGGTGCTACGTCATTGTTGTAGTTTGGTATTTAACAAAAGGCCGCGTCTGCGTCAGCTCAATTCGGTGCTGCACAATCACTTTGAAACTTTTGCATTCACCGCTTGAATCCGAATTAATTCAACGTAGTCCATTCAAATTTTATTAAGGTCAGTATGTGGATTCAACAAATACAAACACAATTAAAGCTAAAAGAATGAATAAAACGTGTTGGGCCATTGAGGGCTTTGAAACGGATGAGTGAGGATAGGGAGGCGTTTAGCCTTCAGTGGAATGACCATGACTAAGTATTTTTGATTTGCCTGAACGACATCAGAAGCAGCGATAGCTCAGCGGGGAATGGTACCTACGGACTGTCAAGATGAAAGTCGTAGGTTTGAAACAGCCTCAAGAGCAGGCACCTCTGAATTTATATTTTATATGTTACGTGTGTATTAGTTGTTAATTATCACTTTAACGGTGAAGAAAATATCATGAGGAAACCTGCATATCAGAAAAGTTCTTCATAAGAATTTCAAAGGCATGACGTCTGCATTTTTTCTCCGATAGTAGGACCCGATACTCTGTGATCACACAGACTATCGGGAGACCCTCGTGCTATACATTTATTAGAATGTTCAATATCTACATATCCGATGTGATAGCTGGATCAAGTCAATAAACGAAGTGGAGTGCATCCGATCCGATAATAGATACACCCAACAGTCACAAGCATAGTCCTGACACCATACTAGGTTAACCTGTATCGTGGGTATCAGGCACTAAGAGGGACTTGCGGTCCCACAACACCCAGACCCGAAACAAATATTTGTGGATCACACATTTGTCTCGGTGCGGGAATTGAACCCACGGCCTACGAGACCATCCCGCACACACACCCGCTACTATAACTCCTGTAAGCCATGATCGACAGTGGCACGCATATTTCGACACCAAACAATGAAGCTCGGTGAGTCTCTGGGAATGCGAACGTGTCTTTATCCCACAACGAAATTAATCAAATAAAAAGTTAGGGAGGAGTTGGAAATAATAATTGTCCACTTCCCTCCATAGCAAAAAGGGGGGGCAAAATAATGAACTAATAAAGTCTTAGGCTAAGGCACAAGGACATTTACAATTGGAGAAGCTAGCTATAAAGCGCCACGGATGTCATTAAGGGGGTCCTATCAAATGAGCTGTTAAACTTGATTCCAAATAGGTGTGGCAAAAACGCCGGAATGCACGGAAATTCCTCCTAGTCTCCACAAGATCCATATAGTATATAACTCCAGATGTTATTTGCATACTGTCTAACATAATGTTGCGCTCATCTTGCCAGAGACTAAACTAACAAAGGATATGAAGTGCGAACTGTTCGTACTCCCGGTCAGGTAGAGCATGGGCACGCTGGCGAATCAACCAACTTAAATGAGAATAGTTTACACTTAAAATTGCCATGACTCGTGAGAAATTGTCAAACGTAGTGGTCAATTTCTAGCAATGTTTTCGATAGGCGATCACATCATCGATACATGTTTCCCTATTAGTAGAATTATCCCATCGATATTGCCATTCATTTAGTAGTTCGTTGCCCACGGCCTCTGGCTTTGCAGCCTGCTACTCGTTCACTAGGCCACGAAGCCTGTCGAGACAATCAGTAGATATATCAGTAGAGATAATCATGTCGTGGATACTAGTAGCAGCAGAATAGTCACCGTAGCTAGCTGAAAGGCCGTTAATAATTGCCACTCTCGCTGCTTTTATTGTTTACCAACATTATGTAAGTCTGTCTATATAAAACAACTAAATAGAGCATTATAACATCACTTGGCCTTATTTAATGATTCGCCAAGGTGCGACACATACTTCGCATACAAAGCATGATGATAATAATACCTATGTGGTGAGTGAATCAACCATCCGGCAATTTTCTTACTCACTGTTTCTGCTCATTGTTTAATTTACTCGCTGACTCCATCATACGTACCAAAGAATGGTCCAATTTCCTCTTTAAAATGGGTTGAAATAATTTATTTATTTATATTACTAAGGAAGAAAAAATTACACTATTCGAAACATAAAAGTAGGTAGTTATGTACCTACCTAATTAAATTTACCAGCCGTTTATTTTTTACTTCATTATAATTAATTGCTCTCCTTTTTTATGTCTTATTTTCTTTTAACGTTTATAGGATTCCTAAATTTTAAAATTATAAAATAAGTTTTAACAAAACCTAGAAACCGACTTCACAATAAAAACACTGAAAAGTAAAAAATAATAATTTCTATAAGTCTCTTTGGAGCCGGTGCAATTATACAACATGTAGATAACAAAACTGTCGGGCGATTTAACCGCGATATCAGGCGATATTCAAACGTACTAAAATAACTCGCATACGAAAATAAGCCTATAAAAATAATTTATTCCTACTTTAATTATTTTATTGTTTGTAAACCGTATTTCGATTGATTACCTCTGCAAAGCGATGTCTCGGAACCAGAACGAGATAGCAGTTGCGATTTTTTCATCAGTTTTCAGATGAAAATAACTTTTTTAAATATGTTCATTTTTCTAAGCTACCATTTTTTCATTTTTGTAAGGATAATATCTCGCTGCTATTTATTATTTTTTAATTTAACTATTTTAATTAAACCGTCTATATGTCTATCTTCACGACCTAGAAAGGGCAAACAGGGTTTTTGTTACATTCTGTATTTGACCGACAGCGACATAGGCACTGATTTTCTTTTTATGATTTTATTTTTAAATGTTTAGTGTTAATTACAGCAATAGCATGTAAATACCAATACAATAACGCGACGAGTGTAATGTTGTCCGTTGTGGAGTTTCATTTTTATACTTCGTACTCTGTCATCAGATCGTAACCAAATTTATATGGGACCACATCGCAGCTAAACTCTATCGAATCATTTCTTTTCCAACAAAATCGGTCCATAGTTGGCGGAGAAATCGATGTACATACATTTTAAAAAAAACGTGCTGAATTGAGAGCCTCCTTCTTTTTTTAAGAAGTCGGTTAATAATAGTGGTCGGACCACTGGTCTTACGACGGAGAATGCTCAAGATCGGGCGAAGTGGAGGCTTCTTAGTAGGAAGGCGGACCCTGGCACTAGCCGGGATAACGCCAGGTAGAACGAAGTATAGTGAACGGATCTAACAAGTTATGTTTGTTGAATCTAATCAGAAATCAGATTATAGCGAAAAAATATATTTGTTCACTTTTTTAAATGAAAAAGCAAATTACATGAATAAAAATATTTAAAAAATTGAAATTTTATTTGTGATGCGAACGCTCTATGATTGGTTGTAACTCTGGTGACGGCACACATAGACAATTAATTACATGCGAGCAAAGCCGCAGGCAACAGCTAGTGAATGATCTAGACAAATATTGTGATAATAAGCTCAAACAAAACACCGACAAGTAGCAACACCGACGCCGTATCTAACAAGGAAAATTTTGTGCATTATCTTAAAACTGGAAATGGGTAAGTCCCAGGAACAGTTATAGGCATCATACATAAAGTATATTTGTGTATAATTGTCACTGCTATATTTTCTTCAGTAATGATAGATAGGTAGGCACATACGTTCTCTTCGACACCCCGAGCACGTCCATTAAAAATAATAAAGATATTTACATTATCTCAGTGATTTGCATTGAGAACAATACGCCACAGATTATACTTAGTTTTGTATGGTTTTGTATAAGACGTCTAATAAAACCCCCGACGTCAATTAAAAAACATCTGTAACTTTTAACATTGCTAGTGGGAGTCCTGAGCATTTTATACCCAACTTGATAGCGACCATCGTACACATGGTGCAAATCAAATCCAAATCAGTGACAATCAATCCAGTGACAGCCAGTGTATATCCAATAAATTCCTATAACAATCCAATTCGGCATAACTCTGCCGACCGCTGTAGGACACATTGTCTCGTGTCGGTCGGTCGGTAGACATTATCTTTGGACTACTCCATACTTATCAACCACAAAAACCGTATTTCTAATAGGTCTATTCATACATACACAACCACATCCAAATACAGACATAGGCGTCAAACTAATATCATTATTTTTCTATGATCAGTTAAAAAATCATCTTTTTATCCTCTTCCAACACTAACGAACTGTGACATATTATTATTTTATCTTACCGCTTAAGTATGGGAGCTCCTTCAGGTAGACTTTACTTGGCAGATTGTCATAAACTATAGTCCGCCCATGATCATCCACAATACATGAGAAATGAAGAATGCATTGCCGGCCATAAAGGAAAGAGCTATATAAAACATCGGGAATGGGAAAGATATTAGGGCCTCCGGATATCTCTCTCACTGTACGAAACGCAACAGCAAGTTGCGACTTCGCGTCGGTTCGTTCTGTGAGATAGTGACCCGGTCGAGCGGCGCCCATTCTCATGCTGTAGACAAAACTGTATACAACTACGTACTAGGTACTGCTCTTATTGCTTGGTAGTGCAGTTTTTGAAAATAAATGAAATAATTTTATCCTTAAAGTGTACAATCACATGAGTATATACCTACAAATGTGTTAGCGAAGAGACAGACAGATTTGGCAACCAAAAATCAGTTGTTACAGATTCTTGACCTATAATTTTTTTTATATTATGAATGTGTTATCGTTTAAGTTTAAATAAGCTTAATTTTTTGTTAAATATATAATCAGTAGAGCAACATATTAAATAATAATAAAATAATTAATATTATTTAATTACTTTTTAAATTATTTCTAATTATCGTATTCTGCAATGTTTCACTATTGGTGCAATAATTTGACTAGGCCAACAACGCATTTAAATAATGGCAGCATTGAAAACAACTATAAACTTTGGCGAAATAACCAATAATCTAATACAGAGTGCCAGACTCTATTTTTATATGTAACATTTTCAAAAATAAATATATATTTTAACATTTAACTATAATTTCGATTTTACGAAATAATCGGTTAAGTTTGGTAGCGAAGTGGTTAAAAACTTCCCGTTTATTGAATTTACTCTACATTAAAAACTATCCCAACATTAGGGTAACGCACCGAATGACAACGAATTAAGAACATCCTGTTGTAATATAAATTTTCCATCATTAATTCGTGCTGTTGTGCAAATTCAAACTTTAGAAACGACGGATGGTACACCAACACCAATAGTTATAATTAATCTCTTGTGAACAGTTTTCACCATGCAAGTCTACCAAAAGCGATGAGTAAAAAAGTACTGAGTTGCGAATTATATTTATTATGTAATTCGATACAATTCTACACAAAACCGATATACTACATTAAATTTACACATTATGTAGTAACACATTGATACTAAAAAAAGCTTGAGACGAATTTGGCACCTGTAAATGTGTTATAGTGATGATGTATAATTTAAAATCTAATAAAAAAAAAATTAAGCAATGTGCTTAATTTTATGTGTGCACTTGGTTTTGACCAGGTGCAGGAACGGGAGGTACGGCAGCTTGACCCTGTGGAGGGATTTGTACTTGAGCTTGTTTATTTAATTGCTCTTGATTCTGTTGAACAGGTGGCACTTGAGCTTGATTCAAGGTCTGCTGTGGTTGCTGTTGACCTTGAGGAGGTTGCTGCCCTTGGAATTGACCTTGAGGAGGTAGTCCTTGTACTTGTCCTTGGCCTTGAGGTTGCTGAGCTTGGAATTGTCCCTGAGGTGGCTGTTGAGATTGGAATTGGACTTGAGGAGGTTGTTGTGCCTGGAATTGTCCCTGTGGTGCCTGTTGTCCTTGAGGAGGCTGGTATTGTTGATACTGTGGTGGTTGTTGGTAGCCTTGTGGTGGGGGCTGTTGATATTGACCCTGCGGTACTTGCCCTTGTGGTGGGGGCTGTTGATATTGACCCTGCGGTACTTGCCCTTGTGGTGGGGGCTGTTGATATTGACCCTGCGGTACTTGCCCTTGTGGATAGTACTGTTGTTGGCCTTGGTATTGTTGTTGTTGATGGTACACTTGCTGTTGTTGATGCTGATACGCTTGGAATTGTTGAAGGGCTTGATGGATTTGGTGTTGCGCACCAGGCAGAGGGTGACCTTGTGCATCGACCTGAAAACCAATCGCAATAAATGATGTTATGTACGTATGTTGTGTGTGATTTGATAAATTATTTAATATAAAATACTATTATAATATAACTAAAATACTTTTTAAACTATACATTACACAACATGGTACAGAAAGATGTAGTCATATTTAAGGATCGTTACACACACTGACAGTGTGTGTTTATGTATCGGATCTTATCAAAATCTAGAAATTCTAAAACTTTCCGTTCATTTTAATCACTCGTTTATTATGATCGATAAGATCGGTCACATCCCTATAAATTAAGTAAATTGCGTGAGCGAGAATAATAATGCTGGATTGAAACAAAGGCTCAGCTGTATATCATTTACGGTAATTTTCAATAAACTATCTTATTTTGATTATCCAGATCTATCTCGGAAATCAACCGATCAAACTCAGTAATTTGTACACGTGAACTTCACACTGTATTCTGATTGGTCAATTGTGCTATTTATCCGGTCATACAAACTAAGATATATTGAAAATGGCTGTTAGTGTTCTGCAAATTTGCAAGTCGAGTGTCTACATGTAAGTTATTCGATGGAAAAATAAAGAGTTTTATTTATGTCCTAGCAATGCAATCGAATTTGGTACTACAAGTGAAATTATTATATTATAAACTATATGTTGCTTAAACTTTCTGTAACATATATATTAATTACAGCCCAGACAATACGTTTTGTGACAATTTTGTTGATAATAATTAGTTTATTTTTATACTAACCAAACCGCGTTGCTGTAAGTATTTCATCTCTTCCAGCCTTCGCCTCTCAAACTCTTGGTATTCCGCCTGGGTGTAAATCTGGTTCTCTTCGATGGGCTTCCAACCTACAAATAAGTAACAGATTTAAGTGTGATAAATGTGTAAGTAATTTTATATTAGTAGAGCCACGCTGTAGACAATTTGGCTACAGCATGAATGGGTCGGCTCGTCCGGGTTGTTACCACTGTCTCACAGAAAACCGGCGTAAAGTAGCAGCTTGGTGCTTCGTTTCGTAAAGTGGGTGAGATATCCCGAGGCCCAAAACCCCTCCCCTTCCCAATCCCTTAATTATCCCTTTCCTTTAAGGTCGGCAACGCGCCCATGACTCTTTTGGTATGGTGGGCGTACATGGGCGGTGGAGATCACTTACCATCAGGTGACCCACTAGCTCGTTTCCCGGCCTATGCTATAAAAAAATGTACAATGCATGGTGACGAGTTTTATTTCAATTCATCCAGAGGTTTAAGGATACAAAATGTTAAAAGGTAAATTTCAAAATATACCGATTCTTCCTAATTCTTCGATCGCATTGTCGCATTAAGGGTCAATTTATACTAGCGCAGAGTCGAAGCGTCTATCCAAAACTGAACATAACAAATTCAACCTTAACTCCACATCGTAACGCACACATTACTTCTGAGATTTTAAGGAGTTAAGGTTGAATTTGTTATGTTCAGTTTTGGATAGACGCTTCGATACGCTTCGACTCTGCGCTAGTATAAATTGACCCTAAGAAATAAAAAAAATATTTTCTTCGATTACACGTAAAATTGTACATTAATTATAAAAAATAATATATGTCGAAGTATACCTTCATCTTGATTGAAATCAGCGCGTTGCGTCTCCATCATGAACTCATTGAAGTCGATTAGTCCGTCGTGGTTTTTGTCGTTTTCTTTAAACACGTGCTCGCGCATCCTCTCCATCTCTTCAGCCCTCTCGTGCAGGTCCTTGTTCGGACCTCCAGGACCATACATTTTGTCCAACTCTTTGATGAATAGAGCTTTTACTTCATCCGCGTCCCATACACCATTACCATCGACGTCTGAACCAAATTAATAAATAAATAACACAGTACTTTAACTTGTATCGTGGGTATCAGGAACTTCTATAGACTAACACCCGAATACTGGAACTCAAAGATTGACTGCCTATGGGCTTCTTATTTTTACACAAATTTGATATAAGAGGCACATAACACGTGTAACACAATCTTAAATGCTTGAGTTGCTGTTCTGTATTTGGGCGTTACAATCCCACAGCGCCCAGACATGAAACAAATATTTGTGAATCATGCAAACACTTGTCTTGGTGTGAGAATCGAATTATTTTTTTATTAATTCGATTAGTTACCATTAATTATGCCTTTCATTTAAGGTCGACAACGCGTCTATGATTGTTCTGGTATTGTGGTCGTTCATAGACGGTGGAAATCACTTACCATCAGGTGACCCACTTGCTCGTTTGCCGGCCTATACAATAAAAATAATATTAATAAATTAAGACATTATTTGTAATTAATAATAACGGCAGTAGGTACGTATCTTAGATTGCGGCTCGGCAATTGGTCCATATATTCTCGAAGTATTATTATTAATTGCTACACGAAATACTGCATTTCAATTTCATATCTTTTTGTCATCCATCAACTCAAAATGGCAATATAATTATAAATGTATATTGGTAACTACTCAGTATCATTTTATGGCCGCATTGTCGGCCGAACATTAGTGTCGTGTTGAAGCGACAAAGGTTTAGCAAAGTACATAACTAATGCTGTGGCCACATCCTTAGTTGTGACTATAATATATCGCACCAAATCATGCCCAGTTCAAAAAAGAGCAGCCGCAATGGACACAGTACAGACGGGGGAACGAACTTTATCGCGATAAAACCCTTGTATATATTAAATGTGTTGGATACACTTATCGCGATAATGCTAACCTTCACCAAAGCCAACAGTGTGGCCGTAGTATTAAAAATTACAATCGCGTATTTCCGAATATAATCGTACATTGCCGAGACGCATCCTCGATCTCACAATATTAATGAAATCACTCATAACATTAAAACGAATGCTAAATCAAAACAAAACTAACGAACACAATGCTAAGTAATAACTTAATGCTAACATACCAAAACATAAAATGGATTCAATACATGCGTGACAAACAAAACAAAAACACGAAGCATGCAAACAACAAACAAATATCTACAATATTTGATTAGATCATTTGCATTACAAACAGCGTGCGACACATTAATCTGAACTCTAACGCAATGCCTATGAAGCTACGGGCACGCTTGGGATCTTACCATGCAACATGAAAAACACCTTTGGGTTGAAATCTTTTGAATCCATATTGTCACCCTTTTTCCATATTTCTAACAATTGTTCTCTGGTCACGGGGTGGTGAAGCTGTTACAGATAACAACGATTAATATTATATACACAACTCACCATGCATCATGAAGAAAACTTTTGGGTCAAATTGTTGGTCCATATGGTCCTGTTTCTCCCAGACCTCTTCCAGTTGTTGTTTAGAACCAGGGTGGTGCAGCTGTATTGTTTCAAATTCATTATATAACAGTGTAGACAGAAAGTTTATATAAATACAATAGGCACACATATAGTCCTGACCCCCACATTAGGTTTAACCTTTATCGTGGATATCAGAAACTACGAGGGACTTACGGTCCTCCAACACCCAGACCCGAAACAAATATTTGTGGTTCACACAAACACTTGTCTCGGTGCGAGAATCAAACCCGCGGCGTTTCGTTTCACAGTCGGCTAGTCGCCTGCCGCGCCACGATGGCTTCCAAGTATATTGGATAAATACCAATCAACCTTTAAATTAATTGAAGTCATACAAGTTTCATAAATAAACAAGTTGCTCGCAATACGACATCGGCCTTGGCGAAATTTTATATTCATACCATAAATAAATATAAAGGGAGTAAATGAAAATTATTCAAACGTAGTACATAAATACAATAAGGATAATTTTATAAAAAAGTTACAACAAAAAATACTTAGCAATCATTTAGAAAATCCATAATAAACATATTATAATGACTAATAATACTTATAGACCATACTACATTTATATCGACTTACAAAATACTAGAACAAAAACAGCAGTAAGTATAAAAAATATGAGCCCGCTACTAATTTACATATAAAGTCGTGCTTGATATAGCAAGGCATGAGATATTGCATCAGCTATTTAGCTTTATCGCAAAATTTATAAACAAAGTGCTATTTTACGATTACAATTTCAAAACAATATGAGAATGTTGATGGAAAATTGCGAAATATAATTCTTCTATACATGACTCATAACAAATACTAAATGTAGTCGCACGGAAAAAAAAACATTGTACTTTATGTTTTTTAGTAACAGGAAAATAGTGGCCATTTACCGATCTATACAAAAAAAATATGTATAGCAATAAAATTATTATACGGAAATATAAATTAGTAGTAGACGACAAAATCAATGAAAACGCAAAATGTTAAAGTCTTATTTAGACGGAGACAAATGACGCATACAAAAATATTATACAATCTCTTATTTTCGGGGCCGCGCCATGCAGTATAAAATCTTTTTTTTGTAGCATAGGCCGTGAAACGAGCAAGTGGGTCACCTGATGGTAAGTGATCTCCACCGTCCAGGTTCGCTCACAATACCAAAAGCATCATGGGCGCGTTGCCGACCTTAAAGGAAAGGGGTAATTAAGGGATTGGGTAGGGGGATTTGGGCCTCTCGATATCACACTCAACGTACGAAACGCAGCATCAAGCTGCTACTTTACGCCGGTTCTCTGTGAGACAGTGGTAACGACCCGGACGAGCCAGCCCATTCATGCTGTAGACAAAACTGTGGCGTGGCTCTACCACTCAAAAAAACTATCTTAAGTAGATATGTCGTGGCAACGTAAATGACTGTTTCTGATAAATTGTCGCCGATTTCGTACGAAATACTTTATTTCAATCGAATTTGGGATTTAGACTACCACCGAGAAGCGTTCCAAATAAAAATAAAATAATACGACTACTATTATAGAAGTGAAAGTTTAGATGTTTGTAAGTTTCGTAAATTGGGAAGTTTGTAAGTCAATTACGTCTGAACGACTGAACGGTTTTGGATGAAATTTGGCGCACAGGTAAACCATGACCTGGATTAGGTCATAGGACTTTTTATCCCAAAAAATAGCAATCTCGCGGGTGTAACCGCAAGCAAAAGCTAATTATAATATAAATAAGAAGATTAATCTGCACCAACAGACCCAAAAACAAAATGCGATAAATAACTGAATATCAATTATTATCGATGTAAAAAACCCCTTTAAAAAATATAATTATTCTAAGTTCAAGAATACGTACCGGCTGATGATGTTTTTTAGCTTCTTCCTCTTGCTTCTCTTTTTCCATGTATTCTTTCTTCTGCGATTCGTCCATAGCTTCTATTTTTTGGTGCTTCTCAAATTCTTTTTGCATTTCATATTCCTGCACCAAGTAACAATAAGTTATACGACCAATAAATATATAGGAATTTACTTAAGACTAGGACGTGACAATTCCTCTCTTCTGTTTGTTTTGGCATTTTGAAGCTTTATTACATATAAAAATTAATTTCAAGGAAACAATACAGAAGTAGGTAGGCATCGGGTTGGCTTGGTAATTTGAATTTAAATGCCCTGGCACCGCTGAAGTCCGTGGGCGGCGATGATCGCTTACAATCAGGCGGACGGCTTGCTCGTCTGTCTACTTAGATAAGTAATAAATAATAAGTAAGAATTAGCCGAAACTAACGCTGCGATTATGCAGAGCTGGCCACCTTTTGTCACCGCGAAGGCATGCAACTATTTGTTATTCTTTCTTTTTATAAAGTGTCACGTTTGTTTTTTTTTATGTTTATGTTGCATGTATTTCTTCATGATGACAATAACCCTTTATTTCTTTCTGCTTTATAACTTTCTAATTAAAGTCTATCCACTTTATGCTTTCAACGGATACTCAATTATTTCGGACATGTTGCTCGTAGGAACCCTGACAATCTGGAAAAGCTGATGGTAGTCGGCCAGGTCAACGGAAAAAGACCTCGTGGTCGTTCACCTATCCGCTGGTCAAACATAATAAAAACGATCACTGGCCTGCCGATATCTAAAGCAATTAAGACCGCCGAAGACAGGACCACATGGAAGAGTATAGTGCATGGGGTGATCACTACTTCAAGCTAGACACGACCTTCGGCAATGAAGAGACCGACTAAGAAGAAGAATTAAAGTTTAAAGGTCAGCGGGGAGAGGTACAGACTGCCGACTGATAATAATAAATACACACATGACTTTTCTATGTTGTTAATTCTAACTTGCTATAATAAAGAAGGAAACATCGTGACGAAACCTGCATACTTGAGAAGTTCTACATAAAAATTTCGAAGTTTGTCCAGTCCGCTTACCCGTATTAGGCTACAGTGATGGAGTACCTAAGGCCTAAAACTTATTCAGTAGAGAATGCCCGTGTCCAGCCTGCAGTGGGACGTGTGTATGGAATGGTATTATTATTCTAAGAATTACTGTCTCTTTTACTTTTGTCATAACGAGCCCAGTCTTATGTGCACAGTGCAACCATGTAAGCTTCAATATACATATTAGTGTTGAAAAGAACATACAAGAGGCATTACATTTATCCAGTACATGAGATAATAATATGCAATTTATTTTTTTACATGTACTACTTCAAATTTTATGTCGCGTTACTCTTTTACTATTCCCATGTCGGGACCTTGTACTGCCTCAATACAAAAAAGACGCTACTCTTACAAACTCATTTAAAAATCGTGTCATGATCAACACTATATATACAGAGATAACCAGTTATTGAAAAATAAGTAAGTTAGTGTGTGCGTAACTTGACCGGCTTGAAGTTAGCCCCTCATGGCGTCGCGGCTATTGTTTTCAGATAGTAAAGGGTGCCGGGAGTCGTAGAGGGAGGTGAGAAGGGTGAGGAGGGTGAAGTGGCTAACTTCAGCCCGGCCAGGTTATTTTACGTGTATTGTATTCTAAGCCACTATAACACCCATATCAACGTTTTTAAACCAAATTTGACCTGACCGACTCTATGTACCGAAATACTATAATTGTAAGTAATTTTGGTAATTTACTCTGCTTTCACCTGCCTTTTCCCGACTCGCAGTGGGGTCGGCGCAACATGCTTTTTATCACGTTCCAGAAAGATTTGGCTTGTAGTTTTAACGACCGGCCGCCTGGACGACCACCACTTTGGGGAAAAAACACCCAGACCCCAAACAAATATTTGTGGATCATACAAACATTTTGAACTCGCAACCTCACACTTCAAAGCCAGCTACTCGCACACTGCGCAACGGAGGCTACCGAATCTTGGTAATTTACTATCTATTATTTAATAATAAAGTCATGACATTAATAACGAAAATGTTTTCCGCGGGAATAGAGCGAGTACAGATAATTGAAACAAATTAATACTAGACGGTAAAAACTAAACTTTAATACGTGACTAAAATAAAATAACTATATCAAAATAAATTAAAATACTAAAACACACAAGAAAAACAAACCGATAACAAGCAATCGACGCTCACGCGTAGACCTCCTATCAGTTTAGTGTCGATAGTCTCTTTTTTGTACTGAGCCAGTATAAAGTACCACTTCAAATGAGGTAAGCCGGCCTTGAAAATCACTCACTCATTGTCACTCTTTCACGCACGCAGCCCGCGTCATGGGAAGAGTAAAAGTGACGCGACATAAAATTTGAAGTAGTACATTTTTTTTAATTGTGCCGCTTTAACATTATTTCATCATGTACGGGACAAATGAAATATCTCTTGTATGTTCACTACTATATTATTATATGCACTCAAAACTAGTTAACTGTGGCCTGCCGGATACAGCGGGCAAAAACCCGATACGCTTGGGTAAAATACGTGTTTTCCCATTGTTGACACATACTTTATTACCTACTATTTGAATAAAAACAAACATCGTAGGGTCATTGGCGCGCAGGTCGAGATTCCGCTATTGTGCTCTTTATTTATCGTATATACTTATTAATATACTCATTACTACTTAAATCGGTTATGTATTATAACCGACAAGAAACATGGGCGGCAAAATTAAATTCGCAATGTATAAAATAATGATTCTAAAGTATAGTTACAGAAAGGTCTGGTCATATTTAAAGGTACACCGTTACATACACCTGACAACTAATGTTTATGTACCGGATTTTATTTAAATCTGGACATCCTAAAATTTCACGCTAATTTTAATCATTCGTTTATTACGATCGATAAATTAGGTGAAGTGTGTGAGCGAGAACAACAATGCTGGAGTGAGACAAAAGCTGAGTTGTTTATCATTTAGTGTTGTCTTAAGATGCAACTCGAATAACATGTTACTCATTCGATAAAAAATAATATGCCTTATTTATGTTTTAGCAATGCAATCGGATTCAGAACTACGGGGGTGAAATACTTATATCGTACACTATAGTTTGTTTACATTTGACCACACACATCAGATCAAATCGTCTGGGTTCTACCCCTCTCGGGAAGGTTTACAATCTAAATACAAAAGGAGACACATTTGGGGAAATCCTGAAGGATGGAACCTTTAACATACCTTAAATTCCTCTTTACGTTTCTTGTCAGCAGCCTCTAAATCAGCAGTTGTCTTTTGGATGAGTTTCTTAAGATCTTCAATCTCGAAGGTGTGTGGATTGGCGTGGTCTAAATGTTCATTCGACGGCACTTTTCCCATGTCTGGGTTCAAGTCGTTAGTCAATTCAAATTGCTGTAAAATAAAACAGACAAGTTATGCAATTAAACTTAATAATTTATAGAAATCAGAAGTTGTGTTAAGTACATAGGTACAAAATAACAATAACAAATATTTAACCACTGTTCCAGAACACATCCTTTTTTCTACCTGGCGTTATCAATAAACACAATTTTGACACAATTATTGATGTTCCACAATATAATACATCAGATAATTGTGGAAAAATAATGATTTAAACATAATTAAATGGTGTGTATGAATTGAACTAAAAATAAACACATTTATTAATAGTTATAATGAGTTTGTTTACGTTCGCGTAAGTGTTATAACCTTTAAATTAAGGCATCAGCGTAAAATTTAATCACGAATAAACGTAACTACTTTCAAAGATGATTGCAGTTTAAGTAAATTAATTAAGTGGAACCAAAAAAGCATTGAATAGTTTTTCTCGACTTCATATGTGTGTAATAAAATATTTTTTTCTTACTACGCCATCATTGAAAATGTAAGTTTACATTCATGTATTTAATTAAGTTCATTGTTCCATATAAATCGATTAGCGCGTGTAGTAATCTTGGAACGTAAAGTGAATACAAATATCAACGATTTTCTCGAGATCGAGATTATTCTAGGAACATTTAAACTAGGGCTCAGTTGCGCCAACCTACGTTAACGAGGTCGATTGTATTTACACATTGCGAACTTCTGATATGCGTGACCATTTTTATATATATATATAGGTATAATTTTAACCGGTGATGAATTATGGTTATGCAGTTTCCTTATAAATTGTCCAATAAACAATTTGAAGATTTGAACAACGATCCTTAATCATATTTAGCTACTAAACACGTTTACGAAACGTCAAGTTGTAAGTTGGCTTAAGGCTACATTTTATACACACTTAACTAACCAATTATGGGAATATTTTTAAATCTTATAACAATTAAAATCATCGTCAACATATGTAAAATAATAATTTTTCGATTCGGGACACAGGGATGGACAACCCGAACCATAGAAAACCCCCTGCCTTTCCCAATCGGCATCCCTTTCCGTTAAGGTCGGCAATACATCCATCAATCTTCTGGAATTGTAGGTGTTCATGGGTGGTGGAGATCACTTAACATCAGGTGACCCACTTGCTCATTTGCTGGCCTCTGCTATAAAAAAGACAGCATTATACAGGTCAGTCTTGCCAATACCGGGATGTATGCTCAACTTACTCATACGTTTAAATTAAGACACAAGAAATTTCACATGAACCAAATTCCCAATTGCGATTTACCTCGCCAATCTAGGTCAGCGCAAACGGATCAAACTAAATTATTATTCTACAGATATCTAGAAAACATTATACCACTTCACCTTAGTAGCTAGATGACGGAGTCTGTCCATTTCTCGACGTTTAATCTCGTCCAATTTAGTGCGGATGTTGTGGTTAACGAAGTCAAGTTGTTCAGCAATTTTGCCGGTCTGAAAATAACATCACACGTAGGCTGATTCTAATTATACATTATAGACAATTCCGCCCTCAACCCATGAATACACGGAGGACACCACACTAAAGCCAAATCGGGCACAAATCGGGCTTTGTCGATTTATGACGTCAAGCAACAGCGTGTAAGTGTTGTGTTCCGGTTTGAAGGACATTAAAGGCCATGAATTTACTGAGCATTATGAGACTTAACAACTTATGTCTCGAGGTGACGAGCGCAGTCCAGTGCCATGCAGTGCTTTGAATTTCAAAGTTCTGTGTGGCGTTGCTTCTGTTTATGGGCAGGCGTAGGCTTACCGTAGGCGAGCGACCTGCTCGTATCATCATTCAAGCTAATAAGAAAAAAAAATCGGCCGGAAAATATCACACAAATTATATTACCTGTCTCTTTATTAAAATTTATAGTGTATTATTGTAATAGTGTAATAATAACATGGATGTACATATTAAAAATGCACAATCAAGACAAGATATTACAACTGATTGACCATAATAAATATAATATGATTAGATAACATAAATATAATTTATTTTATCGACTGCCTCGGTGGCGCAGTTGTAATGCGTACGCGGAACGACTGCTTTGCTGAGGTCTCGGGTTCGATACCCGGGTCGGGTAGTGATATTGGGTTTTTCTATCTCGAAATGCTTAGTGTCAACCGGAGTCTGGAAATGTGTCCGACATGGCGATAGGCTCGCCCCCTATCACATAATGGGATGGAAATAAGCCCGGCAAAATGTTTGTGTGTAGGTACTAATTACACCTCTGCCTACCCCTTCGGGGAGTACTGGCGTGCTTGTGTATGTAAATATAATTGCTGCTTGGTCTCAAGATTGATAACTAAAGACTACCAAACATCAGAAACTTATGACAATGCTCCAATTATTGTCAAACAATATGTTTACGTATCTTTCTTGCAATCGTAGAGAAAGTCGTATATACTCAGTGAGACATGGCCTTACATTATTAATGTTGCTCAAATTTAAGAATACAAGATTCAATTCACATTTGCTGTATACTGATCAGACAATGAAATCGAATGAAAATTAAAATAAAATGAAATCGCCGGCCGTATTAAATAAGCGCTGTACTTATTGCAATCTGGCTAGCCGTTTTGTAATCAGGCATATTATTCAAAATGAGCGAAACATATTATACATATATGTGCCCAATATCTTCGTTGTTTGCGAATTATTACGAATAACCAATATACAATCCTAGTGAGACACTCAAGCGAAAAATAAGTACTTATTCTAATGTATCAGTTACATATTATTATCATCACGCGTTCGTATTTTCAAAATACAAAAATAATGCCGAACGGCATAACTTTAAATTGAAATAAAACTAGTTTATTTTATCGCGGTTTAATTTTTATTTTAGTCCCGACGTTCGAAAGCTTTTCAGCCTTCGTGGTCACAGGAGAGACTGACTGGCATAAATTTAACTATAGTGTAGTACTTATTTTTCCCTGCCATTGACATTACTTACCCTAACATCATCTTCATCAGCTTTCTCAAGCCTCTCCCTGAAGTCAGGATCACTCTCCAGCGCTTGGACTACTTCCTTCAAGTATCTATGATACTCCATATAGTCTTCCTGCAACAAACACATTAGTTGTGTTCATAATTATTTTTTATCATAAAAGAATTGCCAGTGAAGAGGCTAAGGGTTCGATTCCCGCATCGAGACAAAATTTTGATATGATCCACAAATATTTGTTTCGGGAAAACATACAGAGTTTTCCCGCATGAAAATTTATAGGAGTACTCTTAATGAATAAGCGCATTTCGCGGTTTTTCAAAAATCACTTTATCACCTTAGGGGGTGAAACGTTTTTCATGAGTTGTAGGTTGTAGTGTTGTGTAGTTAGGTGCGGTCAAATGGAAGCAGCTGGGACTGAGATGCCTCTGAGAATAGTATCTCATATGAGGGCAGAAGGTATTATGGGCGTACATGGGCGGTGGAAATCACTTACCATCAGGTGACCTACTTGCTTGTTTGCCGGCATATGCTATAAAAAAAAACAAAAGTGACGTGAAATACTGTCGCATTTTGCGGAGCACAATAAGCTTTTTGAAAGTTGAATCCTATGTAATATATTGCTAAGCTCATAAACCCAACTACACATAAAATGCTTGCACATCTTCCCACCGTATGAATTCCCATTAAACAAGTACAATAATCGAAAACAGAATTTTTACTAGTTCGGTACAGGTTGTATGTTCTCTATGCCTATAACTTAATGTGCCTACATATGTACGGATAAATATTTAAGAAATCCGAATACTTAACATACATAGAAAGCTTTTAGACATGACTGTACAAGGATCCAGCTGATGCGTAATTACTTTTTGTTTTATTATTGGTACCTATCACAAAAGAAAATTGCTTGTATATTTGTGTTGACCAAATTATCGTAATGTCCAAGTACATGAAACTTAAAAAAATATACTTAAAAGTCCTTGGGTACAGCAGATAGTCAAAGCTAAGTTGTACAAAATTATATTTTAAACCTACATGAAACTTAATCCTTCCTTTCACCACATGCTTTTTAATACATGTTACAGAAATATTTGGCTTGTAGTTTTTTATGACTGGCCGCCTGCCTGAAGTTAACTCCACTGAGAAGAAAACACCCAAAACCGAAACAAATATTAACGAGTCACATAAACAAACATTTTATCTCAGTGTGGGAATCAAACCTGCCGCCTCTCATATCACAGCCGGTCACCCACTGTGCCACTGTGCCTGTCTACTATACTTAAGTTTAGTCTAGTCACAAAATTTTATGTTTAAAAAATATATATACTATGTTACAATCATCATGAATGCCTCATATAACTAAGTAATGAGTTTTTTACAACTTAATTAAAATTCGCATTAGCCATAATATAAAAATATTAATTGCATCAATTATTGTATTTATTGCATCATTTCGCAAAGCAATTTGCACAACTTTATAATTGATTGCTAGATTTCAATCATCAAAACCTTAACATACTTTCAAACACTTCCTGTTTAATAACAAATTAAATTAGTAGAAATCACACACAATATTATTATGTAGTTATAGCAAAATCTCATTATAATTTTACAAACTATATTTAATATTTAGCGAAAGTGTATTTGTTGGATTTTTCTTCTTTCATGCAGGAACACATAGCTCTGAGACATAATTAAGTGCATAGAGATAATTTATAAGCCCAAGAAGAAGGCCAGAATGTAAAAACATATTATAAGACTTTGATTTTTATAAGACATTTAATAAGATTATTGGTTTAAGAGAAATTGGTTGCCATTTGCAACTTTCTTGAGGCTGAGACTAGATCGGAATGATATTTTGAACATTTAAAATTACGAGAATTGGACTCCAGAAGACATCAGAGTAATTACAATAGTAGTTTATTATTAGCTTATTGCTATAAGTATATACAAGTACAGTAATGCAATGGAAATTATACACTTTGGCAATTCTCATTTTTAATGATTATAACTGTTCTATGTTCGCATATCATTTATCATCACCCTTGTTTCTCAAAATAGTTATAGATTAAATATATCATAGTTCTGTAACCACATTAAAACAAGGAGCAAAATCATAACAACATTCTTGTCCAATGACTTACCAAGTCATCCTTGACTTCACTGTCATGTTCATTGGCTTTGTCTTGCGATACTGGAGGCGCGTATGAGCAGTGCAGAATCACCGCCATACAATATACGGTTAATAGGAGCCTCATCTTGGCCTTGGGAACAAAAATATTCACCAATTAACAATCCATATCTTATAATTAAAAATCAATATATCACTAGGCTGTCATATTTATCATTAAGAAAATGTGATTAAATATGAATAAGGTTTGCCTCGGAAAGTGGTAGATTTAGCTTACTTAACAAAAAGAAAATGGAAACGTAGTCGCAATGTAACTGCAGTCACCTCTGTATCGATTGGGTTCACTGATGCTAATGGTTGCTAATGTTTATGTCATAAACACAGGGAAAACCCGTTCGATACATTTAATTACAAGAAAAGGAATCACATCATTTTCTATTACAATAATGTGCTAATAGTAATAGGTACTTGAATTATTATTTGATTAAAGAGTAACTCACCATTGTCAGGGTTTGCAAATAACTTTAAGACACTCGCATATGAGCACACCGAATAATGTCGTCAGGTATCGTCTCTGAACGTAGATCTCTGAGTATTCAGTATCGTATTTGGGTACTTTTAATTTCAAATGACAAATTGACGTGTCCCAATCACCTTCATATTCCAAATAACTGTGGTATAGTGATGAGCAGTTACTATAGGAAGTATGAATCAAATTATTCGATTATAAAGATTCCGCAGCATTCAATATCTCGATTAGCACCACTAGTAAACACTAATAAATTCTATTAATTGTACAAACATTATAATGCTGGCAGATTACTTAGGCTGTAATCTAAGAGGTTCTGAGTTCGATGCCCAGGCCAAGCGATCAAAATTATTATATTAGTTATGACTGAGAGAGAAAAACAGAGTAACGTGACTAATGTGAAGTAGCTAATCTGAATTTACTCCCACCATTTCAATTGGCTCCTCAATCACATCATAGGACGCAAATTACTTATGCGAATCGTAGGTACATAAGTGGAAACTCAGCCTATATACTATTAAAATACAAATGTGTGCTATAGCATACCTATATTTATAACATTTAATTTTGTGCTATGTAGTAACTGGTAATTCTGTCGTAGGTAGGTATGAGAAGCAAAAGCCATCGACTTGTCTATATTTGCCGCCAATAAATAGTAGTCTGTAGGGTTACAGTTTGAATGAAATTGAAGCCTCTGAAATTACTGGGCATTATGAGACTTAACATTTCAATATGATGAGTCATGAGCGTAGTGCAGTTACACGCAGTATTTTGTAATTGTAAGTTATATGTGTTGTTGCTACTATTTATGGAGAAGTGTAATGCTTACCATTGGAAAAGCTCATCTCGTCATACATGCGAAAAAAAACATTTGGGATACTCAAATAAACATCAAATGTATGTTTTTACCATAATTTGGAAGCTTTGTCTGTCTATTTGACGTTTATTTGAACACGCATGACGCATCACATTACAACTACAAAGCTGTTAACGAATAATCATGGAGCAAAATAACGCATTCCCGGGCATCCACCATTTTTGTCACTCTATCTATGCCCTATCAAACGAACACTTTACCGCAGATTGAGCTGCAGAAAAAACAAATTTAAAAATAATTTTAATAATCACTGTCACTTGATAATCTTTAATTCCTACATCAAAAACTATATTTTAACTAATTTAAAAAATCATAACGAAACGTATAAAATATCGATACGTTATTTATTATCGATATTCTATAACCTTTGCGACAACGTCAACCCTACAACATAGCATTGTTGTCATTTGTCAACAATGCTACGAGTATGTTGTAGGGTTGCCATTTGTCAACAATGCTAAGTTGTAGGGTGGCCACGGTTAGGGCTCAGGGCTAGATTCAGGTTTGCGGAAAATTATTGGCAATGTTAAAAAATACTACTGTTGAAAAATGATACTACGTCTATTTCCCCGATAGTTGGCTGATTTAAATAAAAACCAGTAGTGTAAACATGGTTAATTTAATTATTCATGTACTCACTTCTCAGCTAATTCTTCAATAGGAACCTTCATCCGTCATCGTCTTTAGTAACACTCCACTCGCTCACTCGTCAGTCGTCACACCATCAGCTTAGCTTTGACTCTGTATTGCCATTCGTATTTTTTGCCATCGTTATGTTGCGTAGTACATATACGACGAAATAATGTTTAACCGTGGCTCAATTTTTTTGCATGTAATACTTCAAACTTTATGTCGCGTTACTCTGATACCTAAGTCTGTTAATATTCCCATGATGCAGGCTGCGTTTGTGGAAAAGTGAGAACGAGCGAGGGAGCTTTAAGACGCCTCGCCTCCTTTGATGTTGGACCTTTTACTGGCTCAGTACGAAAAAGAGGTTAATCTTACAAACTCATTTAAAAATCGTGTCCTACTCAACAGTATTCCATAAATAAATCAAGGACAGGTAGTCATCTTATTTCTAAGAATTTATCCGAAATAATCTAGAGATAAAATTATACTACTGTATGTGTAATTCATAAGCGTACTATCCTGGCATTAGGATACTTTATACGATTTAAAAACACGTGATTGGTCTATTTTTGGCGCCAAACAAAAATGGACCTATCACGTGTACAGAAATCGACACTTAGCAAAGAACTCACTTGAGTGTCGTTCTATAATTTAAGCAAACCTAAATGTAATAAAATTATGGTACAAATAGTATAATTTAAACTACGAAATCCAGCCCTGCGTGAACTCAACATTTGTTGAATTCATTGTTCTGCAATACGTACCTACTTATTTTTTTTTTCTCTTTAAATAGGAGCTTTGTCACAATATGATATGACTATGTCGCTCCATCATAGCCATTTTAGGTACATGTATGATATAATTACATACATAATGTAAAACAATTTTGATACATTTTGTAAAGAATCTTGGCCGAGTCCGATACAGGCTGAGCCAAGACACTATTACTCTCTCAATATTACAAACATTAGGTACTACTAAACAAAGACTATAATGAATACTACTAAAAAAGCTTCCTCTAAGATGACCACTGCGGGCACACTTCATTAAAATATGTTGCACGTCCTCAACTACACCACATGTTTCACAACTAGGTGTTGTTGACATACCCATACGAAACCTAAATTTTCCAGATGGTATATGACCAGAACGCAGTCTCATGACGTACTTAATCAGTTTCCTTGAATAGTAGGTATAATAGTGCAGGTTCCACGGACCATTTTTGCACTTGATTACTATCAAGCTAATTTTCCGTGAGTAGCTTAATTTTGATGAGACGCCCCACAATTACCTGTACGCAAACTCTGATTATGGTAGCTAACAGAGGTCGCAAGGATAAAATGTGTCGATTTGATGATTCTAAAAAAAAATATTACTAACAGGCTTTTTTTTTGTTAACTCTCAAGATAATTATCTAAATTATTCGAATACATATTTGTCCTACAACATGTGTGGTATGATCGAAGAGTCCCCCCCTTCCAATATGTATCGGTAACGAGGTCATCAAAAATTATTACTAACCAGCTGTTTTTGTTTTTGTTTACTTACTTAGTTAATATTTATATAACTTAACAGTCATATTGTCCTACAAATTGCGCGGTACGTTTTCCCGGTCCTACGCTCAAAAGTTGTAGTACAGATCCTTGATGAAAAAATAACTACTATCAAGCTGAATCTTCGTGAATAGCTTCGTTTAGATGAGACGCCCAACAATTACTGTGCGAAAATTCTCGATTGTGGTAGCTAACAGAGGTAACAAGGATAAAATATGTCGATTTGATGATTCTCAAAAATGTATTACTAACTGGCTTTTTTTTGTTAAATCTCAAGATAATTATCTAAAATATTTGTCCTAGAAATGTATGGTTTGATCAAAGAGTCCCCCCCTTCCAATATGTATCGATAACGAAGTCATTAAAAATTATTATTAACCAGCTGTTTTTTTTACTTAGTTAATATTTATATAATTTAACAGTCATATTGTCCTACAAATTGCGTGGTACGTTATCGCGGTGCTCCAATTGAATACATATTTTAAATTCATGAAATTAAGATAAATTTATTTTCTGTATTTTGCTACTACAGCTGAGTCACACTGATACGCATGCGCAGAGCATTGCTTACTGCGTAGGTATTAGGTATCCCACGTTAGTGTCGACCAAAGAGAATATAACTATAAGACGTCTCTTATATCTCTCATCTCATCTATCATCTCTTATGTAGTCCTGTCCGACTACATACAAACTTTTTAAAAACACCGTTTAAGACTAGTTTCATTCCAACCAACTTAAAAAAACCTACAATTCCTACCAAGCAGTTGTCAGCTACAATAATAGAGACGATCTGTGTCTACTATTGTCTATCTATACAGAGTAGATTGAAATATCGATATCGGTATATAATTATGGAGGTCGGTAAGACCCTATTTTATTCAGGATTTTAATTAGAATATAAAATATACCAAACAATATGTACCTATGTGCAATATTATTTGTTATTTGAATTACATCAGAGTGAAGTTTCACAAATAACAGTATACATATTCATTAATCCTATTTTATTAATATTTTCAAAGGAACTAAATGTAGTCAATATAATACATTAGATGACTAAAAATAAAAAAGATTTACTTGTAAATAACGAACGTAGGAATGGCACGTTTTTACCCGACTTATTGCAGCCGTGTTTTGGATTTTGTTATATCTTTTCAAAGTGATATCTGCATGCATAGCGTAAACCATGCAACCACATAGCTAGTCAGGTATTACAAATCCTCTGATGTCCGATGATTAACACCACTTACTTTGTATACTACAATAAGTGCAAAACGTATAGATTCGTCATATAAGTGCATTTAATTATTATTATTTCATTATAATGAATAATAAATAATGCACTAAAACAATATATTAAATAAATGTATTAACAAAATTTAAGTATGCATTAATGCAGTTTTATTCATAAATCAAGGTAATATATTAAATACATAATATGTAATTCTATAATGTACATTTTAATAAGGTCAGTGATACTGCAATATCTTGTGACTTATGGTTAGATATTACTAAAGGTACTTACCTACATAATAAAATGTTTCCAATACTACTACCAATCATAGTCAAATTTATCTATGATGACATAATAATATGTTACAGAAAGCTGTGGTCAAAGTTAATAGCTGTCTATTGCATAGTGTAATTATGTAAGTTATCAATATTCAACTTGCAACTTTGGAAAACAATAAATGATAAACAGCTGAGATTTTGCCTCACTCCAGCATTGTTATTCTTGTTCACTACTATTTAAAATTAAAATTAGCATGTAAATTTAGGATGTCTCCATTTTGATAAGATCCTGTACGTAAATATTCACTCTCAGGTGTATGTAACAACCCTTAAATATGATCACAACTTTGTATAGTTGCAGAGTCATGTATATTGTAATTATTAATACATACAAGATATCTACTAAAATCCTACCTGTCCCATTATGACATAGTTCTTTTATATAATATTGTGTAACAAGTCATGTACATAGATTTAACAATTTTAAACAAATAAAGGTTGTGCAGCAGGAATTTTTGTTTACAATTTAAGACAGGCAATGAAATAATAATATTATAGTTAAAGTTCCTTTTTGAACAGAGTACACATATAGGACAAGATTTGGGATTATATAACAAGTTGTAATATGATGTGATAAAGAACATAATAATTTTGTGTGAAAAAGTGTTGAATGACAAGACCATCAAGTTGCTTGCCTGTTGGCAAATGCCCATAAACAATAGAAACATCATTCAGAACCTCATAAGATGTTAATTTTCACAATTATCTACTGATTTCATATCATGTGTAATAGCTATTTTAGACTATTGTTTACACCCTAAACATATACAACTAAATTTAAATTAAACATAGACTACTAAAATTAAATTTCTTCTGGGTTTTAAAGGGCGAGCATCCCTTTATATTCTACTAGCTTTTGCTTGGAGCTCTGCCCTGTGGATGGTTTTTTTTAGGATATAAAGTAACCTCCATCCTAATCCAGGTCATACATATACGCACAATGGCCCGACATTCAACGGGCTAAGTTCGGAGAAAAGGAGCCCACAATCAAATCAAATCAAATCCTAATCCAGGTCATACATAGGCATACCAGGTGTGGCAAATTTCAAAACCATTCTAAGGTAAGGTGTGATTGTTTAACAAACATCCAAACTCTCAGATAATAGAAGTGGAGTTTCCTTGAACCCTTATTCAAAGTATTAAATTAGATATCATCTGAGTTTTGGAGTGTGATCATGCCTTGATATTCCATTTCTTTGAACATAATGTCTTGATTTAGTGTATGCAATATATCCTGGAAACGTTGACGAAGAGCCAAGTTCTCCATCCCAGCAATTTCATGCTGTGTTCTTTGTCTTCTCTGCTTCAATTCTTCCACTTCAGTCCTCAGTTGTTCAATGCGGAAAGTCATATTCTCCTTGGACATATCTCGGGATTGATATTCATCATCTTCAGATGAAATACCACCGCATTTGATGTTAGTTGCAGTAGCAGGTGTGACTGATCGGCTGTGACCAGGATAGTTTTTACTGTGTCCTCCTTGTGGAGAATGGAACATATGAGAGTCAAATTCTATTGGCAGACAATCTCTTTTGCTTGATGTCTCTCCCATACCAAGCATTGAGCTGTTATCAGACAAGCGACTGTCGTATGCTGATAAGTGACTATCTTCCATATCCACATTGATGTTTTCATCTTCCATATCACTGTCACTTACTGCGCCTCCAAATATATCAACAACATTAGAAGATTCAGGATTTGTAGCATCTGAAGTTGATTCACGCTTCATATTGCGTTCAGCTTTGGTTTTCTTTTCTGGTTTGATGTGTGCAACAGTGCCAGTGTCTTGTTTAGAATTCGGTTCATCTTCTTCCTTTATGACCTCCCATGACATGCTGACCGCCTCGTTGTCCGCACGCAGCAGTCTCTTTACCTCCTTCTCTATTTCAGGAGCTTCTGCATATTTCTTTTTCAGTGTTTTCCTGAAGCGCCGTTTGCGTACATTCTTTGTGGGCGGAGTTATGCCATGAGGCCAAAGGAATTTTTTGTCCACTTTATAAGGATCTTTCTTTTTGTTCTTTGCTGGTGATTCATCTTCTGTGGACGGTTGATCCGGTTCGTCTTTGCATATCATCATTTGGCAAATGTCTGCAGTTTTGTAGAAGCTTTTGTTGTCAATTGTCTTGAGCGACTCCACGATGGTTGGCAAGTCGACAATCTTCGCATGCATGAGCCAATGATCTAAACGAACTTCGCCACGTCTCATGTCGTTGTCCATCTGTATAGTTAGCCGATTTTTCAGACTATCACCTGTCTTCAATGCTTCTCTGAGTGTTTTTGCTGGTTCTTCAGGAAGACGTAATACAAATTGAGACTCCAGTTCTGTTGGATATTCCGGTTCACGTTTGTCTCTGTTCATCATTTTTGTGTATATCAATAAGCAAACAACATTAATTATTAACACAATATGTCAGCCCGCACCAATTTGTTTTGGAAAAGGAGTTTTTTACGATCGATCGATATTCGAAATAGTGATGTGAACCGCTTCTAGAAAAACCGGTAAAACAAAACAGTTTTAATAAGAACCGATAATGTCCAGTTTTTATTTAGAAAAACCGATTGCTAGTCAAAATGCTCAAACTAAATAGCCGATGTCAAAAACAGGTATCCGAACGTAACATGTATCCGAAAGATGTAGTATAGACCTATACAACATTTATAATCCGAACGCACTTGTATTTTGTGTACCCGCACACCAATTCTAGACCACATTCGTGTTATCTTTGATAGGAAAATCACTGTGTTGATATTTCAGAGATGGAAGAACCTTTTTTTTTTTTTTTTTTTTTTTTTTGTCGCGGGGAAAGCGAATTATTGCTACCGCCCCGCCCCGGGGGAAGGCGGAACGGTTATGTTGGGTTCACCGGTCTTACGACCCAGCGTTAAGCCGCCCGGAAGAGATGTTAAATCCGAGCGACCGCTGGGCCGAGTCCCTAACACATATGTACACCCTACACCGGCATACCAACTAAAACCCCGCGGTGGCCTTCTTCGGCGCATGTGGAGCGGCCCCGGGGTATCCTTAGCTATGTCTAAGGATTGCTACCGGAACCGCCCCTGCGCGGTGCCGCCTAGCGGCCCGTCTCCTTATGGGGGGCTCAGAAGCCCCCGCACACCGAAGGACGCCCTCGGCGTCAACGGCAGACACGAGGCCGACCACCCGTGCTGCCGTCCATCCCGGGGTCGCACGTACAAGAGTACAAAAGGGCGCTACGACAGCCCCCGGCTGCGCGCCTACGACCCCCGATGGCCCCAATTAGTCGCCTCTTACGACAGGCAGGGGATACCGTGGTGGAATTCTCCAAACGCCCCCATTCCACAGGGCGGGAGACGCCGGTCAGTCGTCTACCCGACGCCTCCTACGTCTCCTTTGGCGGCGTGCGGGATCGTTCTGCTCACGATCCCGCTCGGCGCTCTCCTTCTGCGAGATGACGCACTCGCAAAAGGAGGCTACCGCCCGCCAAGACCTCCGGCTGCCGACCATGGCAGACACCACGGCCGGCAGCGACAGGTCTCCTCCGACGACTGCTCTGAGAGCGCTGCGCTCGTCACTCCAGGCTGGACACTCCTCCAAGGTGTGCTGTGCCGTATCCTCGCGGCAGTTGCCACAATGGTGGCACACGGCGGAATCCTCTTTTCCGGCTATGCGACACAGGTACGAGCCGAAACACCCGTGACCCGTGAGTACCTGTGTCAGCCGGAATGTGGGCGCACCGTGGCGCCTGTCTAACCACTCAATAAGGACAGGACGCACTGCCGCGACAGTCCTCACACCGGCACTAGGGCTCTCCAGCCTGGCATGCCACTCCTCCACGGCGGCTCTGCGAAATCGGGCCGCAATCTCCCTCGGAGCCAATCTCTGCGTACGTTGGGACGCCCCCTCTCGCCAAAAGAACGCAGACGAGAGGTGCTGGGCGTCCAACTCCCAAGGGAGAGTACCCGCCAACAGGCAGGCCGCCTCATGGGAGACCGTGCGGTAGCCCCTGATGATCCGCTGTGCCACTAAGCGCTGCGGTTTACGCAGTAGAGTGACACAGCGGGCGTTCAGGGACCCGGCCCAAACGGGACAACCGTAAAGGGCCATGGATCGCACGACTCCCGCATACAAACTACGGCAGGGGTTGCCGGGACCTTCCAGGTTCGGCAGCAGGCTTCCAAGCGCACCTGCTGCCCGCACCAGTTTCGGCGACAACTTCTCGAAATGGGCACGGAAATTCCACCGGCTATCTAGCACCAATCCTAGATACTTCATGGTGGAGCCGATGGAAATCCGCACCCCCTCCACTGTGAAGAGATGGAAGAACCTCAAGTAACTTAGCTTAACTTAGCTATAATAATAATAATAATAATACACCCAACAGTCACACACATAGTCCTGATCCCACACTAGGTAAACCTGTGTCGTGGGTATCAGGAACTACGAGGGACTTGCGGTCCCACAACACCCAGACCCGAGACCAATATTTGTGGTTCACACAAACATTTGTCTCGGTGTGGGAATCGAACCCACGGCCTCTCGCTTCGCAGCCGACTACTCGCCCGCTGCGCCACGGAGCTATTTTAGGCTCCATCCTTGTCAATACAGGTGTCTTATTTCTGAATTTATTTTTACATAAATGTTTTATTCAGTTACTGTGAATTAAAAATTGAGTAATTCAGAGGACTTTAAACGTAAATCATTGAAAGGTAATTATCCAATTACTATAAAGTTTAACAGAAAACGTTTTCTATTTCTTTTTGTTGTTAATTTCAATTAATTGTATCTACGAGCTGCATTTTCTACTTTAGGATGCCGGAATTAAAAGGTAAATCTATCACACGTAACAATTTCGAATAAGAGTTACGATGAAACCTCGAAGTATTTAATTATTAGCTTGTGTAACGAAACGAGTAGGTCGCTCGACTAATGGTAAGTGCCACGCCTGCTCATAAACATAATATGTTTATGTAACACGCCAAAACCACACACAACTTTGAATTACAAAGCATTGACAGTCCAATGACTGCGCTCATCACCCTGAGAAATTATATGTTAAGTCTCACAATGCCCAGTAATTTCACTGGCTTCAATGTCCTTCAAACCGGAATAAAACAGTGCTTACACACTGTTGTTTGGCGTCAGAAATCGACAAAGCGGTGGTACTAATCCAGGCGGCATCTCGCATACGAGGGACCTACTACCTTGTAGATTGTATTAAGTGCAAGATATGTAAAAAATAAACGAGAAACTTTGAATATTCATACAAAGATTGGAGTGCAAGTGGAGAGGAATGTTTGATTTACAATAAATTATGTTTTTTTCACATTTTTACCCCTAAAATAACCGGTTTATTTTTCCAAAATAATTAAAACCGGTTCTCAAATTTGTGATCGGCTTACATCTCTAAGGTATATTGTAGGGATGTAGGTCGATGGTCATCGATATTTTTTGACATTTGATAGTATAGCAACACCGTTCATCACTAGAGGTGGGCGTTATAACGAAAAGCTATTATTAAGCTCTGCTTATTATAACAAGCATATAAGTACGTTTGTAAGTATAAGCTGTTGACGTTATAACGGAACATAGTTGCGTCATGCGTGGTTGCATCACCGGCCGCCGCTTAGTGTTGATCGTTGCCCGTTGGCACTAGCGCTGTCGTGAAAGCGATCGAAAATACACTTTATACAAAAAGACATAAAGTCGAAAGTTAAACGATGTTATCATAACGATTATGCGACTAAATTGAATTTCGTTTGATTGCATAATATTTATTATTGTTATAAGTAAATTATTTTTGGTCGCTTATATTTTTAACCGTTGACCGTTG